>OZ014532.1:36074701-37274701 GCA_963966105.1 Volucella zonaria | reverse complement strand
TATTGGGAGGAACGGATTTCATCCATACGAGAACCCTCTACTGGCTCAGTTTTAAATCATTGGGTTGTGGCATATTCTTTGGCTTCGTTACCACTAACTACTTGCTTCTACTTCCCTGACGAAATGTATTCCTTTGGAAGCCTGATTGGCTGCTTCCATCGCCTGAGCGAAGGCGAAGGAAAGGAAGGATCTTTTCCCGAGCCGGTTGCAGTGTTTCTCCTCGTTGCTGCGTACGACTTTGCAATGTGTCTATCAACAAATCGTTTCCTAATAGCCTGTACTAAAGCTATATAGTCTTTATGGTTTTCTATGCCATTTATTTGCAATAGTTCTGCTGCAGGAACGTTTAGTTCCAAACTGTTCTTTTGCTCGTCGATTTTTTTCAATGCGGTTCGTCCGTTCGTCTAGATTTTTCTTTTGTTCTGCCATTTTTTGGTCGAGGCATTTCTTTTGTTCAACAAAAGGAGTTGCATTATTGCAGCCCTGTCATTTCCGATACTAGTCTATTCTTCTTCGTCAACATCAAATGAAAATGTATCTGGATCATGTTTCTCGTTATCAAAAGCGTTCTGTAGTCGGAGCATCAAGTCACATCTTCCTACACTGGCGCTGAGGTTTCTCTTGTTCAACTCGGATTTGAGTTGTATGAAAATCAACTGCAATAGTTTTCGGCTCATTATAGCTTTGACACACACACACTTATGACACTAATGTAAAATGTTTTTTTGGGTTTAAACGATAAATAAAACTTATTTCTTTCAACTCAATCTCTGTATTCACTGCAACTACAATTAAAAATTCGATCCCTTTTATCAACCACGTATCACTACTTTATCACTACTCGTAATTCACATTTCAAATTCTACTTTAGAGCTGACTTGTACTTTCTTTCGAGAACGTTCTGTACTACCTGACGTTCCATACATATTTCTATTTTGCTGGAATATTCGTTAAAAGTTTCCATTTTCCATTCTCCAATGGCTGAGTTGTTTGCTATTCAAATATGAAAATCTTTCAAACGGATATCACTATATTGTTATAACCTCTTATTTTGAATAACGCCGTCTATATGTAGCAGAAGACTCATCTATTAAAGAGCTAATGGAAACTCGTTAGGGAATGGATCTGGATCAGGTCACGAAAATAAAACCATCAGGACCATCAACACTTTTGAAATGTGGTAATAGTGAGAAATTTTTGAAGTTTTTACTTTTGACACGTCGAACAAAAAGTAAACATGGAAGCAGCCGCAATTGAGCTAAATACAATTGTTGATTTATTTAATTGAATTATATGCACAATTTCTTTATTTTATAGTTCTTATTTGGAAGCAACGATGATAGCGAAGAAACTGGCTCATCAGGTTTTTCATTATTCAATGCTGATAGCGCGGATTCCTCAATCGATACTTAGAATTTTTCTGCAAATCACCAAAGATTCGGAGATTTTGAGGAAGTGATTTATAGTGACAGCGATTCGGACTTCAAGAAAGATTTTACACTTCATCGGTCAACTGCCCAGATTTTGATAAGTATATAGAGCTCCAATGTATGTACATACCCTCAAGTATATATTTTGCAATTACTCAGATCGCTAGCGGTTCAGAGCGGTTCCGAATCGCACCAAAAAGAGGACTCCCGAAAACTTCGCCTGTGTTATGTGGCAAACATTGTTCGAGAAATCTCCAATTTATTTGGTGTATCAAGTTCGACGGCATGGAATATTGTTTAGAGAGTTACATCGTGGCTCATATCCATCGGACATGAATACGACAAATGGCCAAATGTAAATGAAGCTGCACAAAATGCAGCGCTAATGGAAGCGAAAACAAAGATCCCTGCAATCTTCAGATGCAGCGACGGTTCTCACATACGAATCAAGGCGCCAGTTTCTAACAAGAAAAGCTATTTCAACAGAAAATGCTGTTATAGTATTTCTGTACAAGCTGTGGGTGCCAAGAAAAAGTTTATAAACATCTTCTGTGGAGAGCCATGTAGCTTGCACGATAGCCGAGTTCTACGAAGATCAGATTTGTACAGAGAAGCTTGTCAACAAACAAGGGAACCTTTCCTAAATCACACATTTTTGCTCGGCGATTCGATATATCCATGTCCAGAGTGGTTAATTCCACCCATTAAGGATAACGGAGCATTGACGTGCAACAGAAATTTAATGAGATGCATTCATCTGGACGTATCATTGTAGAATATTCATTTGGTTTACTGAAAACCCGTTTCCGAAGATTACTGCATTTTATCGAGCAAATAAATATAAATTTTGTGGTAAATTTGGATGTCTGTGTATGTATGCAACACAACATGTGCAGCGACAACAACGATGAAAAGCATTATCCTGAAACTTTCCCAGTTGTCAAAGTTCCTTGGGAACAGCGAATAGCACCAGGCGGCAGCGTTTATTAAACGATTTAATAAATAGAAATGAAATAAGCATAAAATCAAATTCATATTTTTATTGTAATGTAAAACAAATATTGTAATTCATAAACTAACACAAACTTAAAGAAATAAAAATAAAAACATAAGAAAAAAAATGCATAATATGAAAAACTGCAGAAGAGAGGGTTCATAAATGAGCAGTTCATCATTTTTTAAATAACTCGCTAAATAGTTCCTCCCTGTTTAAATAACGGGCTTCCTTCCCTTTCTCTGATTCATTAATTTTTTTGATTTTTTTTGCAACATATTCAGCCAAAATATTGTTTCTGTCTGCAGCTGTTTTTCGCTTTAGGTCCATCTCTTCCTCCAAGCGTTTTTCCCTATAGGTCATCTTTCTCTTAGTTGCTGAAGATGATGCTGCATGGCATTCAAAGACTTCTCTTGGAGCTTCAGATATTGAGAGAGATGGACTTTTCGAATCTAATAGAGCTGCAAAATAGAATGAAGGTTAAACACGTTATCAGTGTTTGATAATACGTATACTTACCAGAAAAACTGCTCTCTGATTCTAAAAATGTATGTCTTTGGTGGTCACTGCCATTGAGAACGCATCTATGAACTTTCCCGACAAATTAACAGTATGCCTGTTTCGTATCTCTTGACGAGCGCTCCATTTGCTCCTCAAAGGGAGCTTTGCTGGCCGACTCTCCCGTATTGCTGTTCGACGTCGCCTTAAATGCCCTTAATAAGTTCTTCAGGTTTATTTGGAGCATTTCTACTGTCGTTGGCCGACTCTGTAAAGGCATACATAAATTCAAGTAAATCAATAGAATGAAATTTAAGTCTAAATACCAGAACTCCCTTCGAAAGGAGATCTTCCAGCACATTCGTCATTGCGAATTTTTTCTGTCTTGCTTTTTGAAACTCAAACTGTCTGTTGCTGTATGCCTTCAGAAATGCTTTGGTTTCTTTTGGCGTCCAACTTCTTCTTGGGCTTGAAGATAAAATCAAGGTGAAATCATTAATATTTACATTAAATATCTAGTTGTTGCAATTGCTTACGATTTGTTATTGTCCTGCTCTATTGAAACTACACAGCTGAGTTCCTTTCTGACGTTTAGCGGGAAGTTGCCATGCCACCGATAATTTTTTTAAATATGAAAATTTTTTTTTAAGGAGGAAGGTGTTAATATTTATACCAAATACCAAATGAGAATAATATTTTGTAGCTTACATTTCACTATCGCTAACAAACCACTATGAGCAGAATATTAATTTATTCAAACATAAAAATTATTTAATAATATTTGGTTTCCAAATAATTCCAATGTGGCAACAAGGACGCTTGATAATCGTTGACAATTATACCAACTTTTACAAACAAAAATGTAACCTAGTGAGAAATAGCGCGAACTAATTTTTGGATCCCGAAAATTGATCAAGATCTTATGTCGTTGCAATGCATACAAACAAATGATCTACATATATGGATCATGGATGATAATAAAATACTACTATTATAGCAATATGGAAAAAAATAGTAGGGAGTATAAATACCAGCAACCGAGAGAGGTGAAATTAGTTCTAAAGTGGAATTTGATAGGTGAATTACGAGCAGTGAAAAAGTGGTTTAAGTAAAAGATAAAGTAAAGTAAAAGTGGTTCAGAAAAGCGATTGAATTGTAAATTGTAATTGTATTCAATACAATTGAAAGGAATGAGTTCTATAATTTTAAACCATACAAACATTTTGCAATATTATGGTTATGGCGCTGTTAGCTAATTAAATCTTCTTACATACAAGAACAAAAAAATCCGTTTTATTTTTACTATTACTAAAGCTATTCTCCAGAAAATTGTTCAAATCTAAGTCAAAGTTCGAGGAACTTTTTTCTTGCAAATATAACGGGTAATCCAAATAGTGTGTCGAAAGCCATAAGGGGAAATTCTTGGAAATATTTTGATAAAAAAATATCAGTGATTCAGAGGTTTTAAGCAAAGCCTTACGCTGTCCTGTTGCAAATAAATTTATGCGTAGATGGCAACAAGCGTGGTATCGGTGAACACATATTCATGAGTACTTTATTTACTTCAAAGTAAATGATGCCCTAGGAGTAATGAGTCAAAAGCTATTTACTTTTTTGTTAAAATCTAAAAATTTTGATTTTGTCATAATTTTTTTTGGAAAAATATTTTATTACCCTCTACCTTTTGCAGCCTCGAAACATGTACCTAATGTTTACAACCCAAAAAGAAAGTTTTCGAGTTACAATCCAACTTTTTCAAACCAATAAACTCAAGAATGTGGTATTCTTTTACAACCGTCCTGTAAAATTAACTGGATAACAGCTGGATCACTTCGGGTATATAAAGCACATTCTTTCAACTCGAAAAAAAAAAATTATGTAAGTAGATACCAGTTTGTAGTTTTTAATGAAGATATTGACGTTACACATAATATTCTCGATGATGGACTTGCCAACACAAAAAAACAGAGACATAGTATATGTCTATGGTTTGTACAACGATAGAGGTCAAGGAAAGAGATTGGAATATTTGAAACAATAACCTGATAGGACCACCCCAAATGACTGGACATTTATTAGAACACTATTTCCGGATTCAAGGAGACAGAAGCGACGCGGAAATCGTAGAGAAACTCACATGCTGCTTTAGCTGAAGTCGTTCGCAGCTACGCAGACGTTTTACATTATGTATAAAACCATTAAAATACTAACTTTAGTCATTTTAGTTTACGCAGGACTTACATGTGGAAATTTCCGAAATTTTATATCAGTACAATGTTTGAAATTGTGCAATTACATTTTGGAAAGAAACTTTGTGGAAGACAACTTTCTTGGCCGAATTCTACGGACGGATGAATTCCAATTCACCAGACGTAGAATCTCTAATTTCTACAATTTACATACCTGGGCAGAAAGCAAACCCCACTCTATGAAACACAAAGCTTCGTCAATATGTGGGCAAGTTCAACGTCAATATGTGGGCAGGCCTACTGGGTAACAAGCTAATCGGCTTTCTCCAAGGCTCAGTTTGAATTCCTACCTCGATTCCTTGCGAAACAAATTACCAAAACTATTAAATGATATACCACTGCAGCCATTGTGTACCAGCAGGATGGCGACCCCGCATACTATGACAATGTATAATAGTTAGAGAGTGGTTATGTCGCGTGTATGAAAATTCGTGCATAGGGTGCATGGACCCGGTATGGCCTCGAAGCCCTCCGGACTTGGCCCCAATGGTCATTTGTTTATAGAGATGGATGAAGGATAATGTTTACTCATCAGAAATAACAACATTGGATGACTTGGACCATAGGATTGACGAGGTAGCTGTGAAAGTCTGAGAAGAATTGGAAAGAATGGACATTGCTGGAGGCTTTAAAAAAACAATTGATATGATTTCAAATTTGATAAAGTAAATAAAAATAACAAACCAAATAACAATTTTTAATTTTTTAATGTTTTACCTGTTTCAATAAGTTAGGTCGTATCTAGAAAACCACTGCTTAGATATGAAATAACTTGACTTGCTTTTGTTTGTGAATACCAGGTACACGTTCCAAAGTTGTAAAATGTGAGTGTTAATTACATATTATTTCGAAACAAATGGTTACAAAGTCAAAATTTTAAATTAAAAAAAAAATAACTTTTGATTTTCCACAACTTTTGACACTTAAATTTTAGAGCAACATTTACTTTGAAACACATAATAATCTTACTAGAACTACGGGTGTGATATAAACGCATCTGTGGTTCCTCATGTTTAAGGAGTTGAATGCCGCTATATAACAAGCGATCGGAGAGACCGAGAACTTGTTTATAAGCGGCGAACTCACTCTCAAGATCTAAACTTGGAGAAAATTTAATTGCTTCAGTTATAAGCAATGAAACGAACAGAGAATGGCAGAAATTCTTCGTTGTGTTTGCTAATTTTCCCCATGATTCGTTATTGCCGCAAACAGCAAAGAAGGTATCGAACTCACTGAATACTGTGATTCCAGGAAGATGGGACTTATCATATGCAGCCATGCTAATGCTCAAAATACTTTTCGTGACAGTAACAAATGCAACGTGATAGGCAATCACCTCCTGGACTATCGCCTGACGTAGTTGTCACCAATGGTACCTCCCAGCAAACTTTATTGCTACTGGCATTCCTACCGGAACTCTGGCCAACAGTGAGAGTAGCCTTTATGCCGAAAATTAGAAAAGAGGACTAGAAGCTCGCCAAGAACTTCAGACCTATAAGTCTGTAGAGAATAGTCGAGGTCCATATGAGCAAAACTGCCTTGCTAATGCATCCTCTGTTTGCGATGCAACACGCTTACTAACGCGGAAGATCTTGTGAGAGTGCGCCTAAAAATTTGATAAGCAGAATTGACGGCAAAAACGATAGCAAGGAATACGCCCTGGGCATATTCATCGACATTGCGTATGCTTTCGACAGCGTTACTTTTGAGGGCATTTGTAATTCGGCCAGACAACATGGCGTAGACGAATTACTAGTTTTGTGGAAAAAATCAATGCTGGTGAATAGGATTGCGGATGGCGACTGTGGCTAATATGTGATGGCGCGGGTAAACAGGAGTTACCCGCAGGGAGGCATTCTGTCTCCACGACTATGGTACAGATTGGTTGAGTAACTGCTGATAGTCTTATCGTCTATGCATACTCATACGCGGATGATGTAGCTATACTGTCTATTAGATCGTGATAGCGATTGGTTTTTTTTTAGGGCGTGGTTGACGATTGCTGCACTAGCATTAGGCCTAAGGTCAATCCACTCAAAACTGAGGTTGTTCGCTTTACGAGAAGGAGGAAGCTATCTTGTCTGACTTATCTAGTGTTTAAAGTCATCACTATACAATTCTCCAAAGAATTTGAAAAATTATTTGCCTGCACTGTATGCAAACATTTTAAGGGAATTTGTGCGAGCGTTAGGCAAAAAGGCCATTAAATGGGGACCAAGAATAGGATTTGTTGTATAATTTCATCGTAAAAGCGCCTTATACGAGTAAATAATTAACTACAACCGTTTTAAATACGAAAGTGAGCAAAACCACCTAAGAGTTATAATTTTGTATCCATTTGTTTTTGTTATTTACCGTTACTGGTAAATACTCGTAGTAACCAGTATCCCGAAACACTACAATACTACAAAATCATGAAATACGAATATGTGTTTGTGATTAAAGGTTAATCTAATTAAATAGATAAACTAAGAGTTCCTAGAAGCGTATATTAATCTTATAAAATGCAACCATCTATTACTAATTTAAACATGTTTGTATGTCCATATATACACACGAATAGTTCTGAAAAATACTCTCACTAACTAACTTGTGTTTTCCCAAAGGAATGCTTACGATAGCTATATGACTACTATGGTATTATACCTAGACATTTAACTACTTGTCTCCTGATGATTTACGAGTATTGCCATAAACGTAAGTGCAATCTCAAGTTTTGGAATTTTGCATTCAACCTTCTTCGAAATATTGCACCTCAAGCAAAAAACTGATTGGTTTTACAAACTACAGCAAAGTGGTTGACTCTACGAGTACCTACTTTTCTTCTGGGTTCTTTCAACCCTTTTATTTTCAAATCGAATTCTATAGTAGTAATATGATATTTCATCCCTATAGTGTGGTATAGCCAAATTGTTTTACAGAACGCAATTTAGTTTTCGCCGTTGGAGTGGAAGCGTGAAAATATTATCTTGATTAAAATTTCTGCGTACATTTAAGGTTGTATAGTCTTCAAAATGGCTGAACCCATTTCGATGGGACTTTATAGACGAGATTATAATTATTTATTATTTATAACAATTGTATTTCTTATAAACTATTTGTAGGAAAATTGTGAGAAAAAAAGATCTGTATGCACATTTGTACATATACATAGTATAATAAAAATACAAGTTACATAGGCCAACCGTTTTTCTATGCGACATGCGGTCTCACGAAGCCAGGATTTGGGCGATTCTATAGAACAGCGATTAGAAAACGATCGCATAAGACATGCGGTCTCACGAAGTCAGTAATCGGACGATTTTAGAGAACAGCGATTAGAAGATGATCGTGTGCGACATTCAATCGAGGGAATTCAGGAATCGGACAATTCTAAAGAACGGCAATTAGAAGATGATCGTGTGCGACAAACGGTATTGCGGAGTCAGGAACCAATATCGATGTGATCGATATCATTTCCTGCAAAGACAACAAATCGATAGCTTAGTGTAACTTCACAGAAACATCAGTTCGATACGTGAATCAGAATCAAACGAAGATCGAAAAAATAGCTTGATTACATACAGACTTCAGGTGTCATACGAAATATTGAAAGTAATGACAATAGGCAGCGACGACTCAATGACGACGTAATATAGTATGGCAAGATAAACATATTAGCGGGTTCAATTTCGATCCCGAAATAAGTTATTCTACAGCATCCGAAACGACTGCTCTGAGATGAATAGAGGAGTCACAAGCCATTTCAGCAGCCACCTGAATCACTTATGTTGAATTATTGCTACGTGAGGGATATGCTCAATCGCAGCAACAATACATATAAATAAAATTAAAATATCTGCCTGTAATACAGAATTACTGGCTTTTTTAAGCTTATATGGTTACTTGTGTATATGCTATTAAAACACAAACAACCGTTATAAAATTGTTTGTCAGTCTATATGGCTAATCGACTGAACCGGTTTCGTTGTGACTTTACAGACTTATATACTTAGGTGGTGGTCAGGAGTGATCTAGGCTACTATCTTGTTTGTTGTTTACAACACTTGTATTTGCTATAAACAATTAAAAACATATTCTACCGTTTCAATAGAAGAGATTATCACTGATTGCAAACGATACCGCATTATTTTTGAGAACTAAATATTGCGCCTACCAGTTATAACCAACCAATGATTATAAGTGATTATTATTAACATTGCCAGAATATAGCCATATACGATTTAGCTTAGTTTCGACACTTAAATATAGTTTATAACAAATTCAAGTATTATGAACAAAATGTAACTATTAAATTCAGTGAATAATCGTTTATAACTCTACTTCTGCTAAGCCAACAATTTTCTGTTAGACGTTTAATGGTCTAAACCCATTTCATTGATGGCGTTTTATAATTTATGTCAGAGCAACAAATTCGTAACCACTTTGTAGAAGTACCAGCTTACTATCGTTCTAATAACCAAAATTGGGTGTCGCGGTACTCCTGTCAAGTTTTTTTATTTAAATAATTGTATCCCTTTACATTACAGAAACACTCTCCCAAAACAGTTTTGAGAAATTGGAAAAGCAAAAAAAGTTAAAAGTTAAAAATAGAAAGTTACTTCAAAGCACTGCGTAACACCTGTCTCTAGTATGTTTGCATATACCTTATATATGCATGTATGTGTAATATATTTACTATCGGTGTACATTATAGAGCATAACAGTTGCTGAGTATCATTCGTAAACGAAGCACATCCTATATTCCATTATTTTATTATAAAAATTTAAGTTTTAAAAATGCCTCAATCTGGTGGTTATTTTAAAAGCACCTAGTCGAAAAAAATCAGTTTTCTCAAAACTATTTTCATTTTCTGAACTCGTACAAGCAAATATCTCAAGTTCTACTCTATCAATTTGTAAATATCGAAAAGCGTTGAATTTGTTATTCAAAAAACTAAACCTCAGACCTATTGAAATTCATATTACTACCCCTTGTTTTTTATATAAAGGTAGTATGCCTAAAAAAAGTAGAATTTTTCGGCATTTTCGGAAAATACTAATAAAACGGTTTATTGTCTAGCAAAAAGCCTAAATAATAGAATCCTATTTGAATGTTGACTTTTTTTTTACAGGAAGTTCACAAAGTGTTGTCCCAGTTTTAAAGTGACTTTTACAAGATGTTCTCTGCCGCCGCGTTCAAAAAGTGTTGAAATTGGATGAACGTTTTTTTTATGTTCTTCATAAATTAAACTTCTATAAATGAAATAATTTTTTTTTTAAAAAATATTGTATAAAAAAGTTTATTTTTTTATAAGTTTTTATAATTCTACCCTACAAACAAGAATGCTATTATCTAGTACGGGTGTTGTTACATGTTAGTAGACTGAAACCTTCGTTCGAAAGTTTGAATACTTTATTTTACTCCGAACATGGTTTACTGCAATGTGACGATAACTGACACGATACATTAACAGATGCCGGTGTGAGCAGCAATGAATCTAAACTGCGTGATCTATTTGTTATTAGATTAGTTTTCTCCAGTATTTTTAGTCCACTCGAACTACATATGAAGTAAGTTCAAAAATTACATCATTGTCGATTTTATTATCTAGCTCAAACGCCAATACCCAGATGCCGACATGTTATAACCAATCGTACACTTCTTTCATTTTATTATTGTATAATATATTGTTCATTAAATTGGCGGAAATACTGTTGATCATTACGGTGTATCATCTCCGTGAATAATTGATGGATATTTAAATAACGAATACATTGAACAAACAAATAAGCCACAATGAACCATGGTTAAATAACAAAAAAAATCAAGGCTCTTTATTGACGCACCACGCTCATGCTGGTGGTGTATATTACTTAGATGCTCCACTACTGGCAAAACTTTTTTAATTGATCTGATATTGGGAAAAAGACGTGCAAATAAAAATTCGCTATAGCAGTGGCGTCATCAGGAGTGGCTACAACTCTATTTCTCGGTGGAAAAACAGATCATTCTGTATCGAAGATACTAACTGAAGCAGATCGTCTGGAAAATCCAGTCAAATACAAAATAACCCCTACTCCAAAGTCTTACCAGACTGTGTTTTCGTGGTGTGGGATGACTGCACTATGGCGAACAAAGAATCGATTGAAGCTGTCAGTAGGACAATGCAAGATCTAAGAAACAATAATCAATTATTCGGTGGAATAGCTCGCATGAGATTTTAGACAAATGTTACCGGTCATCTTTAAAGGAACACGAGCAGATAAAATTAATATGTGTTTAACGCTGATTACTTTGGAGACATATTGAAAAGCATCACTGGAATCAAAACATGAGAGCCCAATCAGGAAGTTTGAACTTTTGTAAGTTTCTCCTAGATTGTCAGATCGTGACTTTAATATCGAACATTTATGAAGAAATCCTCAATCTCTATTTATTATATAATTTAGGGCCAGGAAATAGTAAAGGACGATTACTAAATAATCGTATATTGGAAAAAATTCCTGGTGATTCAATATCTTACTTATCCATAAATACAATATGCCATACAGAAGTAGCAGTTCATTACCAAGTGGAAGTTTTAAATAGTATCGTTGCTCCCGGTCTTCCACTCCGCTTATTTAAAAAAAAAATAGAAAACACTCATAACTCAACCAACTTTTATTTCCTAAGGTTCACCCGGAAGAAGTATAAGCTGAAAGCAAGTTAAGTGAAAAATTTGCACTATAAAAGATAAAAATTCTCCAATGCTATATTCACTCTAAGTTTGTTCAAATAAATGGATAAAATAGTTTTCAGTTTACCATCTTAAGGTCTTCTGTTTGTTTTACACACTCAGAGCCAGCCATTGGAGCAAAATAAAAGTCTGATATACCGTGTGTTCCGTGTCGAAAGGAGAATTTATCGGCAGATTTGGAAAACAATTTTATAGGTATGGAGGAGAGTTTTCTGTCTGAAAGGAATACCTTTGAAATGTCAGAAAGTAAAGTCTTGTTTTGCCCTACTCTGTACACATTGAATTATGGCAATATCATTCAGGTATTATATTTGAATCTCATTCAAATCATATTTACAAGTAGTTTAAAAATGTGACTGAAGCTTTCCGTTTAACGTTATTGTCTCAAAAATTATTTAAGTTGGACGATAAATACATATTCTTATAAACTTGATACCCTTTTTCTCGAAAATGCTCCAAGCACAAAAATCTATATCGAAAATATGTGTCTCATACCTGTTATTTTCTAGACAAAACAGCCAAACAGCCAAACAGCCAAAACGTTTAGTTAAAATATTAATAAAATTTTAAGAAAACAAAATACATACGAGGGCGGGTCAATAATTCCGTGCATTTTTGAATTTCTGACCTCTTTACTGAAACAGCAACACTGCTCCTGTCAACAGGCATTTGTCAGTTGACTCCTGTCAAAATTTCAACTTCTTGCGTCAGTTAGTTTGTGTTTGACAGCTATTTTTATCAGACTACTCACTAATTTGAGGAGAAAATGGAAAAAAGTGAATTTCGTGTGCTTATTAAGCATTATTTCTTGCGAAAAAAAACCATTACCGAGACCAAGGCTAAGCTTGATAAATACTATGGGGACTCTGCACCATCGATTTCAATGGTAAAAAAGTGGTTTACTGAATTTCGTTGTGGCCGTACAAGCACTGAAGATGCCGAACGTCCTGGACGCCCAGTTGAGGTCTCTACACCCGAAACAATCGAAAAAATTCACGATATGGTGTTGGCCGACCGAAGATTGAAAGTGCGAGAGATTGTGGAAGCCGTAGGGATCTCGCATGGCTCAGTGGTTTCAATTTTGAATGATCACTTGGGCATGAGAAAGCTTTCCGCAAGATGGGTGCCGCGTTTGCTCACAGTCGACCACAAACGCAATCGTGTAACAACTTCACAGGAAGGTTTGGCGTTGTTTAATCGCAATATGGAGGAGTTTTTGCGCCGTTTTGTAACCGTGGACGAAACATGGATCCATCACAACACACCAGAGAACAAACAACAGTCAAAACAGTGGGTTTCTAAGGGTGAATCGGCGCCAAAGAAGGCCAAGGTGGGTTTGTCAGCCAATAAAGTTATGGCGACTGTTTTTCGGGATGCACGCGGGATAATCCACATTGACTACCTTCAAAAGGGAAGAACAATCAATGGGGAATATTATGCCAACTTATTGGACCGATTCAATGACGATTTGACAAAAAAAACGACCTCATTTGGCCAAGAAAAAAGTTCTTTTCCACCAAGACAATGCAAGGGTGCACACATGTGCAGTTGCCATGGCAAAAATCCATGAATTGGGCTATAAATTGCTCCCTCATCCACCCTATTCTCCAGATTTGGCTCCGAGAGACTACTTCTTGTTCCCAAACCTGAAGAAATGGCTTGGTGGAAAAAGATTTGACTCCAATGATCATCTTGTCATTTTGAGGACCTCGACAAATCATTTTTTTTGGAAGGGATAAAAAAATTGGAGAAGCGTTGGACAAAGTGTATAGAGCTCAATGGAGACTACGTTGAAAACTAAAATTATTTTTTTATCAAAAAATCTGTTTTAATCCAAAAGTCACTGACTTATTGACCCGCCCTCGTATTTAAACTAAATTCTTCTTAATATGTTGTGTTTCTTATTATACTAAATGTCGAAGGTGCAAGCCATTGCATTAAATCTAGATCAGAGCTCGTCTTTGAAAAGCTTTTAGAATACGCATTCCTGGTAATGCCTTTCCGAATTTTGTTTCTTCTGTACCTTTTAACTTAGATTATATTGACGGGAGAGGTGGGACCATATACACTGCGGCCAGGCTAGGCTTATTGTGATTACCATCCCTTATAATTTACTTTACAGTTTGTTTTTGTTACTTGTTACACTCTAATCTTAACTATTTTATTAAACTATTACCATTCATATATAAGCAGATTTGTTTGGGAAAAACTTAGATGACATAACGTTTCGCTACAACTTCGCTGATATTATATAGCACTGCTCACCTACATTAGGCACCCTTTCATGTGAGCCAGCTCGGCCTTCCTGCAACGTGTCTTCGAATAACCTAAATCAGGAAAATGTCAATCACATATAGATAAGCCCATAGTATGTAGAGGGCTCTGTTGGGATACTATTTATTGGTATTCCTATTATGGCGTTTTTAAAAACCCAAAACAGGACTTTAGATACTGCTTTTCAAACACGCAAATCTTTCCCGTGTAATACAGCACTACATTGAACCACACGAACCAATCATGAGCGAAGACTGGTCTGGGTAGTGCCAATAACATACGACCTGCAATCAGAAATTCAGTTGACTGCAGCGAAACAGTTTTCTTATCAGCGGCGTCAGCATTTATATGAGATACTATTACCTAACACTATTTTCATCTCATTGATAATTTGTATTGGTTTTAAACCTTTTAATTGAAAGTATTTAATCACTGAACGATATTAATATCTTTCCGTTTTTAAAAAAATCAAAAGTGAATTTACCATAACGATTCTTACTAAGAAATTATCCAATAAAAAGTTACTTTCGTTTAAAAGAACATACTTCACAACAAACAAAAGAAGTTTTCATTAGTAAGCGCAGGTTATTCTAAAGACTTTATTAGTTTACCCTCGTAGAGTTTTCAAGCCATTTAAGTCAACCACACTGACTCAATGTCTGGCACTGTTATCGAAATTTCCTTTCTGGCTCTGGCTTTCCAAGTTTGTAAACACGACAATCAGTCTTAGTACAACCGTTTCGGAAGCTGTTATCTTCTAAAATCTTAATCCAATTATTTCACGACCTTGCGGTGGCGCAATCATCGGCGAAAAGACGAAACGTTGTTCTGGATGTGCTGTTTGAATAGAAAATCTTGTATGACATTAAAAATCAATGGACTTTGTACACTGCTCAGTATACGCCAACTATACCTTCTTATTTTTACTCCTTTTAAAACAGCAAGCTGAATTTTTGCACAACTTTCCAATGTTGTTGCGAATTTGCTCCGTATACTCTGTGGGGGTTACGATATGGTATGATATCGCATTAACGCCACATCGGCAGCACATAACGATGCCTGCTTTGGAGACTTAGCAGATGAATGATACACTATTATCCAAGAAAACTCTGTTACTATGTCTCCAATCTCTTGATAAGTGTTTATTTTTTTACAAATAAATTGTTACATACTTACATATTACTTTTTGGTGCTTTTTCCTTGAATTTTGAATTAGTCAAATGATGCAAATTCTAGTTTAAGTCAGTCTGTACAAGACATTCAAATAATAAACGTTCTCCAGAATCGTTTATGCCATTTTAGAGCCATCCTCGTAAATTTAGTACCAAGACCACTTTTCTTCTTTAAATTGTGCCAGTCGAATTTGTCGGACAGAAGCCGGTTTTCGTTGGTTTTTCATGTTCCTTCACAAAAAATTCTGTCAGCAAAAATCGATGCTGACTTGGATAGTGCTTCGCCTAAGACCATTATAGATAATAACTTGCGTTTGGTACCAACCGCTGCACTAGGTAATCTAGTATTTAGTATATCTTCTCCCGCTGAGTTTCTCAAATCAAATTTATTCCCGTCATTGTACCAACGTTCCAGCTTGCGATACGTAATTTGTTTTTTGAAACCACCTTGCTACTGTTTGCGGAACCAATGAAAAATAACCCTT
Organism: Volucella zonaria; assembly: GCA_963966105.1. NCBI lineage: Eukaryota > Metazoa > Arthropoda > Insecta > Diptera > Syrphidae > Volucella > Volucella zonaria. The sequence goes on along the minus strand of OZ014532.1, from coordinate 37,258,880 downwards.
ATACTTTTTAGCGATTCACCCAATCGGGAAAAAAGGGGACGAGTCAACCTGACTTTTACAACGCAAAGATAAGTTTAGGAGAGCGCTAACAATTATAAAACTCAATATAAAGCTATCTTGCAAATTACAAAAACCTAATATAAAACGCGCTTGTATTATATTGTACATAATTGGATAAAATTAATTTTTAAAAAAAATATTGCCATTTTCAAATTGCAACGAAATAGTACTTATACGTATTCAATAGAAGCCACCATTTCTATTACAACGTAAATGAGTCCACAGATCTTTATATTGCAAGAACTGTTCCAAATTAAAGTTACTTTTTAAATTTACAATGCAATTTAAATACTTGTTGAAACGGCACAGCATTTTTTATTTTAAATGATTACATATAAAAATGTGCGGATTGATGCTTGCCTTTCGGAAAATGAATTGATTTCCAAATCGTTGACACAAAAGGATTATTTGCTCCGTTGCAGCATGAAATGTGGCACCGTACCGCTAAAATCACTAGTTTTGGAAACAAATGCTTTCCAATTCATCGCGTAGAATATTTTTAACCATGTTTCGATATCGACCTATGTACGTTAAAAGTACTCGTAATAACACTGCCAGTTTCATTCTGACCTTACTTTGCTGTTCCTCTTTTACGCTATGCAAATTATACCTGTAGATGAATCATTTTTCTTTTGTTGACTAAAAAGCAAATGTGAGTATAACCGGGGTTCAGGTTAAATTTGCATCAAATGGATTCTTATCAAGTTTACACATTCTAGTTTTAAATTCCTATAAATAATGGAGTTGTATCTAAAAAGCATTGCACAGCATCACATCCAACGTCTCCAGAGAATGAAGTTATTTGGAGTGGCACTTAAGGTAAGATTAATGTTTTCCGTAGTTTCATTTAAGGAGTCTTTCCACCATAATATCTTACTGGAGGGTTAAATAAGTGGTTGCACTGTGGTTCTGTGCTGCTGTTAAATAGCTCTCTTCACTTTTTTATTCACGTTGGAATGTAATGGAAAGGAATTAAAACAAGAAATGACTCGTAAGTTTTTGTTTCTAATTTAATTCTTCGAAAATAATTTGTATAGTTGTTTTTGTAATACAAATTGATTCTCATTTCAGTACTGACGAACTAAAATATTGATGTGCAGCTACAAAAACTTTCCATTTAATGTAGTCTTTTATTTATTGGAAGTTTGCAAACGACCAGAGTTATTAGACTTCCTTCTGTGTTCAGTTTATAAAACAGTAATAAGAAAAAAATATCTTTATATACTCGTATATATTCTTCGTTCAAAATGGCAGAAAATAGATTTAACATCCCTCACATAAATTATTTAAATCGATGCCAGAAATTTATTCGCTTCGAACTTGTATTTAAACACTGTGAAATCCTAATGAAAAGTAAGATATCATAGCTTTCATACTTCGTTGAACAGTGAGCAGTGTTATTTGAATCATCCGTTCAATAAATATTCCTCTAAATAATATAGGGACACATCCTCTTTTTGAAAATGTATGTTGTATTTACGAGTCATATCAATGTACTGGAGAAAATAAAACAAGGTAATGCAAACGTGGACATATTATTACGAGTTTCTTTAAAATAAATGCTAAAAAAAGTACAAGTGATTCGAGTTATTTTATTTTTTTATATAAATGTTCAGAGATTTAAGCGACAAGCAACCACTCCCATTCTATTACTGATAGCCTTTGTAACGAGGTCTGGTTCCATTACTCACTTGTCAGAGCTTTTTGGTAGGTTTTAAAGAATACCATTTCGATTGACTAATTAAATTTGATAGCTTTCACTTGAAACTACCACCACGTTAAATAAAATATATTCGACAAGTAGCTGGGGCTCAATGGTGTATTTCAATTACCCGGAAACAAATCAGGAACGGTGGTTCTAATAAGGGAAAACATTTACATCGCATAATGAATCTGATTGACGTCTGCTATTTTTTATTATTTTTTTTTAATGTTTATATCACTTAGGCTAGTAACAGTGAAAACAATATGCGGTTGGATGGGAAGTTCATAATAAGGTGTAATAGTCTTTCGCAACAGCCGGTAAAAAAATCTACAGGTTACCAAAAATATCAAGTTAGCACTGTCCTTGTATTTGTTTCGGAAACATTAGTATTAGAGTTGGTTTCCTCTTCCTCTGAATACGTTTTATTGCATGAACTGGTGTCATCTGCAGAATGTATTACCTCAATAGCCATAGAATATTATGTTAATACATATAATGTTGATATAACTAAGGAAAGGGATACAGAATGAGAGCTAATAGTAGCCTAAGAAGATTAAATCTGCAAACATTTTCTGCAGGATTTCTTCAGAAAATAATTATCATGTTTTGTATTCTTTCCTCTGAGAACCCATTATTCTTTTATTATCCTGTAAATCAAAACAATTTATTGTAGATATTATGATCATTACTATTTTATACTAGAATGCAGGATGGATGTTTTGTTTTTTGTTAAATAGGCCTTCAGAACCCTAGCATGTAGTAACTTGTTAAGTCGATGTGAGCAAACAGATATCATAATTGTACCCGCTATGAAATCAACTTCCGGTTTTTTTAGTATCGGATTTAAGCTGATGTCGGCAGTCTGTGTATGACTATACTCGTCTCAGTTTGGTTTCTGGTAGAATATGCTTTCGGTACATTCTATGTATACAGATGTATGCCTATTAACAATCCTGAAGCGTTTAGTCAAATGTCAGAAGTGAGTTCATAATATTTGAGGTAAATAAGGCAAACTCCGACCTCGATTTTGTAACTCCGGATTGAAGACTGACAGGTTTAGCTAGATTTTATATAGTTTTGCTGTATATGGTGTGTAATTTGCAAGAGGCAGCTAAATTTTCTAACTCACATACACTTGCAAAACTATTGGGTAGTATACAAAATGGAGATATTTGAAGTTTCATTAAAATAACTTACATATCAAGTTCAAATGAATGAAGGGGTGAAAGTTACTGTTTTGGAATCCAATCGACGAGAAGTCAGTGTATCAAAATTTTAGATGCTAATTCACAAACTGCAATTTGAATGGAACATTGTGACACACAAGCAAAACCTTGTGTAGGAAATATTTGAAGAAAGGATCAACTTGCACAAAGAGTAATGAACTAAAGAGAGGATAGACATTTTTATACCTGGTAAGAAACAATCTTTTTATATAGGATGGTCCGGTTTAGTATTCAGATATTTTGGAATCTGATTGATGGGTTCATGTTATTAGTTACTGGGTGTTTAAAAAACTTCCTTCAGAGAAGTAGGTACCAACAATTATTTAGTTATAACTTCTAATGTATTAAACGCTCCTTTGATAGCCAATTGATCAATGGTTAACTCACATTTAAACATTATTACCATCCATGCTTTCATTTTCGAAATATTGGCGTTCAGACACAAATTTTTGGAAAAATTGCGTTTACGAATATGTCGGAAAAGTGTGCGTATATTTTTTTTCTTTTCTATTACTTTAGTGCACCATAATGTTATCTCAAATTCACCATGCAAAGTTTTTACCTAGGGCTTACAGTTTTTCGGGTACAATGCTAAATACATTAATCCCCAAATGATATCGTGATTCGTTCCTAAGCCGCTTATGGAATACCCCAACGAGCTCTCTATTTCCTAGTCATTGTAACATTCAGACACTTTAAACCAACGTACATCGGTACGTTGCCCACGCTGTGTGCAAAGGGTAATAACCTCTTGAGCGAGCGCTTATTAACAAAAACAAAAATAGAAAATGATATTTTAATCCAGTTGAAAAGAAAAGCTTCTTGGTCTTTTTGTTGCTCATACCGGTGCTGTGCATGCATTCGAGGTCCATCTTAAGTCATGTTATGGTGGCGTTTTAAAGAACTGGTGGAAGGGATTTGGGTTATGTATCGACGAGATTTGAAAATGTTCCGTTCGGTCTAATGGTTCCATTATTGATCTGGATTACAATAGTACCCGACAGATTTTTGGCAGCACCTTCAATGTTTAGCGTTCCTGCGAAACTCTTGATCAATATGGTGTCCTGGTGCGATGATTTTTATGATTTTCGACGTGGATTAAATCAACAACAGTGCGTTGATCAGCTCGCTTCGACTTTTGGTAATGAAGCATTATCTCGGGCGGGTCAATAATTCCGTGCATTTTTGAATTTCTGACCTCTTTACTGAAACAGCAACACTGCTCCTGTCAACAGGCATTTGTCAGTTGACTCCTGTCAAAATTTCAACTTCTTGCGTCAGTTAGTTTGTGTTTGACAGCTATTTTTATCAGACTACTCACTAATTTGAGGAGAAAATGGAAAAAAGTGAATTTCGTGTGCTTATTAAGCATTATTTCTTGCGAAAAAAAACCATTACCGAGACCAAGGCTAAGCTTGATAAATACTATGGGGACTCTGCACCATCGATTTCAATGGTAAAAAAGTGGTTTACTGAATTTCGTTGTGGCCGTACAAGCACTGAAGATGCCGAACGTCCTGGACGCCCAGTTGAGGTCTCTACACCCGAAACAATCGAAAAAATTCACGATATGGTGTTGGCCGACCGAAGATTGAAAGTGCGAGAGATTGTGGAAGCCGTAGGGATCTCGCATGGCTCAGTGGTTTCAATTTTGAATGATCACTTGGGCATGAGAAAGCTTTCCGCAAGATGGGTGCCGCGTTTGCTCACAGTCGACCACAAACGCAATCGTGTAACAACTTCACAGGAAGGTTTGGCGTTGTTTAATCGCAATATGGAGGAGTTTTTGCGCCGTTTTGTAACCGTGGACGAAACATGGATCCATCACAACACACCAGAGAACAAACAACAGTCAAAACAGTGGGTTTCTAAGGGTGAATCGGCGCCAAAGAAGGCCAAGGTGGGTTTGTCAGCCAATAAAGTTATGGCGACTGTTTTTCGGGATGCACGCGGGATAATCCACATTGACTACCTTCAAAAGGGAAGAACAATCAATGGGGAATATTATGCCAACTTATTGGACCGATTCAATGACGATTTGACAAAAAAAACGACCTCATTTGGCCAAGAAAAAAGTTCTTTTCCACCAAGACAATGCAAGGGTGCACACATGTGCAGTTGCCATGGCAAAAATCCATGAATTGGGCTATAAATTGCTCCCTCATCCACCCTATTCTCCAGATTTGGCTCCGAGAGACTACTTCTTGTTCCCAAACCTGAAGAAATGGCTTGGTGGAAAAAGATTTGACTCCAATGATCATCTTGTCATTTTGAGGACCTCGACAAATCATTTTTTTTGGAAGGGATAAAAAAATTGGAGAAGCGTTGGACAAAGTGTATAGAGCTCAATGGAGACTACGTTGAAAACTAAAATTATTTTTTTATCAAAAAATCTGTTTTAATCCAAAAGTCACTGACTTATTGACCCGCCCTCGTATTTAAACTAAATTCTTCTTAATATGTTGTGTTTCTTATTATACTAAATGTCGAAGGTGCAAGCCATTGCATTAAATCTAGATCAGAGCTCGTCTTTGAAAAGCTTTTAGAATACGCATTCCTGGTAATGCCTTTCCGAATTTTGTTTCTTCTGTACCTTTTAACTTAGATTATATTGACGGGAGAGGTGGGACCATATACACTGCGGCCAGGCTAGGCTTATTGTGATTACCATCCCTTATAATTTACTTTACAGTTTGTTTTTGTTACTTGTTACACTCTAATCTTAACTATTTTATTAAACTATTACCATTCATATATAAGCAGATTTGTTTGGGAAAAACTTAGATGACATAACGTTTCGCTACAACTTCGCTGATATTATATAGCACTGCTCACCTACATTAGGCACCCTTTCATGTGAGCCAGCTCGGCCTTCCTGCAACGTGTCTTCGAATAACCTAAATCAGGAAAATGTCAATCACATATAGATAAGCCCATAGTATGTAGAGGGCTCTGTTGGGATACTATTTATTGGTATTCCTATTATGGCGTTTTTAAAAACCCAAAACAGGACTTTAGATACTGCTTTTCAAACACGCAAATCTTTCCCGTGTAATACAGCACTACATTGAACCACACGAACCAATCATGAGCGAAGACTGGTCTGGGTAGTGCCAATAACATACGACCTGCAATCAGAAATTCAGTTGACTGCAGCGAAACAGTTTTCTTATCAGCGGCGTCAGCATTTATATGAGATACTATTACCTAACACTATTTTCATCTCATTGATAATTTGTATTGGTTTTAAACCTTTTAATTGAAAGTATTTAATCACTGAACGATATTAATATCTTTCCGTTTTTAAAAAAATCAAAAGTGAATTTACCATAACGATTCTTACTAAGAAATTATCCAATAAAAAGTTACTTTCGTTTAAAAGAACATACTTCACAACAAACAAAAGAAGTTTTCATTAGTAAGCGCAGGTTATTCTAAAGACTTTATTAGTTTACCCTCGTAGAGTTTTCAAGCCATTTAAGTCAACCACACTGACTCAATGTCTGGCACTGTTATCGAAATTTCCTTTCTGGCTCTGGCTTTCCAAGTTTGTAAACACGACAATCAGTCTTAGTACAACCGTTTCGGAAGCTGTTATCTTCTAAAATCTTAATCCAATTATTTCACGACCTTGCGGTGGCGCAATCATCGGCGAAAAGACGAAACGTTGTTCTGGATGTGCTGTTTGAATAGAAAATCTTGTATGACATTAAAAATCAATGGACTTTGTACACTGCTCAGTATACGCCAACTATACCTTCTTATTTTTACTCCTTTTAAAACAGCAAGCTGAATTTTTGCACAACTTTCCAATGTTGTTGCGAATTTGCTCCGTATACTCTGTGGGGGTTACGATATGGTATGATATCGCATTAACGCCACATCGGCAGCACATAACGATGCCTGCTTTGGAGACTTAGCAGATGAATGATACACTATTATCCAAGAAAACTCTGTTACTATGTCTCCAATCTCTTGATAAGTGTTTATTTTTTTACAAATAAATTGTTACATACTTACATATTACTTTTTGGTGCTTTTTCCTTGAATTTTGAATTAGTCAAATGATGCAAATTCTAGTTTAAGTCAGTCTGTACAAGACATTCAAATAATAAACGTTCTCCAGAATCGTTTATGCCATTTTAGAGCCATCCTCGTAAATTTAGTACCAAGACCACTTTTCTTCTTTAAATTGTGCCAGTCGAATTTGTCGGACAGAAGCCGGTTTTCGTTGGTTTTTCATGTTCCTTCACAAAAAATTCTGTCAGCAAAAATCGATGCTGACTTGGATAGTGCTTCGCCTAAGACCATTATAGATAATAACTTGCGTTTGGTACCAACCGCTGCACTAGGTAATCTAGTATTTAGTATATCTTCTCCCGCTGAGTTTCTCAAATCAAATTTATTCCCGTCATTGTACCAACGTTCCAGCTTGCGATACGTAATTTGTTTTTTGAAACCACCTTGCTACTGTTTGCGGAACCAATGAAAAATAACCCTTATACTTTTTAGCGATTCACCCAATCGGGAAAAAAGGGGACGAGTCAACCTGACTTTTACAACGCAAAGATAAGTTTAGGAGAGCGCTAACAATTATAAAACTCAATATAAAGCTATCTTGCAAATTACAAAAACCTAATATAAAACGCGCTTGTATTATATTGTACATAATTGGATAAAATTAATTTTTAAAAAAAATATTGCCATTTTCAAATTGCAACGAAATAGTACTTATACGTATTCAATAGAAGCCACCATTTCTATTACAACGTAAATGAGTCCACAGATCTTTATATTGCAAGAACTGTTCCAAATTAAAGTTACTTTTTAAATTTACAATGCAATTTAAATACTTGTTGAAACGGCACAGCATTTTTTATTTTAAATGATTACATATAAAAATGTGCGGATTGATGCTTGCCTTTCGGAAAATGAATTGATTTCCAAATCGTTGACACAAAAGGATTATTTGCTCCGTTGCAGCATGAAATGTGGCACCGTACCGCTAAAATCACTAGTTTTGGAAACAAATGCTTTCCAATTCATCGCGTAGAATATTTTTAACCATGTTTCGATATCGACCTATGTACGTTAAAAGTACTCGTAATAACACTGCCAGTTTCATTCTGACCTTACTTTGCTGTTCCTCTTTTACGCTATGCAAATTATACCTGTAGATGAATCATTTTTCTTTTGTTGACTAAAAAGCAAATGTGAGTATAACCGGGGTTCAGGTTAAATTTGCATCAAATGGATTCTTATCAAGTTTACACATTCTAGTTTTAAATTCCTATAAATAATGGAGTTGTATCTAAAAAGCATTGCACAGCATCACATCCAACGTCTCCAGAGAATGAAGTTATTTGGAGTGGCACTTAAGGTAAGATTAATGTTTTCCGTAGTTTCATTTAAGGAGTCTTTCCACCATAATATCTTACTGGAGGGTTAAATAAGTGGTTGCACTGTGGTTCTGTGCTGCTGTTAAATAGCTCTCTTCACTTTTTTATTCACGTTGGAATGTAATGGAAAGGAATTAAAACAAGAAATGACTCGTAAGTTTTTGTTTCTAATTTAATTCTTCGAAAATAATTTGTATAGTTGTTTTTGTAATACAAATTGATTCTCATTTCAGTACTGACGAACTAAAATATTGATGTGCAGCTACAAAAACTTTCCATTTAATGTAGTCTTTTATTTATTGGAAGTTTGCAAACGACCAGAGTTATTAGACTTCCTTCTGTGTTCAGTTTATAAAACAGTAATAAGAAAAAAATATCTTTATATACTCGTATATATTCTTCGTTCAAAATGGCAGAAAATAGATTTAACATCCCTCACATAAATTATTTAAATCGATGCCAGAAATTTATTCGCTTCGAACTTGTATTTAAACACTGTGAAATCCTAATGAAAAGTAAGATATCATAGCTTTCATACTTCGTTGAACAGTGAGCAGTGTTATTTGAATCATCCGTTCAATAAATATTCCTCTAAATAATATAGGGACACATCCTCTTTTTGAAAATGTATGTTGTATTTACGAGTCATATCAATGTACTGGAGAAAATAAAACAAGGTAATGCAAACGTGGACATATTATTACGAGTTTCTTTAAAATAAATGCTAAAAAAAGTACAAGTGATTCGAGTTATTTTATTTTTTTATATAAATGTTCAGAGATTTAAGCGACAAGCAACCACTCCCATTCTATTACTGATAGCCTTTGTAACGAGGTCTGGTTCCATTACTCACTTGTCAGAGCTTTTTGGTAGGTTTTAAAGAATACCATTTCGATTGACTAATTAAATTTGATAGCTTTCACTTGAAACTACCACCACGTTAAATAAAATATATTCGACAAGTAGCTGGGGCTCAATGGTGTATTTCAATTACCCGGAAACAAATCAGGAACGGTGGTTCTAATAAGGGAAAACATTTACATCGCATAATGAATCTGATTGACGTCTGCTATTTTTTATTATTTTTTTTTAATGTTTATATCACTTAGGCTAGTAACAGTGAAAACAATATGCGGTTGGATGGGAAGTTCATAATAAGGTGTAATAGTCTTTCGCAACAGCCGGTAAAAAAATCTACAGGTTACCAAAAATATCAAGTTAGCACTGTCCTTGTATTTGTTTCGGAAACATTAGTATTAGAGTTGGTTTCCTCTTCCTCTGAATACGTTTTATTGCATGAACTGGTGTCATCTGCAGAATGTATTACCTCAATAGCCATAGAATATTATGTTAATACATATAATGTTGATATAACTAAGGAAAGGGATACAGAATGAGAGCTAATAGTAGCCTAAGAAGATTAAATCTGCAAACATTTTCTGCAGGATTTCTTCAGAAAATAATTATCATGTTTTGTATTCTTTCCTCTGAGAACCCATTATTCTTTTATTATCCTGTAAATCAAAACAATTTATTGTAGATATTATGATCATTACTATTTTATACTAGAATGCAGGATGGATGTTTTGTTTTTTGTTAAATAGGCCTTCAGAACCCTAGCATGTAGTAACTTGTTAAGTCGATGTGAGCAAACAGATATCATAATTGTACCCGCTATGAAATCAACTTCCGGTTTTTTTAGTATCGGATTTAAGCTGATGTCGGCAGTCTGTGTATGACTATACTCGTCTCAGTTTGGTTTCTGGTAGAATATGCTTTCGGTACATTCTATGTATACAGATGTATGCCTATTAACAATCCTGAAGCGTTTAGTCAAATGTCAGAAGTGAGTTCATAATATTTGAGGTAAATAAGGCAAACTCCGACCTCGATTTTGTAACTCCGGATTGAAGACTGACACGTTTAGCTAGATTTTATATAGTTTTGCTGTATATGGTGTGTAATTTGCAAGAGGCAGCTAAATTTTCTAACTCACATACACTTGCAAAACTATTGGGTAGTATACAAAATGGAGATATTTGAAGTTTCATTAAAATAACTTACATATCAAGTTCAAATGAATGAAGGGGTGAAAGTTACTGTTTTGGAATCCAATCGACGAGAAGTCAGTGTATCAAAATTTTAGATGCTAATTCACAAACTGCAATTTGAATGGAACATTGTGACACACAAGCAAAACCTTGTGTAGGAAATATTTGAAGAAAGGATCAACTTGCACAAAGAGTAATGAACTAAAGAGAGGATAGACATTTTTATACCTGGTAAGAAACAATCTTTTTATATAGGATGGTCCGGTTTAGTATTCAGATATTTTGGAATCTGATTGATGGGTTCATGTTATTAGTTACTGGGTGTTTAAAAAACTTCCTTCAGAGAAGTAGGTACCAACAATTATTTAGTTATAACTTCTAATGTATTAAACGCTCCTTTGATAGCCAATTGATCAATGGTTAACTCACATTTAAACATTATTACCATCCATGCTTTCATTTTCGAAATATTGGCGTTCAGACACAAATTTTTGGAAAAATTGCGTTTACGAATATGTCGGAAAAGTGTGCGTATATTTTTTTTCTTTTCTATTACTTTAGTGCACCATAATGTTATCTCAAATTCACCATGCAAAGTTTTTACCTAGGGCTTACAGTTTTTCGGGTACAATGCTAAATACATTAATCCCCAAATGATATCGTGATTCGTTCCTAAGCCGCTTATGGAATACCCCAACGAGCTCTCTATTTCCTAGTCATTGTAACATTCAGACACTTTAAACCAACGTACATCGGTACGTTGCCCACGCTGTGTGCAAAGGGTAATAACCTCTTGAGCGAGCGCTTATTAACAAAAACAAAAATAGAAAATGATATTTTAATCCAGTTGAAAAGAAAAGCTTCTTGGTCTTTTTGTTGCTCATACCGGTGCTGTGCATGCATTCGAGGTCCATCTTAAGTCATGTTATGGTGGCGTTTTAAAGAACTGGTGGAAGGGATTTGGGTTATGTATCGACGAGATTTGAAAATGTTCCGTTCGGTCTAATGGTTCCATTATTGATCTGGATTACAATAGTACCCGACAGATTTTTGGCAGCACCTTCAATGTTTAGCGTTCCTGCGAAACTCTTGATCAATATGGTGTCCTGGTGCGATGATTTTTATGATTTTCGACGTGGATTAAATCAACAACAGTGCGTTGATCAGCTCGCTTCGACTTTTGGTAATGAAGCATTATCTCGGGCGAACCTGTTTCGCTGCTTTTCCGAATTCAACCGTGGTCGGCGTTCGCTCCAGGACGAATTTCGTGAAAGTCGTCCAAAATCGATTGTTTTGCCAGAAAACATCGATGCTGTCCGGGAGCTGTGCAGGAAAGATCATCATGTGACTTATCGTGAAATTGATGCATGTTTGGGCATTAGTTCGATTCGCATACACTTAAAGATTTATTCAAATTTGAAACCTCAGAAAAAGGCTCGTCTAGATTGGTTTAAAGAAATGTTGAAAAATTCTGGATCTATGCAGATGAGCTCGAAACTAAAGAAGTCGAGCCAAATCCAACAAAAATTGTTAGTGCACGAAGCACTTAGATGCAAATGGTCGACTATTTCTTCGGAAAAAACCGGACATATCGCTACCTTGCCATTAGAGCAAGGTAGAACAGTAAAATCAGAACGGTATACCACCTTTTGTTTTGTCAAAAGTCTTTATAGAAATAAAGAAAAGCACGTCGAATACGGATCACTCCACCACGACCGTGATGATGTGAGCTCCCACAGGTCGGTTCAAACAAGTGACTTTTAGAGCACTCAAAACATCGAATTGATGGTTCATCCGTACAGCCCTGATTTGGCACCCAATGACTTCTTTTTATTCACACACATCAAAAATAAAATGCGAGGTCAACATTTTTAGACGTTGACGTGTTTGCAACGCATGTTTTGGAGTTACCTCGTTCGGAGTGGGAAAAGTGCTTCAAAAATTGATTCTAATGCAGACAAAAGTATATTGATCTTCACGGAGAGTATTTGAAAAACCAATACAGCCATTTTCAATTATAAATATTTTCTTCTTGCTTGTTTTTACTTAAGTATTACACTCCTGAAGATATATTTTTGCTTTTCTGCTAAGTCCAATGCATATCAGATGGATTAGATTCTCAGAAATACCGCTATATGCAACCATTTCTGATAATTATCAATTACGGAGCAGTTTAGCAATGCACAAGAAAAATGATTTTAAATTTGGGTCAAAGTCACTTGTTGATTATTTTTGATATACCGTATATTTAGATGACGCTGGTAAATTTCCGCTAATAGTATTGGGGCAGAAAATGGTAGTATGTTTCGAAAAGAGTCAAATTTGGAAAAAAATACAATATGGCCCGATGATTATAAAGGCGAGTCAGCGGAACACAGGGTTATAGAATCTGCCGGTGTTCGAGGGTGTCTAATGACTGTATCGTATTGCCATCACCTATGAGTTTTATCGCACAATTTTGGATCCTATCTAGCAAGTGCAAAGAGGTCTTACGGGCACCTGACCAGATGTGGACATTGTACTCCAGTTTTGGGCGGATAAACGCATTATACGTATGTATATTGTGGCCAGGTCAGCGGAGGTGAAATATTTCTTACATCGCTTAAGGAAACATAGACATTGCGCAACATTTTTGGCGACATACAGAGAATGGAAAGTTTTTCGGTTTCAACGATGCTAGTTCCATTCATGGATAATAGCTGGGTATTTAGATTTCGCTTTAACGACTACAGATAGCATTGTGTTTTGGCATCATTAAATTCCACTCTGTTGATAGTTCCCCAATTGGTTATGTTGCTAATATCAGAATTTAATGTACTTAACATACGCTGACGTTCACGTTCTACAGCCGAAGAGCAGGAGCGTCAGCAAAGGGGTATATTTTTTTTTTAATTTTTTTTTTAATTTATTTCATTAATTTCATTAAAAATTTAACAATGGTTAGATGTTTCTGAGAAGCCTTATAAGCTTTTCTGAAGATGATTGCTTTTCACAGTTTTATGCCTATCTTCTTCAGTTCTGAGTTTTGTAGTTTTTGAATTTTCTGCATATGTGTTGCTGATGCATTCCCCCATAAAAGTATACCTTACCTAAGTTTAGATTCCACAAGTGCAAAGTAAGATTGTCTTAATACGGCCGTTGTGGCATGGTATTTTAGATGGGTTGGTGCATATAAAGCTCTTCTAAGGCTCACTCGCAACTCATCTATGTGCTTATCTCACAAAAAGTTGCTGGCGATCGTAACCCCCAGATATTTGTATCTCTCCACTGTGTCGTTTAGAAAATTAACTCAACTATGGCAAGATTCATTGTTGAAGTGGATTTTGTGAAGTGGCAATTGTGTAGTCCTGAATTGCGGGTTTCGTATATGCATCATTTTTATTTTAGATGCACTGATCGTTAAGCCGTGATCGTGACACCACTTTACCGCTATGTTGAACTCCTCCTACATAATTTCTGTTGCCGTATGCAAGGATCTGTGACGCACGGCTATCGCCGTATCGTCTGCATATGCAAATGGAATGGCCTTCTTGAAAACTCGTAACAGCTCATTGGTGTACAATATGTACAGGATTGGACCCAGTTTTGATCCTTGAAGAACTCCATATTAAACGTTTCCATTTTGGCTGTATGTATTGTTTACTTCGACGCAAAATTGCCTGTTTCTCTATATATATAAGTAGCCAATCTGCCACCAGTCCTCGTATACCAATATTTTCCAGTACTTCTACTAGTTCAGTGTATCAAGCTTTAATGAAGTCCACGAATAGCACTAAAACATTTTTTTTTTTTTTTCGTGGGAAGGTGAGAAATCTTCGTAGACACTATAGGCCCGGAGCCTATAGTAGTGTGAGATTCTTACTCACTAAAAAACACCTCCCTTCTGCAAACCATGACTGAGTTCACACTCAACAAGCAGTTCTTCTATCGCATTTTATTTTGTTTTTATAAGATATCCTGCAGGCGATATTCCATTGAAAATTCCTGTGTACTTTAGAAAAATTACGCGCTGATAATCACCGCGCGAGAGGCTTAGTTCTTTTCAGACAACGCAGTAAATTTGGCTCGTCGAGGATCTGTTGAACAGAAATATTTGCATGTCCTTGTAGTCGATTTTTGTGTTTTCGCGCAAACATTTTAATTTCATTCTGAACGTTTTCGACTCCTAAGTCTCTGTGGATATCATCGTTTCTAATGTACCACGGCGCATTAACAATACCTCGAAGAACTTTGTTTTGGAATGTCTGTAATACATTAATGTTACTATTTTTAGTACAACCCCAAAGTTGTACACCATATGTCCAGATCGGTTTTAGCACTTGCTTGTATAACAGCAGTTTGTTATCTAAGCTAAGCTTGGAATACTTTCCAATAAGCCAGTAAATATCTCTATATTTGATTTTAAGCTCTTCACGTTTTTTCTTGACGTGTGGTCTCCATTTTAGTTTAGCGTCGAGTGTCATACCGAGATATTTGGCCTCGTTCGCGTTGATAAACACTGGTGGATTCTCAATTTTTTTGAGAGTGAAGTTCACGTGGACAAACTTGTTTTCATTAAGGGCGATTCGCCAAGTCTTTGTCCAATTGTTAATCAGTGTAAGAGCACGTTGCAACTTGGCAGTTGCTTCTTCGACTGTTTTAGCCGTTGCCAAAATGGCAGTGTCATCAGCAAATGTGGTTAGGACAGTGTCGTCTGTTTGTGGTACGAGTATATCGCGGGTAAAAAGTAAATATAGCAGAGGGCCAAGTACACTTCCTTGCGGCACCCCCCCTTTATTGTCTTAAAAATGGAATATTCGTTTCCGTGTCTCACACAGAAGAGTCGGTCTTCCAGGTATGAACTTAAAATACAAGACAATTGCTGGGGTAGAGCTTGTCGAAGTTTATATTTTAGGCCTTCGTGCCATACCTTATCAAAGGCTTGCGAAACGTCAAGGAATGCGCTTGAACAGACTAACTTACACTCGATTGCTCGTTCAATTACATCGGTTATTCGATGCACTTGGTCAACTGTAGAGTGTTGGATTCTAAAGCCAAATTGATGATCCGGCAAGAGGGAATTTGTGTCGGTAATTGGTTTAAGACGATTAAGAAGGATTCGCTCGAAGACCTTCGATGTAATCGGGAGAAGCGATATTGGTCTATATGACTTGACTTCAGTCAGCGGTTTACCGGGTTTCGGAACCATAATAACTTCGGCTACTTTCCACTGGTGCGGTACATGCTCTAATCTAATGCTGGCATTTATAAGATAGAGCAGCTTTAGCAAACCTTTTTTCGGCAACGCTTTGAGTATCTCTCCCGTTATTAAGTCATATTCCTGGGCTTTATTGGGCTTAAGCGTATCTATAACTTGTCTAAGTTCCCTAAGTGTAGCCTTTTCTACTGGAAAGTTTGTCGTCACGTCTAGCGTATTGACATTCTCTGGAAGCACTTCCCCATCGAACGGTTTAAACGTTTCTGCAAGATGGTCGGCGGAAACATTAGCTTTTTCCTTATCCTCCTTCGCCCAGTCATCCTGGTTTCTTCTTATGGGCGCCACGTGTATTTGGGGCTTTTGAACACTTTTAACGGCTCTCCATATGGAGTAGTTGGTATCCTTTGTCACTGTGAGTCTTTCGAGGTAGTTATTAATACCTTGATTATTGAAGTCCTTGATCGATTTTTTCAACAAGTTGCAGAGCCTATTGAAGGACGTTTTATCTTGTGGTGCCCGGGTTTCATGCCACTTTTTCCGCGCTCTTCGTTTCTTCCTTATCATTTCTCTGATTTGTTCGATTCGCGGGGAGTGTTCTTCCAGGCTGCTTGCTGTATGACTTCAACAAAACGTTCAACTTCTTTTTCAAGTTGATACGGCGTTCTAAGTGCTACTTTCAACTCAGTATTGTCTATAACGTCTATTCGGAAATCTTCCCAGTGAGTTTTGCTGTTAGTTAATCTGGGTGGTCTTTGTTTCTCAACCAAGGATTCGCACAATGAGAGGATAACTGGAGAATGATCGGAGGAAAGATCGAAGCCCTCTTCAACTTTGACGTAACTAGCGTTTACTCCTTTTCCGATAAAGAAGTCTATTAGATCGGGTGTTTTGGCGACATCCGAGGGCCAGTATGTCGGCTTGCCTGTTGAGTAAAAATAGCAACCACATTCCATACCAGCCCTGTAAAGAGTTTTGCCTTTTTGAGAGATACATCTTGAGCCCCAAAAGGTGTGCTTCGCGTTAAAGTCTCCACCAATAATGAAGATTGGTCCAAGAGAGTTGAATAGGTCAATAAATTCGTGTTTTTCTATTTTGCAGCGCGATTGGCAATAGATTGAGGATATATTAAAAGAGTAATTTTTATTTTTAGCGCGCACCACGGTCATTTGAAATTTATCAAGTTCAATTATTGCTTCCAGAGTATGTTCAATGCAGTCTTTTATGAATAGGGATGACCCGCCTCTTGCGTTTCCCGATCTATGATGAGCGTGGTAGTCGCGGTAACCTTTTAGTTCCACGCGCGATTCTGTCGCCAGGTGAGTTTCAGAAATTAAACATACGTCAATTACTTTTTCCTGCATGAAAATAATTAGTTCATCAAGCCTTTTCTGTAGCCCGTTGGCATTCCATGCAAGTATATTGAGCTTCTTTGCCATAATTAGTTGCAGAAATTGGCATCGAACTTAAGAAGCCGTTCGACTATTATCTTATTTATTTTAGTCTGTTTTTCAAGTCTCTCAAGAATTACTGAGAGCACATTTGAGGCAGGATCCGGTGATGTACAGTTAGTCATGTTTACTCGCGCCGCTATTTGCGCGTAAGTTTTTCCACTTTCCACTTGCGCATTGTTATTTTTGACGTTGTTGTTTTTGGTGATTTTAGCGTTTGTCATCATTACCTTCTTTAAAGGCTTTGGAGTAGGACCGCTGTTGTTATTTCTCATTCTATCTGTCCCTGCGTTTTTCAAAGGCTTCGTTTTTGATTGATCTCGTAGCTTTTGCAACTCCTTCGCGACTTAGTAGCGAATTAGGTGGATGTTTTCCCTTGCAGTTAATGCATATCGCTGGGGACTCTTTCGCGGCATTGCACTCTCGAGTCAGATGTTTGCCAGCGCATTTTACACAGCGAGGTTCCTTCGCACTAAACATGATGACTTTTATTTAGACTTTTGTTGGCGCAATTTGCAAATTCCCCTAACAGCTTACCAGTGCTTTTATTTTTGTGGAGGCGTATATCAGCGAATTTTTTGCGATAAAGTCTTGCAGCCTGTTTGTTATCACCTCCTCCATGCACTTTTCAATTACTGGCAATATTGATATTGGCCGATCATTTTTAAGGTCGCTTTTTGTACCTCCTTTGAATATCGGTCTGATTACAACAGTTTTTAAGCTTGTAGGGATTTTTGCTTGTGCAATACTTAAGTTAATTAATTTACACAATAATGGGGTAAATATGTCCGCGTGCCTATTTATATCAATAGCTCATATTCCATCAATACCTGTCGACTTGTTTTCATTCAATAGATTAATTATTCTTCGAGTTTGAAAGAAACCTGTTTCCTGAATATAAATTGTGCTGCAAATCTTGATTTTGTGTGTGTCGATGTAACCGAGTCGCAATGATGCACAATATCTTTTATTTGTGTGCTGAAGTTGTTTGCACACGCATTAGTTAAGTTATTCAGACACATTTTACCCGTGAAATTCTTTATTATTGTTTCATCCAAAATAGGCTTTTTCTTTCCCAATATCTTACTTTCTAAACCCAATATTTTTCTGTGGTCAGATCTTATTTGGTTGAACTTGGATTTATAAAAAATAGATTCTTGGGTCGTTATTTCCTTGTTCAGTCTGTTTCTGAAGATCTTATATTCTTGTTCATATGCTTTGTTCAGTCTATTGTTTTTCGCCCTTCTGTAAAGTTCGTCCCTTTTCTTCCTCTTAATTCAGAAGATAGCCCATCTTCTTTTCTTTTCTTTTTTATTTCTTTATACTTCATTTTATCATGAAACTCCTGATAAAGTAAGATAGCATCACTTTCATTCAAGATTTCATCCCAGTTTGTATTTGCAATTTGCTCATTAACCTTATCGTTAGATATATAGGACAGGCTGACTGAGTTTTCTTTAACAGCAGATGTTTTCCTTTGTGGGAGGTACATGGTTAGGTAATGATCAGTGATACGACTTTCAATTACAGCTGAATCGATTTGGTTATGTGTGGCGTTAGTTAAAATGTGGCCTATCGTTGATTTTGCTCCAGTATTCCGGTCTACTCTGGTATACTCCGGAATCACATTAATCAATCCCAGTGACGCCAGCATCTCAAGATATTCTTTCACATCATACACACATCCAAATCATTCACATTGATGTTAATATCACCCATTACCACTGTCTCGTCTTTTTTTCTGAGTTTTCCAACGTTGTGTCCGTATTCTTCGATAAATGCTTTTCGGCTGTTACCTGGTGGTCTATATTTTCCTATTACATACTTATACTTACTACTCTCTTTAATTTGGATTTGGATACTTTCGTATGACACACTTTCAGATCTTAATCGTTCATATTGTAAATCTTTACGTATTAACATAAGAATTCCACCTCCTCTACGTTTACCTCGATTCAGAAACTCCGGATCGATATCATCTATGGTATACTGTAAAGTGCTTCTTCTTCTTCATCTGTATAAGTTTCGACTAAAACTATTATTTTTAACATATTGATAAAGTGGCAGAAATCAAGTTCTTTCTCAAAGATCTTACAACTTAGACAACAATTATTTTTTTTAAATTCATTTATATTGATGCCGCTAAAACCCTACAATTCAAATCTATCATTACTTCGTTTGTGTCCATTTGGTATACAATTTATTGTGGTTCCTTTTGTTTACGCACGATGCAGTTGTTGAGTGCGAGTAATTTTGCCCACATCAGCGACGGTACTTATCAGAATCGGCTGCGTGCTCTCGTTTCGTCTAGCCAGTATTCTTCCCGCACTCTCCCACACACATCTCCAGTTCTAATGTCTCGCTCTTTCCTTTGCCATCCACATTACGTATTTGTTGTGTTTCGTCAGCTGATTGTTAACATAAACTGTGGCATCGGGCAAAGCTGCGCTCACGCTTGGGTTGTTGTTGCTGTTTTGCAGCACCGCTTTTAGTTTAATAGAACGAGTGGAGCGTGTTTGTTTGATGAAAAAAACGTCTAGAACACAGTTTTGCAAATCTTTAATACTTCCTTTCAAACATCTTTACTTTTACAAAGTGCTTAAAATATTTTACCTAAAGAGTGCATATTCGTTAAACCGTAATCCCACAGTTCATGGGCTTCGAAGCGACGCAAGACTCCTGGCGTTTATCAGGCGCGCACGTGTGTTTTCCATCGCACGACTATTCAGTCGCAAATAGTAGAACACACAACTTTCAATGTGAACGAGCTCACATGATACCTCACAATCGCAACGATTAAAAGTCTGCGATTTGTCCCATTTTTTTGGCGATGCGATTGTCGCAAGATAAAATGAAACATTGGAACTGCCAAGAGTATCCACACACTTGCGATTTTAATCACTGCGACTAAAAAATCGTTGTCGCAACACGATGTGGGTACTCACGCACTTGCGATTTTCTATCGGATCATAATTTAGTCGCAAAAAGTGAGACATATTGTTTTATACATGAATGCACACATATGCGGCTTATTAATCGTAGCGATTAAAAAAATGCAACAAGAGCCATTTTATAGACGATCTTTTTGCCGCAAATTTAAATGGGATACATGGATTATCATGAATCGTAGCGCACTTGTGATAGAAGTCTTGTTAGTATAAAAATGGATATCACGGAGAAGTGTTGTGTTGTGGCTCTTTTGTTGTGGTTAAATTCTAATAAAAGGCGTAAAAAAAAATATTGGATCCACCCTGTTTTAAGTCAAAGATTGCTTAAGGAACGGTTTTACAGAATTCACCATAGTTTAAAAGAATACCCGACAAAATTCACACAGTACTATAGAATGAGTTGCAAAAGCTTTGGTGAATTACTTAACTTAATTGGAACCAGAATACAGTACCAGAATACAAAACGGAGGAATTGTATATCGCCTGAGGAACGTTTATCCGTCACATTGAGGTAAAGCAATGTGAGTTAATACTTCAAAAACAAAAAGGGTACTTTCATTTATTTATTTATAATAGAATTGAAATTTACTACATTCATAATAAAAAAAAAACACTTTATAAGAATCTTAAAAATAGTAATAATAAATTTAATGATTCGACATTGTACTGTAACTTCCTGATGAATAATTTGGTGATAATACGAGTACATCAGCATATGTTAATGTACTCTTAGTAATTGCAGAAGATAAGTTGTCAGTTGAATAATTGGAATGATTCTGTGCTGAACTGAAAGGTATTGCATAGCTTTGCGGTGGTCGTGGTACTGTCGTAGGAGGTAAGGTTGACACGTTTTCAAGTTGTTGAGGGATACTTTGTTGTATTTGGAAGGAGTTAAACTGCGTTTCTGGTAAGTCATATTACGGTGATCTGGGAACATAGGTAAGTGATACTGTCTTGTTCTGTTCATAACATTAAGGATTTCTATTTTTGCAAAATGTTTTTGCTTTTCATTGAAGAGTGCAAAACTTTTGTCTTCGTCAATTTCATCCTCTTGTTTTTCTTTAAGTATTTAAAGTAATTGGCCTTCGTATGTTATAGGCCTTGCTGAAGTTTTTTCGTAGGTTGTCGAGAAGGACGTGGTTCACTCAGTTCATTTTCCTGATTTTTTTCATTTTCATTGGAAGGTTCTACTAAATTACCAGTAATAGGCCGGTGTTCAAAAATGGAAATCAAAAAAAGCAATGAATCAAAGTGGATACATTTTCTTCTTTTCATTGCAGATTGACCAGAAACACTAGACCTTGTTTCGCTAGTTCGTATGCATATGAAGATATAAAACATGGTTGAAAAAATTATTGACATCTTACAGATATCTTGCCACCGGAGACAGTTTTATATCCCTACACTTTCAATATCTACTGGGCGCCACTACTATGTATAAGTGAAATTGTAAAGGATACCTGTACAGTAATTTGTTTGCAGCCTTTGTACATGTCAGAGAAGTCGGATGAGGACTAGAAGAATATTGCCGCAGAGTTCTATTAAAGATCAAACTTCTCCAATTGCGTAGGTGCTGTGGATGGAAAGCATATACGACTGCGGAAACCACGTAACACTGGATCTGAATTCTTTAACTATAAACATTTTTTTTTTAATAATTCTTTTGGGTATAGTGGATGCCTATTATTGTTTTACTGTAATAGACGTTGGGGCATTTGGAGGAAACAGTGATTCCAATGTATTTAAGAAATCTGTTTTTTATAAGAGATTACAAGAAAATAAGTTAAATATACCTAGCGCAGAGAAGTTACCATATGATGAAGGCGGAAGACCTATGCCTTTTTTGATAGAGGGCGATGAAGCTTTTGCACTGTCGCAAAATATATTAAGACCATATCCGAGTAGAAATTTGTCCATAAAGTAAAGAGTTTATAATTATAGACTCCAGTGCTGTTCGGAGCTTTGACCGGTAAAGTACTTCTGAATATAAGCGTGTGCCAAAACAACCCAAAATTCCCAAACGAAATCGGTCACCTAATGTTGAAGACCACCGGTCTTCTAACATAAAGGTAATTAAAATGGGTTCTAGAGAAAACAATTCTAGAACAAACTATTTCGCGCCGTTGCAGTGTCTACCGGATTCGGACAACGAAGACATAGACTGTGATGAAGTTTTTTCTCCATCCGCCTTGGATAAAAAAGCAAAAATCCCCTCGGTGTGCGTTTTGCAAAAAACTCTCCACGAAATCCATGGTCTCCTTCGCGAAAATAAAATTGACAATTATTTTGTTAAAAAAATTAGTATCGGCATAAAGGCAAGTGTAGAATCCCATCAAAAATTGTGCAATACACTTAAAATAAAAAACATACAGTTCTTCACTCATGACCTACCAACGTCAAGGTCATTTAAAGTTATTTTGTATGGACTAGATGAGTTACCTGTAGAAGAGCTAAAAGCTGAACTAGTGTCAATTGGGTTGAAATGTCAAAACATTAAGCTTATTAAAAAGCAGTATGATCGTTTCGTCGATGTAATTTATTTAGTTTTTCTCGAAAGCGGATCTATTCGACTCGGAGAGCTTAAGAAAAACTTCAAATCAGTCTTTAAGACTCAGATTAAGTGGGATTTCTCAAGGAGAAAATTAAATCGTGTTACGCAGTGTTATAACTGCCAAATGTATGGACACGGCGAGAAAAACTGCCACATCAAGACTCATTACGCTATTTGCTTCGAGTGCCACAAAGCTGATGAATGCGCTTCAAAAAACTTTAAATGTGCAAACTGCAATGGAACACACAAATCAACCGATCTTGCATGTGTTAGTCGTCAAAGTTTTATGGAAATGAGAGAAAAGCTCTCTGCCAAAAACAAAACAAAACGTGTTAGAAGGGCAGAACCAACTTTTGAAGCCAACATCATGGATTTTCCCCCACTACCATTAAATCGAAGTGTATCAACTAGCATGACACCCAAAACTGCAAAAACCTTCAACCACAACACATCGAATTCATGGACCAAAACTACCAACAACAATGGCGTGAAGAACCACGAAGAGCTTTTTTCTCTCGAAGAAATAAATTCACTCACTGCAGAGATGATCACCTTGCTCGGTAATTGTACTACAAAGGCAGAACTATTTAATACCATTACAAAGCTTGCAATTAAATATCTGTATAAAACTAAGTAATGAGTTTATGTAGCTTAAATATAATTTGTTGGAATGCTAGAAGCATTCGAGGAAAGCAATTAGAATTTTATTGTTTTCTTAGTAAATTTAATATTGACTTAGCATTAGTTTCTGAGACATGGTTAAACTCAACAGATCGTTTGTCTAATTCCGTGTATAAATGTTATCGTTTGGATAGGGAAGAGAGAAGTGGTGGCGGTGTTGCCGTGGTAATAAAACGATTGTTAATGCATAAAGTACTTCCTATTATAAAAATGAAATTAATTGAAGCCATTGGTATTGAAATTCCTTTTGTTAATGGCCTATCGCTAAAAATGTATAGCTCTTATTTTCCAGGTGGGGCAACCTCACCTCAAAAAAGAGTCGATCTCCGCAATGACCTTCTACGGTTAATTAATACTACCGATTTGTTCCTAATAGGTAGTGACTTTAATTGCAGGCATAGGAATTGGGGTTGCCTTAGAGCAAATGCTTGGGGTAACATTCTAGCTGACTTAAATTTAAGACATCCTTTTGAAATTCTTTTTCCACCTAATCCTTCTTACATTCCGTCTAGTAGAAATAGAAACCCATCCACATTAGATCTATTTCTAACAAACATGCCTGACCTCTTTACTCCGCCTATAACCCTTAATGAACTAAGTTCCGACCATTTACCTGTTAAGTGTAGTGTAATAGCTTCTCCAGTGCAATGCACAAACCAAGTCTATGACTTTGGAAATGCAAACTGGAACTTGTTTAGGAGCCTGACTAAGGTAAAACTAGAAAATTCTCTGGTTGAAAATAACAGCCCATCTCACATCGATAAGAATGTCAATTCTTTTACTCATGCCATTTTGGAAAGCGTTGAACAGTCAGTGCCAAAAAGAACGCTCGTAAGACATGGTTCCAATGTTCTTCCGCATTACATTCATGAAATGATAGCACTAAGAAACACTTGCAGATCCAGATGGAGACGTACAAGAAATGACTTCTATCTCGGACAATATAAACAAATGAATGCTCTAGTTAAATATGCTATAGCCAACTTTAGAAACCAATCGTGGAACAAGGTTTAGATAAGGGAAGCCAACCATTCTGGAATGTCATTAAAATAATAAAGAAAAAAAAACCTATATTCCTTAACTAAAGGTTGGTAGCTCTGTAATGTTTTCTTGCCCCGAAAAAGCAAACTCGCTTGCAGTTAACTTTTTTAAAAATCATTCGATAGCTAGTAGGGCTTCGCCGACAACACAATCAATCTTCCGTTGACCAGTCAGTGAACTTCGTGAATTCACATTCCACTTTTAATGATATTACTCTAATACCCCTTAAGGAACTAAAAGATATTATGAGTAATTTGAAAACAAGGAAAGCCTCCGGTTTTGAAGGGATAAGAAACCTCTGTCTTAAAAATCTCCCAGATTTTGCTCTTAACAAATTGACGGATCTCTTTAACAACTGTCTTAGATTGGGACACTTCCCCAATGACTGGAAAACTGCTAAGGTTATTCCAATTTTAAAACCTGGGAAAGCACCTGACTTACCTTGTAGTTACAGGCCAATTAGTCTGCTAAGTTCACTTAGTAAGTGCCTGGAAAAAATTATTAAGAACAGAGTTCTAACTTTCCTTGCTAACAGTGCAATTTTGCTCCCAGAGTAATTCGGATTTAGAGCTTTTCACAACACTACTCATCAAGTGCATCGGATCACAAATCATGTTAAAAAAAAATCTGTCAGAGGGTAAAAGTACTGGCATGGTCATCTTGGACATAGAAAAAGCGTTCGATACTGTTTGGCATGATGGTTTGATTCATAAGCTAGTGAATTTTAACTTTCCTTTACATTTAATTAAAATCATCCAGTCATTTCTATCCTCCCGAAGTTTCAAGGTATCCATTAACGGGAGCCTCTCAAACAATGAACTGATGCATGCTGGAGTTCCTCAGGGATCTGTTCTAGGACCAGTGCTCTTCAATATATATACGTCGGATTTCCCCAACTTAAACAACTGTGATATTGCCTTATTTGCTGACGATACGTGTATTTATTCCTCAGATGCAATCGGTTTCAATGTTGAAACTAATCTGCAATCAGGCTTAAATGCTGTCGAAGCGTATCGTAGTAAATGGAAAATTAAAATTAATCCTACAAAGACTCAAGCTATTTTTTACACACTTAAAAGGAAAGCTTGTTTACTTCCAAGTAACAGTCTTCAAATCAACGGTATACAAGTCGAGTGGAAGTCGAATGTAAAGTATCTTGGCATTCACTTAGATAAACGGTTAACATACAAGCCTCACATTCAAGAAGTCATTAAGAAAATTAATGTTACCATAAGGATCCTTTACCCATTCATATGTAGAAATTCAAAATTGAATGATGCCAATAAATTATTAATTTTTAAAGCTATTTTCCAAACAATTATATTCTACGGCTCTCCTGTTTGGGGCATGTGTGCAATAAATCACCTGCGCAAACTCCAAATAGCACAAAACAAACTGCTCAAAATGATGCTTAATCTTCCCTCATTTTTTTCAACAAAGGAATTACATATAACGGCTAATGTAGAAATGGTTACAAATAGAATCGAAAAACTTTATCGCCAATATAATATCTCTTGCTTATCGTCCGATAATGACTTGATTTCCAGCTTAGCCTCATGAGAGTATGACTTAATTATTTTGAATTTATTTATTTATTCACTTGTTAATTATTTATTTATTTATTTGTTTGTTTTCTTATCTATTTATTTATTGAATTATTTATTTATTAATATATTTCTAAATTTATTTATTTATCTATTTATTTATTTATTTATTTATTTATTTATTTATTTATTTATTTATTTATTTATTTATTCATTTTTTTTAGTTGTTCCTTTGTTGTTATTTATTTTTGGTTGTTACTAATCTATTTCTACGTTTATCTATTAATTTATTTATTCATTTTGTAATTTACTTATATTGTCACTCAATTTTAAAATTGCTTAAAATCAAGTGTTGTAACCACTTCTCTCTTCCTCGCTGAGACATAATGCTATCTTTAATAAAGGTTTTTAGTGGCTTTTCCTTCAAAATTGCAATAAAATCTGTGATATTACATTTAAAAAATTATATATATATTTTTGTGTAAGGTACTTTATACCAAATCTCTATAAAGTGATAATTGTATCTAAAAGACTGTAAATTTGTACCACAATAAATATCTATCTATCTATCTATAATTATAGACTTACACGTACTCGTCGAATGGTCGAATGCAGTTTTGGAATATTGGCAAATAAATGGAGAATTCTCCACCGACCGCTGGATGTTAACCCCTTTTTTGCAGACCAAATTATTAAAACATGCTGTGTTTTACATAATTATGTTCGGAAAAAAGATGGACTGCAATTTGATGAGGAATCCTACGAATGTCCACTACAATCCAATCGTGCAGTCGGAACAAGATCTAATTCATGTGGTCTCCAAATAAGAGATTACTTCTCAAATTATTTCGTTACTCCACAAGGCTCTATACCTTGGCAATACGATAAAGTTTGAAACTTGTATTATGTCTAACTAACTAACTAACTAATAAAGTAAGAACTAACTACATTGACTTACATACCTTTAATCTGCTTATCTTTTATGGAAAGTTCTGTCCAATAGGGGACGACGGCAGCGTACACTTCACCACATAACTTCTCCTTCAAATGTCGGTCACTATATTCCTTCAACTTTTGATTGCCGTTTTTCTACCTCTGTTATTAATTTTTCCTATTCGATGATATTTCGCCACTTACAACTGACTTGTTATCAGACATTACGGAAACTGCATAGTTTGTCAGCAAACAAGTCGCAAGTGCGTGAGAGTTTATGCTAATCAATATGATCCAGTTTGTTTTACGGCAAAATAATCGACAACAAGGTACAATTCGTTAACATCTGCGATTAGTTGGTCGTATATATGTGTATTGACATTAAGAGATGTGGGTTCTATTTTTTTGCGTCTGAATAATTGTGTTTCAGAAAACAACAAGTGCGTGCATGGTAATTTTTTTTTTTGCGGCCACGATTTTTCCATCGCTGCGATGAAAAAACGCATGTGCGCGCCTAGCCTAACACCCACCACTTTCTAAATTCTTATACTTCGGCTGGCTATACGCTGTAGTACCAATGCTCTGTCGTTTTCTCGAGAGATAAAAAAATGGCTTTTTAATTTTGATTTCACTGATATAAAAGATCTAATAAAGGTAGTATAATAAGAATAATGATAATTAAGAATAATGATAAACACAAAAATCATTCTCTAGTTTTTTCCTTTTTCTCTCATAAATCACCCTTACACCTTTTTAATTTTGGCTTACTTTTTTTTTTAGTGATACATTCGACACTAGTTGCCTTAACTACAGAATGTATCTATGTAAATATTATTCAATACCAATGAAAAACGCTTATAGATATCTAATCTATGTACATAATATTAATGGACTTAAATTATAATATAATTCTTTGTACTGTATGTAATTTTTCTTGATCTGTACCTTATAATAAATTGTATTGAATAATAAAATAAATAAATAAAAAAACAAATAAAAATTTAGTTGAATTTTCTTCATGCTGGATGCAAATGTAGCGACTATAGTCGATCGTTCGAGGTTTTTTGTTTTCGTGCGATACATGGCTGTGATGTCGGTGTCGTTGATCTCACAGTCGACCGTTTTTCCTATTCCCTTCACTACCCCTATTAGGTTTTCATGAAGGGTAGGGGAAATGTTTTTTACGTCGATATTGTTTTTGATCATTTGCTGTTCAAGTGTGTTGATCTGTGTTTTCAAATTTTCTATTATGACATCTTTTCTTTCGTAGATTTCTTTTATTTCATTTAGTTCTTTTATTATGTTGTTCATAAGATCATTGTGTTTTCTCATGTTAATGTTGAGATCATCGTAGTAAGCGGCTAGGAAATGCAGCTTGCTATAATTTCTTTAACTTCCCCTCTCAGAAGACGGATTTCCGCTATAACAGCTGAGTTGTTGTCAGTTGAGCTGGTGTTAGTTTCTTTGCGGGGTTGTTCTTGCGTAGTCTGAGGAACTGGTATCACCACATTGCTGGCTGCAGCCGTAATTTGTACATCTCCACAATTCCTGCATGTTTGGCACTTCCATGCATCTCTTCTCATGCTCATGGTTCTCCACGACTTTTCTGTAACCGTAGTGAATTCGAAGTGAAGTTTTCGCTTGCACGAAGAACAAACTGCAAAATCGCCTTCGGAGGTGTTCACCGCAATTCCCAAACACATACATATTAACTGGGGAATAATTTGAATTTTAAAAAGACTAATTTATAATGCAAATTCAAATACGAGTATAAGTGGAAAAAATCTACTCTGATGTTTAATAGAAACTTGTGTTAATAAAAAATGTCACTGTCTTTGGATTGATTTCTTATATTTTAGACTTTTAGAGATATCTAAACATTTAAAATGGATAATAAGACCACTAATTCACAGAGCGATTTAAAAACATCACACTAAGCTCACTCACTAAAGTGGATTAGAAGTGGCAGACAAAAGATCATTAATGAAAATTAAAAAGCGTGTCGGAGACAGAACGGAGCCCTGGGGCACATCAGCATTTATTTTGTAAATATCAGACTTGAAACCATCTAAGACAACTATAATTGAACGTTCCGAAAGGTAGTTTCTAATGCATTGTTGAAGAGAGTCATAGATCCCAAATGCACGCAATTGAATAAGTCTAATGCATTGTTCAAACATGTACCTATCCATGAATAAAATTGTACATGTGTCTACTTCACAAATGCCAAAGACGACATAAAAAAAGGTAGCGTTCAAAAATGATTAACTACTGACATCTAGGCGCGACTTTTGAACGACCCTTCAGTAAAAAAAAAAACAAAACAAAACAAATCGCCTCTATTTGGAAGACAACATTTGAAGCAGTTCATGGAATGGTAAAAACAAACTTTTAGAAGGGTAACCCTCACAAATATCTGAGACCTTCCCGAGGGAGTATTTCATTTAAAATAAGGTATGTGATTCCGTTTACTATTAGAAGATGTGATTAAGGTATTATCTGTGACTGAGAACTTCATTTTTATTTCCATATTAACAACGTTATCAATAGCGCAAATATTACAACAGAACAAATGCTTATCTGAGTATTTCTCCAACTCCTACGTTACAGAGTATAAGAAAAGCTTCCTTTTGAGTATAACACCCAAATCCGGTGGCATTTTAATCAAATCTACATATCAAAGAACTGAACTCATCCATAGAAGGCTTCTTCGCTACACACTTCGCAAACTATTCTAATGGGATCTTTTATAAATCTGAAACCAATTAAACGTATATCCTTGGGACATTCTTATGTGTAAGATCCGGAAGCCTTCAATATCATCATAAACCTTGTTTAAAATGATTTTAGGGTACGTGTGGAATAAAATTATTTTCAGTTATTAAGGAAAACTTATGCCACCAAACCGTAAGTTAATAAAAGCGTATATTACGGGTTATTTCATTCCTCCGATGTTCTTAATTTTCGGCTTTTGAATTTGAATTATTTGATTAGAATAATAGCTTGAAAAAGAAAACCCCATGTAGTCGCACTATACCAGTTCGTGAGAAAAAATATTGCTAACAACCAGTATATCATTTTTTTTAAATCTTTCCTTCGGATTTAATATTTGTATGTCATTGTTATTCTACAAGCTACAGTGTGTTTCATAATTATAACCCACTTATTTATTTGAGCCTTGGCTTTCAATGAAATTGAAACAACATAAAGGAAGAATGTATTGTGATATTGCTGTAGATTGTACCATAGTTCCGCAATTCCTTGTTTAATTTTTCTTTCAACAGAATTCCGTTTCATTTGAACTGAACTTTGTAAAAAGGTTTTTTTTTTCTGATGAAAAAAGAAATGGAATTTAGATGGTCCTGATAGATTGCATTCCTATTGGCATGACTTATGGAAGGAGCCCCAATATTTTCAAAAACGAAATTTTGGTGGCTGCTCGGTGATAATGTGAGGTGCTTTCTCTTCAAAGGGGTGCGTGGAAATGCGATTCACTTCATCGAGAATGAACAGCAGGTATTGGGTGGCATGAATAAAAACTAAGGGAGCACTACGAGTGAACACTCATGAGTGAAGCGCTTTCGTTAAAGGGAACACTCAATTTGGTGTAAATAAAAAATTCCCTCTAAGTAGACCGTTACACTCAAGTTGAAGTTTGAAAACTTGAATGGAGAACTGTCGAATTCATTTGTCAAGTTGTCTATGGTTTACGAACAAAAGTGAACGGGAAAACAATTATCAATAATTTTGTTCTAAAGGACAAACGCGAAAAACAAAAAAAATATAATCCACCGCGTTTCGGTGACACAGGGGATAATTTCAAGAGCCTGTATAGATTCGAGTTTCATAATGGGGAATGGTTAAGCAATCAATTCCTTTCCGATATTTCTGAAGAAACCCGTGGTGGTGCAATACCAAGAGTTGAGAAAATGCAAATGATCCTAAGATATATTGGTGACCCGGGATTCCAAGTTGGAGTTGGTGAGGACATTTGGATCCATAAATTGTTTTCCCAGTGCAATCGGCGCTCTAGATAGTACTCATATTAAAATATTAAAGCCTCATTTGCATGGCGATGAGTACCTGAATCGTAAAGGATATTTTTCGCTGAATGTTCAAGCCACGTGTAATGCTAATTAATGTTTTAAAAGTGTTGATGTCCAGTGGCCAGGATCTGTACATGACTCAAGAATTTGGCGAAATTCAGCTGTTTTTTTTATTATTAATGATAATTCGGTTGGAGTTATTATTCTTGCAGATGAAGGCTATGGTTTAACATTATGGATTATCACGCCTTTCAGGAATCCAGTCACAGCAGCCCAATAAAATACTCCGAGGCGTGTCGAACTTGTGAGATGCTCCTTGATGGGCCTGCTAATTCCTCCTCCTGAAATTTAAGGTACTAATCTTCATGAGAAGTTTTGCTAGTGTCCGGTCCAGAGCATTGCTCTGCTCCTGTAATTGTAGTGTTTTAAAGTACATATATACAATTTTATATAGCCATAAATTGTATATTGATTGTTAATGTAAAAGTATACATACCTGGTCTGTTATTCAAAAGTGGATTATTTTTATAGTCCATCAAATCCAGCTGCTGCTACTAGTGCGGTTTTAAAATCATGAGAAGATTGTCCGTCTTATTTGTACCCCCCTTTGATTTGACGCGCGCCTTCATACTTTCGATTTTCTTTTTGATTTGGGAGGAGTTTAAATCAATGCAATGGTCTTTCGTACTTTTTCTCCAGCAGCTTTTAACTCTGTTTGCTTTTTGATTTTCATTGCTGCAGCTTGGCTTTTTTCCAGAAAGTTAGGATGAAATTGTAAAATTTTGATAAACTCCTCTTCGTCCATATCAAATCTCTTCCTTTTCGATTGCTTTTCTTCAATTCTGTCGAGGTATTCTTCTTCCCAAAAAGTGTTTTCCATTTTTTATTTCTACTAAGTTACTTTTTATGCACACTCAACTTCATAAAGTGTTCACTCGATAGATCCGAACTTTTTTCACACTAAAATGGAAGCAACACTAAACTGTCAAAATATGTGAGTGGAGGGTTTTCCTTAAATTTAACGAAACCTATTTTTATTCACACCAAAAGGGGTATTCCCTTCAAAACACCACCCATTATGTTCAAGTACTCCGGAGAAATTTGACTCCATTTTTGGCAGATAATCATGAGATGAATATGACTTATCAGCAGGACAATGATCGAATTCAGACCAGTAGGTAAACCATCAACTGGTTAAGAATAAATTCTGTCGACTTAATGAACTGCCCTGCATGCTCTCCCGATGCAAATCCGATTGAAAACTTTTGGGGAATCCTAGTGAGGAGAATACACGCTGAAGGAAAGATGTTTGATGCCAGACATTAAACAGGGAAGAGTGGCTTAAAATTGAGCCAGCAATTTTAGAGAACTTAATCAAATGCATGAAAACGACGGTATTTGATTTAGTTCGAGCCAGAGCTTTTAAATTAATTATCGTCGTTCTATATTTAATTTTATTAACTTTTTGAACACGAAACACTTGAATTTGTTGATTTTTCATTATTAAGAAATAAAATCTTTCAGTATTTTTGAAATAATTTGTTTCTTTAAATAACTATCTCAAGCAGTGGTATTATTCCTCACACATTTTTTTTTAGAAATTTTACATAAACGGTTATAGCGTTTACGATTTTTAAAGTGGGTTATATACATATATGAAACGCACTGTACTCGTATATACTCCAATTTTTTTACTATTATAACATTCAAGAAGCAAATTTAAGCCAAGTATAATAATTTTATTAGCAAAAATACGAAGAGTAAGAATATAAGCTTACACTCGCGTCTTCGTTCGCTTTGGTATAGTGAATAATTGATAAAAGATGTCATAGACTTTACAATATTACATTAGATTTTAATAAATAAGGCATTTAGTGGATGTCCGTGGAATATGTGATAATGTATTGTCCGCCACCCAAAATAAATACATAATATCAGTTAATGGCATAATATAAAAAAAAGAAACATTTGGCAAAGTGTACTCGTACTTCGCCAGGTCTGTCACCGTTGTGCATTTTAGTTTGATGCTTTCCCAAGCATCGCATACTTCCAGAATGAAGCATCTGAGGAAGTCCGCAGAAGATTTATTCGCACAAGCTACAA
Organism: Volucella zonaria; assembly: GCA_963966105.1. Classification (NCBI taxonomy): domain Eukaryota; kingdom Metazoa; phylum Arthropoda; class Insecta; order Diptera; family Syrphidae; genus Volucella; species Volucella zonaria. The sequence continues at coordinate 37,225,947 of OZ014532.1, read as the reverse complement.
CCTTGCGTCCGCCCTCCCAACTAGCGCCATCGAATTAAAGTTCCCCGTTTCCTGTGGTGGATAATTCCTTCCACAGGACGTCTTGGAAATCCCCCTCGACGTTTTTCCCCTGGTGGATAGTTAGATGACCGCAAGGCTCCAGCTCGTTAATCACGGCATGTAACGAGAAGCTCGTCTTTCGGGTCGCTTTGCTTACGACGTAATGCGGATGAAGTACCAGCCTTCACTTTTCTTGCGTATTTCGGTTCCACGACGTCGTCGGATCTGCTTCTCTTGCTGCTGAAACTTGCCTTCTTTCCGGAGACGCTAGCCCCCTCTTTTAATTTTGCAGCGTAGGAGGTAGAGGGGTCTGATTAGTTTCCCCTCCCGCCTTTGCAGCAGCATCGCCCTGGCTTGCCGCCTGTTGAGTAAGCGATTTGTTGGCCAAGATGGCCCTCGCTCTCTCAAACGTGTCTTTTTCCCATTCGCTTAAACTGCTGGGATCACAGCCCTTAAGCATTGCGTTACGTAGCGCACCCTTTGGTGCGCGCTCTTCACACTCTTAGCAGCTGTGATGGAGGCGGCAGGCACAGCGGCTGAGCCAGCTGTTTCCAGTTTTTCCACCACTGCAGTCTTGCCCTTCGTTCTTTGCCTCTTGGAGGTAGCTTTGGCAGCGGATGTCCCAGCTGCCTTGGCCACTCCTCCGACCGAGGTCCTGGCCTGTGTACCACCCGCTCTTTCTCACTTCTTTCCAATACCTAACTATTTGCTAGCCAGTAGCTCCATTTCCCCTACCAGGAGAGAGTTGGATGATGTCGAAATTTCGTCTTCACTCATCTCTATCTCTTCCTGGACGGGGATGATTTGTTTGTTTTTTGTTTTTCCATTTTTTTTTAATTATTCTGGTTCCCGCGAGTATGGCCGGAAATAAAAGCTCTCCCTAGGCAATTCTGCCATACCTGAGTAAGGCTAAGTATAACAGCCCACACCAAGGCGCCTGTGAGAACTCGTTCGCGGTTGATTTGACCCCCTGCCTTGCATTCCTCGGCACGGTTTTCTATATGCTCACAATATTACTGGAATCAGGTTTGGCAGTTCTTACGAGGGGCGTTCAATATATTCTCGGTATCGATATGAAGGAAAATGCGAATTCAATTTAAATTGTTTTTATTTTTCAATATGATCTCCCCTAACATCAATGCATTTGTTACATCTTGAGATAAGCTTTTTTAAACCCTCAAAATAATAAATTTCCTCTTTCTCTGCAAAATACCGACTTGAGTTCTTCATCATCCGAAAATCTTTTTCCACGAAGACATTTTTTCAAATCCGGAAACAGGAAGTAATCACTAGGGGCAAGGTCTGGACTATAGGGTGGGTGTTGGATTTCTTCGAAACCACGATCTCGCGCAGCAGCCTTGGAAACTCGCGCCGTGTGAACAGGAGCGTTGTCATGAAGAAGCAACACACCCGCTGCGAGTTTACCCCGTCTTTTCTTTTTAATTTCCTCCCGCAAATTATGCAAAGTGGAAGCGTAGGATGTGGCGTTGATGGTTTCACCTTTTTTTTTGTACTCAATGAGCAAGATTCCCTTTGAGTCCCAAAAAACTGTGGCCATGAGCTTTCGGGCAGACGGAGTGACTTTGAACTTCTTCGGGGGGTCTGTTCCTTTTTTATGCCACTGCATGGACTCTTGTTTGCTTTCAGGGTCATAGTGGTGGACCCATGTTTCGTCCCCAGTAACAATTCGATCCATAACACAGTCCGCGTTCTCACTACACATCTCCAAAAGCTCTCTACAGCATGCGATTCTCACTTTTTATCTGAGGCGCTGTGAGCATTCGTGGCACCCACCTTGCACTGACCTTTGAAAGGTTAAGATGGTCATGAAGAATGGTGTGAATGGTACCAATTGAAAGCATGGTGATCTCTGCCATTATTTTCACCTTTATTCGGGCATCCTCAAGAACAAGTTTTTCGACTTCTTTGATGCTTTCTCCCGTACAAGCAGTAGCCGGGGCGCCGGAGCGGGGGTCGTCCTCAATGCTCTCTCTGCCTCTCTTGAACTCACTTGACCACTTTTGCACAGTTGATAATGAAGGTGCGGAACCCTGGTAAACAGCCACCATCTCTTCATGAATAGTTTTTTGACTTTTTCCTTGCTTAGTGAGAAATTTAATTACAGCGCGATGCTCAATTTTCACCATCATCGCCTCAGTTGCCATTATGATTCTGTTTAACTAGAGATAAAACGCGAATTAATAATCACATTTATATGAAATTTTACATGAATGCACTAAAATGATAGTGTTACTTGATAAATAAGTCAATTTATATATGCAACCACAGCTTCACCCCGATACCGAGAATATCTTGAACGCCCCTCGTAGTTCTCAACTCCTCAACCGACCGCGACTTAAGCCTCCACACCGGCGTCATTGAAGATGACGCTCACGCCAAGGTGCCTGCCACGCAGAGGAATGGATACTGTAAGCAGTCATAAGCTCTGTTTGTTTTTCGGTTGCGCTGTAATTTATTCCCATGAGATCGTAAGGCAATGTTGGGTGTGCCGCATTCCTAATTTATTATCACTACCGCCATCTCGTTCGCTATTGAATTATAGCGACCCCTGTGCTCATTAGTCGGCCTACGGTCAGCGGTAATAATGACATTATAATTATCCCGTTCACTGACTGGAATCAAACTTTGAAATCTCGGACGCATGGGTTATACTCATGCTGTAATTGTTGCAATTTTATCATAATTTCCCGATTCAGATCCGACATATTTTGCATAATTGTGTCTACCTGTTCATGATAATCGGCAATAAAATAAACTCATAAATGTAAAATCAGCATTACCAACTGATGCTCTTGCAAAGGTATCAGCTTCTATACTGGTAGGACAACATAAGCCTTTGGTTCTCCTCACCACTTGAATGCCCTACGATATGTACAGGTATCTATCATTCGGCCCAAAAAACGTATTCTCCGTTGTTTATGTTGGTGCTGCAAGTAGATCCACTTAAATATTTTTCAGTCCATGGTGCCACATTGCAGCATTCATAGACTGGCGGTTCTTCTTCATCTGACATTCTTACCAGAGCAGGTCTTAATCGGTCTTCGTCCAACTCTTTTATTCTTTGACTATCAACCAACGCTTGTGCCTCCGTTTACTCTTGCATTGTCGTATACTATTCTCTCCGGCTAAATGAATTTCGTAGTCTGTGTCTACGTCTGTGGCTGTGATCGCGTATTGATGAACTCTTTGAGAACTACGAGGGGCGTTCAAGATATTCTCGGTATCGGGGTGAAGCTGTGGTTGCATATATAATTTCACTTATTTATCAAGTAATACTATTATTTTAGTGCATTCATGTAAAATTTCATATAAATGTGATTATTAATTCGCGTTTTATCTCTAGTTAAACTGAATCATAATGGCAACTGAGGCGATGATGGTGAAAATTGAGCATCGCGCTGTAATTAAATTTCTCACTAAGCAAGGAAAAAGTCAAAAAACTATTCATGAAGAGATGGTGGCTGTTTACCAGGGTTCCGCACCTTCATTATCAACTGTGCAAAAGTGGTCAAGTGAGTTCAAGAGAGGCAGAGAGAGCATTGAGGACGACCCCCGCTCCGGCGCCCCGGCTACTGCTTGTACGGGAGAAAGCATCAAAGAAATCGAAAAACTTGTTCTTGAGGATGCCCGAATAAAGGTGAAAATGATGGCAGAGATCACCAAGCTTTCAATTGGTACCATTCACACCATTCTTCATGACCATCTTAACCTTTCAAAGGTCAGTGCAAGGTGGGTGCCACGAATGCTCACAGCGCCTCAGATAAAAAGTGAGAATCGCATGCTGTAGAGAGCTTTTGGAGATGTGTAGTGAGAACGCGGACTGTGTTATGGATCGAATTGTTACTGGGGACGAAACATGGGTCCACCACTATGACCCTGAAAGCAAACAAGAGTCCATGCAGTGGCATAAAAAAGGAACAGACCCCCCGAAGTAGTTCAAAGTCACTCCGTCTGCCCGAAAGCTCATGGCCACAGTTTTTTGGGACTCAAAGGGAATCTTGCTCATTGAGTACAAAAAAAAAGGTGAAACCATCAACGCCACATCCTACGCTTCCACTTTGCATAATTTGCGGGAGGAAATTAAAAAGAAAATACGGGGTAAACTCGCAGCGGGTGTGTTGCTTCTTCATGACAACGCTCCTGTTCACACGGCGCGAGTTTCCAAGGCTGCTGCGCGAGATTGTGGTTTCGAAGAAATCCAACACCCACCCTATAGTCCAGACCTTGCCCCTAGTGATTATTTCCTGTTTCCGGATTTGAAAAAATGTCTTCGTGGAAAAAGATTTTCGGATGATGAAGAATTCAAGTCGGTATTTTGCAGAGAAAGAGGAAATTTATTATTTTGAGGGTTTAAAAAAGCTTATCTCAAGATGTAACAAATGCATTGATGTTAGGGGAGATCATATTGAAAAATAAAAACAATTTAAATTGAATTCGCATTTTCCTTCATATCGATACCGAGAATATATTGAACGCCCCTCGTAAGTCCGGTCGTACGCTTTAGTAAACTCCTCTCAGCTCAAATTTCACACGGGTAATACGTTGCTTTGAATCCTCGGTAGCTTTCGGGGATCGCAGTAATCTCGTTGAGCATTGAGCCTTACTTCACCCTCTGGTGAGCTTTCTGTAACTCCGGAAACCGTGTGACGGACCCGATCAGATGCCATATGAGATTCAAGATCTTTTCAAAGCCTCACGTTATTTTTGAGACGACAATATTTATTCTCCTTGGCATTGACTTTCATTCTTTCCATTAGATTGTTTTATTTTAGTGGTACGTAAACCAGACGAAAGACATTGTATTTTTCTAGATGGCATGTTTATCTAAAGCCTCGTCTCCTCTCACACAATATAAAACAAAATATCAAACAAAATGTAGTCCGAAGAGGTTATAAATGAAGGTGGGTGACAGCGACCTGATGATACATTCCCTAGGTTAGGGAATATTCAAATTTATTTAATTCTTTTAAATATTTCAATCAAATAAATTTAGCATAATCTTAAAAAAACAACACTCAATACCTCCAGCAGATGGTTAACAGAAATCGTGTCTGATCGACAGTTTTTTACATTAAAAAGATTATTTAGAAATGTTCACAATAAAATGGTAAAGCAAATCAATACAATACATTAAACAATTTAATTTTTAATGATACGAATATAAAATATCATATGCACGCTCACTCAAAAGAGAAACAAAGGACGGAGAAAAACAAAAAATATCGGTTTCAATGATTGAGTTTAGATTTTGTGTGGCAAATAGATCCACTAATACACATACGTCCTTTGAGGTAACGCATAGAGATGTGTGATGCCTTAAAGTTCTAGCACTTCACAACGAATGGAAACCTAATCAAATCCGATACACCGTTTTAGAGTAAACGATGTGTAAATGTAAAAAAATGTTAAAAGTATTTAATAGTTTGAACGTTGTATGGAATAACGGGTTTATGAATCTGATTAAAAACCACCTTCAAAAGTAACAAATTCATTTAGATATTTACAGCAGATATAGTAGAAGTTAAAAATTTTAAAACATTCTTACTTTAAAATGTTTCTTTAATTCTAACTCCGGCTCTATTCAACCGATCGTAGCGCAGTTTTTAAGTTGGGAAATGGGCTATCGAACGGTGGAAACTCCATAAGAGTCGGTGCCGTAGTTTTTTTGTGACGCTCCGACAAACAGACAAGCAGACAGACAAAATTATTGATTTGGGTACAGACACCCCATACGACATAACCCAACCACTTGGGTTGAAAATATCTTAAATGTACAGACACGACTTCATTACAAATTTTATAATAGTAGAGATTTTCTGTCAAAAATAAAAAACCGTCAGAAACCTTACTTACATTGCATTTGACAAATGCCTTCAAATGTTGGTGACGAAGAAAAATTTCTTCATGTAGCTGTTTTTTTTTGAATATTGATTTACTTGATCCTTTCCAATGCAATTCATATGTTTGAATTCTTTATGTGTAAAAAGTAAAGAAAGTACATACATTTTAACAGGAAAATTGAATTGGGGCAAAAACGTTGGAAATACTAGTAGGGCACAGGGGCAAGGTTTTAAATTTGATCAACTTGTTTGACGATGACAGCCTTGTATACTGGAATATAGGTACAATAGTACGAGTGTAACAAATATTGAGGTATTTACTTTATAGAGAGTTACTTGAAGTTTAACAGGCGTTTATATTTTTCATTCATCTGCTCACGACACTTGCTCCATGACTACCCTGAAACAAAGTTTCAATACCGCTAATCGTTGCCTATCAATCTGTGTCAAGTATTACGTACGAAAAATGATGATGGAAAATCTTAAATTTCATTGTAATTTTTTTTATTTCAAGTTAACTAGATAAACTTTTTTTATTAAGAAATTTGTATTTTTAAGGTAATAGTGGTAAATTAAACTTAATGGCCAGTGATTGAACAATTAAGCGTAGTTGAATATAATATACAAAGATAGACGCACCAAGATCAAATCAGTTTTCTGGATTTTAGATTTTTGTGGATGGTGTACATGATTTCAAACACCTTTCACGTTGTAGCTGAGTATGAAATACCAGTATGTTAAAAATTATATCACGAAATAAGTGGTAAATATTTAAAGCTATATAATTTCTGGATTATCGTTATGCCTTTCTTACTCTTATATATATATAAGATACCTAATTGAAAGTTTTAACTACACATGTGTTTGTATTACTATATTGTAGTTTATCATGAGTGTTTTTGTTAGCCAGCAGCTCTTTGTATCTCGAGCAAAATGACTAATGAAATCTATATTTCTCAAGTTTAAGTCTCGGTCTTTGGCTCTTAAAGTTTTCAGCCGGAAATTTCGCATACATTTTTAATATATGTTTGGTGCCGAAACCCGGGAACGAGATAGAGAAATATATGTATTTAGCGTAAAAAAAGCAGTTCCAAAGTTAAAAAATTATTTAAAGAATCTCGTGTTTCGCGTTACAAGTTCACATATCGGAACTCTTCGACCGGTCTGCTTACAGAGAGCAAGTTACGGGAATCGTAAAGTCTGTTACTGACTATTTAAATTAGCCTAAATCGTAGTCAAAAGACGAGGACAAATTCTACTACACTGGGGAATAATTAATTTCCTATATCCAGTGTTTGGTAGCAGCACACGAAAGTCTCCTCACTTCCAATCAAGGGGTTAGCAATAAAAGCCTCCTCAAAGATGAAGATCTGGACAAAGAGTTGGAAAAGGTTGCTGAGTACCAAGACTCTGCTAAACGAAAGACACGCATAGCTATACTTAGACCAAAGACATCGAACCTAAACGACTTATCTCCCAATGCATCTGGTGTCATGCATAGTATAGTTAATCTACCAGTGTTAACGTTAAAAAATGTTGATGGAAGCTTCCAGAAATGGCTACCCTTCTGGGACAAATTAGGTACAAAAGTTCGTGAAAATACTGGTTTAACCTTGTCTGATGAATTTAGTTATCTTGAGACTGTATTGGCGGGTAACGCTAAAAAGGTGATCAAAGGTTTTTCTGCAACGGAGATATGTTATGCTATGAGTGTCTCGCTTTTAAAAGAACAGTTTGGCGATACAGAGCGCCTACTCGATTAGCACATCCAGGAGCTAATTGCTCTTCGGCCTGTTAATTCTCGAACAGATGCACTTATCTTACGTCATCTATATAATTCAGTTACAGTATGCAGTCGGCATCTCACCACCTAAATTCCGCCTCACTAATACTTTGTCACTCTCAAGTCCATTTTACTCCTCTGCCTACCAGTGGAGGCCCGTGCTGACTACTACCGCACTGTTGAAAGAGGTAATCATGAGGATCGGAGCAAGATAAACCTGAACAATCCAGTAGTTCGACTCTTTCACAAATTGGAGACAAACAGGTTCGGGGTTTTATGCAATTTTTAAAGCGGGAGGTGGGATCGTTAGAGAGAAGTCTACTGCAAGAAGTTTAGTTGCAATAAACGAAAAGGAGCAATGATTGTTTTGTGCGTCGAATAATCACGGTACCAAAGACTGCGACAACGATATAAGTTACGTACCTAACATATGTTATTACAGAAAGAATAAATTGTCGATGTAAAAAGCATCGTTATTTTCGCTGTACACTATAAAGTATTCCACATAAATGTGTGACCCTTCTTTTGCTAAAAGTAAAGCTATCGTCGTTCTATAATAGAAAATTCAAATATCTTTCTCAAGACAGCTCGTGGCATTGCCACAGCACCTAGCAAAGATATTGTAAAAGTATTTTAATTCGATTCATTATTGACGGTGACAGTCGGCATACATATGTATGTTCGTGAGAGTATAGTGCGAAAACTTAACCTATTCTCTATTTGAATAGTGAGTATATCTGTCATCCCATTCGGAAGCAAGGACCAGTCTCCGTTTCAAACTTTGGATAAAGTGAGAGTTGCAATGCTAAGTCAGTTCAGCAATAAAAGCGTGTACATAAGGGCAGTAGTGGTTCCTGAAATTTTTGTAGACGTCCTCCCAGCACCAGAAAACGCATGTCCCTCATTTCAAGGAATTCAGTCACCTGATACAAAGCATGTCTCCATCGAGTCGGAAAAAGGCCTAAGTGTTCTTATAGTTATCGGAAAGCAAAGACGCATCGCGCCCTGTTTGAGAGCCATATAAACCGTATTTGGCTGGACTATTCGAGGGCCACATTTTTCTTCTGGTAAGGATATCCTTTATGTTCCTTTCCTATTCTCAGCACGAATTTACATCTGCCCGCTCCGAATGACAGTGAGATTACTTCCTTCTGGTCATTTTAATCCATTGGTTTTCTGAGCGAAGGTGCCGAAAATCGTTATCTAGCAGAACGTCTCATCTCCTCTTGCATCAAAAGAAAAGATTTTCGTTGCAAAGCAGCTTTGCTGTGGAAAAATTCTCAAGTATATACTGAGAGCAATAGAAACCAAGCAATTAAACGGCTTTTTTATCTTTCTACTCGCTTGTTATAGACACCTGATCGTCTCAAGGAGTATGATCGTGCTATACGACAAATGGTCTTAGAAAATCATCACTGAACCAGTTCCTGCAGACAGTTGTGGTGATTCCAGGCGGGTATTTTATTTACCGCATCGCCCCGTTTATAAAGCTGAGAGTACCACAACAAGGCTGCGAGTTGTGTTTGATGCCTCGGCACGGTCAGATGATTACCCATGCCTTACCGATATGCTGCATGTGGGTGCGAATCTACATATTACCAGATGTCTTGACGGTTCTACTCCACTTTAGGCTAGGACGAATAGAAATAGTTTCGGACGTAGGAAATGCTTTTCTACCGATTATGCTAAATGAAGAAGATCTAGGTAGCCATCGTTTTATTTGGTTGTTCCAACAAAAATCGTGAGATGGGACGCCCCAATTCGAAGAGCTAAGGATGACAAGGGCGACCTGTGGAGCGAACTGCAGCCAATTTCTATTAACTGTGACAGTGCGTCATCACTTTGCCGAGGAGAAGCATCGTGTTTGATCAACATGTGATATTCTTGAAGAAAGATTTTACATGAACGACTTTGTTTTCAGCGTTGACACAGAAAGTGAAGGACAGGGGATTTGCAAAGAGGTTACAGAGATTTTAAATAACGCAAGTACGAGTATGTTATGAATTTGAGAAAATGGAACTAGAATAATTCTTTTATTCGTAAACGGTTTGGTTCCAGCAATGTCCCAGCTACGCCAAAGTTATGGGACACTCCTGGTTTGTCTTCTGCGATGAGATAAATATACATAACTTTTACATCCGTCGAGAGTTTGCTTTCATGCAAAATAGCAAAATCCACCACACGCTTCGTGCTCCAGACGATCCTCTCGGAATTCTTGCACTCGCTATTATAAAGGTAAAGGTAATATTTGAAACGATATGGGGAAAGAAAGTGTTCTGGGATGAAGCTATACCTTCCGAGCTGTTGGTTGAGTGGGTTGAGTGTGTTAATTATCTGCTACAGTTGAATGATGTGACTATCCCAAGGTCAGTTTTAGTGTTCTCTTCTGAATGTCAGGTAGGCAAAGTGGCCTACCTACTGAAGATAAAATCCAAAGACAAATGCACCGTTGGGTTTTTATGCGCGAAGGGCAGTTCGGATTCGCTCAAAGAAGGTGGGTATAAAGAGCTTACATTACCTAAAATGGAGCTTACCGGTTGTGTTCCTGCCTAAAGCGTTTTCTAAATATACCAGTTGAACGTTTTTACATATATGTGAACGGATTCTAAAATTGCACTCATTGGATTCAAGTTGAACATGACCGATAAAAACCCTTCCTACCAAGCTGTGTTTCGGAGATTCGTCGACATACGTTAAGATTTAAGCCAAAGTACCGGGAAAAAAAATCCTGCTAGTCTGCTGACAAGGGGTGTAATTTCCGAATGCTTGTGGTCGTATCAGCTGTGGGCCCAAGAATCAGTTTGACTTTTGTTTTTTTTTTTTTTAAAAAAAAAGAACTTAACACTCAAGTGGGTATGACTACACTTATGATGCCAAAGCATATGTTAAGTTTTTCGGAAAATGGGACAGAAAGGGAAAGAAAGATGTTTGGGCTCAGTGGCTGTTTCGCTCCATGGGTGGCATCCAACATTTAATGTGAAGACTAAATTATTAGTGTAAATTGACTTGAAGTTGTATTTAGGCAATCATTCATCTCACGAAATTTTTTGTTGCCTGAAAAAAGTCTATCGGTCACTGCTGATATTGGACACCGAACCTTCCGTTTGGGAAGCCAATACACTGATAGTTGAGCCACGGCCAGTTACCTGCCACGTGAACCGCACGTGTGTTCTGCCAACGACTGTCGTCCCATTGGTCTTGCTTGCAGAAGTAGATTCTGCAAGCATTGAGCTTCACCCAAGTTTGTACTTCGAGGACTTTAGGTCCTGGAATCACTTGCTGCGGGCTATTTGCTTTATGTACCGTTTTGTGCATTCTTGCAAAAAAAGCAATGAGAAAGGAGTCTAAACATTTGTGTGCAGATGAACTAAACGCCGCTGGCTCTTACTGGATCAGGTACATATGCATGTACATACGTATGTACAGTACAATTTTCAAATGAAATTTGTTAATTACAGAAAGCCAAATCCGTACCTGCGTCATCCGATATTGCTTAGCTCTTCCCATTTTTGGACGATGTGAGTATTATGCGGTTAGGTGGGCGCTTCCAGTCTTTATGAGAGTCCATGCACTTCAAGCACCCCATCATATTGCCAACTAAGTCGTATATTACTGACCTCGTCGTGAATAACTGTCATGAAAGATCTCTGCATGGAGTGGTCAACACTGTTTTTTCGCAACTGCAAATTCGGTTTTGGATCCCTAAAGGACGAGAAATTGTAAAGAAACTGGTCAATAGTTGCGCCGCTTGCAAAAAATTATGGGGCAAACCAGCTTCACAGCTGTTTTCCACTCTGCCCATCGAAAGACTAACCTTGTCAAGTCCAATTGATGCTGTTGGGGTAGACTTTGCGGGACCTCTATATACTTTTGATAACGCTTTTGGAGGGTCATTTATTCGGATAACGCTCGAATGTTCCACCGTACTGCCCTGGAACTTGAGTACAGCAATTTGGTTTTCGAAGATGAGACAATCCGTGATTTTGTATCAATGAATTGATTCGCCTGTTCAATTGGAAATTGATAGTGGACCGTGCGCCATGGTGGAGCGGGTTCTGAGAACGCCTCATCCGGACTATAAAGTCGCCATCGGTAAAGCAAGGTTTAATTTCGAACAATTAAGAACGATAACCATCCTATATAAGAAATAAGAATATATAAGAAATAATCCAATAGCTTTCGTTTCATTAACCCCAGAGGATTTCTCAACCTGAGTGAGTCTGTTCCTGCTTCAAATGGCATTCAATTTCTTTGGAAGCAAAGAATGTGGTATACACGAGTAAACGTATTATGGAAGCGATGGCGTTCGGAGTATATGCAACTTTTGCGTTTATTTCACCATGGAAAGTATGTTTCATCAAATCAACTCAAGAAGAATGAAGTTGTTCTTGTTTTCGATTCTAAAAAATCATGAATTCATTGGAAGTTGGCTATCATAGAGGATGTTTTAACTGGTCCCGATGGCAAGGTGAGATCTTGCGAGATACGATACTCAGGTCGATTCTGTTCCCTCGGTCGGATGATGTTGAAAATTATATCATGGAATATGAGTATATGTAAAGATATATACCATAATAAAGAAGCCGTTTAATGGATTATCTTTATCTCTTTCTTACTCTTATATACATACATACATATATGATAAACAAGTGTTTGTATTACTACTTGCATATAAAACACTGTAGTTTACCATACGCTTTTTGGTAGCCAGTAACTCTTTATATTTCGAACAAAATGGACTAATAAAATCTATTTTTCTCAAATTTAAGTCTCGGTCTTTGGCTCTTAAAGTTTTCAGCCGCAGATTTCGCATAAATGTTTATTATAAAATACGAATATTTAACACCAAAATATTGGAGAAGCGCTGTCATGGTATTTCTTTAACATCATTCTTAAAAAGAATACATGTAAAACTCAAGCGGCAATACCAGAAGTAAAATCCTTAAGAAGCCTCTTCAATAACTCGTATTCGCCATGAATACTAAAGTAATCGGAAGAACTTGACCTCGGTAAAAACTCTAATAATTATAAAATCTAGTGGACAACGGGGCAAAACGATCAATGCACGTTTTAACTTTAATGTAGTTAGGGACATGTTCTATCTATTATTATAACGACACAAGCGATGAGATCAAACACAGGATACGTTTAACCAAACACTGTTTTGAATTTTATGTTTCTAAGAAGGTGATGTAGCAAACTCCTCTCTCTGACAGTTTGTTAAGCTCACTCACCTCCTTCATTGCGATGAATCATGGATTTAGCTAAGAATCGATGGGGCCGCCGAAAATCTTTGAGATAAAAAGTTTTCGGCTGATATTCGGTCCGCCCTGAGTAGACAGCGAATGGAAAAGATAATTCAACAAAGTCGATATCACCGTGTACAAAAGAATTCAAATATGACAACAGCTATGCCTGGAATATAAAGAGTGGGACGAACGATATCAAATCTTTGAAACAATCCAAGAAGAACCGAGCAAAAATGGAAAACTTCAACGCAAATTCTCGATCTGATTGTACAAGCCATATTATTCCCATATAAGTAGGTATCTAGTACTTGAAAACATATCTACGCCGAACAAATAAAATATCTCGGGTTTCCATCAAAACATTTCTTCGGATTGATAAAAACAAACCCCCATTTACTACCACGCATATCCTTTAATTGTACTGGTTTTAATACTAAGAAATATCTTCATACAACCTGTTTTACATCAATCAAAAGAATAAGACAAACTATTACATAAATAAAAAATTTCAAATGAAGTTAATTGTACTAAATTTATAGTTGAATACATACTACATATTCCGCGGAGGCACTTTAAATCGGAAATATAAGGCAAACATTCCTTGTTTAGAAGCCCTTTCAAAGCAAGATACAAATCATTTATTTTCTATATTTTCTAGGCTCCAAACAAATTTGTATGTTGTATGGATATATTTATATTTGGTTTTTGATAAAGAACGCTTTAAATGAAGTGAAAATGTTTCTTCCAATTTATCTCACCTGAAGGTATTTGCTCAGTTAACCATCACACCGAAAAGCCTGTCAACATATTTTAACCCGACGTACAACAGGGTATGTCAACATGGTAACGTACATACACATATACTCATGTATACATGACAGCAACACACCAACATTATTGTTTTTTTTTTAAAAATACTTTTCCCTTAAGTGAAGGCGTTTCTCCAAAAGGGATAAAGAACGCTTTGGGAAATCACTAACAAAACACAGAAATTTGATCCACGTTGGGAAAGCATTTACGTTTATGGGCTCAGTTTTCCGGATTTGTCAGTTTTGTATCTGACAAATTCAAGAGTGAGTGTAAAGCATTACGACGTAATTTAATTTCAATTTTCTTTGGTGAAATTGTGCAGACGAATTTATTACATTTTCTTTGTAGTTACTCGTATGTATACAAGCAGTTAAATTTAAATTCAAAATCTTCTTTTGGAACTTCTTAAGAAGCCTTTGAAGAGCCTCTTTTTATTCTCGTAGATATTAACTCTTAATGCATACGATGAATTGCTAGTTGCTACTTCGCCCTTATGGAGTATAGTATGTTTTCGTAGTTCAAAATTTGAACTCGGAATTTGGCTCACTTCCTGTCATCCGAGCAATAGAAATTTTGTATGCGCATGTAATTGAGCTGGCAGTTTCCCAGACTTGTAGACGAGCTCATTATTATACTCTTCGATGCTCGCCTTCCACCTTTTCGTTCTCTCCAATTATGACAATATCATCTATACAGGGTGGTCAAAATACAAGTCTCCTTTTAAAAATAAAATTAACGAAAAGCAATTATATTCGGTAGGTTATGGCTTTACTAGGAAGAGCGAAAATTCCCATTAGCCTAGCCTAGCCTAGGCTGCCATAGAAGAAGCGCACCCTGTCCAACCAATTTTTCAAGACCCTGTCGATTGTTTCTGGCCCTATTTCACGAATGACTCGGACGAAGGCCTTGAATCGTTTCCGGATTGTCCTCATACCATTCATTTTTTTAGGGAACACTATAAAAAAAATTAAGATTTCGAGTGAAAAAGAGCTGACAGTGTCACAAGGACGTATGATTCAAAAAGAAACTTGTATTTGGACCACCCGTTATACAACATACAAAACAAATTTTCCGTATTTATTCACGCAAAACATCGGGTATTGACCGTTGAAAAATGGTCCGAACGGAAGTCCTGTAAATACATACTTTCCATTCATTGTGGATAATTCTACCTTTGCTAAATATAACTGTTTTTTTGTTTTAATTTAGTGAGATCCTGAAGTTAAGTCGAGGGTTTAAAAAAAATTTTGATTTTCCTAGGCTGACTATTGTGTTTGAGATATCCGGAATCGGATATGTATCGGGTATTGTAACGGCGTTCAGACGTTTGTAATCAATGACAATTCTTAACCTGCTCTCTCACAAAGCGTCGATCTTTTTCGAGACTATCCATAGAGGAGAATTGTTGAGACTTTTAGATGGTCTTATAATCCCATCTGCTAACAACTTTTTATTTGTCTTCCTACTTCCTTCCCCAAATTTACTGGGTAAGGATAGGATACACATATAGGCTCGTTTATGGTTGTGTTTATTTCTGTTCTTGCGCTAGTCTCAATTACTTCATGATCGTTAAACGAACCAAAAATTTTGCTATGTTTATTTATTATAGATTTTAGAACGTTCTTAGTTTTTTCAGGCATATAATAACCTCTGATTTCTATATTATTAACTTGAGTGGATTGCTTTTCTCTCAGTTGTGTTTTTTCATTTGGTCTGATGGTGAGTATAGATGCTATTTTTTCTGTGCATAACAGCTTCTATGAGTAGTTCTTGCGTCATCTTCAATTATCCCTCCGAAAGTCTTTAAGCCATATAGAACAAAGAATTCCAGATTTGTGTTACTACCAACACTTTTGAAAAATTTACCACTAACTTGGGTTCGATGGTTATTGCACAAACCGTAGATCGAATTTTAAACGAATATTTTACCAGTATTTTCGCCTAATGCAGTGTAAATACAATTTTTATTTGCTCCTGCGTTCACAAGAATTTTTAAGGCGTTGCCTTCTCTGGTTCTATACTCTAGGCATGGCATGTATAGAGGCATCTGGCTTAAAATTTGCTTCGTTTTTTGGTTGGTTCTGGTTTTTGAATTTATTGGTTATATTCTTAAAGGTATTGCAAATAAGCTTCAATTTCTGCAGCATAATTTAGTGAATATTCTTCCAACTCTTCATTATCCTTACTTTGTTTGTTTTCCTCTTGCGTGATTATGTTACATAACTCTTGTTGTTTTCGATGGTAGTTTTCTGATGTTTGGTCGTGTAGATTTGGAATTGTTTCCTTGATTTGCCGGCCTATTTGAATTTGTTTGGACCGACCTATCAGTTAGCAACGGTTTAGGTGGTCTTGGTGGATTCGTCGATGTTGGCTATTGTGCTGTATGTGAAAATCCGTAGTCATGTGTTGTATGGGAAAGGGCCTACGAGGTAGATGATACCATCTATGATCTTGTTTGGTCGTAAAAATTTGATTTCATTAAAAGTGAAAATTGTTTGATTAAAATTTTAGCTTCGCATTTAGAATATTTATTTATTATTTATTTTTAAGCATTCTTCATAGACATAAGACCATAACATTTGTGGAATAGTTGTGTGGCCCTAACGATTAATGCTCACGAAACACTTCTTTCTTTCTTAGTTCTTAGCAGTTCTTACGATAATCTAATTACAATTTGTTTTTAGAGTTCCATTTATTATATTCCAATGTGGGGAAATACAAGTTTTCACGATTGTGACGATTGTGTACACAAGTCAGCATTAATACTAAAATATGCCAGACAGATACTCAATCCACATCCTCTGGATATGTATACAGTTCTCTGACGCATATGCGTATGAAGCAGATTTCTGTTTGATAAATTGGACGCCACAACATGGCGAATTTTTGTTTTTTCACAACCCTTTCGATAATCATCAAGTACATACCCGTAAAGGTACTCGTATATATCGTCATTAGACATTCTGTTTTTTTTTTTTTATAATATGCGCACGCTCAAGGGATTTAAGTACCATTAAAATATTTGTACACAGCGCGGGCGAATTGAGGATAGAAAAAGAGGTACCGGTGAACGTTGGTTTTAAATGATTGAAGGTTATAATGACTACAAAATAAAGAGCTAGGAAGGGCATTCCATAAGCGAGTTGTACGGCTTAGAAAAGAATCACGATATCTTACAGCGCTTGAGAAAACCTAGATATTGAGCAGCATTTTTGACGACACCGAATATGTGGTCATTTCAACGTAAGTTATCATTGACACACATACCGAGAATGGATAGTTTATCGGTTTCGATGATTCAAGTGCCATTCGTGGATAACGGCTGGGTGTTCAAATTTCACTTTGACGACAGCAGACAGCATTATGTTTTGGAAGAATTAAATTCCATTCTGTTAGTGGTTCCGCAATATATATGCTGTTAATATTACGACTGAGCGATTGAGCGACGAGTGGCCATTTACTAAGCGTCATCACTGAGCGAATTAGTTGCTAAAATGCCATTGTAAAGTGCAGTTCGTCGTAGTCATTTACTTCAAAGTCGCGTTCAGATTTATAGAGCAATTATTAGATTGAGAAAACGGAGATTTGGCGTACACCCCATAAATCGAGAAACGGCAAATTATAGTGAATTTCATCACTTGTATCAAAATCTTTGCAGATATCCAGACCGATTTTGGCAAAGAGATCAAACTTTCCGCGCGTATTTTCTTCATTATTTTACTTCGTCGCTCAGCGGTGAACTAAAAGATTAAAACAGATTTGATTGTAGAGCGACGTCGCTCTGTCGCTTAGCGACATCGCTTATCGTTCAGCGAGTGCATTGCCACCCCCATACGATTTCATGTGTTTTAATTTTTTTGCGTCGCTTAGCGACACGTCGCTCAATCGCTCGGTCGCTTGTCACTCACTGCATGACCGCAGCCTTAGAAATATCAAGTGCAACTATCTTGCTTTCGCCAAATTGACGTACGTTTTGGTTCCACTTTTCGGTGAGACATGCCATCAGATCACCAGTGGAATGTTGCTACGAAAACCGTAATGCCGGTCCTTAAGAGATATTTCATGAGTTGACGGTTTATCACCATTTCCATGTCCTTGGAAAGAAGGGGCGCAAGTGCAATGGGTCGTTAAGAGTAGAATAGAAGAAAAAGCTTACGCAGTGGTATTGCCAGAGTTCCTCTCAGAAAGAGTGGAGATATACCATCTGGACCAACGGATTTGTGAATGTTAAGATCTTTAAGAACTCTTGCTACTATGTACACGAGTGCGAAAGTGGATTTGTCCCATTGAAGATTCGACACACTCAAGTGTAGGCGGGGACAAAGCACAATCTGGGAGTGTTGAACGGGCCGCAAAGTGTGCAGCAAGCAGATTGGTCTTGTCCAAAGAGCTAACAGCTGGAATAACATTATAAATGAGCGTTGGGATGGAGGATGAGGCAGAATTTCTAATATTTTTAACGGACGACCAACAATTTTTACTACCTTTGGGACATTGTAGTATTTTTTGCCTCAATTTTTGGTCGTGTTGCTTTAAGCTTTTTTCGGTTTTCCTCCATTGGGTTGGTCTTGAAGGACCGAAAAAAATTTCTGTAACCCTGACAGCGTCTTTACAGCTCGAGTCGTACCATACCTTTTCTTTTGGTTTGATACTCTTCATTGACTAGGGACAAAGTTTCTCATTCCATCGTGTCTGTGGTCATATCAGCTGCGGCATCCACGTCGTTATCGAGGAAACGACTAGTTAAAATTGCTAAAGAAACTGTTAAAACCGCGGCTTTCTCGTATTGCCATACGGATCTTTTGGAAATCTTTTCTCTAACCGTGGGGTCTGTGTACGAGAAATTAGCTGATATAACACAATGGTCCGACAAGCCTAGAGGAGAGAGCACATCAACTATGTGCTTATCACGGTCAGAAGTTATAAACAAGTCCAGGGTGTTGGCAGTATGACTATCAACGTCTAGTATTCGCTTGAGCGTATTCTTCTGATAGTTGACATAAAGGGTATGTTGTGCTAAGTTGTGTTTAAGACTTTCTTTCATACCAATTTTTTTAAACTTTGACTAAACCGTTACTATGGACGAGGCTTTATTGGTGTCTTTGCATTCGAGTGCTTAAGTAGTTGTTTCCAAAGTGGGGACTTTCTGGACCTCGACTTGACGTTGAATTTCACGTTCATTCAGGCAGAATTATGCGCCGATCTGCTTGCGACAAACGAAATACAACATCAGCCGAGAAAATAAACTGCAGAAATTAAATATGGAAAAAGGATGACTCTAGGTACAAAAAAAAAGTGAGTAATTACTCGTAGCACATAGATATCATAAACGAAGCAGCATTTTAAAAATCAGCTCTACATATATATGAAGCCAGACCGACGCGGACACACCCTACTGAATGTACGACAAGCTTATACATAAAACACACAGAAGTACGTAGAAGACGCATACAATTCATACCCAAAAGACGACAGAACAGTAAAATCATCCGTCGCCAAACGGAACGAGGACCACACGAAATACAAAAAAAAACACAAGAAAACATCCGACTCTAGGATGCATACATAGTGCAAGCACACGACAGATAGACCGACGACACCGCGACCAATGAAGAAACACCCAGATCGAGACAAACAAGCCAGAGTCGACCGTCGACCTTTTTAAAAATCCAGCAAGCAAGTAGAGTAGTATTTGAGTCTTATTTAAACCATTGTGCTGCCCGGTCGCTTTTTGTTTTTTCCCTTTAAATAAATATAAAGTATAGGAATAAAAAATCGATAGTGTTTTCATTGGGATTGAAATCCCACAATTGGGGGCTCAACCGAGATTTCATTATAAAAGTCCGCTAAGATTTTAACCCGAGCAGTGAAAGTGACGGAAAAAAGTGAGAGACATTATTCTGGAGTTACGGTGCGATTCGCTAAATTCGGCCGAATTCAGTAAGTGCGTGGGACAGTAAAACATTACCACGAGGTGGCGAATAAAAGCGGCAGTGATACATTCGGTGGCACATGCAAATGTAAGCACGGTGTGGTTGTTTGTGCTAAAAACACGATAGATATAGAAAGACAGTTCAAGTGTGACAAATGCGTTGTGGGCATTTCTCGTCAGTCCGTGGCAAAGAGAAAAAACTTTATACAGTGTACGGTGTCGTCAAACCCGTAGTATTGCCGATAATAACGGAGAGAAAAGCAAAAACATTCAAAACGTGTGTGCTGTGCAGTGGAGTGAGAAATAAAAAAAAATAAAAATAAAAAACAAAGTAAAAGGGCAACAACAAGTAAGGAGTGTACGTAAACCTAGTTAAGAAAACGAATTTAACGGCACCGCCGTTGTGTGCTCCAACGAAGCAGTCCCGTTTCAAGGCGAGAAAAAAGGGTTGCCGTCTCCAGTGAAAGGGCCCAGTGCCGCGTACAGGCAAAAGAGGAAGGTAGCAGCGTGGTGTCTGTGGAAGCATTGCCGCCGTGCCAAGGTGAAGCAGCAGCAATAGATAAGACTGTACTAAAAGGTAAGCGACCAAAGGCCACTTTTCTTTTTGTTTGTTCATTTAAATAAAAGCTGGTAAAGATATTTTGAGAAGAGTAATATTGTAAAGTAAATATGGACAGGGACGCGATTTTGGCTCTGACCGTGGACTGGTTGAGGGACAGACTGACGGGCTTAGGGTTAGGGGCGACGGGCGTTACAGGAAAGGCTCCTAAACCATTTCGGGCTATCTCGTGACGACGGGGTTGAAGACGAAGATGGGCGTCAGGAGGTTCTGAGTGAAAGGTGGTGTGACAGCTAGGGCGGTGTCGAGGTCGCTGTTCAGACTACGGGGCGTAGAGAACTCGTTCTCGTCATTCGATGGAGCCGGGCACCCAGGCGTTAACCAATGGGTCTAAGAGTTCGAAGAGAACGCTGCTACGGTGAGCTGGGATGATCTCCAGAAGTTTGTCTATAGGAAGCAGTTGCTCAAGGGCGCCGCCAAGTTTTTTGTTAGGGTGTCGAGTGGGATAAATAGCTGGGTCAAGTTAAAGAAGGCGTTGAAAGAGGGGTTTGGTAGTCGGTTGTCGGTGGCAGAGGTGCACAACCTGCCAAGAAATCACCTCAAGAGGACAACTGAGACCCTGCGCGAATACTTGTATTCCCAGATGGAAATCGGCAAGGCCATCAATTTAGATGAGGAAAGCCTGGCCTGGAAAGGCCAGCTGAAGGCGTACGACAAGCTACGTGTTTCCGGTGTTTCCGTGTTTCCACCGGACGTTGACCAGCGGACACCAGGCGGCATCACACAGTGGGGCGCAGTCGGCCGTCAAACCCGAGAAGAAAGAGGGGGCCTGTTTCAAATGTGGGGCCATGACACATCTTGCCAGGGAGTGTCGGTCGAAGGAGTTTGTCTGTTTCAAGAGTGGGTGACTAGGCCATAGGGCGAGAGATTGCAGGGTGGGTGCACAGCCATCGGGAAGGTCAGCCGGAAACAGCGGCGGTCACACTGCGGCAACTGGTGGCCAACGCAGGGCTTGGCCAGAAGCAAGTCTTCAAGGACATCTCGGTGGGTGGTCTGACGTTATGTGCTCTGATGGATACGGGGATCGATGTATGTCTGCTTAGGTACGATAATCTGTTGATAATGGACTACCAGGACCTGAGGGCTGAGAAGAGGAATCTGTTGGGTATTGGACAGCAAAAGGTGACGACGATGGGCAGCTTAAGCTTAGAGCTTGTGGTGGATGGAATTTCGTTTGGTGGTGCGTGAAGGCGAATTGCCGTATTCGGCCGTAATAGTGAACGATGTTCTGCAAGAGGTGAATCTGATGATCTCAGATAATGGGGTAGAATTCAGAGGCAAACTGAGCTCGGTAGTGGCCGCGGATGAAGCAAGACCGAACGAATTAGTTGTTGAGTTGGGCAAAAGCCAAGAGTACACTGCTGGTTGTGGCACAGTTGGCCATGAATCAGAAGTACTCCAGTTGAAGTTGAACAAGTTGGGCAAAAGCCAAGAGTACACTGCGGGTTGTGGCAAATTTGGCCATGAATCAGTAGTACTCCAGTTGAAGTTGAACAAGTCGGGTGGAGGACAGGAGTACACTGCTGGTTGTGGCAAGATTGGCCACGAACCAGAAGTACTCGAGTAAAAATCTAGCAAGCAAGTAGAGTAATATTTGAGTCTTATTTAAACCATTGTGCTGGCCGGTCGCTTTTTGTCTTTTCCCTTTAAATA
Source organism: Volucella zonaria (assembly GCA_963966105.1). Taxonomy (NCBI): domain Eukaryota; kingdom Metazoa; phylum Arthropoda; class Insecta; order Diptera; family Syrphidae; genus Volucella; species Volucella zonaria. Next base: position 37,204,001 of record OZ014532.1, on the reverse strand, counting down.
AATATAAAGTATAGGAATAAAAAATCGATAGTGTTTTCATTGGGATTGAAATCCCACATATACATATGTAAAGAAACGTGATGATCAAGCGAGGCGAAATGGTGGTAAGAGACTGTGTTGGCCTTTCAAATCTGAGTTAGGTAAAAGGGAAATAAAGATTCGATAAAGTTTGTATATACGAGTATACCATAACCGATTAACAGCCAACAGATAACAAAACACATACAACCACGAGGAATAGGCAGAAGTGCAAAGTGCATTTTAAGACGAGCACTGGGGCTTTCTAAATGGAAACATCTTAATGTACAATATATGTAAGGACTATTTAAACGCATACAAAGAGAAAACGCAGATTTTGTCGTAAGTGGACCAAACCTCCAAGCCTAACTTCTGATATTTAGAAACAGGAAAAAATTTGTGATGATGATGTCTCTGATCCTTCATTCGTCCTCTTGCAGTGACCAACTATCATTTGACTTTATCTTTTACGTTCAATGATTTTAGCTCTATAAGCCAACTGTGCAGCTGATGCGAAACGAAAAATCTCATATAAAAGTTACACGATGAAATCGTAAACGAAAAATTTCGTTGTACTTTCAACTTTCCCAGCGAAATAATGTAAATAGTTGCTCTAGTACATTAATCGTACTAGATTAATATGTTGAAGACTCCACTCACTTTTCGCACACAATTAATTGCGCGGGACAATAAAAGGCAGCGAAATTTTGACATTTCAATATTCTTTGTTCAAATTGATAAATGTTTAATGTTGAACGACCGACGTTCAACTGATAAATGTAAGCATTTCTTTTGATGTTTGATTCTTTTATTAATTGCATTTTTTTGTCCTTTTTTTACAGCTGATTGAACTCTCCACACATCTCCACAAAAATTATTTGGCTTTAAATTTCGCAAAGATCTTTTTTCCCTGTTCGAAGACCACGAAACAATGTCGTTTCGCTTCAGGTGCGTACTAGGCTACGGACTTAAATGCACTTCCTGGTGTCAGATTATTAGCAGCTTGGGAACAATGTAGGCTTATTTCTGATCCAAATTGCAAAGTATTTTGCTTTCAACCTATTCTCTATACTTCATATAGTCAATATGTACCGACCAAAACCGTAAAAATTAGCAGCAAAGTCTGCATGTGGTTCACATCTGATGTGGTTAGTGCTATTAAAACACGGTATATATCATATAGCAAATACAAACTGGGCAACGTATACATTCGGTTAGGTAAGGGTGGCTGTTGGAAGCACCAACCCACTTAGGCCTATTGACCCATTGTGATGCCACGTGGATCTGTGATCCTCCTACTCTTGGAAACAATTTGAGGTTATGATGAAGCGCCTCCTGCTGTTAACGTCTGCATTTCTCAGATCGCTTAAGTCATTGTAGAAGACAACTCCTAAATGGGCTTCCCTTGTTTGAGAGAGAGTGGATTGTCTCTTCATCTTCCTCGCCCATGTAGCCTCTGCAGAAATTAATTGTAAATACGCCAATCCTTCTTGCATGTTTGCCTATAAGGTAGTGTCCAGTATGATGGCGCTGAGATTTGTTTCCTATTTAGAAAGATCAAACTCATAGAGCGATTCAGCCAATGCCAGATCTCTGTGGTCACTTTAATAATAGTTTGCATGTAGCGATTGGTATACCGATGCTACCCTTTCCCGGTAGAATAGGTAGAGTGGTGCCAATTTTGGCGAGTTTGTCGACCTTATAATTCCCAGGAGTATCTCTGTATCCCGGCACCCAACATAGGTGAAGGTTGAACTGCTCTGCCATTTCCCTAAGAAATGATCGGCATTCAAGGGCGGTTTTAGAATGTAGTGAGACCGAGGACTTGATAGCGGCCTGACTATCCGAAAAGATGAGGGTATCCTTTGCAGATATCACGTTTTTCTTCAGCCAGGACAGAGCTCCTTTATTCGCGAAAATGTGCACCTGGAACACGCTACAGTGATTTGGAAGACGGAAGAAGAGAATTAGATTAAGCTTAAACGAGAAAACACTGCCACCAACCCCTCTTTCAGTGCTAGATCCATGTCTATAGAAGTGGACTGACTTGTCATCCATGAAATCATCTTCCTCCCAGAAGGATCTAGAGGGAATGCTTACATGGAAGTCTTTGTCAAACCAATGTTAGGGTATAGTATAATCGATATTCTCTGGCAGCAGATTGCGTTTGGGTCCGGTTATTAACAGACATGCTATTCCTTAGAGTATGCTTAGCTTAATGCATTTTCAAAGGGCGTCCACCAGACAACCACCCAGTAGATGAGTATCGGTCTTATAACTCAGACGTAAGCCAGTTGTGCGAGGTTTAAGGCCCCATTTATTCCTAATGGCGTTGTAGCTACTGTAGCTTTTTTGACACTTTCTTGAATGTGAATTTCCTGTCAAAAATGAGACGCAGGCATTTTACTGTATCGGTACCGTTGATTGAGAGAGCGTCTATGATTGGAATTTTATATTTTCTGGAAAAGAGGACAAGATCAGTTTCCACATCCGCAGGGATCCGCCCAACGGGCTAATCTATTAAGATTTAGTTGAAGGAGTTCTTCAGTTGTGTTAAGATGTTCACCTGAGAAGCCTATAGGAACGTCATCCGCATAGATAATCACTCTGCTACCACCCCTTTCCAGATGCATATATCAGCAGTTCATTACCACAATATTAACAGAAGGGGTGAAAGGACACCGACTTGCAGCGTACCTCTGCTAACACATGTTTTAGAAGAAGCCCCATCTAGTTTGGAGTTGATTATCCTGCTATTTATCATAAGTGAGTCGTCTACCTGCAGAGTGGACGGCGCAGTCGTGTTTGCGGATGTTTTGATGTTATTAAAGACACCTTCTACATATGTCCAGGAAAGTGACCATTGTGTACTCTCTACATTGTAGAGATTATTCGATGTGACTAATCAGTGAATGCAGAGCCGTTTTCACCGACTTTCTTTTAGATTAGGTATGTTGAGCCGTTGACAAAAGTCGTGAGTAAATTTTACATCGTATGTGGATATCAATCAGCGACTCTAAGGTTTTCAGGAGAAAAGATGATAGCCTTATAAGTTTGGGGTCCTGTGGGAAAACAAGAGCATTTTCCAATACTTGGAATGAAAACTACATTAACTTCTCTCCATGACTGTGGAATGCGGATCATTTCCAAAGCAACTTGTCTCAGTAGCCCTGTTGTAGTTGCTTCTAGCTGCGAATAGGGAGCTATCTGGAAAGTGGGTGTCCAGTAGCAGGTTGAGGGATTCATCACTTGAGGTTGTCCAAGTGCTCTAAGTTTTTTTCAAATAACTAGGCATCATAGGATTTGTAGAGGGGATTTTTTTAGCCGTGATAAGTCAGAGGCTTCTGTTGTTTTACCACAGAATGACCTCCAAGATTGTCGTTTTGCCTTCCTCAGTTTTTTTATATATTATATTTTGCGTTATTCCTTGTATGAGGCCCAGTCAGTCACTTTTCTTGTGTTTTTGCAAGGTTGAAAAGTTTTCTCCAAGCATTTCTAAGCGGTCCCAATGCTGATGTCCACCAGTGTGGCTTTTTCCTGACTCTAGGTTGAATAAGAGGGCAGGAAGCAGCCATAGCCTGATTGAGAGTCAGGGTGAAATTTTTGACTTTTATGTCAATCTCATTGGTGTTATGCTGAGGACTTAAAAGTTCAGAGGATAGTGCTTTTAACTGTATTAATCTGTATTTTTGCTAATCAGTTTCCGGATAATTCCGGAACGCGGGTTGGCTGGAAAGAGCATCATTCAGGCTGAATTGGATATACCTGTGATTTGAAAGAGTATTCAGACAATACCATCTAGTTCGTTAGCATTTTAGTGATAATGTCGAAAACAAGAGCGATATTTAGTTTTTCCTGTTGGTTTCTTGTTATGAAAGTGGGCTCATTGCCAATATTGCAATTAGTAAGGTTAGTACTTAAAAGGTAATCAAAAAGTGACTCACCTCTATCGTTGATGTCGGTGCTGCCCCATATCGTTTGGTGAGCCCTAGCATCGCAGCCGATGATGCGGCCAGTTTTTACCCTTCCAACTTCCAGTAACTTTCTAGGTTGTCACATTATCGTGGCCAAGACATGCCGATGACAGCCAGTAGGTCCCCTTGGTGGTCTCCAGTCTGGCAGCGGTTATATCGGGCTCGCTGAGGTTCGATAGCAAGAATACAAGACGGCTAGGTGTCAAGCTCTTATAGGCTGCTTATAAGGTTGCTTTTTTCTTTTCCCTTTGATTTTAGACCGATCAGTGTCCTACCCTGTCTCTCTAAGATATTTAAGAAAATTATGGTTAGAGAGCTAAAGAGATACATATCACGCAATGATTTTCTGAACTCACGACAGTTTGGTTTTAGAACCAACCATAGCTGCTCAACTGCTATGGTTAACTTACTCGAAGAAATAAGGCAAGATTTTGATAGAAACAACGTGACTCTTCTCTGTTTGTTGTTTATTTGCCTTGTTTCGAAGGCCACGATACGGTTAATTATCAAATTCTCTTTTGGAAATTAAAAAACCTTTTCGGACATAGTGATAGAGCTGTAAAATTAATCGATATATTTCTGTCAGAGAAATTACAAAAGATAATTTGGAACCGCTATTGCTTTGTGTTTCCATAAATGATTTCAGATCTGTACACAAATGGCTTAAAAATGAACCCTAAAAAGTCTCAGTCTCAAGCAATCAATCCAATATAACCCTCTTACCCGATATAAGACTTAACGGCTGTAAAATCAAACCTTTAAAGTATGCTACTAGTCTCGGTTTTGTATTGAATCCTAATTTGTCTAGCCACAACCATATCAATATCAGGGACTGAACAAAATCATTAGTAACCAATGTTCGAAAAATTAAGCATTAGTCGTTCTTCAGGAACTATGAACATTATTCCTCCCCAATCTTAGTACCTAAGCTCTTCGCATTTATTTTTCATTCACACTGCCGGAATTCGGGATTCTTTACTCCCTCGTATCAAATTTATCTTCTAACCCTTTATTAATTCTCCAACCACATACATAAAACTAATCTTTCCTCTCTTTTCCATCTCCGCCTTTTTCTTTGTTAAAGTAGCTCACAATGAATAAATGAAACGAAATGAAAAGAGCCAAACCAGGGCAGTGTAAAGTTTTGTTTAAAATGTCTGTATCTCGGAGGAGATGTATTTCCGGCCCACCTTCCCCCACTCATATGATTTATTTTTCAAAATATGTCAATGACTCTGCTCTTAAGGTCTTCGGCACATTATCTGGAACACCATGTATAATGTATCTAAAATAAATTGTGCATATTTTAAAACGTTAAAACTGTAAGTATGTTTTTCAACAAAAAGGTATTGGTCCGAAACTCGTTCAAATTTAAATCGTTTGGTATGTTTTTAAGGTTCCCTACGTTTTTCCGCTCTTCATCTAGTGTTTGTTGAGCTTGTTGGCTTAATTTCATTTGAAATTTTCTATTAAATATTCACTAGCTACTCGTAAGTATGAAATTTGGAAATACTCGTAAGTTTTAAAAATTTGTGATCATGTTTTCTCAATAACGACTAGGATCACAAATACTCTTCTATTTGCAATGAGATCCTTTATCGCTCATTTGCTGAAGAGTATCAAAAGGGCATGCGAGTCGTAACGAGCAAGACCAACTCGACAGAGAAAAACCGAAAAAAACTCAAATGGGACATGAATTACTCTAGCGTAAATGTGTAAAGTTTCAACGCGACGAGAAACTGTTTCTACCTGCCCCAAAGGTAGAAAAGGTTGTTAGTCTTTCGTGAAAGATATTGAAAACTCTAACTCATCCTCCATTCAACGGTCATGACGTTGCAGCTTTATGTCACACTTGAGTGCTTCGATAATTCTATGGAGCGAATACACTTTCACACTGTTGCGGTAAAATTTACCACAACAAGCTGGACTCTTTTTCCTTGAAACCTTCGCTTCACTCCTTCGAACCTTTCCCCTTGTAACGGTTGTTCGCCCAAAATTCTGAGAGAGTGATGGGCAGCCATGGGCGCATCAGCCATCGGTGCACTTTCTCAGCATCTTGGAAGGACAACATAAATAGGTACGACGGACGGTCAAAATAAATAAAACTCGAGGAAGAACCCCGCAGAGCAGGCGGACGGTCTGCTACAAGAGCGCAAGGAAAGCGCTATAGGTTTTAGTTTTTGTGCAAGGGTCCAACACGAAATAGCCGACCCTTGTCCTAAATGTTGTTTTGTCTCCCCCACTGGGTAGTCTCCAGCCTTAAGTAGAGCTAAGGCATCCGCTCCATCCTTCCAGCTCCTAACCCCTTCACCTTTTGACCCGCCTTGTCTGTTATGTCCGTTGTCGCTTTGGAGGAACGTATTTGCGAAAGGTACCTGTGGATTCTTCCAATCCCGGACTTCTGCCTTTACGCTCCTCGGAAGTGACAACCAGTAGGTCCACACGGGAAAGACAGAGCCAGGCGGACGGCCTGGAACACTCTGAGCATATGGCGGACGGCCATATTATTTGGACTATACACCTAGAGCCAGATGGGCGGTCTGGAACCCTCTGTGTAAATGAAACATCTACAACCCGCACACGTTGCCTAGAGCCAGGCGGACCGCCTGCAACTCTCTGCAACACACACCACACAACACACCCATAAAAACAAAGAAGAAAACAAACACAGCAAACGAAACAGAATACAGAAACAAATAAAAAGAAACAACAAATTGTACAATTAAAAATAAAACATAATTAATGTAAAGAGTGGGACGCTATCTGGTATTCCCTTTTCTCCCCCTCCAAAATCTGCACGGAAGCCCACCGGGTCCACCTTTCATTCGGGAATTTAAGTCGAAAAAAGTTTCCTTCTGCCTCCGTCACTTTTCAAAAGTTCAATCTAAGATCCCTAGATCCTGACTTAGTTCCCCATTCGAAATTGCAAACGAATAGAAAAGGAACTTTCTTTGTCACTTCGACTTACTTCAGGGATCAAATTCGGGGAAAGAAGGGGTTATTTGAACCCAAGACAACTCAGGGGAAATGTTCACTCAGGCCAAAGGAAATCCCCAGAATTCGGAAATTTCCCCGAAGTTCTGGGCAGTCAAAGTGGCATACTTGAGTGTATGAAAGAGCGGTCTAGCGGTGCCCCAAGCCATGGTTACACGCTCCAGCTAGGTAGCGGAGCGCTGTACACATATACCAGACATTGGGCCCGCTAACCGAGTAGATGTAATGCACGAATGTGTGGGTGAGTGACCAATGGTCTGAGTGAACATAAGTCGAATCAGGGCAGCCACTTCTTGGTTGACCGTAACACGGGATAGAGGTTTTTTTTTAAGCAAACGAGTAAAGTGATCTAGGTCCAAGTGACCAAGAAAGTAGAGGAAATTTAAATTTAAACAACAAAACAAGAAAGAAATTTAAGTGCAAAGCGAGAGGAAAAAAGACAGGATCAGGGAACCACAGGGAGAACTGGGAAGACGAGGAAATAAGGATACCCAGCAAGCTAAGTATTGTGTAGTGACAGTGGATAGTGAGATCCCGGTAGGCTTTCGCCAACGTGAGAGAAAAAAAAAGTTGTTAGTACTCCGTAATAAAGGCCCGTTTACCTTTCACGCGACCCGCTAGAAATAAATTAGTTTCAATCGTTCGGGAAGGCGGACGATAGCGGCCCACTCTTAAGCTGTTTCTGCTACGGTAGTTTTAACTGTCTGGTTCTGTAAACCGTGTCTACAGCTTAATTCCTTTGTTCGAAAAAAAAAGAAATCCGATCAATAAAGTACCCCTTTATAACGTGACTTTCGGCTTTTGCTGTGTTTTTCCATCGTTTTGAGGTTTCGCAATTCCTTCCTAAAAAGATTGCGTGGCGCCTACGGACACATTTGTGTATCTTTAATTTTTTTGAGATCTGCGACTTCCATATATTTTTTTATTTCGTTTTTTTTTTAACCATAAACCCACCCCCAGCTGAGCAGCCGAAAGTGGCAGCACTCAACCGGCTGCCTGTTGCAAATTTCCCTTTTTTGGTTTTTTTGTTGTTGGCGTTGCAGTCCGCCATTACCGAAATAACCACCACCTGTGTGGTTCGCGAGCGTTGTGTTGTTTTTTTTAAGTTTGATTCCTGCCGGCAGACCGGCTACTAAATATCGATATAAATAAAATAAATTGCAACAACCGCGGCGAAATAAAATTGCAACAACACTTATGTAATGACAAAAGCAACCAATGGTCTCCATATACCCAAATCTGCTGATCCAGATAGAATATATATCTCTTTTGAAAAAGTGATCCCTGACGTTGGCAGAACCACTGCATAAGTTTTTTCATCAATCCCTTCTTTTCATATTCGTTCCCATGCTCACGTCCCTGCTCTTCGGCTGCAGAACGGGGACGGCGGTGCATGTTATGCTCATTAAAATCCGATGTAACAGATAAGACGTAAAGCGACAGGACCCATATTTTTATGACCAGGACGTTCTTACAAATTTTTTGATATAACATTCATGTGGTTTTATTGCGTATTTCAAAGATAGATTTTTAGCATATTTTGAAGGGTATGGCTGCGCGTGAAATTTCTGGGACCTATAGTTTTATTCAACTCTTTCATTTAATACTAAAATTAAGTGGTTGTAACACAAATCCTGGTAACGGGAAAAAAATCGCATTTTTACCACACTCTTACTAACCTCAGCTGCGGCAAAATGCTGCCAGACTTCCGCATTTGAACTCACTTATTAGTACCTTATGTAAACGAGTACTTATTAATCCTTTGGTTATATATATTCGAGCTCAAAAATTGTTGTGGGCTCTTGGTCTATTAGTAATAATGAATTTAATAACTAAAATTGCATTGAAAAAAAAATAGTAGAATCAAGCTTTTCGGTTTGGTACAGTAGACAAAATAACAGTATGATACTATCATACAATCGTTTACCCTGATATGAAATTACTTGTTCTATGTCCCTTGTTGTGTCCACAGATGAATACTCTACAATATCTCTATCTTGTGCATCATTTTCCTTTTTACGTTACTGTAGTTTATGAGGTTCTGATTGCGGCGTTGACCAGCCCTAGTCATAAATCCAAAAGTTTCCTGTTATATATGAAATCGATGCAATTTCTCCTTTAAATTTTTTGTGGGGCAATTTTTCTTCCCACACGATAGTGCTCCACTCACTTACATGCAAATCAAAGTTGTTCAAAGTATATGTACATGCTCCCCGTTAATGTGGACAAAGGAGATTTGCAACCTTCAGCTATTAACTTTGTTAAGTTGATTTGATAAAGAAAAATCTGAAGTGGTGAATTTACTGAAACTCGTTTAGGTCATATGTTGGTGTAAGCAGTTCATTACAGAAGCCACACTTCTTAACCTGGGATTTGAGACTTCTGGATAACGTTTGATAAAAGACGTAACGTATTTTGTATAATAACCAGAAAATTCTGGAAAGTTGTATTGAGGAAGACGTAGATTATGGATTTGATTCGTGGGTAGTTTAACAATCTCCAGCATTGATCAAAACTAACATAAGTTCTTTTTTTTTTTCCCAAGCAACTCACGATTCCTACATTTTCCCTACGATTCCTACTGTGGTATGAATTTGTCTTTTTATAGAAGAAGAACTCCTTTTTGAATAGTCCCAAAACATCGATTATTAGGTCGACAGACTTATTTTATTTCGTATTATACGGCATGTACAGATCAGTGTACAATATAACATATTTAGTAACCAATAAATAATATTGCACAAAACGTATGAAAATCTGCATTCAATATCTATAATATATGTACTCAATGACTTCCTAACGACTAATGTTTTTTTTTTTTCATTTTCCTTTATAGCGCCTTGGCCCTCTGCTGTCTTCTTACAATTGGATCTTGTAGTGTTAGTGTCTTCCTCCTAGATTTGTTGACTAGAAATTAACATCAAGCCAACATCCACTGAGAATTTACACCCGTATTCACAAACAGCACTTCCCTAAGTAAGACACGAATACTGTGCAAAGAATGCTTTTTCTCAGTACATTCCTTTTGGCAAGCCTTTCAATTCATAAACAATATTTAGGTAACGTTTTGCTAAGTGAACGCAGTGCGCAAATAACTGCTCTCTGATTGGTCCATTTACCAAGTTACCAAGTGTTACCAAATTCACCATGTAGTTTGACAGAAGAGCAAATGACATATAAATAATTTTAAATTTGAGTTTTTTTTATAATCGGCGCGCGCTCAAGGGGTTTTTGTACGCTTAAAATGTTCGTACACAGCGCGGGCGAAGGAAATTTATTGAGGAAGAAAAGACAGGTACCGATGTACATTGTTTTTAAATGTTTGCAAGTTACAACGACCAGGAAACACAGAGGTCGGCAGGGCATTCCATAAGCGAGTTGTACGGCTTAGGAAAGAATCACGATATTTTAGAGTACGTCCGAAAATGGGCTTGATTGTAAACTGATGAGAATTCATAGCGAGACGGGTGTTACTGTTGAAAGTTTGAATGGGCGGAATGGGCGGAATGCTACTGGCGATTTCAATGGAGCACTGGTGGTGGAAATAGCGATAAAACAAAGTGAGACACGAGACATTACGTCGGTGTTCGAGGGTGTCAACTGATTGATTGATATTAGTATCACCAATGAGTTTTATCGCACGGTTTTGAATCCCATCTAGCAGGTGCAGAGATGTTTTAGGAGATGTGGGCATTGTACTCCAATTTTGGACGGATGAAAGCCTTATATATTGTGGCCAGATCAGAGGGGGTAAAATATTTCTTACTTCGCTTGAGGAAACGTAGACATTTTACAGCATTTTTGGCGACATCGAATATATGGTCATTCCAACGTAAGTTATCACTGACACACATACCGAGAATGGAAAGTTTATCGGTTTCGTCGATGCAAGTGCTATTCATAGATAATAGCTGGGTATTTGAATTTCGCTTTAATAACAGCAGACAGCATTGAGTTTTGGAAGCATTATATTCCACTCGGTTGATAGTTCCCCAATTGGTTATGCTCTTAATGTCAGAATTTAATGAGCTTAACATGCGCTGCCGTTCCCGTTCTACAGCCGAAGAGCAGGGACGTGAGTCCGGGAACGAATATGAGAAGCAGAGATTACTTTTATCAGCAAAGGAATAAATTGCATTAGAAGTAGCTGACAAGAGATCATTAATGAAGATTAAAAATAGTGTCGGAGACAGAACGGAGCCCTGGGGCACACCAGCATTTATTTTGTGAATATCAAACTTGAAACCGTCCAAGACAACTTGAATTAAACGTTCCGAAAGGTAATTTCTAATCCATTGAAGAAGAGAGTCATCGATCCCAAGAGCACGCATTTTCGGCAAGAGAACCTGATGCCAAACTCTGTCAAACGCCTTAGAAATATCAAGTGCAACTATCTTACTGTCGCCAGATTGATGTACGCTTTGGTTCCACTTTTCGGTGAGACATGCCATCAAATCACCAGTGGATCTGTTGCTACGAAAACCATATTGCCGGTCATTGAGAAGTTTCCATGTTTCGAAATATTTCATGAGCTGACGATATATCAGCTTTTCCATGACCTTGGAAAGTAGGGACGTAAGTGCAATGGGTCTGTAGGAGGATAGAGAAGAAGATTCGCCTTTTTTAGGGACGGGCAGGACAAATGCTGTTTTCCATCTGCTCGGAAAGAGTCCTAAAGAGTAGAATTGATGAAAAAGCTTACGCAGTGGATTTGCCAGCGTGGAAGAACACCATCAGAAGAAGGGGAGATATATCATCTGGACCAGCGGATTTATGCATATTAAGATCTTTAAGTACTCTTACTACTACACGAGTGCGAAAGTGGATTCGTCCCATTGTAGATTCGACGCGCTCCAGTGTAGGCGGGGACAAAGCACAATCTGGGAGTGTTGAGCTAGCCGTAAAGTGTGCAGCAAGACGATTGGCCTTGTCCAAAGAGCTGACAGCTGGAATGTCATTGTAAATGAGCGTTGGGATGGAGGATGAGGCAGAATTTCTAATATTTTTAACGGACGACCAAAAATTTTTACTGCCTTTGGGACATTGCAGTATTTTTTGCCTCAGGTTTTTGTCGTATTGTAATTTCACTCGCTTGAGAAAGACGTTGCAGTCATTTCTGGCTCGTTTAAACTTATTTCGGTTTTCCTCTGTCGGGTTGGTCTTGTAGGACCGAAAAAACCATTCTCTAACCCTGATAGGGGTATAAAGCATCTCATTCCAAAGAGAATAGTTTCTGTGATCATGTCAGTAGCGATATCCACGTCGTTATCGAGGAAACATAACGACCAGTTAAAATTCCTAAAGTAGTTGTTAAGTCCGCTCCAATTGGCTTTCTCATATTGCCATACGGTTCTTTTAGGAACCTTTTCTCTAACTGTGTGGTGGATGTAGGAGAATTTAGCTGATATGACACGATGGTCCGACGAGCCTAGAGGGGAGAGCACATCAATGCAGTACTTGTCTGGGTGAGAAGTTAAAAGCAAGTCCAGGGTGTTGGCGGTATGACTATCAACGTCTGGTATGCGTGTGGGTTCATTTACAAGCTTGGTTAAGTTATTTTCCGCAGCGAAGATCTCAACACACCGTCCTTCGGGTGTTGTCAGTCCAGAATGTCGAAGTCAACCAGAATTGTGTATATTGAAATCGTCCGTAATGGCAATTTCAGTATGAGGATACAGGGATACAATTCTTTGAATGGAGTCAGACAGCGCATCAAAATCGTGGAAGGTCGAGTTGCTGCCCAGTTTGGGGCTTCTGTAACTAACTTCTGCACTAGTTCATAGCCAGGTAGCTTCAGATCAGAGTGATCTGAGAGGTGTGGGCGGGGATCTACCTGTGTTTCACTAAGTGCCAAAACAGCTGGTCGGTACTTACAGACGTGGACGTACACAGAAAAGTGATTACTTTTTAGCCCGCGTATATTGGCTACGTCCACCCTGAATTTCCTAGTCATAATTAAAAAACAGACACAGTAAAGACAAACACCGACGATACTAAGCAGGGCCGCGAAGTGAAAATTCTGACGATGGTTTACCGAATCAAATTGCTGTAGCTGTTATGCCCTTACAACAATATGAAACAGTACACCAACAAAATCTTCACACACAACCCGCTATCCATAAGTTGTTACATACAGTCAGTCACTGCCCGTACCGTATGATAAATACAGTAACGGCAGTGACCGAGTGCAAGCAACAGTACTATGACCAGGAGCGGGAAAGGTGTAGGATTCCCACACTGGGTAATAATTTTTATTTGCTTGTCAATGGCACTGTGCACTGATTTTGGGTTTTTTTTTTGTTTTCACACGCGCGCGGTGGTTCGGGTTTTTTTTTAACACTGCGCGTTTTAGTTGTTGTTGTTGTTTTTTTTTGTGTACAGCACGGAGCAATACGAGTTCACGATGACGTGTGCACTCGTCGGTGGTGGACACGGTAACCCGAGTTCAGCCCTTTAAGTTCAATAGTTTTAGTTAAATGAGATAACATGAATATATTCTTAACCTTTTTATTTCAGGTAGTCAGAATTTAAACATAGAAACACGGGCGCGGATAAGAAAGACTGAACTTAATACCCAAAATGACCAGGCATTATTTGAACTACTAATGTAAAGCGAAATAATTCTTGTGGAAAGAGGAAGAATTGTTGTGGAACGAGAAAAAAAATTATTGAAGTTCGTTCAAATTTGTCATGAGCTCCAAATTGAAAAATTAGAATTAGAAATAAAAAACTAAAAGAAAAATAATAAAATGCTAAGAGTTTTTATCTTACTCGTATTTCCTAAAAATCTACTGTTTATTCCAGAAATGGTTTATTATAAACATCCTCCTAAAAAGCAATCCGGATGATGATTCTTGTCTTCTTTGGATTATGTGGTTTGACTTCTGGTAGCTCCTTTCAGCATTAGAAAACCCTTAAATGCCATGATATCTGCAAATGTTGTAGAGTATAGCAGTAGCTATTATGACGTGATATGTGGTAGTTAAATTTGTTGCCATTTTTTTCGACAAACATGGAAATATTCTTTTCCAGACACCTATTGTTTTTTCTACAGTATTTCGTGTTTTGATATGAGCTTATAATTTTCTTCCTGTGATGTTACTGTCTGGAGCACAGGTGTTAACAAATATGTTTGGCAACTATAGCTACTATCGCGAAGTAGTATTCTATTTATTACACTTTGTTGTGGCTTTCTTTTAAGTAGAGACGATTCAAAAATTTTATTGTCATGTACAGATCCAGGTCTATCAGTAATAATATCATAAATTTCCAGATGTGGCCACAAACAATCCGTGTGTTAATAGAAAATGTTTTTTTTCGGTTTTCTGGGTGCATGAGGACCACTAGAATTTTGAGTTGGTATATGCTGCGCCAATAACTCCCGGAAAATATGCAATAGAATAAAACTGTTTTCTTACATTTTCTAAATTAGATGGAAACTTTATAAATTCCCATATCCTTAAGCAAATGAGCCGCGAGATCCGTTTCACTACTCTTGAAACTGTAGGTTGGCTCAGTTTTATAAGATCTCTTTTAACCATCTGAAAAAGACAAAAGTATAAGTGTTGATTTAAAAAGATTAGACAAGGTTTCTTCAACAATACGGTAAGCATACCACCTTCATCAAAAAGCTCCCGGGGGACACCACCGTGTGGCGCTCCCATTGCTCCGATTTGAGTTCTGTTTATTTGTTAAGTTGGTAAATCTGTTGTTGAGATTCCCCCTAAATCTTAGCGTCATAGCTTGACATTTGCAATAGTTAAGTAGCCAATAGTAGATCTATCTCTGTGTGTGTTGGCGATTTTTTAAAATTTTAGAAATACATAGATTTAAATTTGCTACAACGAACTTGTATTAAATTTTGCGTAAAAAACGGATTTACTGGTGCGCGAACGTTGGAAACGTTGGAAAAGTGTTTCGGCAACGACTCTCTGAAGAAAACGGTCGCTTACCAGTGGCACGAGTGGTTCAAAAGTGGTCGTGAGTCGATCGAAGATGATAAACGCAGTGGCAGACCATTGACATCGAAAACCGACGAAAACATTGATGAAGTAAAAGAAATGTTGGTCAATAACAGCAAATTAACCATCAGAGAGATAGCGGAGGACTGGAAAATTGCCTATGGATCCGTCCAAGACATTTTGGTTAATGATTTGGGTTTCCGTCGTGTAGCAGTAAAGTTGGTGCCAAAAGACCTCAATTTCATGCAAAAAAGAGACCATGTTGACGTCGCAAAAGAGATAATTTGCGAGGCTGAATCCGATCCCACATTCATCAAAAGGATCATTACTGGAGACGAGACGTGGGTTTATGAGTACGACACGCAATCCAGACATCAGGCAAGTGAATTGCGTTCACCAAATGAGCCGAGACCAAAAAAACGACGTCGTTTTCAGTCAAAAAAGAAGGCAATGCTCATGATTTTCATGGATTACAACGATGTAGTGCATCATGAATTTTTGCCAGAAGGCCAGACAATAAACAAAGAGTATTATTTGCGTGAAGCAATTCGCCGAAAGAGACCAGAATTGTGGGCAGAAAATTCGTCGCACAGTGCCATCATTATTCGTAATTTTTTGACGAAATACCAACAAACAGCCACCGAATTCACCTGATTTGGCTCCCTGTGACTTCTTTCTGTTCAATCGAGTTAAAAAACCACTACGGGGAACGCGTTTCAGCAGCCGAGAGGAAGGAATGGAAAAATCGTAGGAAGCACTGATGGACATACCGAAAACCGAATATAAAAAAAATGTTTCGAGGATTGGATCAAGCGCTGGCATAAGTGTGTTGCGGTCGATGGGTATTGCTTTGAAAGGTACAATATAGATTTAGATGAATAAATTTGTACTCGTATTTCTAATTTTCTGAATAACTTTTCGATCAAGGTGCTAGGCTGAAATGATTTCAAGTGCGAAAGTGCAAAAGGGCCTAACGTAACACTGTGTCTTATGGGAAATTCGATTTTCGGGCGAATCTTTTTTGGTTTTGAAGCATTTTGAAGTTATCTAAAGATATCTAGGTGGGATATACGAGTATCTATACTTATAGGTCTACTTTCTCTAAATCACTGTAGATTTTCACCAGTTCATAAGCGTCGGGTAATTGGTGGTCGTACAAGTGGCAGCATTTAAGTGGTCAGTATATTGAGTGTTTCAGTTGTTTTACCATAAAAAAAAAATCCACAAATCTCACGAAAATGTATTAAAGAGAAGTGCTTAGGAAACTTTTCTATGCAAATTTGAAGCGCTTATCTTCTTAAATTGCCAAAGATATGGATCATTAATAAGTTGGGTGTCGCCCGCAGCGCCGACGTTTACGACTAGCAAGTGGCAGGCTACCAGTGGATAGGCAAAAATCGACACTAGGTTGTTGAGGGTAGACATCTAAGTATAGACAACTAGACATCGCTAGATATATACCTCCAAAATGCTTTAAAACCGAAAAAGATAAGAGCGAAAACTGCATTCCCCATAAGATGCCATATCGGGTAAGGCCCTTTTGAACATCCGCGCTTCACTTGTGCAATTACTAGAGATTCAACACTAGATACCACTTTTTGGTAGATGAAAAAAAGGCCACTCAACTGTACTTTCCTTATAAGGCATATCTTGTTCTTATAGTTACCGAAAAACTTCCAGACGAATAAAATCTTAAAGCTACTAATAGCTGATATGGTGGCACTGGCAAACCTCTTTCAGTTGATTTTCTTAAATCATTTTCAACCAACGGCAGAAGGATATAACAAACGATGTCTTTTGAAAATCTGTAACGTCTTCGAAATTCTACCGAACTATAATAATCGAAGGGATTTTGAAAATCGCGCACCACTTTTCTTGTAATTATTGTCCTTTGCTCTGATAACCTATCGTCAATATTCTGCCTCACTGCTGTAATACATTTTATATTGTTTTGAACTTTTTGCAAACTTTAAAAATAAAACGAAGACATTTTTGACAGTTCCTATGCGTTGGTTAAAGTAGCTAGCAAGCTTCCTTAGTTGTGCGTTCATTTTAACGAACGCACAGTGCGCTTTGACACTTATGTTAAGTAATGTTTGTGAATTGAATCCACTAACCCTGTGCGCTCGTGCACACTATGAGACCTCACAGTAACGTTTGTGAATACGGGTGTTAGTCTCCCCAATTAATGTTGGATGGCACCCATGGCCATGGAGCGAAATAACCACTGAGCCCAAACATCTTTCTTTCTCTCTCTATCCGATTTTCCAAAAAACTTAACACATGCTGAGGAATTATAAATGTATTCATACCCAATTGAATGTTATGTTTAAAAAAAAATAAAAAATTATTGAGTAAATTTAATTTTTAATTTTTATAACTTTGTGCAGTTTAAGTTATTTTCCTTGAATAGCTTTTGTTGTTTAATTGTGCAGTTTTGTGAGGAAAAATTATTTATTTATTTTCAAGTGCATACATAAGTGTGTTGTAAATTGAAATTTTGAACTGGTTATACGAATATGTGTGAAATATAATACGAGGGTTGTCTGGAAAGTTTCCGGCATTCGTCAATAAAAGCTAGTTGTGCATCTTTTGAGAGTTATTTACCGAAGTCTCTGTCATTTTGGATGCGCAGTTTTTAGTTGACAGTCGTTTGAGTGAGTCGAAGTGAGGGTTTTTTATCAAAATGGAAAAAATTGTGTTCGAGCTGTTATTAAATTCTTGTTTTTGAAAGGCAATACGCCTACGCAAATCAAAAATGGACTCTGTGTATAGAGTCCCCATACACAGAGTCCATTTTTGACCACAGCGAAATTTTATTGGTGTTAGACGACCGCCGAATTAAAGTGAGAGAGAGAGTAGATGTTCTGAAAATGTCCGAAGAACGTGTTTATTACATATTAAATCAAGATTTAAGCATGAGAAAGCTGTCCGCGCGTTGGATGCAGCGTTTGCTTACGTTAGACCAAAAACGTGTTCGAATAAACATTTCCAACGCTCTGTTGGCGCAGTTTAAGCGCAATAAATCCGAGTTTTGGCGCCAATTAATTACTGTAGATGAAACTTGGATACACCATTATACGTCCGAAACAGAAATTCAGTCAAAACAGTGGACTACAAAGGACGAGCCGGCTCCAAAAAAAGCAAAAACTGTTTTTTCGGCTGGAAAAGTGATGGCAACTGTTTTTTGGGATAGTGAAGGAGTTATCTTAATCGATTATCTTCAAAAAGGAAAACTTTTTACAGGAGCATACTACGCATCATTACTTGCCAAGATGAAGGTAGAAATTGCTGAAAAACGGCCAAATTTACAGAAAAAGAAAATCCTGTTCCACCTCAGCGGTTGCCATGGCGAAAATCCATGAATTAGGGTTTGAACTGCTTGACCATCCGCCTTATTCACTAGATCTAGCCCCAAGCGACTTCCTCTTGTTCCCTCATTTAAAAACTGCGCTCGGAGGACAGAGATTTTAATCAAATGAGGAGGCAATCACCTTCGAGAACAATTATTTTGCAGAGAAAAACGCCAAGTACTATTTGGACGGGTTAGAGAGATGTGAGCTTCGCTGGGAGAAGTGTGTAGAGTTACAAGGAGACTATGTAGAAAAATAAAAAAAAACTTTGAGAAAAAATGTCTTGTATCATTGTTCGGTCGGAAGCTTTTCGTATATGTACATACTTGTATGCATGCGGATCAAATAGAGCCGCTGGATTAAATCATTTGTCTTTTATATTATTTAATAAAAGAATATGTTGTTAATCTGTAGCGAGATTGAACAAAGAGCAATAGAGTCTATGTATTTTATTAGAAAATGTGTTTGTTTAAACGCGTGTAGATGTAGCTTAAGTTGTTTAATTTGTGACAAATTTAGCATACTATACATCATTCAATTCAGATGTTCGTGTATAATTGACGTTCAGTTGTAGAGTTGAATAAGAGCTTATGTGCTACTCAATTTAAATCTAGTGTTCAACAATTCTTTTATAAATTGATTTTATTGCACGTACTGAATTAGAAGTCTCAACGTTTACCTGAGTACTTAACAATTTTGTCTAAATACCACCGAAAGTAGCCATAGTTTTACTTATACATAACATACTACTATATATACCATATAATAGCAGTTGCCATTATTCACCTATTTGGACAAAAATATTTACTACTTATTCAAATGAAGGGAATTTTCAATACGTGCTACAATATAAAATATATTAATAGCGGCAACGTTAACAACTAAATTTCTACCACTGACAATTGCTTTGGCACTGATAATATCTTTTCAGGCCAAACAAAACAATGCGTATTCCACAACACACCACATAGGGCAACGAACGAACTACCAAGGCATAAATGCATAAT
Source organism: Volucella zonaria (assembly GCA_963966105.1). Lineage (NCBI taxonomy): Eukaryota > Metazoa > Arthropoda > Insecta > Diptera > Syrphidae > Volucella > Volucella zonaria. The sequence goes on along the minus strand of OZ014532.1, from coordinate 37,184,694 downwards.
CAGCACCACAGAGCAACGAACGGAGCAAAAGGCACAACAAACTACAACGAACCTAACACCTCGTCAGCATACTTCGTTGCCTCATACCATTAAGTGTTTATTATGTTCACTTGTTTATTTAGGTCAATGATATTTCTAGATGTAAGCAATATTGTTATTAGTTGTAATGTATAAAAGAGGCATTCGCCCAACAAATAAATGTCAGTTTAATACAGTTTATTACTGATCAACAACCAAGCGTTTTTAATCCGCCACAACATCTTTATCAAGTGAACGGGTTCAAGTGCTTGTCTCACAATTCAACTAGATATTTGGTTTATGTGCCTGACATCAAACGGAAGATATTCCGTTCAACAATATCATCAATATGGACGTGAGCTAACCGAGCTTCTGCCATTCAATAGAATACACAATAAAGCAACAAAGCACAGTACCTCTACGTATATTTTCCGCTTGGTTACAAGTGATATACGATTTTTAACTTTTACGCACATCAACATATAGTATTTTCGTAATGCTAAGATGGAATATTTACAAATAATGTTAATAGAATAGGATGTTAATAATTCGTTTTAACGAAATGTGAGTATGAGTACTCGTGCACTTTTAAGCCTACGTAGTACGTAACGTACAATCCATGTTGATAATTAACTAATGAAATAATCCGCCATAGCGTATACATAAAAGTCGATAAAGGATATTTGTTTTTTTGGCAAGAGCAGACGCTCTCCGCATTTGCTAAATCAGCGCATAACATACTACAAATTATCGTAAAATTTGTGCGTATGGGGCACTTTAGTACATGCATCATCACGAGTTTACAGGAAGATACTGTTCTTCCGCGACCACGGCTGTGACTTCATGAGGTATAACGGTTTCCATATTTTCCACTCAGCACACAAACTAAGTGAAAATATATATACGAGTACATTTATAGTTATAACTTTACGGCGAAACAGGCTTGAAAGTGTTTATGAGATGATTATGGTTTAAATAGCATCTCTTTCAACACAGATATGGGAAACTACGGTATCTGGATAGTGAAGATAGAAGATAAACCGGGTGTTATGATTTAGATATTTTACACGTATGTGTATGTACGTAAACAAGTATACTATATAATTCGAATATTTTGTGGAGTATTTTAATTGCTGCCAAACTAGTCATACTAGTATGATTCTTGAACAATGTATTAACGAGAGTGAAGCTAAGATCTGAGACGAGTCTTTCGAATAAAGTATAGATAACATATAAATGAGACACACAGGATTTTCTTCTCCTACAATTTTCCGAGACTGATGAATTGGGGGCTGCATGGCGATAGATCGGTAAACTGTCAAGTATCCTATTACTTGGATTGGATCAGCAGCACAACAATCAAGTTCATAGTGAAGTGCTTGCTTTTCCTCCCTGTGGTGGTCCCCGGTAACACAGGGCTCTCAACCCAATACGGAAGAGCTTAAACGTAGATAACATTTCCACCTAGGAAGTGCGAAAGAATGGGCCGAACATAAGGAAGATGAAAAACTGAAATACAACTATACTATGGTGATTGCTATGAGGAAATGAAACAACGGTTATTCGGGTGCGGGTGTGCCATATGCTGTAGACTTAGGCAGGAAGTCTTGAGCTTCCGACACGTGAGCGCCCGTCTTATGACAACCGCATCAAGGCTATATTCGCTAACATAAGCCAAATATGAGCCAATGCCCCTACGGAAGACAAAGATGACGCCACCATTCAACTAACTATTCGACAAGGTCATATGCCTTGTCAATTTCCGAACTATGATGTTAAGATCGTACTAGGTTTTTTTTTTTTTTTAAAGAACTTAATACCCAAGTGGGTATGAATACACTTATAATGCCTCAGCATGCGTTAAGTTTTTGGGAAACGGAATAGAGAGAGAAAGAAAGTTGTTTGGGCTCAGTGGTTATTTCGCTCCACGGGTGGCATCCAACATTTAACGGAGAGACTAAATTCTTAGTGGAAGTTGGCTTGATGTTGATTTCTAGTCAACTACTCGTCTTACTTGATTTTCGTTAACTGAAAAAGTGGATGATTTGTCTTTCGGGAGAGGCTGGGATTCGAAGACCAAGCCTTCCGATTTTAAGCCAGTCCACTACCACTACTTGAGCCACGGCCACCCACCACCAGGATAAGTAAGGAGGACATCTTTTTTGGGACACTTGGTAAGCATAATACATATACACGACACCATGTCTGATAATGGACTTAGTCTTATTGCCTTTGCGGCGGGATGAAATATCACTATAGCAAGTACACAGTTTCTACATCTCATAATACACAAGCGAAGATGGTGGTCTCCTAATCATCAAATTGATCATTTTGCGATAGTTATAAGACATGCCTCCAGTATTCTTGACGTCCGAACGTTCGGGCATCCAACATTGACTCGGATCACCAACTTGTTGCAGTCAAGATGTGAATGCAGATTTCCCAAGTTCCACAATAAAGCAGAACTAGTGTGGAAAGATATAACATAGAAAAAATGTAATCTTAAGAGACCACTAGAATCTTCGCCGAAAGGATATCCCGAAATCTCTCAAATGCCGAAGACCAGTGTCAACAATGCCAATGTGCCATCGGGTTTCACCTGACCACCACCAAGGAATGCCGGCAACCACATGCAGCTAAACAAGAAGCCTACAAAGCGGCGCTGCTTCAAGTGAGAGAGCCACTCGTTAGTTCTACAGCTAGAAGAGACGGGAAGAACATCGGCTTCTGCAGAAGAAGAAAAAAGAGGACGAGAAGCGCACGATCAGAGATATTGACAGGTTGTCCTCCAGGAATAGCGTGCGGATGTTTTACCAACGGGTAAAAAAAACGTGTCAGTGCAAAAAGACGTGAAACTACCGATGATATCGACATAGTTGGGAGAACTCAGCAGGCTGTCAACGGTGCGTTCGATAGCCAAATGGGAAGTAGCCAAAATGGGTTTAGCAGTAAATGAGGGCAAAATCAAATACTTGTGTACTGTCAACAAGAAGGGACACACAACAACGATGAATTAGACTATATATTTGCTATAATTTTGAGGTAGTAAAGGACTTTGCTTACATTGGCTATGCTATGAATGAAGATATCCTCAGTCGTTTCGAGAGAAAAATTCGAAAAATATTCGGTTCCGCTTGCAATGGCGGGCTTTGTAGAATAAGATTTAACGACGAATTATACAAGCTATACAGACACTTCGACCGAGTCTCAGTTGCCTGAGATGGCTAAGATATGTAAACCGAGTGAACGTCAATGCTCCAGCCCGCAGAGTCTTCAAATCTAACACGGACGGAAAACGCAGTAGAGGGAGACCTCGCCTTAGGTAGCGCGCACAACTATAATGGGACTTCAACCGACTTGGAGTGCGCAACTGGAGGCAATTAGCTAAAGACCGCACTAACTGGAGAGACTTGCTAGTTGTAGCCCAGGCATTACCAGGGGAAGTAGGAAACAACCACGAATATTTGGTTGTGATGTTAATTTTGAAGCTGCAGGGGAAATCATCTGGCACTCGCTACTGGTGATAGCATAATTTCGTTGCAAGAAATTCCGCACCCAAGAAGTATCTGCGTTTTGAGGAGCCCCTTCAACGTAGAATGCCGTGTGGTTTCCTTTTTTTCAGCTTTTCGAGTCAGCTTTTCCATTCGGAGGGGATCCATGAAGATTCGAATTATTTGAGTAGTTTACGTTAGACGGCGGCGAGCGGAATACTAGCTGGTAAAGGCAGCGCGATTTCGGTTTTCGTTGTTAGGGCGGCGGGAGGAGTAGTTCAAAATGATGGCATGTGAGACTCCGTGTCTACTAATTCATTATGAATTAAGACATTGTACGGGGATGGGGGTGGCCGTGGTGTAGTGGTACTAGCTATCGCTTCTCACTCGGAAGGTCAAGGTTCGAATCCTAGCCACAGCAAGTTTTCATTTGTGTAATTGGAACTCAGTCAGAAAAATCTGCGTGTGAAGGCATAACACTGACATGTAGATTTGGCTGTTGTAGGGTTTTCAAGCACAAACCAACCGTTAAAATTCACAACCTCACATTCCGAGAGAAGAAAAATATCTCCGTCCTATTCGGACTCCCACCCCTGGAGAGTCAATATCGAAACCAAACACACCTGAGTTTCAAACCACTACATCACAAACTTTCCTTTCTCCTCCTTCTATCTTTCCGCCCGCGCCCTAGCAATAGTATAAGGGTATTCATAACCCCTTAGGCGCGCGTAAATTATAAAAAAAAAAAAAAACGCGGAACTAGCTTGGAATTGAATTTGGTCGGGTATTCCATCGATTTATTGGGAAGCCAATCTCACTTCTTTACCGATTTCGGCAACGGTCAACGGTTAAATGAGCTCCTCGCTGACGGCAATCAATTTTAGGGTCAGGTCATCGAGCGTAGGATCTGTTGGATGCGGGGTGGTATGTATTGTTCTGGAGGAGGATCGAAATAGCAAGTCGAGATCTGTACGGAGAAGATTGATGGAGTCGCTTATGTGGGTAAGTACATTGGATTTAAGGAGGTTGGTGATATTTGATCACTTCGCTCTCGTTGACGTGATTAGATTTGTTTTTGTACAGATTTTGGCTCGCTGCCCGTTGTTTTTCGATCATCCTTCCGGTGGACTTGTAAGCTTCCACATTGCTGTCAATGCAGTTTACTGAGTCTTCAAACTTTTCAATCCTGTCAAGAATTGTTCTGTTAATATGACCATTCTCCGTTGTTGCATTTAATTGCCAGCATAACGTGAGCGAAGGTGGTCTTTTGCACTCGTCGGAGTAAAAATTGAAGAGAATCCAATACTCCTTGAGGTAGGTAATGGATATCCGGGTAAGTTCGATGCATATTGCGTTGAAAGATTTTCCGCAGAGACCATTGCAGGCTACCCATTCGGCGTTGGGGTCAACAATTGAGCAAAGAACACTAGGACAGCACTTTTCCATATTTTGTTTATTTAAGTTAAACTAGGTCGGCACTATTAATTTTTTTTTTTGCAGTCAACTGTCACAGCTGAATTTGTAAGTATCGATAGATAAAACTAGGTCGACGAACAACAACGGAAAATACTAAGTAGGCAGTTTACAGGGCTTTGAAGGAAAGTGGAAAACTGACTAAATTCGGTATACGGGAGGAAAGAAAAACACGTCCGCACTGGTTGACAGTTAGTTGTTAAAATTAAAATTAAAAAATTTCAAAGCAGGCAAGCGCACTTTTTTGAGCTTGGGTAAAAATAGTTTTATAGACTTGGCTGTAACAAAGGTTTTAAACAGAATTACGCTCTTGGCAGGGCTTTACCACTTATTGCTTCCTTAGTTCTTGTTATTTGTTGGATTTCTTTTATTACTGGTATTCTTCTCAGCGCAAACTGAAGAACATAACAAAATACATCTTCAAGTTGTAAATTCAATAGTTTAAGCTTTTTTTAATTTTATCGTCATTTACTGCTTAACCCAATTTAGTTTCCCTAGAAATGCTAGAATTTAATATGCATCTAGCAATGCAATCAGTTATAGCCACATTTTGCTTAAATAGTTGTTCATCAACCGTTGAACAAAATCTAGGTTCAGTTACCGGTTGAAGTTGTATGGACTGTAGAGGTAATATTTAAGTGTAACATATAAAGAAACAATATCCTATCCTTTCCCAAAGATTCAGGGAATAGTTACTAAAATTTCTAAAGTTTAATAATTGTTCGTGCCTTATCTTATACGAGTATACAATTGTAAATTAAGTAATATCTCTATCTATATTTTGGCAATTTTTTTAATAATAACAGTTTTTAATAAATTTTTCCTTTCAGTTATTTAGTTTCTGGAAGAAAACTTACATGTAGTATATTCGATATTTTCATGAACAAAATTAGGCATAGAGAAATGACTAATTAAAACTACTACTCACAATGAAGGTAAATAAATACTGTTCGAAGTTAAGTCATGCTATACAGTACAACGTTAATTCAATTTAGATTAGTGTGCATTTTTACAACAACCTGTTAATTATTTGGTTCACTCATTGTCAGGTTTGGGCTTAAGTCCCAATAAATTCTCGTCCTCTTCATCAATTTCAACAAAACGTTTGATAGACTAACTCGAGAAAAACTAGTCGAAAGCCTCAGTGAAGTCGGTTTAAGACGAGCAATGTCAAACTAGTTAAGCGGCTGTTTCACAGATAGAACTATTCAAGCCAAAGTATCAGAGACTATAAACGAAGTTTATATGGCGTAGCACAGGCTCCAAACTAGGTCCATTTCTATTTATATTATCGACAAATGAATTTCTGCGCTTATTCAGAAAATTTACTGCTTACGCTTACGCCATTAGCATAGCAATTGCGGTTAAACATAAATATTTCAACTCTGCTGTGGATATAATAGAATACCATTTCGAAATGGTGCCCCGATAAAGGACTGGTAATAAACGCTGCCCAAATAAAGGTCATGTACATTCGTATTCCATCATAGTGAGCAAGAATGTTCAATATATGCCACAGAAACGACTTCTCTTCAATTTCAGCCACCAACAATGCAATGGAGGTTGTTAAATCTATAAAATAGTTACGATTGATAACCATTTGATTTCGTCCTGAACAACTTCATCATTCATTGTTAAGTTTATGTGGCACATTCTATCCGCATGGTCAACCTTTATTTTCCCTCGATTCCCACGCTGACTCCAGTAGACAACGTCATTGATGTGTGTAGTTGATGGTGATTTGGCTTTCTTACACAAAGAATTATAAAGTCACACCCCTCCTTCGTTGAAGACAGAAGGTTCTGCTTTGGTGTCGTACCTGGTCTTCGCCATTTTCAGTTTTTATCGTATGTTTTCGCGGAATTTACGGATCCTGCTGCGGAAGACATCCACATAGTCGCTCACCTCGTTAGACTCCGTAGGTTGGGTTCCGAATTTAGTTTCACTTGGCAACCGATCTGTTTGACCAAACAGGATCTAGGATGGTTATGTCCTGGATGGATGGATCGAGGTGGTCAGTCAGTTAGAGGAGTAGAATTACGTCGTTTAAAAATCGAGGGCACTTCCCGACGCCAGTGTATGAATTGTGCAAAGGCTAAGAAGCGCCAAATCATTATGCAAGGAATGCGAAATTCCATTGTGCTAACATTGATTTGCTCCGTACCACACTTGATAAATATGTATATTTATTCATAATTTATATAATATAATCATAAGTATTTATGTTTTCGTTTTCAAAACTAGTGCTGTTTTGTATTTTGTGTTATACAGGACGAATGGTACACAATTGTACCACGAAACAACTCGAATGTTGTTTCGGTACATAACATATGTACCGACGCCCTCCGCCTATCAAAAATGAAAAGCACCTTAACTAATTCCAACATGTAAAATTTCTATAACTTCATCACCTGAATTGCGTCCCGAAAGGAAGCAAGCTGAACACCGCTTGCTCGCATACACACAAGATTTGGCGGAACGGATCTCCGTAACAACTTTGTTGCGAAGTGAATAATACATTTGCCGAAGTTCTGGAAGCGCTGCTGCATTAAGGAACGTATTTTACTGGTGAACCATGGTTTGCTTTTGTGCTTGATGGTCTTGTTTCTCAAGGCTACGTGTGTGTCATAGAGATTTAAAATATTTGCATTTAAGAATTCGACTTGCTCACTGAACTACGACATGTAGAAAAAGTTATCCCAACATACGTTTCTACTATGCGGTTCCAACAGGTTTTTATCTATGTGTCGAAAATCTCGATACTCCAGAGTTTGAATGGCATGATTGATGTTAAAATTAAAAATTAGGAAAATTAAGTTTTGAAAATCAGGTACAGAAAGTTGGTTGTATAAGCAGACTTCGCTTAAATCACTTACAAGAAATAAATCTAAAAGCGTCGGTGTGCTGCCGGGAAAGTGAGTGCGAGTACTTACATTTACTGGTATTAAGTTGAACATTCTCATACTATTGGTCAAGAAATTAGAAGTTAGGAGATTGCTGTTGAAATCTCCGCAAAGAATTACGAGTATATTAGAGGACGTCAACGATATTTCCTCCAAAAGTGTTAGAAAGGGAGTAACTTGGTTGGGTCTATATATTGCACCTATTAACATTTTACCTTCATCACCTATTAAATCAAAAAATGAGTAATCTATCTCACTGTCTGATGAGGATGAACACCTCAACTTACACTTGATTGAATTCCGGACATAGATTGCAACACCACCACTACTACGGAATTTCCTGTCCGAACGATGGACATGATAACCCATTATGCAGCAAGATGTATCATTCAAATCACTCGCAAACCATGTTTCGGAGACACGGATAACGTCCACACTAGAACCCTCAAATAAATCACGAAACTCGTCAATTTTCGGCAACAAACTTTGAGCGTTAATATGGCAAACCCGAAGACCATTTCGCTGGCTACTTAAAACTCGAATCATAGAACGCATTGTTCGGTCTAGATTTTGCTGATTATTTGCCATCGTATTACGAGAAAAGGAACAAAAAATTAATTGGTGCGCAACGGGATTAAAGAAAAAAAAAACGAATAAGTTTAATACAATATTAATTTCCAAAATGAATTTCAATTAAATTTTATTTAATTGAAAGAAAAGCAAAAACAAATAACATACTATTCGAGAAAAGTTTTAAAAGCGCTGGTGTGTTAATTATGTTTCATTTGTAGTCTGGCAACTTCTTCTAAGCTCGCGATGCAGTCAACTAATACAGCTGATTGGTTTGAATGGCGTTTCACAAATACAGCTGCACGTATAGTAAACACAGAAAAAAGTTGTTTACATTTCTTCAAGTGCAAAGGATGTTGGAGAATGGTTCGGTTATGTTGTGATAAACTCTTCCGTATGTAAACATTGGTTGATGCACCACGAATCAAAGCCGATATCTTTTAGGCAAAGTGGTTGATTGCTATTTTTACGATAGATCGCGTTAGATGTTAATACGTAGTTTTTATCATACGGTGAATTAAATTTTAGCATAACAGCGGAATTATGTGAATCGTTTTTCTGAATTGTGCAACCTACCTGACAAACGAAAAGCGATTGATTTTAGGTGGGTATACAAAGTGAAGCGGAACCGGTCTGGTTCTATCGAGCGGTATAAGGCTTGGCTCGTTATCAAAGGGTGCAGTCAGGTCAGAAGTATTGACTATGATGAAACTTACTCACCTGTGGCACGGTAGGCATCTATTCGTTTAGTTTTGACGATGGTAGTCAAATTCAAGATGCTTATACACCAGATGGATGCTGTAACCACTGTCTTTTAAGGTGAGTTAACTGATGAAATATACTTGAGTCAACCGGAAGACTTTGATGACATATCGGGGAGAGTATGTTGTTTGAAGCCAGTACTGTACAGTTTAAAGCAGTCAAGTCGGGTGTGGAACGACAAGCTGAATGATGTGCTGGTACGACGAATGGAATACAAGCGGTCATCGGTTGATCAATGCACTTGCTACAAGCACTCTCTTCAGAACGTTATTAACCTTGCCGTGTGGGCCGATGACCTTATGATCTTTGCTACCAATGGTGTAATGTGTACTAAATTGAAAGGCAAATTATCAACGCACTGTAAAATGAAGGATTTGGGTGCAGCTACGTCGATACTGGGGATAAACATTACCCGCAGTTCATATGGCTTTCTTTCAATTGATCAGAGCCATTACATAGCAAATGCTCTAAAGCGGTTCAGCCAATCCACCAACGAATCCCAACCAAAAGCTATGCAAGCAGATGAGCCCGAAGACGGATGCTGAACACCGAGAAATAGCTAAAATTCAATATCAAGGGGCATAATGAATGCTGGCCAAATCAGTCGTCCCGATATTTGTTTCGCTATAAGTCCACTCAGCAGATACAACCACAATTATGGAAGTGAACACTGGATTCATTGTTAATGACGACGACAATATTGTTGGTTATCGTGACAATGATTTGGCAGTGATCCTGATAAGCGACGTTCAACTCCGGGTATGTGTCCCGGATGCAAGAAGGAGCAATATCATGGGTAACACGCCGCAGTCAGCCAACGACACTTTGTCTTCCACAGGCAGACTTCATGTCTATGGTTGCCGCAATAAAAGAAGCGAAAAATAAAAGTTGCCATGCTCATACCAAACATATTGAAGTTCGCAAGTAAGTATTTCATTCAAGAGAATTTGTACCAAGATGCCGAAAGTGAGATCAAAATATAAATGAATGAATTTGATTAAGTTGATTTAATGATTATTTTGAGTTGTATTCAATCTTTTTTTTGAAACACTAGTGAGGCTGTTACAAATATATGTTATACAGTGCTTCAAACAAACATACCTGCATATATATGTATCTCGATCAAACTGTCAAAAAAAAAATTGACTTCTTCCTGTAACCTCTTTGTAGCCGGACTTCCTTTTTTTTCTTTCATATGAACCCTTTTTAATCTGCGGTATTCGAATCAATCAGATACAATTCTTATAACAAAATTTAAATATAATTTAGTTGACATAAAAAGAAAACAAATTGGTAGACCACGAACTTTAAAAATATTAGTCAACCATTATTGTACTATAATAATGGTAGACCATTTCAAAAGAAACAAACAAAGACAAAAACAATAAAGCACGACTTTAATAGGAGATTAAGAACAATCCGATCAAAATTTTGATTTAGAAAACTCTGAAGCAGAAGATATTTGTCATGATTAATTAACATAAAAGTTATGAATAAACTTAAGAGTTATAAATTTTTTACATAAATTGCTCATCTTTTTCAGCAGCTAAAAGAATTAAGTCCTACAGTTTTGAAGATGCTGCCGTTGTTCAAATGAATCCTTTTTTGCACGTCCTGTACACAATATCTTGTTTCATTAAGGCACTACCATTTGAAAAAATATTTTATACACTTTTTGATCATTAATGTACCAAAAATTTTAAAATTATTTTATTGAGAAATATTCGCAAATAATCGCAATTTAATAAATATATAAACAGAAATAATATAATATAAACAGAGAAAATATATAAACAGAGAAAAAAATTCAATAAACGCAAAACACAAAATATATAGGTAAGTACCATAATAGCGAATTAACCACACATTTCAAAAAATTACTCTAGTTAACAAAAACAAAAACAGGAACGGTTAACAAATCAATGGATTTACAAATTTCCTTTTAAATATACGATCTATTAGAACCAATTGGAATAATTTATACTTACGTGTTAGCGAATTCGTTCAAAATATTGATGTACTCGTAATTGTGCTGTCTGAAGAAGTGAAAATAATATACAATATAATACACAATCAACTGTTTTCATAAGCCGGTATCATATAATAGAACTGATAGAGAAGGTAGTGGTTTAATGGTTTTCATAAAAGATGATATAGGCTCCACAGACACCAAAATGAATTATGTATTCTGTGAATGTATTACAGTAACCATGCTACGGAGAAATACTGAAGCTATAATATTTGTTGTATACAGAGTGCCTAGACTTAATGCATTCATATTGACAAAACATTGGTAATAATTGGCGATTTCAACATATAGTAGATGTAAATGACGTTTATAATCCTTATGTGAGCGGATATTTCTCATTGATAGAATCAAGAGAACTTTCTAACAATATTAAATCAGCTACTCGTGTCGATATATCACGAAACAGAGAAACCTTAATTGATCACATGCATGAATATTTAGTCGAACAAAATTTTTCTGATAATTATTTATTTTTTATTTTTTAAATTGCACACAGCGCGGATGAAGGAAAATTAGGGACGAAAGAAAGAGAGGAACCGATATATGTTGGTTTTAAATGTCTTAACAATGTTGTTACAATATACTAGGGAATAGAGATCTCGGCAGGGCATTCCGCAAGCAAGTTGTACGGCTTAGGAAAAAATCAGAATATTTTAGAGAACATCCGAAAGTGGACTTGAGGGTATACTGATGAGCATCCAGATCGAGACGGGTGTTACGGTTAAAGGTTTGAAGTGGTAGGATGCTACTACATTTGCCGAAGTTCTGGAAGCGCTGCTGCATTAAGGAACGTATTTTACTGGTGAACCATGGTTTGCTTTTGTGCTTGATGGTCTTGCTTCTCAAGGCTACGTGTGTGTCATAGAGATTTAAAATATTTGCGTTTAAGAATTCGACTTGCTCACTGAACTACGACATGTAGAAAAAGTTATCCCAACATACGTTTCTACTATGCGGTTCCAACAGGTTTTTATCTATGTGTCGAAAATCTCGATACTCCAGAGTTTGAATGGCATGATTGATGTTAAAATTAAAAATTAGGAAAATTAAGTTTTGAAAATCAGGTACAGAAAGTTGGTTGTATAAGCAGACTTCGCTTAAATCACTTACAAGAAATAAATCTAAAAGCGTCGGTGTGCTGCCGGGAAAGTGAGTGCGAGTACTTACATTTACTGGTATTAAGTTGAACATTCTCATACTATTGGTCAAGAAATTAGAAGTTAGGAGATTGCTGTTGAAATCTCCGCAAAGAATTACGAGTATATTAGAGGACGTCAACGATATTTCCTCCAAAAGTGTTAGAAAGGGAGTAACTTGGTTGGGTCTATATATTGCACCTATTAACATTTTACCTTCATCACCTATTAAATCAAAAAATGAGTAATCTATCTCACTGTCTGATGAGGATGAACACCTCAACTTACACTTGATTGAATTCCGGACATAGATTGCAACACCACCACTACTACGGAATTTCCTGTCCGAACGATGGACATGATAACCCATTATGCAGCAAGATGTATCATTCAAATCACTCGCAAACCATGTTTCGGAGACACGGATAACGTCCACACTAGAACCCTCAAATAAATCACGAAACTCGTCAATTTTCGGCAACAAACTTTGAGCGTTAATATGGCAAACCCGAAGACCATTTCGCTGGCTACTTAAAACTCGAATCATAGAACGCATTGTTCGGTCTAGATTTTGCTGATTATTTGCCATCGTATTACGAGAAAAGGAACAAAAAATTAATTGGTGCGCAACGGGATTAAAGAAAAAAAAAACGAATAAGTTTAATACAATATTAATTTCCAAAATGAATTTCAATTAAATTTTATTTAATTGAAAGAAAAGCAAAAACAAATAACATACTATTCGAGAAAAGTTTTAAAAGCGCTGGTGTGTTAATTATGTTTCATTTGTAGTCTGGCAACTTCTTCTAAGCTCGCGATGCAGTCAACTAATACAGCTGATTGGTTTGAATGGCGTTTCACAAATACAGCTGCACGTATAGTAAACACAGAAAAAAGTTGTTTACATTTCTTCAAGTGCAAAGGATGTTGGAGAATGGTTCGGTTATGTTGTGATAAACTCTTCCGTATGTAAACATTGGTTGATGCACCACGAATCAAAGCCGATATCTTTTAGGCAAAGTGGTTGATTGCTATTTTTACGATAGATCGCGTTAGATGTTAATACGTAGTTTTTATCATACGGTGAATTAAATTTTAGCATAACAGCGGAATTATGTGAATCGTTTTTCTGAATTGTGCAACCTACCTGACAAACGAAAAGCGATTGATTTTAGGTGGGTATACAAAGTGAAGCGGAACCGGTCTGGTTCTATCGAGCGGTATAAGGCTTGGCTCGTTATCAAAGGGTGCAGTCAGGTCAGAAGTATTGACTATGATGAAACTTACTCACCTGTGGCACGGTAGGCATCTATTCGTTTAGTTTTGACGATGGTAGTCAAATTCAAGATGCTTATACACCAGATGGATGCTGTAACCACTGTCTTTTAAGGTGAGTTAACTGATGAAATATACTTGAGTCAACCGGAAGACTTTGATGACATATCGGGGAGAGTATGTTGTTTGAAGCCAGTACTGTACAGTTTAAAGCAGTCAAGTCGGGTGTGGAACGACAAGCTGAATGATGTGCTGGTACGACGAATGGAATACAAGCGGTCATCGGTTGATCAATGCACTTGCTACAAGCACTCTCTTCAGAACGTTATTAACCTTGCCGTGTGGGCCGATGACCTTATGATCTTTGCTACCAATGGTGTAATGTGTACTAAATTGAAAGGCAAATTATCAACGCACTGTAAAATGAAGGATTTGGGTGCAGCTACGTCGATACTGGGGATAAACATTACCCGCAGTTCATATGGCTTTCTTTCAATTGATCAGAGCCATTACATAGCAAATGCTCTAAAGCGGTTCAGCCAATCCACCAACGAATCCCAACCAAAAGCTATGCAAGCAGATGAGCCCGAAGACGGATGCTGAACACCGAGAAATAGCTAAAATTCAATATCAAGGGGCATAATGAATGCTGGCCAAATCAGTCGTCCCGATATTTGTTTCGCTATAAGTCCACTCAGCAGATACAACCACAATTATGGAAGTGAACACTGGATTCATTGTTAATGACGACGACAATATTGTTGGTTATCGTGACAATGATTTGGCAGTGATCCTGATAAGCGACGTTCAACTCCGGGTATGTGTCCCGGATGCAAGAAGGAGCAATATCATGGGTAACACGCCGCAGTCAGCCAACGACACTTTGTCTTCCACAGGCAGACTTCATGTCTATGGTTGCCGCAATAAAAGAAGCGAAAAATAAATATTGAAGTTCGCAAGTAAGTATTTCATTCAAGAGAATTTGTACCAAGATGCCGAAAGTGAGATCAAAATATAAATGAATGAATTTGATTAAGTTGATTTAATGATTATTTTGAGTTGTATTCAATCTTTTTTTTGAAACACTAGTGAGGCTGTTACAAATATATGTTATACAGTGCTTCAAACAAACATACCTGCATATATATGTATCTCGATCAAACTGTCAAAAAAAAAATTGACTTCTTCCTGTAACCTCTTTGTAGCCGGACTTCCTTTTTTTTCTTTCATATGAACCCTTTTTAATCTGCGGTATTCGAATCAATCAGATACAATTCTTATAACAAAATTTAAATATAATTTAGTTGACATAAAAAGAAAACAAATTGGTAGACCACGAACTTTAAAAATATTAGTCAACCATTATTGTACTATAATAATGGTAGACCATTTCAAAAGAAACAAACAAAGACAAAAACAATAAAGCACGACTTTAATAGGAGATTAAGAACAATCCGATCAAAATTTTGATTTAGAAAACTCTGAAGCAGAAGATATTTGTCATGATTAATTAACATAAAAGTTATGAATAAACTTAAGAGTTATAAATTTTTTACATAAATTGCTCATCTTTTTCAGCAGCTAAAAGAATTAAGTCCTACAGTTTTGAAGATGCTGCCGTTGTTCAAATGAATCCTTTTTTGCACGTCCTGTACACAATATCTTGTTTCATTAAGGCACTACCATTTGAAAAAATATTTTATACACTTTTTGATCATTAATGTACCAAAAATTTTAAAATTATTTTATTGAGAAATATTGGTTTTCGCAATTTAATAAATATATAAACAGAAATAATATAATATAAACAGAGAAAATATATAAACAGAGAAAAAAATTCAATAAACGCAAAACACAAAATATATAGGTAAGTACCATAATAGCGAATTAACCACACATTTCAAAAAATTACTCTAGTTAACAAAAACAAAAACAGGAACGGTTAACAAATCAATGGATTTACAAATTTCCTTTTAAATATACGATCTATTAGAACCAATTGGAATAATTTATACTTACGTGTTAGCGAATTCGTTCAAAATATTGATGTACTCGTAATTGTGCTGTCTGAAATTAAAATAAAAAGAAGTGAAAATAATATACAATATAATACACAATCAACTGTTTTCATAAGCCGGTATCATATAATAGAACTGATAGAGAAGGTAGTGGTTTAATGGTTTTCATAAAAGATGATATAGGCTCCACAGACACCAAAATGAATTATGTATTCTGTGAATGTATTACAGTAACCGTGCTACGGAGAAATACTGAAGCTATAATATTTGTTGTATACAGAGTGCCTAGACTTAATGCATTCATATTGACAAAACATTGGTAATAATTGGCGATTTCAACATATAGTAGATGTAAATGACGTTTATAATCCTTATGTGAGCGGATATTTCTCATTGATAGAATCAAGAGAACTTTCTAACAATATTAAATCAGCTACTCGTGTCGACATATCACGAAACAGAGAAACCTTAATTGATCACATGCATGAATATTTAGTCGAACAAAATTTTTCTGATAATTATTTATTTTTTATTTTTTAAATTGCACACAGCGCGGATGAAGGAAAATTAGGGACGAAAGAAAGAGAGGAACCGATATATGTTGGTTTTAAATGTCTTAACAATGTTGTTACAATATACTGGGGAATAGAGATCTCGGCAGGGCATTCCGCAAGCAAGTTGTACGGCTTAGGAAAAAATCAGAATATTTTAGAGAACATCCGAAAGTGGACTTGAGGGTATACTGATGAGCATCCAGATCGAGACGGGTGTTACGGTTAAAGGTTTGAAGTGGTAGGATGCTACTGGCGATGAGGCGGGAATCTGGTTGTGGAAATAGCGAAAGAACAAAGTAAGGCACGAGACATTTCGTCGGTGTTCGATGGTGTCCATTGACTGTGCGGCATTAGCATCACAAATCCACCTATGACTTTTATCGCACGGCTTTGGATCCTATCTAGTAGGTGCAGAGATGTTTTAGATACACCCGACCAGATGTGGGCATTATATACCAATTTTGGTCGGATAAAAACCTACTTTAAGGTCAGATCAGAGGGGAAAAGGATTTCTTACACCATTTGAGGAAACCTAGAGATTTCACAGCATTTTTGGCGAAGTCAGATATGTGGTCATTCCAACCTAACACACATACCGAGAATAGAAAGTTTTCTGTTTTGATGATGCAAGTGCCATACATGGTTATTGGCTGGGTATTTAAATTTCGCTTTAATGACAACAGACAGTATTGTATTTTGGAAGCATTAAATTCCACTATGTTGATAATTCCCCAATTGCTTATGCTGTTAACATCGGAATTTAAAGAGCTTAGCATACGCTGGCATTCCCGCTCTACAGCCGAGTAGCAGGGACATGAGTTCGTGAATGAATATGAAAGCAGAAAGTACTGTCGTCAGCAAAGGAATATATTGGATTAGAAGCGACATTAATAGATCATTAATAAAAACTGAAAAGCGTGTCGGAGACAGAACAGATCCCTGGGGCAGACCAATATTTATCTTGTGAATACCGGACTTGAAACCATCTAAGACTACTTGAATTGAACGTTCCGGAAGATAATTTCTAATCCATTGACGAAAAGGGTCGCCGATCCCAAATTCACATATATTCGACGAAAGAGCCTGATACAAAACTCTGTCTAATGCCTTTGAAATATCAAGTGCAACCGGCCAGATTGATGTACGCATTGGTTTCACTTTTCGGTGAGACATGCCATCAAATCACCAGTGCACCTGTTGCTAAAAAACCGTATTGCCGGTCATTGAAAAGTTTTCGTGTTCCGAAATATTTCATGAGCTGACGATTTATCAGGGTTTCATGTGACCTTGACAAGAAGGGCGTAAGTGTAATGTGTCTGTAGGAAGAGAGAAAAGAAGATTCGTTTTTTTGAGGGACGGGCTGGACAAAAGCTGTTTTCCATCTGCTTGGAAAGAGTTCTAAAGGGTTGGTTCGATGGAAAAGCTTACTCAATGGTTTTTCCAATGTGTAAGAACATACCATCTGGACCAGTGGATTTATGTTTGATAAGATCTTTAAGTACTCTTGGTACTACATGAGTGCGAAAGTGGATTCATCCCGTTAAAGATTCGACGCAGTCAAGTGTAGGTGGAGACAAACCACAATCTGGAAGTGTTGAACTGGTCACAAAGTATGCAGCAAACAGATTGGCCTTGTCCAAAGGGCTGACAGCTGGAATGTCATTGTAAATGAGCGTTGAGATGGAGGATAAGAAAAAATTTCTAATGTTTTTGACGAATGACCAAAAATGTTTACTGCCTTTGAGACATTGCAGTATTTTTTGCCTCAAGTTTTGGTCGTATTGGAATTTCATTCGCTTGAGAAAGATGTGACAGTCATTTCAGCCTCGTTTAAACTTTTTTCAGTTTTTCTCTGTCTGGTTGATCTTGTAGGACCGAAAAAACAATTCTCTAACCCTGACAGCCTCTTTACAGCTCGAGTCTTTTGGTTTAATACTTTTCATCCGATGAGGGATAAAGCATCTCATTCCAAAGAGAATAGTTTCTGTGATCATGTCAGCAGTGGCATCCACGTCGTTATCGAGGAAACATAACGACCAGTTAAAATTCCTAAAGAAGTTGTTAAGTCCGCTCCAATTGGCTTTCTCGTATTGCCATACGGTTCTTTTAGGAATCATTTTTCTAACTGTGTAGTGGGTCTACAAGAAATTAACTGATATGGTACAGTGATCCGACAACACTAGAGAGGATAGCACATCGACCTTGTGTTCGTCAGGGTGAGAAGTTAAAAACAAGTCCAAGGTGTTGGCGGTATGATGATCAATATCTAGTATTCGCGTGCGCTCATTTAGAGGCAGAGTCAAGTTTTTTTCCGTAGCTATGATCTCCAACACATCGTCCTTCAGGTGTTGTCTGTCCATCAAAGTTGTTACAGGTCGAATTGCTGTCCAGTTTGGAATTTCTGTAAATAAAGCAATAGTGGATAATTTACTTACGGAGTCGGAATTTTAACGACATGGAAGTTAATTCCGGAATGGAACAGGGATTACATTGCGGTGGAGCTTGGTGAGCAACAAACATCACTATGCACGTAAATTGGGCGACCGCGGTGAGAAAAGAATAGTGACACTAATTCGTAGCAAGAAACCGCAGATCGGAGTGATCTGAGAGGTGTGGGCCGTATTAGTATTTCACTAAGCGCCAAAACAGCTGGTCTGTACTTGTAAAAGTGAACGTACGCAGAAAAGTGATTACTTTTTAGCCCACGTATATTTGCTACGTCCATCCTGAATTTCGTTATCATAACCATAAACATACACAATATATGGTATATATGTACTGCGTTACTTTTACATCGAATGTATTAGCAGTGAGCTGTTTCGACAATTTATACAATTTACCTGTGCAACAATTAAACGACTTGGATGAAGTAAATGAATTTTACAATAAATTCAAGGGATATTTTAACACAATTGTAAAATCTGTGACATATTCTAGAAAAAAGAAAAAAAAAACTCCAACGAACATAATCGAATGACGAAACATCTAAAAAATGCACGTTTAAAAGAGATCGCTTATATAGAAGATATAAAAGCAATTGGACAAATCAATATTACAAAAAATAATACAAACATTCCACAACTACCTATTCAAAAAAATACGTAACACGGACCGCGCTATGTGCAAAAATTGTAAGTGTACCTACTCAAATCAAAATTATTTTTAAAGCAAAGAATAATTCAAAGAAAACATGGAAGATTATTAAAACATTACTTACTAGAGAAAAAGTCTACGAATTTGGGTTATATTTTGGCTAAACACTTTGGTACAGAGCAATTTCTCCATCTGGTAAATCAGTTTACAGAAAAGATTACGTTGGCCGTTATTAACACGGTACATATGTATATGCGAACATATATCTTACTCGGGCCCAACTAGCAGTGTTCAGCGATCAATATGTTATATATTAAAACATAAAATTGCAATAAAAATGCATAACAGTGACTGTTTACATAAGGTAAATAGTAATCAACTTATTCGAGCTGATGGCGATTGTTCGACTATCTTGGTTAATGTCTCTACATATAAGTAGTAAGTACTTAGGTGCATTATCGATTACAGTTTCAAATGGAGCTATCATGTAGAGGCACTAACCATTTTCCATCTTAGCTACCGATGTCCAGCACACGTCTTAGAGCAATGCTGCTTCAGAATTGGTGGAGTCTCACTTGAGGTACGGCATATTGACGTGGTGCGACACAACGCAGCTTTAGCGATTGAGTTCGCTGCACGCAACCATCCAAAACAGTGTTGAAGTAACAGCAGAATGGTGAGGACAATGGGCAGTTTACCATAGATGAACTGTATAATATGAAGATATTGTCGGCCTTCAAAGAAGACAACATAATAGTCTTTTACTCTTGTAACAATTGAATTATAATAAAATTCACTTGAGATTGAAATTAAACTTTTCTTTAATTTTTATTAAGTTTAAGACTAGTTTTCAAAGCTGACTCCGGTAATAGATTGCCCCATTTTCTTAATAACTAAAGTTAGAGACTAGGCTTACTATAAATACTAACGATCTAGATCGTGCTCTCCAGCTCTATTTTCTTGAGAAGATAATGTTGAAGAGAGAACATAATTTGTATGAGCCCTTTTGCACGCTTGATGCTCAAACGACAAGCGTGACAAGGTTACATACTCAAGGGAATTGGGAAGGGCACTTAATTATGTCCACCAAAAATAAGTTAATAGATATCAAATAGAATAATAATATCAAACAATAGGAAACGTAAACAAATTCAAATTGTAATAAAAGTCCAACATTAACATAAATAACAATCCAAAGAATTCAACATTTTTCTTTACAAAAATTCGATATAAGTTTATAGAAAGATAATTAGAAGTTTAATATTTGTTAGATTTTTTTTTTGTGTTTGTATTTAAGAATTATATATTAAAGTGATTTTTTTTATTATTATGAATATGAAATTGATGTGTTTGTATGTAGAAACTAAAAATAATAATAAAATCAAATAGAAACCGTAGATTCAAATTATTATAAAAATCCAACATAATACAAAATCAATCCAAACAATTCAGCATATTTCATTACATAAATTTAATAAAAGTATAAAATTATTATAAGTTTAGAATAGTTAATATTAATTAGATACTAATCTTTAGTCAATTAGGGAGATGTTTGCTGGTAATTGAATTTTCTCTTCCTTTGCTCCCCACAATGCTTAGTTCTTCGATTGCTTGTATCATAAATACTTTGTACTTGTTCAATCTATTATATTTTGGTTTACATTTTGAAATGTTTCTATTTCTTACAATACTTTTCATTACTGTTCTTATTAAGTTGTCCTGTTTGTTTTAATTTCTCCATTTCATATTTAATTGCGAGTTTTTGTATTTCATTTTCGTCATAGTTTTTTTAATTAAGTCGATTGGTATTAGTTTGGTGGATGAATGTATTGTCACATTATAAATCATTATGATATTAAAGATTTTTTCATCTAAATCGCCTAATTCAATTTGGGTTTTATCTATCTCGAGAAGTTTTAAATGTTTATTAAGAGTTCTATGTAATCGCTCTACATCTGAATTAGCTGTCTTATTACACATAGTTGTTTGATGAAAAGTTATGAAATTATCTTTTAAAAACTGCTCGACAGCGTTGTGTATATAATACCCTTTTCGCCATCGAAGACCAACTTTCTCATTTTACCCAAGTAGATTAATCGTTCTTTGATAGAAATTAAAATAGATACCCATGTTCTATCCTTAAGTTTTTGAATAGTATCGTGTTTTGAAAACTTATCAGTCATTGTTAAGTACATAATATTTCTACAAGTGTACTCTGGTACACTTGTACTATATCGTTATGGGTTATTCTGTATTTTTAAATGGTAACTTTAGTGGATGTCTATCATATTTCGACAAGTTACATGTCTCGCAATTATTGACAAACCCAGTATCAGTTTAAGCATATTAGGATAATAATATAGTAGTTTAAGTTTTGAAAATAATTCGGAAATACCTCGTGATTTTTTTTAAAACCTTCTTTTTTTATGATTGTTAGCATCTTATTTTTATCTGTGATATCTACCAACATAGAGCAAGATTTAAGAATTTTTAAATTACTACAATATTATTAGCAAAATCTCACATATAGATCTTGAAATTTAAGAAAAAGCCGTGTATCTTCACAATAAACGCATATAAGTCCCTTTTAAATAATGAATCTTTTCATTATTCCCAATAAATCACTATCTTCTGTGGCGTATACGTAATTTTTGCATTTCTTGTTAACTATTTTTGTGAATATTTGATTTTGTACATTGTACATATATAGTGTAAATTATCCTCAACTGTTCTGTGTATAGTCGTATCAGTGGATCTGATATCATTATCATTATTATCGATGCATTCGTTGTTATTTAGTTTATAAGTATGGGAATGAATGAAGAGGTTTGGCATGCTACTATTTTTTAGATTGGTCGCTACAAATAAGTCGGCTTAGTCCGTCTGCTACATGGTTGTCCTACCCTTTTATATATTTAATCGCAAAATTATATTCGTTAAGCTGCATCTTCCAACGCCAAGTAAGGGGCTTACGATCAGTTTGAATGACAAATTTTCTGCCACAGAGATAGCTATGGAAATATTTAACTGACCAGACAATAGCTAACAAATCATTTTCTATGGGTGAATAGCGTATTTCATGGTCGTTTAATGTGCGATATGCAAAACAAACAGTTCGACTATTTTAGCTTAGGACAGCGCCTAATGCATAATTTGACGCATATGATGTTAAACTGGATTTTGAAGTATCGGCTGGGACATAAGCAATATTTTAAGTTTGTGAAAAGAATTCAAATATTCAGGATCATTGGTTTTAATTGCAATATTTTTCCTTAAATATTTAACCATTGGATGCGCAACTTTGGCGTAATCCTTAAGAAACTTCTGGTAATATCCGGTTATACCGAGGAAGGAATTTCTTCTGACTACGGTGGAGTGCTAATTTCTGTAAGCCATTATTTTAAGTGGATCTGGTTTTATACCACCATCCGCAATTACGTGACCTTAAAATTTCGTTGACTTTTCTGCAAAGTTACATTTGTATATTTGAATTTTAAGGTTACCTTCACGTAAGCACTGAAAAACTTTTTTTATTGAACATAAATGTTCATCTAATGAGGTGAAAAATATCAATATATCATCCAAATGTATTGATGAAATCTTTTAGGACATTGTTTATGAGACGCTGAAATATTGCTGGTGAATTCTTCAGGCCAAACGGCAGACGATTAAATTCCTAATGACAATGAGAAGTTGAGAACGCCATTGTGAATCTGTCATCTGGATGGACTTCAATCTGATGAAATCCTTTCGCCAGATCGCTCGTTGAGAAATATTTGCATCTTTCCAATTTTTCAAAAAATTCATCGATGTTTGGAAGTGGGAATTTATCGTCAATAGTATTATCATTTAATTTATAATAATCTATTCTCCACTTTTGTTCGTTTGAGTTGTCTATGGGTACAACCCATATTAGTGCGTTATAGTTAGAATTACTGTTGACAATAATGCCCTGATCAAGCATTTCTTTACTTTGTTTTCAACTTCCTTTCTGTGCACCTCAGAGTATCGATAACTTTTCATGTAAATTGATAAGTCATGTTTTGTTATAATCCTATGTTTAATTTTGTTAGTAAAAGTTAGATTATCTTTTTCGTTGTAAAAAATATCTTTGAAGGAATTCCATAGAGTTTTTATCTTTAAAATATATTTTTTTTTGTAATCTTTTCAAGGTTATTATTTTCAATTTCGGTATGGAATACGTTGAGCGATTCATCAACATAAAATTTGGAATAATATTCTTCTTCATATTCGTTAAGAAAAATTGGTATCTGTGCGTTAGCCGTAATCAATAACCGCCCTTTGAAATTAAAAATGTCAAATATTTTGAGCGTTTGGGATTTAATAGAAGTTTTCCACTTAGGATGACATAGATTAGTGTTTATAATACTAAATTCAGCACCTGTATCTATAATAAATTTAAATTTTTTTGTTCTACTTTCGACTGTTGTATAGGGTAATTTTTTGTCGAATCTTGATAAAAATTTTGAGGTGTTGTACTATTTTGGTTTATCGAAATTTCCATTGGTTGGTGTCTATTGGTTTGTTGGTCATAACCTTGTCGTTGACCTTGCCGGGTTTGTCGAGTTTGTGTGTACGTGTTCTGGTTGTTTCCGATACCACTGTTAGGATTATATCTATTATAACCGTACCTACATATTTGTTTGTCTACTTTGGATGCAGTGATCCATGGGTTGAAAATTATTATTATAATTTTATGAGTAGTTTGCATGTCTCTTGTATAGTTGTTTTGTCCGGTACTGCTATTGTTTCTATTGTTAAAAGTTCATCTGTTGCCATTTATTAGGCGGTATTCTTCCCAATTTGTATTTTAAGGTTCCGTATGTTCGGTATTATCCTGCCTGAAGTTATGAAAATATAGTGGTCTTGTGCAATTACTTTTTGTCCATATTGGGAATTATTGTTATGCATGGAACGTGGTCTTCGAAAATTTGTGTATTTAGAATGCCCATTTGTCATTATAATGTTGTATGCGTCGTCCATCGTAGGGGGATTTCTTCCAATTATAATTCCTTTCACAGGTTCTGGTAACTTATTTTAAAATAATTTAAAACAATTCTATTGTTCGTCATAACTTGGTCGTTTGTCAATTGTTTGTTTAATGAGTAGGCGTTATTCAATCGTATGAGAATGTTATTTAGCTGGTTATAAAATTGCTCTTCGTACCATTACAACGACATAGCACAATGTTGTCAAGAAGAGCGTTAACTGGAGTAGATTCACCATGAGATTTTTTTTTTTAAATTTCTTTAAGCTCACTTAAACTTTACACTTGACTATGCTTTAACATGGTATCTCTAGCGTTGTCGACAAGTCTATCGTGTATGTAACCTAAAATAATTTTTTTGTTACATCATCATTTTTTACATCCGTTTCCATTAACGGACAAGAGCGTCTATTCTGTTTAAGTTGAGTTGATTAAATTTTTTGTATTGCCACCGAACGGCAGAATATTTTACAAGAACTTCAAAGATCTCCATTGTTCAGAAACAGAGAAAAAGTAAAATAATTCGTAAATACTTATGTAATTTTACTTTTCACAAACTAACTTATCTTAGGCGAACTTAAAAATAAATGTAAATATTTAAAAAAAAATTTAAATAAAATTAATCATGCACCCGTCTCTTGCTTGTTTAAAGTTCTTTGATGGTAACTATCATCTTGTTACTCTTGATGTTGATTTTTTTGTTGTTCACTGTAAAGTTCTTCGTGTGATGATTGAACGCGTATTCCTGTTGCTATGGAACCTGAGTTATGTCGCTTACTGTAGAGTTGTTTGTATGTTGACTGTATGTATGTGTTTTTTTTTCCTGATAGCTGAAGATTCCTGAAGTTATGACAAACAAAAAATTGTATTGCAGTGGGGTGTCTATTTTCGCTCCCCTCAAAGTTACAGACTGTTAAAATGAGGAATCTCTGATTTCGAGTTAAAACTTCTCAGCTAAAGGACTCAGCTTAAGAAACCGTTTTTAATAGAGAATTTTATTGTGCATAAAATACAAAAATTTCGTGAAGTTTGATCAACGACAGCCAAAATTAGGGCATTTTAAAGCTAACATTTTGAAAAATCTTTGGACCAATTTCATCCGAAAAATGCGTTTGTCTCGCAATTTTCAACTTTTATCTTAACTTTTTTTTAACAAAATTTTTGTCTTCTCTTCATTATCTACGATTCTTATATATAGCTTTTACACATACGAACAACGAAAGTTATTGCAAACCACTATCTTATTCAGATAAATGGGTCACAAAATAAATAATGTGTAAAAATAAAAAAAAATTAATAAAAGCTGTAAGTTAAAACTGCAAGCCAATGGTCAATTTTCCGCTATTTTGTGGAATGTTTTTGTAACAACATAACGTAATGACGGAATTCGTCCTTGCGTAAATCTTTGCGGCATCCAACTTTAGGACTTGCGTTATCTCCTTCAACAGTTTTGAAAGTAATGTTGCTCCGCAGAGTTCTAATCGAGGTAACGTTGCTAATGCCAGTGGGGCCGCCTTTGTTTTAGATAGCATGCCCGTCCGCATCGAAAACACGAAGGTAGACGGCTGCTACACAAACTCTTTCTGATGCATCACTGAATTCGTGATTCAGGCAACACAATCCAAATGGAAAACGTTTATTGAAAACAGGGTTTCGCGAATTCACCAACTCGCAAACTGTGCAATTTGGAAGCACATCCCAGAGATGAATCCAGCAGATATAGCATCACGTGGCATATTACCATTGGATCTCACTAGCAACACATTATGGTGGCAGGGACCAGAGTGCCCTGGGAGTCAGTGGAACGCGCTTTACCAGTTCAGCCGACATGTTTGGAAACGGAACAAGAAATTCGACCAGTATGAGTCCATCTTTGTTCGAAAGAAAAGGAAGTAAGTTTGGTGGATGATCTTCTTAGCAGATGTTCGGCGCTTTCAAAATTCAGAAGAGTGGTAGCGTACTATCGCAGAATGCGGCGTCACAACATAATCTAGCAAAGGAGTGAGTACCTATCACCTGCAGAACTCGATCAAGCTCACAACATAGTGGTGAGTTCGGTGCAACAGCAAATGTTCCCCGAAGAAATCAAGAAACAAATAAAGGGCTACACAAGTCTAAATCCTTTTAAAGATGATAGCAACATTCTGCGAGTAGGGGGAAGGTTATCAAACTGAGGACTGCCATATAGCAGAAAGCACCCTATATTGCTAAGACCAGATCATGATTTTACCAGATTGGTAATTCGAGGCCCAGACGAAAAAACTTTACATGGAGACAATGAGAAGACAATCGCCTATAAGTATACATCAACGATATTGGGTGCTACGATTGAAGAAAGTGGTGAAGAAAATGGTTCATAACTGCACAATTTGTTTCCGGTTCAGGGCGAGACGATTCGAACCATCCGGCTAGAAGGACCAATAATGTTTTGTGTTGAGAAAAATCACCTTAGCCACCTTAAACTTGATGAAATTCTCATAATTATGTTACTCGTACATATCTACATATAATAAAATAAAAAAAACGCAACCGTTTTGTGTTGAGATTTCAAACGTTATATTGTATATTTAATTTTTATTTTCTGTATTTTTTTTAACTGTATTGTGTACTATATATTTGGTATTTGCTCGAGTTGTGTTTGCGATAACAAAAAGGTGCAAGCAGCAATGATCGAACTTTCCTTCAACATAACGGTTTTTGATTTTTTACAAATTGGTTGAGGAGAACTTGAGATATTTGTTGTATGAGTTCAGAATATGTAGTTTTAAGAAAAACTGCCTTTAAAATAACCACCAGACTGAGGCACTTTTTAAAATTTGTGAAGATAACTTTTATAATAAAATAATTTAATATAGCACGTTCTTCTTTTAAAAATGATACACAGCAACTATTATTCGAATGCTCTATAATGAATATAAATACATATATACACATATACATAGATGATGTATACAAAAAACAAACTATGGACAGGTGTTACGCAGTGGTCCAAAATTACTTTGTATTTACAAGAAGGTACCGTTTTAAATATATCTATAACTTTTTTTCCTTTTTGAATTTCCCAAACGGTTTTGGTAGAGTGTTTCCATAATGTTAAGGAACATATGTATTTATGTAAGAAAATAGATTCTTTTGAAAATTCTGCAAGCGAGTTGCCCTTGTCGTATCAATAAATAGCCAGGTAAACTTTATATTCGTTTTTCTTCTTCTTGTATGATTTTCCGCAGAAGTTCTTAGTCGATCTCTCATATGAAATCGAAACGCATGAGTTGAAAGAATGTTAGTAAAAAACCGTCTGTGTCAATTTTGATTTGTTATTACATTTTACGTATTTTTCATTCTCTCTTCTTTTTTCTTAATCAGATATTAGTAAGTTTACTTTATTGATTTTTTTATTCGACTAAAGGCAATTATTCTAAGAATAATACAATATTACATTCAAAAAGATTTAAGATACAACTTATAAAACATCCTTCGAATAAATTCAGTACTGTAAATATTTTTAATGCAAATTACTACCTGTATTACTATTTGCATATTATGTTCTTTAAGCTAGTCACTCATCTCAAAGCATACTTAACACTTTTATGCAGGTAAGTATGCATACTAAACCATGTACTCGTAGCATAATGATTGAGGCTTTGTGTCTTTCTCGTATTTTTTTTAAACATGGGAAACTAGTTCCTGCTTGAAATGCATAACATGCATTGCAAACTCATTTTCACCAAGGTATATCTGTGTTCTGTGGTGTACAATGCAATACATTTGGATCATACATATGTTAAGTTGTATATATTTTCATTTCATTTTCATTTTTCATTTCATTTATAACATATTTCATATAAATTCATTATAATTCGTTATGCTTACAGGTAATATACATATCTATGTGACACTTTAAAGGTTAAAATAGTGTTAAATGACACTTCAATTTAAGCACATTGTAAGCGCATGTAAATAATATTAACAATGGGTAACCTTAGTAAACCAAAATAAGGGTAGAAAAATTATGCAGCCATATGTGTTCGTACAATTCAAAATGAAATTATAAGAGACAATAATAAAAAAAAAGTGAAATAAAGATATATGTACTCGTAAGAGAAAAGAAAGAAGATCCTATTTTACACCAGGTTGTCAGGGAATATGCAATAAATACAAGTAAATTCAATACCCAGAAGCCAACATTTCACAAATTTTTTAAACACTCCAGATGATGTAATTGTTCTAATCGATTTTGGGAGTTTAATAAATAAACGGCAGGATGACACCAATTAAAAATTACGTAAAGCGGTGGTGCGAGAAAAGGATACAGATACAGTATTTGAATAGTTTTTACGTAAATTATAATCAGAAATTAGTCTGCTATTCAGATTTCCTGAACTGGAGAATAACATTTTTAACGTTTTAAAACAATACAACGGTCTTGAAAAATCTTCATATCCCGAAACAATTGAAAACTGGGATGTCTACGGTATTTACGACAAATTTTCTTATTTCCTATAACATTTTTCTGCAGAATTAAAGCGGGTGAATTTGATGTTTATCAGTACCTCCTAAATATGCAATACATACAAGCTATGCGCTAAAAATATAATAGTATACAGACAATTTTTAATAATTTTTTAAAGCAAACATTTTTCACAAATTTCTAAAAGTGCAACGGAAGTTTGTTCAAAGATTCAATGTTATCTACAAAACTCATCTCATAATCGATAATAACAGCCAAATACTTAAACTCATCCAAATTCTCGACTAAAAACAAAATTTTTCTGCAACTAAGAGCGCTATGAAAAGTTTGGGAAGTCGACGCGGTAACACATGAACGGTTACCAGATTATATTTTTGACACTCCGGTCAATGGAAGTAGAATTCCGCATCGACATTTATTGGGATGGAGTAATTAAAAAAGCATAAGTTTTTTTAGAACTAATGCTCAAACTATGCTCAGGTATTCTTATCCTTTATTAGATATTAGATACTAATTTGAAAGCGCTCCTAGAGCCTACTGCGAAGGCCGTAAGAGTGCCTTTAAAATTAAGTCTAAACAAAGATTTTATGTAAATTATAAAAATAATAGATCGCAACATGGAACCCTGAGGCACTCCCAACTTAAGAAACTGGATTTGAGATCGATTTGAGCGGTAGGATCTGAACCAAACTAGTATAAACCCTCGAAAACCAAGTGTTTTCAACAATGTGATATAGTTGACCAGGTCATAGTTTTTGTTATATATAAGTACATATATAAAGAAGCCGGCAGTGAACTTATTTGTTTTAAGATTAGAAAAAATGCTGCAATAAAATAAAATAATAGAAAGGCATCTTCAATTGATTTACTCTTCTGAATGCCAAAGCGGATAGGATTGAAAAATGTTGACTTACGTAAAAATGGGATTACTCTATTCATTACTATTCGAGTTTTTTAAGGCACAAATAGTTCTCAATACTTCAGACGCAGTTATCGATTCGAATGCAAAACAATTACGCTATGACGGTGCACCACAAGTATCTTAATCCGAACATAAGCCGAAGCCAAGCTGATCTGTTTATGTTGGTAAACATCAGGATATTGAACTTAAGTAGTCCTTAAAAGCATTAGCCATGAGAAGCTTATCTGTTATATCACAGTAGTTTATCCTAAGTGGAGACTGCTCCAAAATGCAGTTAAGTATGTGATGATTTTTGAAGTGCAAAGAACTTCCTATGGCCTCTTCATTAAATACAGTTAAAGCTAGGGGAGCGAGGACTGGATGAGCGAGAGAACTCTACTAGTGAGAGCGATTGCCAAGTCTCGTCATTTTAACGTTCGAAAAGCTCTACAAAGGAGAAACAGAAATTTCTAGATGAGAGTGTCGTTTTTCACACCTGGACCTCTATAACTGAGACTGCAACTTGCCGTAAACCTATATAAGCGAGAGCCGAGCCTATTTACTATCTGTTATTCATGACGCTTTCTTAATTTTTTTGGAACTACTGCGCATGTGGTTCGTCTAACAAAACCAATAACAACAAATCGACTGTTCTTGTTGCCAAGGGTATTGGTTTCGTGCCGCAAGGCACCGACCCATAAAATAAGTCGATCCGCTGCTCCGCCGCGTTTAACTTACACTTCCAACTAGATCACCGAAATCAAGCAGTGTTGGGCGCGGTAAGTACCTAGATGGAGGACCACATGGAACTCCGTACACCGCTGCTGTTGGCAAAAAACGCCACATGGGCATATTAGCCCGGCGTAAAATCCCGGACTATACAAATTTACTTGTATCGTCCTTTGAAAAATAAATAAATAGAATTCAAATAAAAATATGCTTACATATCAGGACGGGGAAGATTCAGGGTGTTTTGAGGGTACTTCTGCTGCAATTTAAATCGAACACTCGTACATAAGGAGTTCTATTAGCTTCACATAGCATACGGACAATAGTTCGTTAAAACCATACCGGCTTCTATGGAACACACACTTAAATTGCGTGGGCTAGGTTAGGTTAGGTTAAACAGTGGTAGGATGGATCACACAGACACAAGGCACCAAAATGGGCCCATCGCGATCCTTGTGGAACCCATAGAATTTGTCTGCAAATGGCAAAAACCTAAACGATCTCCCTTGTGAAACACCCAATATCCCTGCAAAAGCCAAGAAGGCCTTTGAAGTTCGTGTGGTGTATTTCCTCCAGGTTTTCGAAAAAGGATTTCCCTAAAAACTTTCTTCAACTGCGCGATATTGCTTCATATGTGTCATGTCCGCAACAGGTTGCAGATCACCGCAGAATCAGCAAATATCCGTGTCTGACAATTCGAGTTCCTTTGCAGGAAACAGGGCTCTGTCCGGATTTCTATTATTGCCATAAGCTTATCCCTGTTTAACTTTATTAATTCCATAGATCTTGTAACGTCAGAAAGTTGTGTCGCACTGTTGCCAGCAAGTTTTTTGATCTGTAAATCAAGCTGTGTTTGGTGCAGAAAGGTGTTCGATGCTGGAATATGGTTGGTGCGGACGCACCTGTAATTTCCCGATAATTTCCCGTAACCCGTTTTCTGTTTGTTGCTTTCCACCATACTAGTGCGCCATGTGTAAGTATGGGTCTTACCACCACCGTATATATTCATTACACCATAGCAGGTTTTAAGCCCCAAATATTTCCTACCGTTCTTTTGCAGATAGAAAAAGCATTATATGCCTTTTGATTCTCTCTGCTACGTTAAGATTTCAATTCAGTTTTTCTGTCCAGCATTACACCCAGATACTTCGCGCTGTCGGAGAGAGCCAATTCCCCTCCGTTGAGTACTTTTTGGTACAAAAGGACCAGTTCCGTAGTTCCGTTTTGGAAGGGTTGACATTGGGACCACAGGTTTTTGTCCATAATCTTCAGGGCAACCTCAACAACCTCGCTTAAAATATTTAAGTATTTTCCCTACACTATTATAACCACGTCATCTGCGTATGCCGTGGCAGTTATATGTACCCATTGCACTAAGCTTTTTCAGAATGTTATTGGTAACCAGTACCAACGGGAGTAGCGATATGACCCTCCTTTATGGAGTTCCCCTGGTTACATACATTTTATCCGAGCTTTTTCCAATGAGTTATTAATGGGGTGGCCGTGGTGTTGTGGTACTAGCAATCGCTTCTCACTCGGAGGGTCAAGGTTCGAATCCTAGCCACGACAATGTTTCATTTGTGTAATTGGAACTCAGTCAGAAAAATCTGCGTGTGAAGGCATAACACTGACATGTAGATTTGGCTGTTGTAGGGTTTTCAAACACAAAAACAACCGTTAAAATTCACAACCTCACCATTCCAAGTGAAGAAAATCTCTCCGTCCTATTCGGACTCCCACACCTGGAGAGTCAATATCGAAACCAAACACACCTGAGTTTCAAACCACTACATCACAAAATTTCCTTTCTCCTCCTTCTACCTTTCCGCCCGCGCCCAGGCAACAGTGTAAGGGTATTCATAACCCCTTCGGCGCGCGTAAATTATAAAAAAAAAAAAAAAAAAAAATGACTGTTTATATTTCTAGTTGTAACGCCCTGTTCAATATTAGCGTCAACCAGAGCGCTTTTAATGGCACTGCTCTCCACATTATTGAAGGTTCCTTCTATATCGAGGAAGGCTGCCATCATAAACTCACCGAAATGTAGACTCATTTCTATTTCCCACACTACCTCGTGCAGGGCGGTCTCTGGTCTCTACATATTTGCCTTTAATATACGCTTGCTGCGACTCGATCAAAAATCCATTACAGCATCTGTTCCTAATAAGCATACATGATAACAGGCTTATTCGGTTGAAATCGTTTGCTGTTATATGCCCCTGTTTGCCAGCTTTAGGTATAAAAACCACCTTAGCTTCCCTCCAATGGTATGTACCCTGTTTTTAGACGGTGTCTAAGAGTTTCTTTAGTTTTTTGGATTGCTACCTCCGGTGCTTTTTGTAGCATAGTCGATAGAATTCATTCCGGTACTAGAGATTTGTGCGCCTTAAAGGATTGAATTGCCCACCGTATTTTTTTCCTATTAATAAGAACACCTATTTTCACTACGGAGAGAGAGAGATATCAATGTCCTCAGTGTGCTGTAGCATGCCAGGGTCGCCAAATACTGTGGGTCCCGGAAAGTGGGTTTCCTTCAGTGTTATGAGAACCTCTTGGCTACTTTCAGTCCAAGTTCCGTCACTTATCCTGAGGTAGCTAGGAACGCTTGCTGCCTTTGAAAGCACTTCGCGTAATCTCGAAACCTCGTCTGCTACCACGATAGGTTCGCAGTACTTCTGCCATGAAGCACTTTTTAACTTTTTAACTGGGTACTTGAATTTTTTCTTACATTCGTAGTACTCATTCTATGTAATGTTGCTTCTGAAAAACCCTATTATAGAGGTTACTGAGGTCTTTCCTTTTTAAACCTATCTCCCTATTCCACCATTTTGGTTGAGCCCTTTTAGGTGTTCTGTTAGCCGGGCAAGCTTTCTCGAACGTTATTGCTAGTTCCTTATTAATATTTTCTACCACACTATCTAAGTTAACAATATTATCGCACGTGATTGTTTGGGTATCAAAGTGTATATTTACCAATTCTGTATACTTGACCCAATCAGTCTTCTTAGGATTTCTTTGGAAACTATATACTCTCTTCTGGAAGTTTACCTTTAAGCGTATCCATCGGTGATCCGACATTGACGCTTTGTCGACTACTCTCCATTATTTCTAACCCTTCTGTATTTGTTCAAGGGTGATATCTATCACCTCCTGCCTATTTTTCACCACAAAGGTAGGTGAATTCCCTCTGTTACAAATATTGAGGTTGGAAGACAAAATAGAATCGTACAAATACTCACCTCTTGGGTTGATGTCACCGCTTCCCCATTATGATGGTCGTTTGCGTCACAGTCTAGTACCAGCATCCAATTTGTCTGCCTTGCCAAGTCCTTTAGCTTCTCCGAGATTACTACCTCAGAGTCATAGGGGATCAGACAAAGTGGTTTGCCATACTCCCTTTTGCAGGTTGCCGCCGTCAAATCTCCTGAGCTGTAATTACTCAAAAGAAACGCCACTATTTGGTTTTTGATAAGGATACAAATCCTGACCTTACCTTCTGCCATACAGAACAACTCGTAGTTTTTCAGCCTAAGACCCTAGATCTTGTTGCCTTAATTGATCCAGGGCTCTTGTATGAGTACGGCTGCCTCAATATGGTGCAGGTTTATCTGCAGCACTTCCGTCATCCTGGGGAGCTCCTCCTCGTCCTTGCCCATGGTTGATGGCTTGACCATCAACCTTCCCATGCTGCACCTTACCATACCTTTCACTTTTTCGGGATATAGTAAGCAATCCCTGTTTAGGAACAGCAGAAAATGCGGCCTGTACTGCCGCTTAGGCCCCGTCTGAAGGACTCTCCTTGTATCGGATTTTAATTCCCGATGCTGCACATGAAGTAGTCCCCGGAGCTTCTCAGGGTACCGTATCCAACCCATACCCATGTCGTCGGCAGAGTGTACTTTGCCAACTCTGCCGTATATTTTAGCTTGATGCTTTCCCAAGCATTGCATACTTCCAAAACGAAGCGTCTGATGAAGTCCACAGAAAGCTTATTCCCACAAGCTACAACCTTGCGTCCGCCTTCCCAACCAGCGCCATCGAATTGACGTGCCCCGTTTCCTATGGTGGATAATTCCTTCCATATGGACTTGGAACTTCTTTTCGACGTTTTTCCACTGGTCGATTGTCAGACGACCCCAAGGTTCCAACTCATTTATCGCAGCTCGTCTTTCGGGTCGCTTTGCTTACGACGCAATGCGAATGAAGTACACCAGCCTTCGCCTTTTTTGCATCGTTCGGGTCCACAACGTCGTCGGATCTGCCTCTCTTGCTGCTAAAACTTGCCTTCTTTCCAGAGACGCTAGCCTCCTCTTTTAATTTTGCAGCATAGGAGGTAGAGGGTGCCTGATTAGTTTCCCCTCCCGCCTTTGCAGCAGCATCGCCTTTGCTTGCTACCTGTTGAGTAAGCGATTATTGGCCAGGATGGCCCTCGCAAAGGCGGCTTTTTCCCATTCGCCTAGCTAGCTGGGATCATAGCCCTCAGATTTTGCTACCTTACGCCTAGCGTTTCGTAGCAAAACCCTTGCCCTTTGGTATCTATTCTTCGCACACTTAGCAGCTGTGATGGAGGCGGCAGACACAGCGGCTGAGCCAGCAGTTCGCAGTTTTTCCACCACCGCAGCCTTGCCCTTATCACTTTCCCTCTTGGAGGTAGCTACGGCAGCGGAAGTTCAAAGTTCCTTTCTGTATGTAGTGATGAAGAGGTTCAGAAGAACCTCTAATGCTGCGTTGGATACTGCTTTCTTTGCACCTGTAGTACACTGGCTAGTTATTCAAGTTTGTTTAGTCTAGCTTGTTTAGACAATTTGATCGTATAAAATTGGAGATGCTAAATGAGTTTAGGTCTAGCAATTGCTACGAACATCCACAGTATTATTTTTGGGTTAAGCTCAAGTTTTTAAGCAGTAAATTTTTACTGGTCTAGAGCCTTGCTTTCTATGATTTTTTTAATATATCAATTCCAAGTGAGTTTTTGATCCAGGGTAACCAGGAACTTTAATTCTCTTTAAAATATCATGGTTTCACCAAAAAGTATTCGATCTATTAATTTGTCCAGTTTTCTTCTTGGGAAAGGCAACCATGCTACTTTTTTTAGGGTTGATACTAAGTTCAATGTTTTCGCACCAGCTTGCTACGAGCTTTATTTTGGATACAACTAGAACACTAAAGTGATATTCTTAGTCGGGAAGAAAACTATCTGCTCTGCTCTCACACTATTTGAGATAGATTGTTATCGTATAATATTACCATATTACTATATTATTAAATTACACCACATCGAATACACAGGGCTTAAAGAAGCAACCAATAAAAATAAACCAAATAAAAGCTAGATGGATAAGATATGATTACACCTATTTTTTTCATTGTTTTCATTTGAATTGGTAAATTTTGTTATATTTTTTTATGGTGCCCGATTTTTTTCAAATAGGTCAACAAAATAAAACCTTAGACATGTAATTATTGCGCTCGTAAAATTTATAAGGCCCAACATGCATTTTTTTGGCGCATATACTTTTAAGTATATATACATATGACTCCAAAAAAACATTCATATAGTTGTTGTTACCCATTTGGCAAATAAAAAAATTACTAAACGATGTACAGTCGACTCCGCTTAACTGAAATGGAAATTTGTCACACATATTCTTTCACTTAAGCGGTATTTTCACTAATGGATAACTGAAAAAATGTTAAATTTAACCGGAGTTTGGATAGCTGAAAAAAATTTCACTTATCCAATCTGAAAATCCAAGAACTAATAATAATTTGTAACAGTATTTTAATAAACGTTAAATAATATTTTATTTAACATAACTCAAAACTAAAATAACTTCAGAAAAACATAACATGTTCAGAAAACATAACAATTAAAAATAATAACTCTTGTACTAATTCACAGGTAACATTATAAAATTAAATTATGTTTTTATATACATACAGAATATGTATGTATATATATTGCATCAATGTATGTATATTGCATCATCAAGTGTTTAGTTGTCCTCAAGATCTTCAATCATACCACAGACTTCACAATTTCTCACAAAAAATTATTTTAAAATACCAAGAGCGTTATATGCCTCCTTCACTGTTGGTATTTTAGGAACTCCGATTAGTACTTCGCTGTCAGAATCGGCTTCATCTGTATTATTGTTGAATGCATGTGTTACTTCATTTATTACATCTGCAACGGACATGTCCCCGAAACAAGGTAAATCTGCGTCAAAATCCACAAGAGAATCAATTTCCTGCATAAGTGTCATCGAAAAATTATTTTCCTCTTCTTCGTTAGCTTCTGAAATAATTTCTTCATCGAAAATGTTTTTAACAAAACCTGACTTGCGAAAGCAATTTTTAATGATCTCCGGCTTCACCATCCACCACGCTCTTTTGACCAGTTTCAAAGCTGCGATCAAGTCCATTTTTTTTGGAAAAATCCTATAAAGTTCGTTCACTATCTAGATGAAGAATTTGTCGTCGTACTATGCACATTCGATAGTGTGACTTAAAACAACGGCTTATCCCTTGATCCAAGGGTTGGATAAGGCAAGTTGTATTTGGAAGCAGAAATTCTATTTTTAAGTTGTCTAATACAGTATTGTTATCTGATTTGGGACATGTCGCATTGTCAACCGAAAGTAATACCTTTTTACGGTTCGCCCTAAATTTTCCATTTAGTTCTTTCATTAGCTCATTCCAGATTAACCGAGTCATCCAAGCCTTTGTGTTGGCAAAATATTTTACAGGGACTGTAGAGTTACGAAAGCTCCTAGGGCTGTGAGATTTCCATATACAGAAAATCATTTTGTCGCTACCGGTTGAATTTGTAACAAAAAGAATCGTAATTCGGTCTTTATTGCATTTGCTTGCTGATGGTTTTTCTGATCTGTTTGCCAATGTACCAGTAGATAAAGCTTTAAACATTAATGCGGACTCATCCGCATTGTAAATATCGTCCTCACCATATTCTTCAAGATATGGTATGTTGGCAAAATGTTAGCCAGCCATTCGTTAGGAAAGTGCACATCGCCAGAATTTTTCTCCCCATGAATGTTCTTAAAATTAATATTTTCCCTATGTTTCCAGCGCTCCAGCCAACCATTGGATGGTACAAAATCCACATTTAGCATAACAGCAAACGCTCTTGCTTTTTCCATTGGGGGCCAGTGATTGTAGCATGTTTCAATCGCATTTCTTTGAACCAAACCGATAGCGCGTTTTCCACATCTTTATAAGCACCTGTTCGCACTCGCTTTCTCTACAAATTTTGCTTTTGTGTGGCCATGTTGCGAATGGAATCTCTACTGTTCACGATTCTTGTTAAAGTTGGTGTACTGCAGCCGAACTCTGTACAAATAACTTTCCTTGGCTCTCCCGCTTCAATTTTCTTTAAAATTTCAAGCTTTTTTTGAAGTGACAAGTGCAAAGACCCAGATGCCTGAAATATTTTTTTATACAAATACAAATTCAAATTCTTCTTTTTCTGAACTTTACCGACATTTCTGCAGATTTCGTCACAATATAACGTAATTCAATTAAACATTGGAGCATTAAAGCCGAAAGAGAAAACGTAACGTTTATTTCAAAAACCTGTATTATTCAAAGTATTGCCCATCTGAAGCTATGACTTTTCCCATCTCTCTGGCAATTTGTGGATCCCATCCCAAAAGAACTGCACCGACTTTGCAGCCAAGAATGAATCAAACCAATTTTTGATATTCTGCTCTGATGTGAACCGTATTTCAGTGAGGGCGTTCTGCATCGACCGGAACAAATGGTAGTCAGAAGGGGCAAGGTCTGGGCTATAAGGCAGGTGGGGTAAAACTTCCCATCCACTGTTTTCCAAATAGTTCTTAACCGGAATAGCAACGTGTGGCCGAGCGTTGTCATGATGGAAAATTATTGCCTCGTGTCTGGTCGCATATTCCGTTCGTTTTTCGGCCACTGCTCTCTTCAAACGGATTAATTGTGTTCAGTAGCGTTGGCTATTGATGGTTTCATCCAGTTTAGCAGCTCATAATACAGCACACCCATCTTATGCCAATAAAATCCAGAGCATTACGTTCGCGCCATGGATATTCGGCTTTGCCGTTGATTTGGCTGGTTGGCCGGGTTTCACATATGATTTTTTGCGCTTGGGGTTGTCGTAATGGATCCTTTTTTCATCACCAGTAACAATCCGATGCAAAAATGACTTTGTTTTGTGGCGTTCCAGCAGCATTTCGGACATGCAAAACCGCCTTTCGACGTCTCTCGGCTTGAGTTCATGTGGAACCCAATTTCCTTGCTTTTGAATATATCCATCTGCTTTTAAACGTTTTGAAATGGCTGCTTGAGTGACACCCAAAGACTCTGCGAGCTCTTCTTGTGTTAGGCAACAATCTTCATAGAGTAATGCCTCCAGTTCTTCATCTTCAAACTTTTTTGGCTGCCCAGGACGTTCATCGTCTTCCAATCCAAAATCACCACTTTTAAATCGTGAAAACTACTTTTAGCACGTTCGCTCAGCTAGCGCATATTCACTATAAACTTTCACCAAAATATGATGACTTTCGGCAGCAGTTCATATTAAAGTAATGAAGAAGAACTCCCCGCAAAAACACTTTTTCAGGCACAAAATTCGACATATTTGAGTGAAAAAAATTATTGTTGTTTACGCTTCAAATGAATGACATATACTGAAATGACGTACAATGACAGTAGCTTTCCAATGCATGTTCAAATGGAATAATAACAATGGAATAATACAAGTTACGCCATCTCTTAGCAAACCGCACGAATAGACCCAATACACACAGTGTGCTGTCAAAATTGATAGGCTTATGCAAGGTGCACGTTGATTGTCAGGTCCAGTGGACGTGTTGAGTTGAAGAAATTACAAATGATACCAATCGCTGTATTCAGTTATGCGGAGCTGAAGTACTACGTACTATTTATTTGTACTTAGCATACAATTTTTTTCAATTAACCGGGGTTTTCAATTAAGCGGGCTTCAGTTAAGCGGAGTAATTTATATGAAAATTATGAAAAAATGCTCCGTGATAATTTTTGTGTTTCAGTTAATCGATTTTTCCGGTTAAGCGGAGTTCAGATAAGCGGAGTTCAGATAAGCGGAGTCGACTGTACATTTATGTGAGTGAATATACATAGAAACGTAAATGCCTCATTTATTTTTTGCTATTTGGTTTATTCCTTCATAGATAGTATTCCTTTCATACTTACATATCAGTAAGTAATTTCAATTTCAGTATTCGGAATCATATGACGCTATTTTAACGTAAAGTGTTAGAGAATCAGAGCTGAATTGTTCGTTTTGCCTCAAGGAGTTGAGTTGCTCACAAGATGGATGTGGAAAAGGAAACTAGTCAAAGTAATCACCGCAATGAAAGTGAGCTTAGAATTTTATGATGGTCCTAGAAGCAAAACAATTATTCCTTATTTGTGGATTCTGGATAGTGATAGAGAGACGGCTTTTTTAAACTATTTTTAAGAACATGAATTATTATAAAACATATCCCAGCAGCAAAGAATAATTAACAATGAAGGAGAAGCGGTGGTACTTTGATTTATTCATTATTGTCATAATATGAATTCAGTCTCTTCAATAATATAAATTCAAAAAAAACCTATTTCTGATCGGCTATGAAAATAGTTTAGGTTAGGTTAGGTTAAGTAAGAGTGGCTGTTGAAGAAACCAACTCACTGAGGCCTATTGACCCATTGTGATGCCACGTGGATCTGTGATTCTCTTACTCTAATTTAAGCTTATGATGGAGCGTAGTAAACTGTTAACGTCTATATTCTTTAGATCGTTTAACTCATTGTAGAAAAAAGCTTTCTTCTCTGGGAGAGAGCTGCACATGTACAGATTAGGTGGAGGATTGTCTTTTCTTCCTCCTCGTCTATGCAGCTTCTGTAGAAATCATTTGAAAAGACGCCGAGTCTTGTTGCATGCTTATCTATAAGATAAGTGTCCAGTGCTGACACCTATGATAGCGCTGAGTTGTTACTTATTTGAAAGATCAAACTTCTAGAGCGATTGAGATCCAGCTTTGGCCAGATTTATTTGAGATCCGCTAGAATCCCACAGTTCACCTAAAGTTTGTTTTTCTATTAGCATACCGATACTATCTTTTTCTGATAGGATAGGTGGAGTGGTTCCAATTTTGGCGAGTTCGTCGACCCAATAATTCCCTGTTATGCCTCTATGCACCGGCACCCAACATAGGTGAAAATTTAACTGCTCTGCCATCTTCCTAACAGATGACCGGCAGTCAAGGGCGGTTTTAGAATCCCATGAGACTAGGAGGGATTTGATAGCGGCCGAACTATCCGAAAATAGCCGGATATCCCTTGCAAATATGACGTTCTTCTTCAGCCAGGACAGGACTTCTTTAGTCACCAACATTTCCGCTTGGAACACGCTGCAGTGATTTGGAAGATGGAAGGAGAGGCTTAGATTAAGCACTGCCACTAACCTCCTGCCAGTTTTGGATCCATCCGAATAGAAGTGGATTGACATGTCATCTCTGAAAGCGTCTTCGTCCCAGAAGGATTTAGAAGGGATGCTTACATGAAAGCCTTTTTCAAACCAATGTTGGGGCATACTGCAGCCGAAGTTCTCTGGAAGCATTCCCAGTTTATTAAAAATATTACAATAGCATGGTCGCTAGTACGTAAAGCTCCAGCTATACGCAGACATGCTGTTTTCTGGAATTTTCTTAGTTTGCTGCAGTTGACTGCGTTATCTTCCATCCACCAGACAACCACCCCATAAGTGAGTATCGATCTTATAACCAAGACCTGTAGCTAGTGGATAGCGCGAGGTTGAATGTCCCAATTTTTCCCAATGGCTTTTTGCAAGAAAAGAGGGCTACTGTAGCATTGTTCACTCTTTTTTTTAAACTTCCAGTCTAGTTTCCTGTCTAAAATAAGATTCAGATATTTCGCTGTATCGGAGAAGACTAAACTGGCACCGTTGATTGAAGGAGGATCTACGATTGGAATTTTATATTTCCTGGAAAAGAGGATAATATCAGTTTTATGGGGGTTTACTCCCAACCGACAGCGATCGGCCCAATGGGTTAATCTGTTAAGATTTAACTGCAGGAACTCTTTAATGGTATTAAGATGCTTACCTGAGATGATGTAGTATGCAGCGAGATCACCCTATTGCATCTCTATAAATCTTGAAATTGTTGCTGTATACGAGACAGAGATGTCGCCATCTCTAAAAGACTGCGAGATGAGTGAGAAGCCAACTTCATCCTCTCCGGCTTTAAATTCTTTTTTTAAGATTTTTGCTACCACGAGAGAAGGAGTGGCCTGTACGCGGTGTCGGCTAAATAAAGTTTGATCTTGAAAAAAACTAAATATATTTAAAAATGGATAAAAGTTGAATTGCAACTATTAATAGTTATCTTTCAAATCATGAATTCAAAACAAAAAAAACAAAACCAGAGAGACAAATAACCAAAACTCGAAAACGTAATTAAGTACGATAGTCTCCCTCAAAAACAAAAAAAAAAAAGCAATAAAATATTTACATATACAGGGTGTCCAGTTTAGGTTTTCGCCCTGATAGCTGAAGATTCCTGAAGTTATGTCAAACAAAAAATTGTGTTGCAGTGAGGGGTTTATTTTCACCCTCCACCAAGTTATAGGCTGTTAAAATGAGGAACCTCTGATTTCGAGGTAAAACTTCTTAAAAGGCCGTAGCTTTCTAACGGACTCAGCCTAAGAAACCGCTGTGCACATTTTTGAAAGAGAATTTCATTGTGCATAAAATACTAAAATTTCGTCGAGTTTGTGAAAGCCAGTCAAAATTATGGCGTTTTAAAGCTAACATTTTGAAAAATTGTTGGACCAATTTCATCAGAAAAATGAGTTTATCTCGAAATTTTTAACTTTTAGGTTAACCTTTTTATCAAAGCTTTTGTTTTCTTTTCATTATCTACAATTTTTATGTATGGCTTTTCCACCTACGAACAACGGAAGATATTGCAAACCACTATTTTATTCAGTTCTCGAAAAACACTTTAATATGTGATCTAACGGCCTAAACTAAGTTTTGTTTTAAATTACCTATTTAAATGACATCTCAACCACTTTTTTTCAGTAAGACCAACTAGGTCCAATATACATACATACCTTTAAAAATAGGAATCTAAGAACACTCGTAAAGCAAAATAAAGGAATTCCGTTTCTTTCTTTTCTCTTTTGCTGCATTGTTCTTTTAATTAAAAACGTTCTGAGTTTGCCTGTGTATATAGTATCATAATTAGAGTAGGCCTTAGCTGAAATGTACGAGTATGTGGGTATGTACACTCAAAGCACGCATGAGAAAGGAATGTTTCTGAATAAAAGCTTAATAAATAAAAAGAAAATTCTTTCACATTTTTGTTTTACCTGTAACAAATGAATAATTCAGTGTTTTAAAATGAATTTAAGATAAGAAGTAGTAAATATAATTTCCCTCTATGTATTTTTTGTGGTCTGCATTGAATTGAATTTTGTTTTATGAAAAACTCAGGATTTTTTTAATAAGTCCATACCTATGTTGTTGTAACCAGTAGAACAAGGAAAAGCAAAACGTAGTATTGAATTCATAATTTCATCTTCAGCTTTATTGAAAGTATCATAAATACAGGATGGAGAACCATGTGTAGAACTTGGACTCCTCAGGTTAGGGATTATCTTACAAAATTGTTAGCATCTGGTAAATCTATGTAGGAAAAAAAATTTGACAGAGGGGAAAGCTTTTCTTATCAATACTAATATCATAAATGCGAAAGTAACTCTGTCTTCTCTTTTCACGGCTAAACCGCTGAACTGATTTTGATAAAATTTGTAGATAGAACACCGAGGAAGGATATGCACTACTTAAAAAAAATAAAGAAAAAAAAATTAATTAATCTACATACATCAATGACTAGACACTTCACGCCATTATTTTAAAAAAACTCTGATCCTTTGTGAATCAGATCGCCTATTTAAAAAAAAAGTTAATAGTAAGTAATGAAAACTTACTTCAAATGGCAGCCGGCAGCTGACGTTTTTGTATATACAACATATATTTTATAAAATTCGCGCTGCGTCGAACTACAATTAGAGGTCGATTTTATGGCATGTCATTTTCTATTTCATCTTTTAAATAGTTACATATTTACTACTTCATTGTATGCCTTTTTTGTAATTCTTTGTCTATGAATGTGTTTTTTCTGATATTTTATTTTATAGGGTCTTTCAATGGGGACGCTAGGAATTTGTTAGGCTATGGCGGTCATGTTTTTAAAGCAACATCTGTTAAATTTATTGTCAGTTGACCAGTAGTGTATGGGAAATCACCAAGGAAGGTTACAGCGTTGAACAACGTCTGCAAATCATTAAATTTTTGTTTTGCAAACTCAGTATTTCATTCGGGAAAAAAATAATTTTTAGCGGCAAGGCCCATTTTTGGATGAATGGATATTCGAACGAAAAAAATTGTCGGATTTGGGACGATATCAATTCACACGAGATACAAAATGCATTCCGAGAAAGTCACAACAAATGGACTTCTTGTGGCCTAACCTGGAGATATGGATACCGAAAACATGTCGTTCTAACATAATGCCGTTATGTGCCACGCAGCCCATGTCACGATGGACATTCCGCACGAGCGTTTTGAGAGAATGGTTATCTCGCCGGCGGCGACGTGAGCTGGCCACCGAAATTTAACGCCTTTACATTTCTTCCTTTTGGACTATCTTTAATCGAAGGCGAAT
Organism: Volucella zonaria; assembly: GCA_963966105.1. Taxonomy (NCBI): domain Eukaryota; kingdom Metazoa; phylum Arthropoda; class Insecta; order Diptera; family Syrphidae; genus Volucella; species Volucella zonaria. Next base: position 37,140,497 of record OZ014532.1, on the reverse strand, counting down.
AAAAACAAATTAATGGAAAAAACCCCTTTTTTTATTTAGATTTAAGCGTCCTTATTGAAGATCAGTTTTTTTTTACCTTTTTAAAACAAGATGATAATCTTTTGAATGTCTAAAACAGTCTTTTAATTTTTTTTTGAGTTGTGTGTTTGTATTGTTTTTTTGAGTATTATTAATATTAGATGTGTTCTTCTGCACGCATTTTAACGATTGTCACAAAAAACAAACGACTCAACTCCGTTAACTAAAAACTTGGTAGCACTTGGTATATCTATAACATTTAATGATAGTTCATCTATCAGTTGGTGGCGAACAAATCTAATTTGTTTTAAAAAATTACGCTCCCAAATGTTTGACATTACTGAAAATTCATTGGAAAGCTCATTGCAAACGAAGAAAATAGTATTTGGAAGATGCTAGAGAGAGATTAGATCCGGCAGATGTCCGTCGTATTTTAGACACTGAGCGTCACGCATCTCTTAAAGCTGCTGAGATGCTTGATGAATCACAACGACGGCATCATATATGTGCCGAACGATAAACAGAGAGACGTGCTTTTAGACGTAGGACGTGGGAGGGTCTAATGGCGCTGCACTTAAATATGATTTACTGCGTTAATCATCGATTAGCAATCTCAGGGAGAATGGATCAAGACTGTGGGCATTACAATGCATTAAAATGGAAGGAAGAAACAGTTGGCATGTATTGCTCTGGTGGCAAAATCTTACTTCTATCCCTAGGTGAGCTAGATACATAATGACATCATCTATTTTCACCATCCAAGGTCGAATTTCTTATAGAAATGGTTTCTCTCTTCCACCAGATATCTAAGCATGACCATAGATTCCTACAAATTAACTTTATGGAAAATGAAACCAATGAAGTGGACCGTAGGTGCCAAAATATCCGAGGCGTAGAAAAAGAGGGTGTTTTGAAGTTTGAGAGAAAGTTGCATGAAACTAATCGCCTAATACCCACTTTTAAAACTGCTTTAGAGAGAATGCTGAGAGAAGATTACAAATTAGTGATGCACCCTGACCGTGCACCAAGCGTGAACCCGAGATACGATATAACGCGCTAGTGATAAATGAAGTCGTAACCATAGTTACAGGCGAACAGTTCGCAACTCACGAGATCGTTTTTCATGACCATGATGACAGATTAACTAGGGTGTCGAATAAACATAAATATTATCTGTTAACTTTTTACGACTAAGCCGCTGAATCAATTTTAATGAAATTTGGTATGTACTCGTACATAGCTTAAGCCCTAAGGAAGAATATAGTTTAACGTATACTTATTTCAAATTGCAGTCGGCACCCGACACGTTGTCGCACTTACGAAGTGTTATAAAATGTGTGCTGCGTTGTAGTAAAATTTTTTTAAATTCTTTCATTATCAGTACAAATGATTCTATTTAAAACAATAATCAGGTTACAAATTTGTTATTACTTTTTTGATTTATCTAACATTTTAGTATATTGTATATATTATTTACTACTGTTTCTATTTTACTAATTAAGATATATGTGGGATTTTCCACAAAATAAAACAACTATTTAGGAAATTCAAAAGTAGATTAGTGTATTTTGTGATCCTTCTCTTTAAACCATACTCTATTGACTGCGCCGATGCAGACGCAAAAGACTAAATCTACCCTGCCTGCTGCTTTACATATGTTTTACATGGCTCGTTGTGTTCGTTTGTACGTGTGTGTCGTGTTCGTTTTTTGCCTACGGTTTCTATGTACGTTTTGGTGTTTGTGCATGTTAGTTCCTTGCTTGTAGCGTAGCGTGCGTTTGTTTGACTTTCCATCCCACATACGAGGGTTGACTGAAAAGTTTCCGACCGAACAATGATACAAGACATTTTTTCCCAAATTTTTTTTTTATTTTTCTACATAGTCTCTTTGTAATTCTACACACTTCTCCCAGCGATGCTCCCAACTCTCTAACCCGTCCAAATCGTACTTGGCGTTTTTCTCTGCAAAATAATTGTTCACGAAGGTGATTGCCTCCTCATTTGACGAAAATCTCTGTCCTCCGTAGGCAGTTTTTAGATGAGGGAACAAAAAGAAGTAGCTTGGGGCTAGATCTGGTAAATAAGGCGGATGGTCAAGCAGTTCAAACAGTAATTCATGGATTTTCGCCATGGCAACCGCCGAGCTGTGAGACGGCGCGTTGTCTTGGTGAAACAGGATTTTCTTTTTCTGCAAATGTGGCCGTTTTTCCGCAATTTCTGCCTTCAGCTTGGCAAGTAATGATACGTAGTATGCTCCTGTAATGGTTTTCCCTTTTTGAAGATAATCGATGAAGATAACTCCTTTACTATACCAAAGAACAGTCGCCATCACTTTCCCAGCCGAAAAAACAGTTTTTGCTTTTTTTGGAGCCGGCTCGCCCTTTGCAGTCCACTGTTTTGACTGAATTTTTGTTTCGGGCGTATAATGGTGTATCCAAGTTTCATCTACAGTAATTAATCGGCGCTAACACTCGGAATTATTGCGCCTAAACTGCGCCAACAGAGGGTTGGAAATTTTCATTCGGACACGTTTTTGGTCTAACGTAAGCAAACGCGGCACCCAAAGCACGGACAGCTTTCTCCTAAATCTTGATTTAATACATATGTAACAAACACGTTCTTTGGACATTTTCATAACCTCTACTATCTCTCTCACTTTAATTCGGCGGTCGTCTAACACCAAGTGGTGAACTTTAGCAATGTTATCGTCAGTGGTTGCAGTTTTAGGACGTCCCGAACGTTCATCATCTCCCAAGCTCTTACGGCCACGTTTACATTCAGCTGCCCAAAATTTCACTGTGGTAAAAAATACACAGAGTCAAACTCATTTTTAATTTGCGTAGGCGTATTGCCTTTCAAAAACAAGAATTTAATAACAGCTCGATACTCAATTTTTCCCATTTTCACAAAAAACACTCACATCGACTCACTCAAACGATTGTTAGCTAAAAACTGCGCGTCCAAAATGACTGAGATTTCGGTAAGTAACTGTCAAAGGATGCACAACTAACATTCACTAGCTTTTATTGACGAATGCCGCTATCTTTACGTTGTGGTCGGAAACTTTTCAGACAACCATCGTATATATGTACATAATAATATTTTTTTTAAGTTGATCTAGAGTTAATCTTTTTAGAAAGTCTGCATTTTTTTAGTGCTAGTTAGATCAACGGCCAATATGAGATAGCTTTTTGCAATGTTTTCGTAATATCAAGAACTTAATGCTACATACAATGATTTTATCTACTACGAAGCTCCCATAAAGGTGGAAGATCAAGTAGCAATGACATTTATCAGACTTTGGATTGATTTGACAAATTAGAACAGAGGCATCTACTTAGTAGTGATTTAATACGAGAAATGAGTTATTATACAATTTCATACAACAGCAACTCACTGAATAAGTTCCGCAATTGAATCGGGAACAACGAATGGTTTTTTGCAATGTTGTGCAACAAATTGAGAGTGGTAAGTGGTTTATCCTTTTTACGAGTGGATTCTCCGGGAAAAGTTGAATTTACTCTGAGCCCAAATTTGGAAAGATAAAGAAGTTGCTGTTGCAGTAGCCTCCTCTGGAATAGCTGCCTCGCCATTCGATGGTGGCCGAATGGCTCATTCAGTACTGAAGCTGCAATTGACTTAGCTAACGAAAAAACGCCTATTTGTAAAATCAGTAAAAATGACGATCGTCGATTGATGTTGCAGCAATGTAAGCTGTTGGTTTCACAAAAGAGCAACCGAAGCACTAAATCGGACCATGAAAGATATTAAAAGCAACCAACGTATTGTAGGAGAGATGGTCAGATTATTTGCTGGTGATTTTAGACAGACTGCAGGTAATTAATAAAGACACACAGATAGATGAAATAAATGCATGTTTAAAGGCTTCAACATTATGGCAAATATGCGAATACAACTGCACAAAGACCCAGAATCACGCAATATACGCATGCTCTTCGGAAAATCGGCGAAGATCGTATTGCTACAGATGCTAAGGGTATGATTATATGTGATTTAATCGTGAATTCTATAAAATTGTTCAAAGTACTGTGAAATTAATGGGAAAGGAGTGGTTGTGTTGAAGGGGAGTTTTGGGGCTGACTAATGAAAACCCAATATAGATATGTGGAAAAATTATGCCACAGACAGAAGAGGATATTGTTGAATACTTGTCTGAGGATAATATTTTGGGCACTGAACCAGTCACCTCATACCCTATAGAGTTTCCTAACTCTTTCGATTTGTTAGGACTGCTTTCACAGAAACCAAGGTTAAAGCACATATGTATAATAAATCTATACAGATATCTCATCCCTGTAGAAAAAAGTGGTTCACTTTTGGTCGCCTAGCCGACACGAGCTTTCGGAGTAATATAAAGCTTTTTTATTTTCTCTCTTTCTCGCTTTATTTACTGAAAGATTTTTTTTTCTCTCACCACAAGTTGCGGGCAGTTGCACAAGGAATATGGAAAATATTTGCAAGGGTTTGCGGGAGGCGGTATGAAGACTTGGTTGTTCATTTTCATTGGAGTGCAACAGGAATTTGGATAATTTTTCATGAATTGGGATATTGTTTGAACGAATGGTTATGTATGTAAGAAAGTACAATTAAAAGGCGGGAAAAGTGGAATATTTCGTTACATTTTGTAATTAAAGCAAAATACTATTCGTGTTATTAATCTGCAGTGCATATAACTAAAAATAAGTAATTGAATAGTAATTGAATTGAATTAAAATGGTAATTAAAGTGCACAGGTTAATCTATAAATTTACGTTTCTTCCATATTTACACACTTATTTTTATTTTAATATATTTTATCCATACAAATATTTTTTCCATATATCACCTTCCCGGAATTTATTCAGAAAATTAAAAATACAAGTTTATTCATCTAAATCTATATTGTCCCCTTCAAAGTAATCACCATCGACTGCAACACACTTATGCCAGTGCTTGATCCAATCCTCGAAAATTTTTTTATATTCGGTTTTGGGTATGTCCATCCTGCGATTTTTCCATCACTTCCTCTCGGCTGCTGAAACACGTTCGCCGTCACCATGGTGGTTTTTTTATCTCGATTGAACAGAAAGGAGCCAAATCAGGTGAATTCGGTGGCTGTTGGATGGTATTTGTTGCATTTTTCGTCAAAAAATTACGAATAATGATGGCACTGTGCGACGGTATGTTATCATGGTGCAAAATCCACGAGTTTTCTGCCCACAATTCTGGTCTGTTTCGGCGAATTACTTCACGCAAACGTCTCACAACGCCCAAATAATACTCTTTGTTTACTGTCTGGCCTTCCGGCAAAAATTCATGATGCACTACACCGTTGTACGAGTAATCCATGAAAACCGTGAGCATTGCCTTCTTTTTTGGCTGAAAACGTTTTGGTGAACGCCATTCACTTGCCTGATGTTTGGATTGCGTGTCGTACTCATAAACCCACGTCTCGTCTCCAGTAATGATCCTTTTGATGAATGTGGGATCGGATTCAGCCTCGCAAATCATCTCTTTTGCGACGTCAACACGGTCTCTTTTTTGCATGAAATTGAGGTCTTTTGGCACCAACTTTGCTGCTACACGACGGAAACCCAAATCATTAACCAAAATGTCTTAGACGGATTCATAGGCAATGTTCAAGTCCTCTATTATCTCTCTGATGGTTAATTTGCGGTTATTGACCAACATTTCTTTTACTTCACCAATGTTTTCGTCGGTTTTCGATGTCGATCATCTTCGATTGACTCACGACCATTTTTGAACCGCTCGTGCCACTGGTAAATGACCGTTTTCTCTAGAGAATCGTTGCTGGAACATTTTTCTAATATTTCCAACGTTCGCGCACCATTAAATCCGTTTTTTACGCAAAATTTAATACAAGTTCGTTGTTGCAAATTTAAATCCGTTTCTAAAATTGTAAAAAAATCGCCAGCACACACAGAGATAGATGTATTCTTGGCTACGTAACTTTTGAAAATGTCAAGCTATGACGCTAAGATTTAGAGGGAATGTCAACAACAGATTTACCAATTTAACAAAAAAAAACAGAACTCAAATCGGAGCGCCACACTGTGGGTGTGACCGGGAAGTTTTTGATCAAGGTGGTATGTATGTATTACTTGATGTATATGTATACTATATGTACATAAATCTACTAATTTTTTATATAAAATAACTAGCATTTAGGTGCTGGTATTACATTACGTATATTTTCTTAATACAATTTGAGCTGTTTTGCTCCTATTTTAACTACTAAAATTTTTAGGTTAATCAAAAACTACCTTCATATCTACATATTTCTAAAAGCTGAAAGATAGGTAAATACATCTATATTTGAAGAAAAATATCCTGGAGGAGAACAAAGTGCGCAGTAGTATCTACATTTTTGTGCAACCGGAAATGATTTGTCGGATAGGAATTTATTTCGTTTTCCTAAAAAAGGCACTGTTAAACTCGTGAACATATAAAATGCCTTAAAAAACTTTACATTTGCAGTAAACATTTTGAAAATGCCTTTTTGAGAAAAAAATGTTGTAAAACAAACTTTTATCCCTCTCTTTTTTAAAACGAAGCTAGAGTGTTTCGAACTCTGAAGACGTTTCTGTTTGCTTTGATCCAGTCAAACTGAGTTCGAATGAAGCTACAGTAGGAGAACTAAACTTGGCTTCTAAAAATTTATCAAGGACAAAATTCAACGATCACATTGAATTTGCTTGCGTCAACCGTGAGTCTAATGTAAAAGGGCAAACTTTTTACATTATTAGAATTAAAAAGCTCAAGGAATTGCACAATACCTTGAGGATAACTATTAAAGAAAATCGAAACCAAATATATTAAAGAAATTTCGTTGTTTAAAAGGGGACAAGAAAAGGCTTATAAGCGCGTTGAAAGCAAAACAATCAAGAGAAAATGGATTCATTGCTTGGCATTCATCAAAATGCTATGACATTTTCGAAACTCATCTTATCACAGGGTAAAAATGAATACACAGAACACAGAATAAGAGAAATGGATTTCGCAGTGCATCTTTTCTCGTTCAGATGTCGGATACAACTTTTTGCGGGATCAGCTTGAGCTTGATCAGCATTCTCTTTCCTTTGATATTTACGCCTTAACTGAAACCAATTTGATTCCCGACATAAAGAACCAGGAATTGTTCCCCCTACTTTTAATGTTTTTCGCGACGACGATCCTACCTGTCCACATGATGATCCCACCTGTCGAGTCATCCTACTGGCGATCCACAATAGCCTTAACTCTTCTCCCATTACCATCTCTTCATCCTCTAAAGTCGACTTTGTCGCAATAAAAATATCACTCCCCTTCAAGTCCCTTTACGTTTTATGTTGCTACATCCTGCCAGCTCAACCTATCGAATCTTACCAACTTGTCGTCAATGCGATCGACCATTTAATTGACCTGTCTGGCTCTACTGACGATATCTTTATTTTCGGCGACTTTAATCTTCCTCAGCTACAGTGGACTCCATCAGACGATCAATCGTTCTTCAAATGCTTCAAATGCCAACTAAGCTAAGGAATGTCTCTTCTTAGATCGCTTAACAGACTCAAGTCTATGCCAAGTCAGTGGTGTATCCAACTATATGGGCAGGCAATTGGACCCTATTTTCACAACAGATTCAATTAACTCCTCAGTCTCACTTTATCCTCTATCTCTCTATACAATCGACAACTACCACCCCCCCCCCCCCTTCTACTTTAATTTTTTCATAACTCTTTTTCCAGTCCACTCCCCCCACATCTTTCTCATCCTACGACTTTCATAAAGCAAACTTTCACAAAATCAGTGACTATCTTAGCAGATCCCTCTTTAACTTTCACTACCTAAGTGTAAATGATCAACCGATCCACTCACCATTACCAACCTATTTGCCACCTTTTTTAAACAATCCTTCACCAACGACTCCTTTGTACCAGATTCATCCTATTTTAGTTACCTACTGAACTTCTCCAATGGCCCACTTCTCTCTCACATCTTGGACCCCTCCTATATCGAATATAAATTACACCAACTCAATGACGAATTTACACCCGGTCCAGATGGCCTCCCTGCCATATTTCTTAAAAAATGTTCTTCGTCTCTTTTCCTTGCCCTTTCTGATCTCTTTCGTCTATCCCTTTCACAAGGAGAATTTTCTCAGGTTTGGGAAACCTCCTTCATAGCCCCGATCCACAAAAAAGGATCAAAGAACGAAATAACGAACTATCGTCCAATCGCTAAACTCTCCCATATACCCAAACTCCTCGAAAGTATTTTGTATGAAGCTCTAAGTTTCCAATGCAAATCACTTATTTCCCCTAGACAACATGGCTTCCTAAAGGGTAGGTCAACCACCACAAATCTCGTTGAATTCGTATCCTTTGCAATCTCTGCCCTAGAGAACGGCAACGAAGTCGATGTAGTTGCAACCGATTTTAGCAAAGCCTTCGATAAAATCTCTCATCGATTAATACTCTTCAAATTGTCTGTCCTCGGTTTTTTTTTTTACAGTGTTCGCTTTAAATCAGCTCACTCGGCTCCATTTTTGGCCACCTCTGGAGTTCCTCAAGGCAGCCATCTCGGTCCCCTTATTTTTATATTAACCATAAATGATCTCGAAAGGATCATCATCCGATACCAAATTTTTCAAAACCATTTTCTCTCCCCATGACTCCTTCCTCCTTCAACAAGACTTTAATAGTTTGTGGATCTGGTGCCTCAAAAATTGTTTATATATAAATTTAATATCGCCAAATGCCAATCCATCACCTTTTCACATAAGCGGCACCAATCTACTCCCCGACTCTACCTTCTCCACAACCAACCTATCTCCTCCGTTGTATCACTTCGCGACCTCGGCATTTTGTGTGATAGGGAGCTCAACTTCCGTTTACATATGGATGGGATAATCCTTAAAGCCAACTCTGCACTAGGTTTTGTAAAACGATGGTCCAAAGAATACACCAACCCATACGTGACCAGGTCCCTCTATATTACCTCTGTTCGCCCCCTCCTACAGTACGCCAGTCAAGTATGGTCCCCATATAATCGCGTTCATATCTCGAGAATCGAAAGCATCCAGCGAAGTTTTCTTCGATTTGCTCTTCGAACTTTGCCCTGGGACGATCCTTTTACTCTGCCCCACTATCAAACCCGTCTCAACCTTATTAACCTAAACGCAGGAACGCAGAGATCTTCATTCATCCACTCCTTTCAGGTCACGGTTGAATGAGCGTCCCTTCACTACTCTATTTTCCTCAACACTAATCCTCGTAATCTACGTACCCCTCGTCTCTCCTATCGTCCAACCAACCACACCCCCTATGGCGCGAACGAACCAATCTCCCGTATGCTACGAAAAATTAATTCAAACCCTAGCGTCTTTGACTTCCACCGCACCACTTCCTACCTCAAATCCGTTCTCCTTCACCACTCTAACCAACCTTAGTTTTAAGTTTTAGTTTAAGTTTAATTTTAAGTTATTAGCTTGTATTAAGCCGAATAAATGGGGGCATTCGCCCTCACCAAAATTGCACTTGCCACATCCATCTTCATTGCACAGGTGGATTAAAATTAAAAGTCTGTCAGCTGGGTTAAATAGAAATGTTATGCAGGAAACTAAGGAAATAACTTCGAAATTACCACCAAAAGAAAAAGAAGTTGTGGTTATATTTGACGAGATGAGCTTTCAGACGGATCTAACCTACAATAAATTTAAAGATGTAATACATACGCTAAGTCTGCATGCGTCTTTATGATTCGGAGTATATGTGGAAATTTTAAGCGAGTTTTATATCACGTCGTTTGTCCGAGTAATATACCCACCAAAGAACTTGAAGTTAAAGTATACCACCTTGATCAAAAATTTTTCGGAATTTATTCAGAAAATTAAAAATACAAGTTTTTTCATCTAAATCTATATTGTTCCCTTCAAAGTAATCCCCATAAACTGCAACACACTTATGACAGCGCTTGATCCAATCCTCGAAACATTTTTTGTATTCGGTTTTCGGTATGTCCATCAGTGCTTCCTGCGATTTTTCCATTACTTCCTCTCGGCTGCTGAAACGCGTCTAGTGGTTTTTTAACTCGATTGAACAAAAAGAAGTCACAGGGAGCCAAATCAGGTGAATTCGGTGGCTGTTGGATGGTATTTGTTGCATTTTTCGTCAAAAAATAACGAATAATGATGGCACGAGTTTTCTGCCCACCATTCTGGTCTCTTTCGTCGAATTGCTTCACGCAAACGTCTCATAACGCCCAAATAATACTCTTTGTTTACTTTCTGGCCTTCTGGCAAAAAATTTATGATGCACTACACCTTTGTACGAGTAATCCATGAAAACCGTGAGCATTGCCTTCTTTTTTGACTGAAAACGACGAGGTTTTTTTGGTCTCAGCTCTTTTGGTGAACGCCATTCACTTTCCTGATGTCTGGATTGCATATCGTACTCATAAACCCATGTCTCGTCTCCAGTAACGATCCTTTTGATGAAAGTGGGATCGGATTCAGCCTCGCAAATCATCTCTTTTGCGACGTCAACACGGTCTCTTTTTTGCATGAAATTGAGGTCTTTTGGCACCAACTTTGCTGCTACACGACGGAAACCCAAATCATTAACCAAAATGTCTTAGACGGATTCATAGGCGATGTTCAAGTTCTCTACTATCTCTCTGATGGTTAATTTGCGGTTATTGACCAACATTTCTTTTACTTCGTCAATGTTTTCGTCGGTTTTCGATGTCGATGGTCTGCCACTGCGTTCATCATCTTCGATTAATTCACGACCACTTTGAACCGCTCGTGCAACTGATAAACGACCGTTTTCTTTACAGAATCGTTGCCGAAACACTTTTCCAACATTTCCAACGTTCGCGCACCACTAAATCCGTTTTTTACGCAAAATTCAATACGAGTACAAGTTCGTTGTTGGAAATTTAAATCCATTTCAAAAATTGTAAAAAATCGCAAACACACACAGAGATAGATGTACTCTTGGCTACGTAACTTTTGCAAATGTAAAGCAATGATGCTCAGATTTAGGGGGAATATCAACAACAGATTTACCAATTTAACAAAAAAACAGAACTCAAATAAAGGCGCCACAAGGTAGTGTGGTGCGGGAACTTTTTGATCATGCCATGATATATGCACAGAGCTGAAATTAAATGTAAGAGCTACTCGTATTTTCTGTGATCAAGGACCCACTAGTCGTAGTGGTTAAAGGTTAGTAAAAATTAAAAAATCTTAAGCTTTTTTTTACAAAAACAAATCCATATATGTAATGTATGATACCCCGCATCTTTTGAAAAGTTTTAAATAAAATAGAATTTGACCACTTTTGATGGAATTGTTAGTTGGAAGGTAATTGGATAACTTTATAATACTGAAAAAAATAATACTACCAAAATATACCCAAAACTAACAGCGGCTCATATTGACCCTACTGGATTTCAAGAGATGAACGTGAAGCTGGCTGCACAGGTTCTAAGCAGATCTGTATCCTGTGCAATTAATAAAACTGAACAAATTCCCAGGCTATATATTTAGCCCAATTTGCGAAATCGACATCCGAATTTATTAAAAAATAGATCGCCTTTTCGATCTTTTAAATGGAAAACCAACGGAATGATAAAAAATCCATTTTATAATAGAAGTGAAAGATTATATGTATATTAAATATTAAGCCCATTAACGCAACAAATGGATCATTCTGTTTCAAACGTTTGGCTCTAACTATAGGGAGCGTTTCAGGAATAAGGGAAATGTTATTCATGAATCATGATGATTTATACTACGTTTATGTAAATAAATTAAATCAAGTATCCATTAGGGAAAATAAGAGCGCGGAACATAAATAAAAGTAACCCCAGTGTTGCTAAATTTAGCTCATTGATAGCAAAGTAATATCGATTAAATTTCTATTTAAATCGAAATGGTCCAATTGCGAGGAACACGATTCGGAATACTTGCAGGTGGATTGGAATGCCGTTTTGCAGAATGATACAGAGGAGCAAACAGTGCTTAATGAGAATATTCTTCAGAATGAAAACTGTTTTGAAAATAACATGAATATTAATAAGCAGGTCAATGACCTTGCTATCAGATATTTTGCAGGATACTGCTATTTCAAAACAATAAAAAAGATGAATAAAATCTGTGAAAATTGTGCGGGAGAAATGTTAAAAACAAACACGATTTCAATCTAACAGAAGTACTGATAATGTTGAAAAATTGTTTTCAGATTTTGTGAACCCAGAAATAAAACGAAACAATTTAATTCACTCTTTATTCATTAGTGGGTTACAAAATTCCTAAAATTATAATTCAATTAGTTATGTTAATTTTAGTTATATTGATGCATACTTTTAATAAATTTCAGTCATTTATATATGTATATGTAGTAAGGTTCTCTTTAATAATTTTTCTGCTTGATTCCCAATTAACGTCCAATTCAAAAGGAAAGAATTCAAACGTGTCGTTTGACAGATCGGTATTTTTTTTTTTGTTTGTTGGCTTATATGAAGAACAGGGGCTGTTAACACTCCCCCTCGGTATGGAAACTAGGAGAAGTGGACTTCACCAAATCCAGAACACCGACATCTAACACATCCAGCTTTACGGCAGGTCGATCGTATACTCCTGAATTTGTTTGGACAATAGCGCTCCGTACCTGTCCATCTTTAGAAAGCCGGGTGCCGGTAACTCTACCTTTGGGCCAGTAATTTCGAGGACTATTAGGGTCTACGATGATCACGATGCTGCCTACCTCAATTGGTTTAGTAGGAGTGAACCGCTTTGAGCGCCGCGTGATTGTAGTGAGATATTCTAGCATCCACCGCTTTCAGAAACTGTCTGCATATTGCTGGCTAATCATCCAGTTTTTCTTTAGCACTGATGGATTGTCGCTGAAGATTGCTGTTGGCTTCAATCCGTTGGAGGACCCGAGTGGAAAATGGTTGGGAGTCAACGCATCTTCGTATTCATTCGTGTTTGGCAGATATGTAAGAGGGTGCGAATTTACGACGTTTTCTACTTCAATTAGTGAACTTTGTAAAAGCTCATCGGATGGGTTGCGTGTATGCAAAATGTTGGCTAGTACTGATTTGACAGATCTGACCAATCTTTCCCAGCTTTCGCCCATGTGTGGGGAGCCTGGTGGAATGAAAACCCATTTGGTCGTTACGGATGTAAATGTTTCTAATACTTGTCCTTGTTAACGTTCTCATAAGCCTCCTGCAGCTCTCGTTCTGCGCCGCGAAAATTTGTACCATTGTCAGAATGAAATTCTATTGGCATACTTCTTCGTACAGTGAAGTTTCTTGTCGCCAAAATACAAGAATTAGTGGATAAAGATTGAACAATCTCGATATGTATTCCTCGAGTTGTTAAACAAGTGAATAAAACCCCCCCCCCAACGTTTTTCTAGCCTTCGGTGAATAGAGACGTTCAACGGTCCAAAGTAGTTTTTACCCACAAATGAGAATGGTCGACTGAAGGAGGCCAACCTAGCAGGAGGTAGCGGAGCCATGATTTTTGGGTTTGGCTGGGCTCCACGGTTTTTACAGTTTTGACAAGAACGTCGAACAGAGTTTAATGCAGCTCTCAAACCAGTGATGTGAAATCGCTGTCGAATTTCATTTAATACGGTTTTATGGTGCTGGTGTTTAAACAGCTCGTGAAAATGACGACTGATAAGCTTAGTGACCGAATGTTTTCCCCAGAGAAGGATTGGTTGATTAAAATCATGACCGACATCTTTGGAGTGCTCCACCCTTCCACTAGCGCGTAATTCATATTCATATTTATCTATGTAGGGACAAAGTTTGAAAATACAGCTCGTTCTACTCACCGGTTTATTTTTGGTATGGCAATTAAATTCCCCTCGGAATGTTGATGGCTGCGCTTCTTTTAGCAACGTTCTCACAGCTTTCTGGAGTTCTGTTTGAGTTAGGGGACCACCAGCAGCTGCAGTCCCTTACATTTGTTTGGTTTCAGATAATTGTTCTTCAGTTGGAGCGAAACTTTTCAGATGAAATCGCTTGTGTTTCGCTCTTGCCCGCAATTTATTAAAAAACCGGTGAAGATAGACACAGCTACGAAGCAATTTTTTCCATTTCGAAAATCGTTCCACCGCAAACAGATTTCCATGATCTACTATGTGTATGCTTAGGTATTGGGTTTTCAGTTCTTCGGAAATGTTTTTTGTTTTACTTTTTTCCACTGGTCAAGTTTCTGGAGGCTCGAGCAAAAACCATGGGCCAACAAATCACCGACTGGACGAACAGAAATTTGTGGTTTTTGACCATTTTGTGGCTTCGTCTGCCACGTTTTCTTTAGTCGGGATCCACCTCCACTCGGATATATCGGACAGATCTAGGATTTCGCTGACGCGAAACGCCACATACTGCTTATATTTCCGATGATCTGAACGAAGCCAGGACAATACATTTTTTGAATCAGACCAAAAAAAATTGCTGGAAGGAAATTGAATGTAATTGTATTATTGATCTAGCTAATCGGGCACCAAGAATTGCTGCTTGGAGTTCTAACCGAGGTATTGAAAGACTTTTTAACGTCGCTACCCGTATCTTCGCTCCAATCAAAGGTACCTTGGTAAAATACCCATCCGGACACCTCAAGTATGCTACTGCTGCAGAGTCTTCTTCACTCGTGTCGACGAATGTGTGGAGCTGCATCATAGATTGGTGTTCAAATTTCTGCGTAATGTAGCATCTGGGTATTTGAAGATTTTCGACTTCCGCAGAAGATGAATCCAGTTCAGCCATTTGCGATTTTGTTGGCCCTGAATTTCTTCATCCCAGCCAATACCTGACCTCCAGATTTCTTGAAGGAGGATCAAGAAGTGAGCAATAAGACCCAATGGATAAAATTTTGGTCATCAACACTCGCAAAACTTTTCACTTAGTAGGATGGCCATTCTCAAATAGAAGTGATGAAAGTCTGGGTTTAGCTGTAGGCTTGAATATAAACATGTCGTCTCTGGTACTCCACCACATGCCCAGCACTTTCTCTGAAATGAGCTCAGGATTCATGTTTAAATTCTTTAAATCAGTATTGCTTGATTGAAGAGCTGTTAATACCTCAGACGAGTTAGATACCCAGTTTCTTATATAGAAACCTCCTTGACTATGAAAATCTGATATCTTTAGCAAGCTCTATTGCCTCGTGTTCGGAATCGGCGCTTACAAGTAGTGATTCCCAAAAATAGCCTTTACAGCTGCTGGATAGTCTTTTGCAAACTCTTTGGCGTTTTCGTTCTTAACATGCTGAGCACAGGTAGGTGAACAGGATGCCCCAAACGTCATGGCAGTCATTGCCTAAGTCTCGGAAAAATCATCTTCGTTTTCACACCACAAAAAAGGCTGGGAGTATTGGTCTTCAGCTCGGATCCTTATTTGGTGGAACATCTCCATGATATCACCACAAACCGCAAACTTCTGCTCTCGGAACTTATAAAGTACTGATATTAAACTAGTAAGTTGGTCTGGACCTTTCATAAGAAATGAATTTAAAGATACACCATGAACTTTGGATGCAGCATCCCACACAATCCGCAGCTTAGAGGGCTTATTTGGGTTCGTCACCGGGAAAATTGGTAGGTACCACAGCCGCTGATGTCTTTCATTAGCCTCTTCTCTACTCAGCTTTCACGCATAGCCTTTCAAGAGGTATTCTTCGATTTTATTTTGAAGAGCTTGTGCCAGCTCCGGGTGTTTTTTCATTCGTTTCTGTAAGCTCTTTAAACGATTGTACGCCATTTCGAAACTATCGGGCAGTTCGATGTTATCGTGTTTCCATAGAAGTCCAGTTTCGGAATATCCTTCTTTTCTCTTGTAAGCTTTTTTAATAAGGCTAAAGAACGCTCCTCTTCTACAGGCATGATCATCTTTTCAGGTTTCGACACCCCAAGGTTTTTGTAATATAGAAATTGCTTCACAAAGTCTTGAAGATTTTCATCATCGTAATTTTCGCACCCGCAAAAGTGAAAATTACATTCACTATTTGTCGATAGGACAAGATCTCGCGAAGTACTCTTTAGACAACCATGAACAGTCCACCCCAATCGTGTTTTTGTAGCAACGACTTGGTCAACATTGCCTTCTCTGTACTTCAAAAGTAGCCCAAGCTTCCAATTATTAATGACGATGAGTAACTGAGGTCTTCGATTAATGTAAGAGCTAATAGGTAGACCTTTCAGGTGGTCGTATTCTCTTTGCAGCTTTTCCATGTCGATTGACTGCTGAGGCAGTTGCAAACTGTGTGGACTTTTCCTATCGTATACTTTTTATTTTGAAAATAAATACCTGATATTTTTACGTCCATAATTTCGGAGTCGTCTTCACATCGATGTTGGTCTGCGGTCCACTTCAAATCATTGCGTTAAGCGGTGCCTTTAACTTGTAGTTGATCAGCTACTACCTCATTAAGTAAAGTCACTGATGAGCCTTCCTCAAAGAGTGCACAGATAGTAAACTTAATTCCGTTGCCATAAATTGTCACCGGTAGTACTTGAAGAAGAACTGCTTCGGAGTTATGGTGGTAAAAAAGGTCGTCGGGATGGGTTGATATTTCTTCGGCTTTAGCTTGTGATGTATGTCCACGAGAATCCTTTTCGTTATTGTGCCGCAAAGGATGATGCTTGAAAATACAATTATTTTTTCCACATACAGTCTCAACCTTACATCTCTGCCTCTCATGTTTACTCAGACAACGCCTACAAAGTCTTTGATCACGCGCAAACGCCATTTAAGTGACAGACTCAGATTTTCGAACACTTTGCATTCCACAATGGATGCACAACATCCACTACAAATATCACAATTGCGTTCAGTTACTCGTGTTTATTCACTTCATTGTCAAAAGAATGCACATGTAAATACCCTTTATCTTTATTTAATTTTGTCTGCCTGTCACTACTAAGTGTGCTTGGTAAACTGACCAGGTTAACGACTTCTGCCATCTTGTACAACATGAGCTAAATTTTGAAAGGGTGCGACTATCGACGGGAAGATTTTGGGCATACGTAGCCCAGTTCAAGCGAAGTGTTGACGGTAATTTGTTTACTAGTTCTCACAACAAAATAGGATTGTTGAGAAACAGGGCGCATTCAGTTGCTTCTATATTAGCGCAGAGATTTTGCACGGCGATTGCGAAGTTGACTATACTCTCCAGTGTCGCCTGTATCTTATTCATAAGAGTTTCTATTATGAATTTGGGTCTTCCGAAAGCTTCTTATAAAGTGAGGCCACTCATCAGGATCTCCACTAAAACTCTTTAGATCTTCGGATATCGATTGACGAGCAGGCAAATGGTTTTTAGTGAGAGTGCTGTTCTGAATAATCTGGTTGCTGTTGAAAATCTGGCGAGTGGTTATGCAGCTGTAGTGCCCGCTGGACCGAAGTATTCGCTGGTGGTCGTTCTGGTTGCCGCTCTTCTTGACTTCTCACTGCAACTGTTTTCTGCTGAAGCTCCGCTTTGTTCATGCATGGCCGAACAATTAATTTTGTGCTTTGGCTTTGAACGTTAGTTCTTGCATGGTTTATCCGATTGCAGGTTCTCTCTTGGACAGATTCATTAGAGTGTACGTCGTCTTCCTCCGAATCGGAGTAAGCATCCTCTAATCAGCTGAGAATTTGGTATTTTTTGTTAATATACTCGCGTTCGCTTTGCTCCCTTTTCTCGGCCAAACGTCTTTCTTCGTTCAATTTCTGTAGTTCAAGCTGGAGCCGTCTGCTGGCTGATGCTTTGCAAGTCCTGGACGTATGAGATGCCGCAGTTGATGGTTTTGCTGCTGGCGCTGCCGCATGGCCGCTGTTGCAGATGGTCCTGTAGCGTCAGTGGAAATCTGAGTGCAAGTCGCGCACTTCCAAGAGCGATCGGCAACGAGACTATCAACCCCTATTCAATTATAGTGGAACCAGGAACCACATATTGGATTGTCACACAATACCATATTATCAAATGAATCCGACGCGTTACACGCTTTGCAATTTAACTCTTTTGCTGCATTTCCTGTCGCGATGGGTTTGGTACTTGGATTTGTTCGGGTGACAGGTGGGCTTCTGGGCAACATTTAAGCTTTATTTGGCAGATGATCACCATAAAAGAATTTTGTAAAATATTGAAAATGTTGTTTTCAGATTTTGTGAACTCAGAAATAAAACGAAACAATTTACTCACAATGAGAATGTTTGTTTTTTTTTTTAATGTATCAAACATACAATGAATTACAAGTTGTCACCTTCAACGTAGGTCCCTTGAGAGAGTACACAGCGATTCCAACGATGCTGCCAATGCTGGAAGGCAATTTCTAACATCGCTTTAGCTTTTTTTAAATTTTCTACCGTGCCAAATCCTTACTCTTAACGTAAGTTTTGAGTTTGGTATTGATTTGATTGAACCCATCGTAAACAACCTGATTGGACCCTATCAGTGCGGTTTCACGCCAGGAAAGCCCACAATCGATCAGATTTCCACACTCATGGGTCCTGGAGAAACCCGGGAAATCCAGATCGATACCCACCACCTGCTTATCGATTTTAAGGCTGCATATGACAGCATTTCTAGAGACGAGCTATATAGAGCTTTATTCATGATTAGTTTTCTTCGTATTAAAAAAAATCGAAAGCAAATGGTGAAAATCAAAAACTGTTTTAGATCGCAGAATTTCGTTAATGTTGGTGTTCCGCAAGGATCTGTTTTGGGTTTAATTCTGTTTTTAATGTATGTCAATTCGTTGTTTATCCAACCCTTTATAGGCAAAATTACAGCATTTGCCGACGATACTGCTCTTTCGTATTCGAATAACAGTTAGCTTAATTTATGTTCAGATGTTAATAATGATCTAGGTATATTGAGAAGATAGTTTAAGTAACATAAGCTTTTAATCAGATTTTTAACATCAAAGGTGAATTCTGCAATGACTTTCCTTTGTATTATCATTCGCCAAAGTGTTTACGGTTTTGTTTAGTAGAAAGCCGCAATTATTCTATTACTTTTAACAGTAAGGAAAGTTGTAGTGATGCCTACTTCAAAATTGATCGTGTCAGCAATTTCAATTATTTAGGTGTCATATTGGATAATAAGCTCAGATGGAAAGATCATACCTTGTATCTGAAGCAGTATCTACTAGGTGGAGTGAAAAGTGACCTCCTTGGGAATTAAACAATTTTTTTTTTAAATGTTTTTCTATTTTATTCTATATAGTCCCCTTTTAGTTTGATACACTTATTCCAGCGATTTTCCAACTTCTTGATCCCGTCCGAAAAGTAATTTTCCGGAAGGTTTGCAAAATACTCCTCCGTGGTGTCGATGATTTCCTCGCGTGTGCTGAATTTTCTATTAATGAGCCATCTTTTGAGGTTTGGGAAGAGATAATAGTCCGAGGAATCCAAATCCAGTTACCAATCGACGCCCAAAGTCCGCCCGCATCAGCAAGTCCAAACACTCTTTCGAAGTGCTCTCGCGTTCGTGTTTTTGGTCAAAAGTGAGCATGCGCGGCACCCAGCTGCAGGATAACTTTTTCATATGCAGAATAATTTACGAGTCAACACTAGGAATTTTGTAAATGTGCCCAAAATCAATAAAACACACTTTTCAAGATTTTATGTTGTTACTGCGTCTCGTCTATTTAACTTATTACCAGAGAACCTTAGATGTGAGAGAGTGAAAACTTTGTTCTTATATAATATTAAAAAATGGTTATTCTCTTTCAACCATTGTTATGCATTATGTGTTTTATGCCTTTTGTTTAATTTGAGTTTTGTTTGGATTTTCTTTTCTATTTCTTTGTAACAACGTTCTTTGTTTAACTTTTTGTAATTTTAATATACGAGGGTTGGCTGAAAAGTTTCCGATCGCAACGTAAAGATAGCGGCACTCGTCAATAAAAGCTAGTGAATGCTAGTTGTTCATCTTTTGACAGGAACTTACCGAAGTTTCAGTCATTTTGGAGCGCAGTTTTTAGTTGACAGTCGTTTGAGTAAGTCGATGTGAAAATGGAAAAAATTGGGTATCGAGTTGTTATTAAATTCTTGTTTTTGAAAGGCAATACGCCTACGCAAATTAAAAATGAGTTTAACTCTGTGTATGGGGACTCTGCACCATCATTTACCACAGTGAAATTTTGGGCAGCTGAATGTAAACGTGGCCGTAAGAGCTTGGGAGATGATGAACGTTCGGGACGTCCTAAAACTGCAACCACTGACGATAACATTGCTAAAGTTCACCACTTGGTGTTAGACGACCGCCGAATTAAAGTGAGAGAGATAGTAGAGGTTATGAAAATGTCCAAAGAACGTGTTTGTTACATATGTATTAAATCAAGATTTAGGAGAAAGCTGTCCGTGCTTTGGGTGCCGCGTTTGCTTACGTTAGACCAAAAACGTGTCCGAATGAAAATTTCCAACCCTCTGTTGGCGCAGTTTAGGCGCAATAATTCCGAGTGTTAGCGCCGATTAATTACTGTAGATGAAACTTGGATACACCATTATACGCCCGAAACAAAAATTCAGTCAAAACAGTGGACTGCAAAGGGCGAGCCGGCTCCAAAAAAAGCAAAAACTGTTTTTTCGGCTGTGAAAGTGATGGCGACCGTTTTTTGGGATAGTAAAGAAATTATCTTAATCGATTATCTTCAAAAAGGAAAAACCATTACAGGAGCATACTACGCATCATTACTTGCCAAGCTGAAGGCAGAAATTGCGGAAAAACGGCCACATTTGCAAAAAAAAAAATCCTGTCTCACCAAGACAACGCGCCGTCTCACACTTCAGCGGTTGCCATAGCGAAAATCCATGAATTACGATTTGAACTGCTTGACCGTCCGCCTTATTCACCAGATCTAGCCCCAAGCGACTAAAAACTGCGCTCGGAGGACAGAGATTTTCGTCAAATGAGGAGGCAATCACCCTCGTGAACAATTATTTTGCAGAGAAAAATGCCAAGTACTATGTGAACGGGTTAGAGAGATGGGAGCATCGCTAGGAGAAATGTGTAGAGTTACAAGGAGACTATGTAGAAAAATAAAAAAAATTGAGAAAGATTGTCTTGTATCATTGTTCAGTAGGAAGCTTTTCAGACAACCCTCGTTTATATTTTAGCTTTCGATTTTGATATGAAATAAAGTTTCAAAACAAAAACAAAAAAAAGAACGAATTTACCGAAAGCAATGTGACTTCCGGCCTGGAAAATCTTGAAAACAACTAAACAGTTCTGCTAGTATTCTTATGACCGCATCCATTGTACTAGGCTTTATAATGTGATGGCCTAATTCGAGGTCTCAAGAAAACTTACCCGGTAGTGTCGCATCACACTAGAAAATATGTTATGCGCCTTATAGCTTGGAAACAAAACTTCAGAATTTTTCCAAACCTCCACCGGAATCCGGCAAATAGATACGCTCTGATAATATGGTTTCTAAATCTCATATTAAAATATTCGTATTGTGTAACCGCAGACAGGTATAAGCACAATAAGGATCTGCCCAGCTGTTGGGACACGTAATTGATATAGACACTTCAGGGTGGCCAAAATCTGCGACCATTGTAAAGTACATTTTGTCGGGGAAAGATAACCCCGTCGTCTACCAAATCGCACAATTTATCACTGTCAACACTCATTACTTTAGAGGAGTTCCTCTTCCTCTGAGTTAATGCAAACTCCACAAATGACAACTTGTCGAAGATTAACACCAGAATAAGCCTAGACAACCGGTGCTACTTCAGTCTGGTTTAACAAATTGGATCCAAAGCCCCTACTCCAAGGAACAAAATCATACTCTGTATAGGTAGTATTGATTTTAGAAGTTAAAGTATGGTTCATTCATGGCTGTCGGAAAAATATTTCCAATATACTTACGTACTTACGTGGCGCTACAGTCCGAGGTGGACAAGATCGAAACCAACATGCCTTTCCACCTGGCGCGATCTTTCGCCAGTTGTTTCCAGCGGTGCTGCACTCCAAGTTGGTTGAGATCCCATTCCACTTGTTCGCACTACCATATATTCGGCCTTGCCTTACTGCGTTGTCCCCGGGGATCGGAATTGAAGATTTTCGATCTTTATATGCAAATATTTTTAGTTATAAGAACTCCCTTTTACATAAATTGAATGAAAAGGGAGCAAATATGTACTCGTAAATATACATTTTCCGATTAAGTTCGATGTTGCTCAATGCATGGAAATTTATCCAATTTTGTAGGTACTTAATATCCTGAGCACAAAATTTGACAAGAATCCAAATCGGGAAATTGCTCTTGCGCTTATGTACTCGTACATACTACATATGTATGTATATCTTCAACCCCATAACATGTATTAGCCCTTAACACCTCGTGCTTCAAATACCAATCACTTTTATAGTGTGGTGCAACGTCATACCCACCCCCTCCAGCACTTTCACCTTCAAGGACCAACGATCTCATGATCTTAAAAATTATATTCCTACCCCCATTTAATTTACATTGCATAACAAGTTACAAACGAAATAACAAGCACACGTACATAACACAAGTTCTGCTTTGGTATCTCAGGAAGGCGGTAGTGCGATGGCAAGGCGTAGCCTTATTCCCATGGATGTACGGGCATCCCGTAAACTTAATTCTGCACGACAGGTGTTTACGTTAAAAACTAAAAACTTCCTTCAACTTAAATGGACAGTAAATTGAAGAGATAAAAGCTCAGGCACAAAACTATTGTCTGCCAAATTTCGCTTTCGGTTTCAAGCTGTGAGATTTGTGTATCCATTATTTCGACTGAGATAGGCACTTTACTTCCCACAACAGAAATGTCAGTATTTCTGAAACATGTAAATAAAGTTAGTTTAAATTGTAAAACAGTACCTTCCAAGTGGAAAAGTGTTGGTAACAGTTAAGAAAAATTATCGCGACATAGTGTACATCAGTAATCGGACGGAGGAATTTCCTATGTCAACGCGACATCAATAGTTACGGTCAGGTCGAATTAATAGGCAAACTCTTTTAAAGCCTACTGAGATTAGATCTGCGGAGTCGGCATACCGGTTGTTTTTGTTCAACATGATTATGATCAAAATTAGACAATAGAAGAATATCCCTCAAAGATACCAAACAAAGAAAAAAATGGACCAACGTCACTACCCAGCTTAAGGATGATCGATAATAAAACTACACAAAATTCGTTTAAAGTCATACAGTTTATTTAACAAGTTTTAACAACAATTGAAAAGTCGTCAATTCCTTGTGAGGAAGAAGGAGTAGATTCGAGCGTCTCTTTCACCAGTGCTACCGTCTATTTTTTCAAATTTGCTTAAATATTACTAAATGTTTTATGCATATGTACCACTTTCCAGGTATGAATAAAATCTCGATGTAAAAGAAACAATGTATTGATTTTTTGGTGATTAAAATGTATAATAAAATTAAAGGCTCTGAATATAAATCGGGTACGATTTTAAGTCGGCCGATCTGTAAGATGTTTCTAAAACTTATTTAGAATACATATTTATATTTATTAATTGTTTCGTTACCCGTTATCCGTTCAATACATGATATTATTATTTAAGAAATTCACAAAGTTTATTCTATAACTGTCAACCAAAGCAAATATGCCTCTATAAAGATATTCTTATCCCTTTGGCTCAACAAATCTTCCAAGTGCAATTTTATGCCATCTGGGTTTAAAAACTGTACATTTTTAAGGTTATTGCGGAAAACTCCGTAAGGGACCAGTCTGATGAATAGGGTGGGTAAAGCAAAAATTCAACCCTGCTACCATCAGAAATGTTAGCTGTGTTGCACGTGGTCTTTCATTATTATTTAGCAGGACAGAACCATGTCCATATACCAGTAAAAAACTAAATTCTAATTTTAAGGGGTAAACCATGTCAAATGCTCGACTACAGGGATTGTGCTCTTAAGTTAATTTTAGACCTGATGATAGGTACAAAGACATGAAGCGAATAATTATGAAAATTTCAGCCAAACACAAAGGTGTGTCCTTCTTAAAATAGTGATTAATGCCTAACACTACATAGACACATGTGCATCTTTTTCTCTGAACAGACTATTGCTATTTCTCTCTTATAATAGTTTATTTAGTGCAGCAACTACTTTGTATTATACAATAATTTTTTCAACAATTTAATGTGTTTGTTTGAATACAGACATACATATATATGACTCATAAATAAATTTAAAACTTCTGTAAAAATATTAAATCGTTTCCATTTTATTATATAATCTATCCTATTTCCTTCCCACTTCAATAATACTTACCTATACATAAATCAATAGGATGTGAAGAGAACATACATACTTACATATATATAATTTGTTTTGTTCTCCAACCCCATTTCTGCTTTAATATCGCAAAATTCAAAATCAAGAATACATGCATCTTAGTCTCACATAACTGAATTAGAAGATGTCATTGCTGTTCATGGAATAATTTCTATTTAGCTTTCAATAAGAGTGCTTTCGGGATATCTACACATTTCAGTAGTTTGTGAAGAATTTGCAGGAGCATAAAACTATGTAGACTCCAGGTTCACAGTTTCCACGTAGCAATGCACATTCGTTTACGTTCGATCTGGTTTAATGATGATTACATTGCCTTAAGAATTTCAAAAGTCTGTTGTAATTAATCGTAATTAAAAGTTAAGCTACTGTAATGAAACGTGATGTAGCCTAAATACACAAACACGAAAGTAATCCCTTACTCTGTGTGCTATTGTAAAATAACTTAAATAATGAACATTGTACTTAGAGTTGCTTTTACGAAGCACATCTCCGAAGCTTGTGTATATTAGATTGTACACATATGTTACGGAAGTAAGTATGTACATATGTGTGTTTGACTATTTTTGAGTATATATATCCTGGTAAATATAAAGTAAATTTAAAAAACATGCCACTATATATATTTGATATTTTAATGAATCAAAAATGTGGTTTGCAGAGACCTTTAATCTCTTACAACTTTATTTAAAACTGGCTGTGACCCGCAACTTCTTATGTGTAACCCCTACTTAGTTGCACGAGTATATATAGATCTTGCATGAATTTAGTGCACTCTTCCCTTTTCTTCTTTTTCTTTGTTTGTGTAGATATATGTAGATGCACACAAAGATTTGTCATGGTCAAATCTCGCATTAAATCTGTAATTTCCCATTAACTGAGCCCATTGCGATGAAATGCAAACTACTGCTACTACAAGTAAAGCTCAATATTTAAGACTCAAATTGGGCTAATGGGGTCATGATGCATTAACAAACAAGCGTGGGTAACCGTGGCTCAGGTGGTAGTGTATTGGCTTTCCAATCGGACGGTTCGGGGTTCAATACCAGCCATGGCCGAAAGTCGTTTTTTCAGGCAACTAAAATCTCGTGAGATGAACGGTTGCCTAAATACATCATCAAATCAATCTACACTAAAAATGTAGTCCTCCCATTAAATGTTGGATGCCACCCGTGGAGCGAAATAACCACTGAGCCCAAACATATTTCTTTCTCTTTCTGTCCCATTTACGAAAAACACACGCTTTGGCATTGTAAGT
The DNA here is from genome assembly GCA_963966105.1 of Volucella zonaria. Lineage (NCBI taxonomy): Eukaryota > Metazoa > Arthropoda > Insecta > Diptera > Syrphidae > Volucella > Volucella zonaria. The sequence goes on along the minus strand of OZ014532.1, from coordinate 37,114,919 downwards.
TTAGTCATACCCACTTAAGTGTAAAGTTCTTAAAAAAAAAAAAAGCGGAAAAATATTCTAAAATTGATGTAAATTCATTATATAGGGTCCGCCAAAAATGTTTTTTTTTTTTTAAAATGCTATAAAAAAAAAACTACTGAATATTTTCTCAAATTTCTTTTTTTATTTGAAAGTACAATCCTTCCGGTTAATGGAAAATAATTTCACTCAAATGGCTGCCTCGGCTGGCCATGCAGTAGCCTACACGATCGGTCCAATTTTTAAGCACATTATCGATTGTGTGCAGCTGTATTTCACCAATGGCTTCACGAATATTGTCCTTTAAAGAGTCAATTGTCTCTGGCTTGTCGGCGTAATACTTATCTTTTACGGCACCCCACAAATAATAGTCCAACGGTGTCAAATCGCAGCTCCGGGGTGGTCAAACGTCATCAGCTCTGCGGCTGATAATGCTATCTTCAAAAACAGGGCGCAAAACATCGAGTGTAGCTTCGGCTGTGTGGCACGTAGTGCCGTCCTGTTGAAACCAAATGGTGCCAATATCCTCCTCTTCAATTTTTGTGAACAAAAATTCGTTCAACATGGCCCGATAACGATCGCCATTGACTGTAACGGCCATTCCTTGCTCATTTTCGAAGAAAAATCGCCCAATTATGCCTCTGGACCAAAATCCGCGCCAAATAGTGACTCGTTTTGGGTATATCGGCTTTTCAATGTATGCGTGCGGGTTTTCTGTGCCCCAAATGCTACAATTTTGCTTGTTTACATACCCGCCAAGATCAAAATGAGCTTCATCTGAAAAGATGATTTTTTTGGCAAAATCGGCATCTTCTCTAAGTCGATCGCAGGCCCACTTAGCGAAGCGTATACACAACCATATTCGTTCAGTGGAAGGATAAAACTAATTATCTGTCAAATCAGACATGAGCTAAGTGTTACCATTCACGAAATAAGCACTAGTTGAAAAAAAAAACGTTAGATGGCGGACCCTATATTATTTATTCTATAATACATGAGCATACAAAAACGCAAAGTTTGTGGATTTGTTTATATAGTATTCAAACTTTTAAGATATATATGAATTTTCAGGCTTTGTATCAAGAAATATAAAAACTTTAAAAAAAAATAAAAATAAGACTTGGCACCTTTCTTTGACATTTACTTCTGCAAATTACCATTCAATGGCTTACACAAAGCTTCGAAATCGTGCACAATTTTTCCCAAAATTCGAGTTCTGTACGCCAAACTTATAGAGCTTTACGCCCAATTTACAGTGCTCATAAGGGTTTATCTGAATTACTTCTACGCAATACTATAGGTTGATTTATGCCTACGTATACTCTTATATTCAATATTTATGTATACAAGCTTATTCTGTCCGTACTGTCGCCTCCGTAGAAGTGAGTGTTACCGAAGACCAAAATTTATCGATTCGACGACGTTCCCAGCAACTCGGCTTCCGCCGGTCTACTACATGGGGGATTTTAAGAAAAGATCTTGGTCTATACCTATATAAGATCCAACTAGTGTTGTAATTGAAGCCAATGGACCACCTTTTGCGTTGTACGTTCGGTGAATAGACTGAAAATAAACTGGAGTTGAACAAAATTTTTAGCGTCAAATCTCTTGGGTGATGATGCTCATTTCTGGCTTAAAGGGTATGTTAACAAGCAAAATTGCCATTTTTATAGTGAGCATAATCCTCACGAGACTTTCGCCAACCAATTATATCCCGAAAAAGTTACGGTTTGGTGCGGTTTGTTTGCCGGAAGCATAATAGGGCCATATTTTTCAAATCTCAAGATGGAGCCAACAATACCATCAATGGCGAGCGCTATAAGCGTGTGTAAATAACAACCGTCTAGTGGTCTCAGCAGGACGGCGAAGCATGACATATAGCGGGTGGTCAAACCTTCACTTCATTGGAACAAACATTTGGTGAGAGAATCATCTCGGGAAATGGACCTGTCAATTTGCGGGCTAGCTCATGTGATTTGACTCCTTTGGACTACTTTTTGTGGAGGTACCTCAAGTGACTCGTGTATGCTGATAAACCAGCCACAATTGACGACTTAGAAGCTATCGTTCAGCACGATAGTGCCGTAATAAGGCTGGTTGAAATGGAAAATGTTGTTCAAAACCGGACCAACAAAATAGCGTTCAAAAAAAGCAGCTGTGGTAGTCATATGCCCGAAATTGTTTTCGAACACTAGATGTCATAAAATTTGCTAGCTAATAAAGTCAAGATATTGGTTATTTCATTCATTTTTATGTGTTTTATTTTTAATAAAATTTCTATATTTCTAAAAAAACCAGCCGATACCTATCTTAATAGTTCATTAGTTTTTCTTTTACAGATAGATCGAAACACTAATGCGTTATTTTTTAATAGTTTGAACCATTTTAAATTTTATATTTCCATGCGTAACCGAATTAATGAATTACTAATTTCTGAATAGCTTTACGATGCTACGTTAATAGAAGTTCAAATTAAATGCGGCTAATACAGCGTCTTCAGCCATTCATTTCGGCATGTCTTTACACTTTAGTATTGCCCACTTTCGGCAATACCAGATAGTCGACGTCTAAATTTATCAATACATCAGCTAAAAAAAATCTTGTGAAAGACGATGAGATTCAACTCCCACAGTGGATGCAGTTCGTTTTTCTATATGGTTATCTTAAAGCGGTTATTTTTGAAGTCAACTTATGTGAAGATGGATAAGACACACATATTCGTTCCAAATTATATTGTTGATGCCGATGAACATTAAACATACATAGTTGGAACATAAAATAAATAAGTTATGCGGTGGGTCCAGTTTTGAACCATTCTTTAAACATTTGGTGGTTGGTCTAACTAATAAGACTCTTCCAAGGCTTAAATAGTTTCCGGTTTAGCAACATGTAAGAAGACTTTACATAGCACATAAAAAGTAATTAATGACATCAATTCGAACGATACCGCTAGACAATTCACGTCCTCCAGTTATTAACACTAGGACCGCCAAAGTTTGACATCCCCCGTAAACCGCCGCACAGTGGCTTGTTTAGGCAAAAGTGTTGGCATAATTCAATTTTCGCTCGGGTCTATAATGTAAAATTTTTAAATTCACTGGATTAATAAATATTTGGAGCTATGGTTATCCAAAAAATTTCTTTTGGACCAATGGTTTTGCTTGCAGAGCCGGTCAAATTTGAGTAATTTTTAAGGTCACGTAAAAGGGTTTCAGAAATTATTTTCTTATTCATTTGTAAAATCAAAAAAGGACGCAGTTTGTTTTTTACAATATTTTTAAAATTATTTAATTTAATATTTTTTGAAACAATATTTCTGGGGTACTTGTAAACTTTAAGTTGAGTTCCTCAAATCGGTCCGAAAGGGTCCGACTTAACTCTACAAAAAATTAATTCCTATGTATTTGTTAATATGCTTAAAAACCCAGGTGCGTCAACTTGCATCTTTTTGTGCTAGAGAGATTTGATTTGAAGAGGTCAGCCAAATTTTATTTTTTTTCTCTCTCTTTGGAGAAGTACAAGACAAACTCAAACCCAAATTTAAATTTTTTTTTCGTAGTAAACATTTATTATTGCTTTTGTTCCAAAATATTGTCATACGATATACGAGTATAAGCTAAAAAGTAAAAATGGACATTTAACAATTTATTATAAATTTTTGTCAACATCTCGAATAAAAAAAGAGTTCATGTGTGCTGTACAAAATGATTAACACATTTTCGGTAACAATTTGTTAAGCGGAAAGATGTGCGAAGTTGAAAATCATCAATTTATACCTGTCTTGAATTAATATGTGTCGCAGCCTATAGATGAAGAAAGAACTGAACTGAAAGAACAGAAGTAATGTGTGATTTACCAAGTACAATACATCAAAATCGTCGAGAGGAAGGCCAAGGGAATCAATAACTGAGTGCTCCATGCACAAAAACTAGTAAATGCTACAGAAAACATAACCACTCAAGATCGTGAAAAGATGAAAGCTGTTGTAAAAAGGCAATCGCTGCCGCAAGTCCATTAGCAGTCAACAAAATAAAGGAATGCATTTCTACTCCACAAAAAGATCCTATCAAGTGTAATAGTGATAATGCATTGACTTTGTTTATGGATTTGGATCTGTCAAAAGGAGAATATAAGATTTAGAAAAATTCCCTGAGAAAACACAACGTAGATGTTCATCCATCCTACAGGATTGTTACAGTTGCCAAAAAAGAGTAAATTCTAGGAAATTACGAAATCACGGAAATATCAGCTAGAGTAACACTTCAAGACATAAGGGATCATACTGCAAGGCAGCTTTTAGAAAGCAAAGGTGAGGGGGAATCAATTGCACTTCCAAAAATTATTACATTACAATGCAAGTGGACCTGTGATCAATAATCTGGGCAAAGTGCCTACAATCAAAAAATAAATACATCCAATGGTGGAACAGATGCATAGATGTTTATGTCCTTAATTGTTCCACTGGGACTTAACAGTTCAAATGGTGAACATTGGAGGAACCCTCATTCATCATCAGTTTATTTCTGCCAACTCATAATATTCCCATATGGAAAGTTAACTGGAGAACTTATAAAAAGCACAGTAATCGACATCCAAAATCAAATTGCTTCACCCTACTCTATATAAAGTTAATGACGAAATAGGGATAGTTATCTACCACGAATTCTTTGTAACTATGATTGACGAAAAAGTTCTGAATGAAATAACAGATACAAAGTCTGCAAAAGAATACAAAGAAACTTCAATAATCCATGATGACGAACATATATATTTACGAATATGAAATCTCCCCATTGCATGCAAGAATCAGGTGCATGTAATTTTATTTGAAACTTGCTTATACACTTCGACAAGAAGGAGAAGATAATGATGAATCTTTTGGAATCAATGAGGTAGAAAAAATAAGAAAGCAAGAGCTCAAAAAACATTTTCGTGATGAAATTGGAATTGATGTCGATAGACCAAAACAAGAATTTGGGAATACCAATGATGGAAATACTTCGAGGAGGTTTTTTCAAAAATCATAGGCAACAGCTCGTATAACTGGGGTTTTTAGAGATGTTATAACGAACCTTGAAGTAATACTTAATGTTTTGGATTGCAGGGAAAACCTTAACACTCTCAAGTTTAGGGAGTATGCCAAGAAAACAACAGAGTAATCAAATCAAAATATCCCGAAAACAACTCACGCCAACTCTTCATAAAATTCTGGCTCATATTCAAATTATATCGAATATAAATCGTCACCACTTGGAGAAGCTCAGGAATTTAGAAATAAAGACTACAAGAAATATAGATATCAAAATACGTGCAAGGTTTCAAGAATGCGGCAAAATGAAGACCTTTGCAGAATGACGACCTCATTTCCTCATTAAGGCATGTCAGAACCGATAAAGATCTTAAAGCACAATACTCTTAAGAAATGATAAGTTTATTCGATATAACCCCAGGTGTTCACGAAAGTTTCCTAGAAATCAGATTTTTTTTTTAACAAATTGTTGGTCAGTTTACTTTTGTATTTTATTCTGTAATCTGATGTTTCCTAAAATAAAAAAAAATGCTCTTTTGATATACCCAAAAAAAGAAAAACATTGAAAAATGGTTCGTTTGGACTTTTGAATATTTTAAAATAAAATAAAATTAAAATAATAAAATATTATATTTATCCACTGTCGTGAAAGAGTAATACTCGTATTTCAGCAGAAGATTCTAAAACATCTTGTTAAGCATTTTTCCCAAAATTTACTAATTTCATATTTCGAATTTCCTTTAAGCAGGAGAACTATCTGTCACTTTATCTTTATTCGTTTAAGAGTTATGACTTTTGCAAACAAAAAAGTAAAATGAGCCACTGTGCGGCGGTTCAAGGTAAATAATTTTTTTTTAAAAATCTATGATACGTTATGACGTTGAAAGTATTCAAAATTAGTAAACTACAGCAATTGCTCAAAAGTCAATAGGTTTAATTATCCTCGGTGGGACTTAAATGGGACGTTGGCGATTGTAGTGTTAAGAGCTGCTCTGACCTGCAACCAGATAAATTTGTGAATCGTTGCAAATTTAATACATAATTCATTTATTATTTTTTTTAATATAACGGGTGACCAGATAGCAATGATGGTTTTTCCAATTGTTATATTTCAGCAGCGCTCAAAGTTACTAATGAAATCCAGCTATCAGAATATTCAGTAAGGTTTGCCATTTCATCGTTCATCGTTTTACGCTTCCCGAACAAACGGAAATTATTAAAAAATATTACCAAAATTCCGGCTCAGTTGTTTATACGCAATGTGAATTTCATCGTGTGGTGGGTCGTGATCATGGCTTCAGCGTGGAGGAAAATCGTCGCACGGTAGAAAAAATTGAGCTTGAGTACACCCTCTTGGATCATAAGCCACAAACCAAACAGAGATTGGTGCGAAATGTAAAAAACATAGCCGCGTAGCGGCCAGTATCGGTGAAGAAATGTGGATTCGGTGCCGATCTGCTGAATTGCTCATCACCATAGGGTCAACCCGGCTTATTTTACTGTTAGATTTAGGTTTACATCCGTATATAATTCTGCTGAAGCAGGAATTGAAGATAATGCTGTGAGTTCGCTAATTGGGCGTGGGAAATGTTGGTCGGAGATCCGGATTTTGGCCGAAAAATCATCTTCTCGGCGAGGCCCATTTTTGGCTCAGCGGCTATGTCAACAAGCAAAATTTCCATTATTGCAGCGAACACAATTCCCAGGTATTGGGGCAAGCATCAATACATCCACAAAGATTGACTCATTGATGCGGTTTATGGCATGGTGACATCATCTGACCTTATTTCTTTCGAAATGAAGAAGGAGGATGCGAGCATTCATAAATTTGCCGCAGCGATCATGCGATTTGACACTACTCGATTATTTTCTCTGGAGCTACGTCAATTTCTTAGTCTGCGCTAACACGCCAAACCCTTTGGACGAGTTTGAAGCCAACATTCGACACATTATTGCCAGAATAACGCTGCACATATTGGACCGAGTCATCAAAAATTGGACCGCCCGCTTGAGGCACTGCCAGAGTAGCCGAGACCGCCATTTAAATGATTTGCTATTTTACACATAATGGCATGAATGTAGCTTTAAAATAAAGCTAGATCACACCGTTGTTGATTTATTTAATTTTTTTCCTATCGTTCTTATTTGGTCACCCTATACAAAGATTAAAACTTTTATTTTTTTTTTTTTTCCTTACCTTCTCTTTCTGGATGGCAGCTCTGCGATAGTGCTGTGACACCTTAGTGCCGACCAAACGCAGCACGTCCATGTAGCGTAATGTTGTCATTGATTCAGTAAGATAATGGTTTCATGGGAGGCATATCATGTAACGTCATCCTGTTGAAACCGCATATCGTCCGGATCCATATCATCAATATTTTTGAAAAAAGAAAAAAGATCAGTGTTAAATGTCATTGGTCGTTGACTGTACCGTCGACTGTGATGCTACCGGCGCGGCGTAAAGACCACACCAAACAGTACGCTTTTGTGGGTGCGATTGAGTCTCCTGACCCTTCTCTGAATTGGCCTTATTTCAGAAACGGCTTGTTCACAAACTGATTAAACCAAAATAATTCTCACCACTAAACATATTCAACCAACACAAAAGATCAATCCGCCAACTAGTAGACAAACAAGACCAAATTGGCGCGATCAACACCGAATTAAGACTTCCGATTCTTCCGCCACACATTCATTCACAGCGACTAGAGCTTTTTTTCTGTGCGTACATTAAACTTACGCGTTGTTGGCTTTCTGTCACTTAAAGCGTATGGCTAAAAATATTTCCACAATATGACGAGAAGCGAGCTCAGTTGGTCGATTGTGAGGAAATTGAAAGATCTGTTAATGAATAAAATCATTCTGCATTTGCTTTGAAAAACGAAGAAAAAAAATTTACTTATTTTTGCCAAATCAAAAAATTGTTTTGTTAAATATTTAGCTACGTACGAGTACGAGCAACTGCGCGTTGCAATGCCATTAGTTTCGCGCATTAAGTCATATAGGAGAGTAATTTTGTCTACAAGTATATTGTAATGTTCTCAGAGTGTGTGGTTGGAGATGGCACACTTTTTTAGCAACAGCGGGGCACGCTTGCGGTTGCACGGCGTTCGTTCGTCTGATGGGTGGGATCTTGCAGCTCTTATCTGGAACTCACTGAATTATCGTGCCGTAAAATAATGAAACAAAGGTAAAAGAAATGGAAAAGATAGGCTGACTATATTGGCTTAGCACAGAAGGGACATATAATATGAACCAAAAAACTTATTGCAGTGGTTTAGGTATTTTAACACTTAAAGGAGCCTTTCCACAGCAACTGACTTCGTCATTTGCACCGTAACTATTCCTTTCCTAAATTTGTTTTGGAACAGTCCCTATCTATTATTCTCTAACACTATTCTAGGTGACTATTGCAACTATCGCAAACTAGTTTAACAGATCATGATATTATATGGATCATCATAAAGGAAGAATTATTAACACGGAAGATCTATTGGCCAGACTGATATCTGATGATGCTTTTTATTTCAATTTATTACACCAACGTATAAGTAAACATATAAATTCGATCGAATTATTTAATTATTTAAAACGCAAAACCGATTGTCTGTGATTTAGATAAGAAAGTATTACTGTGATTGTATATATATTTATGTGTGTACTGCATAGTAGGAGTAAAATTATCATAGATTTTAAGGAGGTTAAGGATATTAATGTAATGAAATGTGTATTAAACATTATTAGATATTTGAGTAATTATTATTTAAAATATGTACTTAGTATGTAAAAACAAAAATATATAAGTTTTAAGAAGAGTTGTAAGATAATAATGATATGAATAGGTTTGAAAATTATGTTTATAGTATAGGCGAGTGAAAAGTAAGTCAATAGCTATGTACCCACGTTTATGGTATATTCAGGTCGATGAATTTTGTGTACAAATTTCAGGAGCATATGGATGTTGCGTATCTCTTTTTGATTTTCATTGAATAATATAAATTTATCACTTTTCCTTGACTTTTAACAATTATAAATATATATGTATTTTTTTTTTTTGAATTCGTCAATCTTATCAGTACTAAGAAATTTAATCTACTTTTATTGGTAATGAAAAAGAAATGTGCAGAAGAATATGCAATTACAAATTTACACTTTTATACGCGTTGAAGAATTTGACGGCAGATATTATGATTAGGGGATGTATCCGGTTAGTTCCGATCAGTTAGATGAAGGTGAATTGATTTTGTGGGAACGTTAGATCCTTTTATGACCTTGATAAACCAACACTCTGATATGCACAAAGATCTATTGGGTTCGAGTGGCTTAATGGATTTTATTTATTTATTTATTTTTTTTTGTTGTTCTCATATATTTGAACTTTTATTCGGTGGTTTACTTGCTGGCTTTTCCTTCCATACACATACCTACATATGTATGTAGGTTATGTGGTCAAGATGCTCAACATATTTTGGGGCATTCACATAGACAGTTTGAGGTTAGCTTGAAATCAGTGGGCTAGTTTTCCGCACAGATATCTTTACGACCCATCCACAAATGAAATGGAATTGGAACCTTGAAAATTCTCTCCAAAAGTCAGCTTATCTGCGAAATTGGTTAAGCGCACATATATTCGTATATCTTTTGTTTTTATTTTTCGTTTGACTCCCCCCTCCCCCCCACGGTCACGTGTGATGTGCAGAAAAGCTGTGAACTCCACTGGCACTTATGGCTTAAATCCAATTGTAATCCAAGAGTAACAAATATGCAGAGAGGCTAGGCTAGAATTTTGTATTGTAAAATATTATATTGTAATTAAAATGCACTCACTAGCTCTTAACCACAAGCTGAAACCTGGTTCAACTACTACAGTAACCCAAATAAAAGTTTGACTTACGCAGTAGATGTCCAAGCGATGAAAGGCAGGTTAAAAGAAAAAAATAAAGAGGGAGATATTGCACTGCCTTAAATACTCTGCGTTGTAATAAGGGAATTAAGCCAAAACACCAATTCACTGGTTTGAGCCTTAGATGTTTGAGCGAACTGTTATACATTGGAGAAATCTAATCTGAAGCAGAATTTTAAGTTGAAAGCTGGATTTGAATAAAAATAATTTGTGCTCGGATGACGCTACAATATGTAAAAGAAAACTTTATAAAAGAACATTGTCTCTGCACATTTCTGTTGAATCCGTTTCAAATACACACATGCACATTTGTAAAGTACATAAAACAACCATTGTTGCTCCAAGGAACTAAGATCCTTCGCCAAATAGCCTCAGGCTGCAAGCGCTGCGGTAGGAAAAATGATTCGAAATCTGATAAACAACAATTAAATCAAAAATGTGACCCATTGCGTACAAACTTCAGGAAGACATTAAAGCGAATTAATGACTCTGGAAAAAATGGAGGAGTCGAATGGCATAGTGATGCTTCGTTATGTTACTCAGAATAGATGAAATTTTCCATAAGAAAAGAGAAATCCCGTACGTTGAAAGGCGGAATGCTCGAAGGGGGAGGGGAAGAAGGAAATTATTTATTAGTGTAACCAGAGTAAGTAACAACTTTTTTTTCATATTTTATTACGCAAATCTTTTGCACTTACAAACGAGTTTCTGCATCAGAAAATCTGTAGTGGTGTTGCCCATTCCTCGTCGATGATATACCCTGACTGTGGGTTCTCAACATCTTTTAAAATATGTATCTAATTGCTTTTTTAATTGTTGTGCAAGTAGCGGTATGCCAAGACGAGTGCTTGCTCTTGGACCAAGAATCCAAAATGCAATTTCTCAACACGATGTGTAGATCCTATCTATTGTAGAATTAAAAATTCATTCAATTATCATTGTTTTGCTCGTCATTAAATGAATTTTCCTAACATCTCCAAAAGTTATATCTTTGCCTATTTTATAGTTGACGCGCGTTCAAGAGGAATTATGTAGTAGCGCGGACGAACAAGAATCATAAAACTTTCAGCCAATTTTAAATTAAAAACTTCAATAATTCAAGTATTGTTTTAGTTTAAAGACAAAAAAAAATTGAAAAAAGCATCATTAGTTTTTATGTAGTGTGGTAAGTTTTAAGGCACGACTTTCTGTTAGCGATACATAAAAATCACATTTTATACATTTTATCCTAGTCCGACTAGAGCATTCTATCTCAAGACACATACGTGCTGTTGTCATTTGTTTGCCGATGGATAAATTGGCAGTGGTAAATTGTCATCAGGGAGAGGCAAAGGCAATGCTATTCTCATCTGAGATTATTCAGCGCCCTCTCTATATTCGCTCAATGAATTACATATGTTCATGTCAACCATATGAAAAATTGCTTTCATTGTCCATTTCTTAGCTTTTATGAAAGTTCTGTAGTATCCCAAAGATTGGTCGGCTTTTTTTTATAATAAGCGCGCGCTCAAGGGGTTTTTGTACCCTAAAAATGTTTGTACACAACGCGGGCTAAGGAAATTTAGGGAGGAAGGAAGGACAGATACCGACGTACATTGTTTTTAAATATTTGTAAGTTATAACGACCAGGAAGCACAGAGATCGGCAGGGCATTCCATATGCGAGTTGTACGGCTTAGGAAAGTATCACGATATTTTAGAGTACGTCCGAAAATGGGCTTGAGGGTATATTGATGAGCATTCATAGCGAGACAGGCGCTACGGTTGCAAGTTCGAATGGGCGAAATGCTACTGGCGATTTCAATGGAGCACTGGTGGTGGAAATAGCGATAAAACAAATGAGAAATTACGTCGGTGTTCAAGGGTGTCAATTGATTGACTGATATTAGTATCACCAATGAGTTTTATCGCATGGTTTCGAATCCTATCTAGCAGGTGCAGAGATGTTTTAGGAGCGCCTGACCAGATGTGGGTATTGTACTCCAATTTTGGCCGGATGAATGCCTTATACATATATTGTGGCCAGATCAGAGGGGGTAAAATATTTCTTACATCGCTTGAGGAAACCTAGACATTTCGCAGTATATTTGACGATATCGAATATGTGGTCATTCCAACGTAAGTTGTCACTGACACACTTACCGAAAATGGAAAGTTTATCGGTTTCGACGATGCAAATGCCATTCATCGATAATGGCTGGGTATTTGAATTTCGCTTTAATGACAGCAGACAGCTACGTTCACTCCACCCATGCTTGAATTATAAAGTCTTACGATCTCAAGATAATGAACTGATATATCTTTATGCTCCCTCTTGCACCATGCCAATATGATCTTTCCCACATTCTATGGAAACTAAGGTATCAGACTTTGGATCCCGCCATTTTAGAGCTACCATGTCGTTCCTTACAAATTGGCTTATATCCCCTCTATTCATATTTTTGTCCAATGGAAAGTTCACGCCTTTAAGACGATTCATCATGATAGTTCCTGTGGCTGTATATCCCATTAAAAGTAGTCTTTCCATTAATGCTACAGTTATGTAATTGCGGTCAAAATATAGAAAATTCCCATTGGGTATTACAGATTATAATCTTACTAAAATAGAAGGACCAAACTCAGAACCGGTATCTGTAAGTGTATTGGCACCTTGATATATCTCTAAATCTAGCGGCAACACAATTTATAAGGCCTACGGATCTGGGCCTAAAGGCAACTCTTCCGGTAAACGGTATTATCTGCTTATCAATAATTTGTTTGAAACGGATAGTTGGTTAGTATCAACACAATGCAGATAATTCCTAATCATAGAAAACAAATCTCGGGGCAATGAGTTCTGAATAATTTTAATAGTATATACGAGTACAATATATCGGCCCAATACATCCGTACTTTTGGATACATTATGAACCCCATAAGTATTTGCGAGCTATATAATTTTTTTGATATGTGAGCTTTTAATAGGTACAATATTGCCATGTGTTTGTAAAAGATACATTTTTGTAAAAAAGCATGCATCCTTGAAATGCTCCTCCGGAAAATACTTCGCACAGTAATTTATAGGCATTTCAACAGCGATCTCATTTTAGCAAGTACCTTGAATCGGCAGGGAAGTTTTTTCGAATGGCACATTTTTCCAAATTGCTCAGCAGTGATCCTGTTCGTTTGGGGACATGCGATTTAAATTACTAAATACCTTTGGTGGCTCACCTACAATATGCTATTCCTGAGCAACAGGAGCATCCACATTTTTATCTGCAGATTCTTATGATGCTGTTCATTCCTCGATTGCAGGCTGCTATGTTGCATCACCATTTCCATTGTCATCATTGTCACAATAAGTTTAATCTAAAAGCTCCACTAATTTTTGGACGTGATGTTCCTGGTTTAAGTACAAATATCCTGTACAAAATGTTATTAGGTGCGCAATTAAGTTTTTCTTTGATGAATACGTAAAAAATGGTTACAAATGAATCATTCAAAGCATTGCCCATCACCTACTTACAACTTTTTCCCATCTTTCCGACAGAGCTCGAATACCGTTACGGTAAAGGTGTTCATCTTTTGAGGCTATCCACGAATCAAGCCATTTTTTGATGTCTTCATATGAGCGGAACTGCTGATCAGCCAGACCATGTGCCATCGAATGGAACAAATAATCATCGGACGGCGCAACATCTGGAGAACATTGCAACGTAACTTACTCGTATGTTACCCCCACTTCCATCGCTCGGGCAGCCCCGAAAAACAACGCTAAAGCAAGTGCTGTGATCATTAAACTTCCATCCGAGGAGAGTAAAGTGTGTTTCCTTAAAAGTTTCGCCGCTTAAAACAAAGGGAACCCCGGTCCCCTATCCCTTCATGACCAGGGTTTTGATAGTCGCAGTTTTATTCATGTGTACGAAAGTCTGACTAAATAAGATCACTCTATATTTCGAAGAGCTGTGAAAATGCGAAGTGAGAATCAATTCTATTCTGTGTATACACGCAATGGAAGGGTATTTATCAAAACGGGTGCGGTGGACAGATTTGTCGTAGTTTCTGACATTTCTGCTCTTCTATCTGTAACTAGTACTGCTGCTACACTCTCGCTCTCCACCTTCAACAATTCAACGGTTGCTGTTGCTGATGGTTGTTTTGCTGAAGATGCCGCTGGACGTGTTGCTGGAAATGTTTTGCTGCTGTGACCTTTGTTGCCGAAAAGAATCAGCTGTCAGAGTTGCCGAGGTTATTTACTTTTTATACTACGGTTTTTGTTACTTATTTCTGAAGTTACTCTATTTTAGTTTAATACTTTGTAAATGTGTATCTTTAATGTCCTTAATTTATTTTGAAAATTTTTTGCGGAAAAATCTATGTATTTTTTTATTTTATATTATGAATTACTGTTTGCTCTTGTTTGCTTACCTTCTATTATATTACTTAATCTATTATATCTTAACTACTTATCTATCATATTTCTTAATAATCTTTATTCACAATTTTAATTTTAACTGTTATGCTAATGACGTAAATTTTCTGTCATGTCTATTTATGATGCTGTTTCCCTTGTTACTTTCTCAAGGCGGTATATTTTATATTTATATACCCTTATACTATGAGTTTGAACCATCCTGATAGCATAAGAACCGTTCTCAATGTAATCTGTAAATCTAATCAGGGTATCAAATTTTGTCACATACGAGTAAATGCCGAAAGTGTAAAATCTAAATACACGGTTTTACACCAAATATTTATTGCTTCCAAGATTGACATTTTAATGGTTTTTGAATCTTGGCTTAACTGGGATATATTGGCAGAAATGGTGAAAATTCCTAATTTTAGATTGTTTAGGAATGACCGTAAAAATAGGGTGGGTGGTGGTGTGTGTATTTATGCCAAAAACTGTTTTAAGTCGAAATTGGTGTATTCATCCTCTAAGTCTATCATACAGTTTTATTGTTTAGAAGTCAGTTCTGTACATGAGAAAATGCTTCTAGTTGTAGTGTATTCGCGTCCTCACTGTTTTAAAGAAGAACATTTAGTGGAACTGCAAGAAACACTGCCATTATAATTGCAACTTAAATACAATAAGATTTTGGTGGGTGGTGTTTTTAATGTCAACATTTTAAAGTGCAATAATATTTCTAGTCAATTTCATTACTACTGTGATAAATTAGGGTTGTCTGTAGTTAATTCCCGCTTTCCCACCTGTTATAAGTCTACAAACAACTCCTCGTTACTTGACATGTTTCTAACTAATTGTGGTTCGAGTGTATTATGTTTTGACCAAGTTAAACTGACCAGTGAATTCATCCATGATATGACTTTTTGTTCTTTTGTATTTAATATAGATAGATCCAACTGTGATAACACTTTTAGCTTTAGATCATTTAAATACATCAATCTAATACAGCTCACACGTGCACTTTACAGTTTAAATTGGCATGATATATATACACATATAACTCCCAATATTAACGAAAAAGTTGAAATGTTTAATAATCTATTCAATTCCCCGTTTAATAGTTTTGTCCCCGTCGTAATTAAGCATGTTAGGTCTTGTTCTTGTCCCCGGTACAGTAACGAAATAAATCGTAAAATTACTGAGCGTGAGCGCCTTTATAAGAAATTCAAATGTAATCACACACCGGAAAATAGACTAAACTACTGCATTTTACGTAACGAAGCTACTACCCTTATCCGGAATTCCAAAAGATCTTACTTTTTAAAAAAACTTGATACTAAATTAGGATCTCAGCAACTGTGGAAGAATCTGGAAGGTCTGGGTGTAGTAACAGATAGTAAAATGTCCATGTGTTCGATATCTCCGAATGAAATGGGTGCGTTTTCTTCCCCGGATGCTCCTCAACCAATATCTCTTAACCTTGATCCGCGTGATTCTGAATTATTTTGAAATTTCTGTTTTCAATGTATTGATGAAATCGATTTTTTCAAAGCTCTTAACTCAGTAAGATCCAATGCCACAGGACCGGATGGTATTTCGCCTCGATTTGTTAAGCTAATACTACCCCATATTATTTGTTACATACATCATACATATATTTAATTACTGTATCTACAGCTCTCAGTTCCCCGATAATTGGATAATTGCCAAAATTATTTCTATTCCCAAAAAGTCTAATCCTAACTGTCCTGCTGACTTCAGATCAATTAGAATCTTGTGTTTTTTGTCTAAAGCTTTTGAAAAGGTATTATCTCTTCGAATTCAAAAATTCTTAGATAATAATAATACGCTTTCTAAATGGCAATCCTGTTTTCGAAGTAAACACAGTTGTGAATCTGCTGTTCTAAAAGTTACTACTGACATTTGATCTGCTTTAGATTGTAACGATATCTGTGTAGCAGTTCTTCTAGACTTCTCCAAAAGCCTCCGACTACATTGATCACTCTTTGTTACTTACGAAGATTAAAAATGGCTTCAATTTTTCTGACTCATCTACCAAGCTTCTACGCTCTTATCTAAGAGGTAGAGTACAATCGGTCGTTACAGAGCTTGATTATTCAAATTCTAAAACCGTTCATGCAGGCGTTCCGCAAGGCTCTGTACTAGGACCACTTTTGTTCTCTCTTTTTAACAATGAAATCCCAGGTATTGCTAAGAATTGCAAAATTCACATGTACGCTGATGATGTGATTCTATGCGTCCTATTGGACTTATAGAAGTTTGTGTTGCTAGGGTGAATGAAGATCTTGATAATATATCCAACTGGTCAAAAGGTAACAGATTGATGTTTAACCCAGTCAAGACAGTTTGTATTGCTTTTTTCAAATAAAGAGGTGTGTCCAAATGATTTTTCACTTGTTGTCCTTCATGCCAACCCCATTACTATCGTAAATTCTGTTAAATACCTTGGCTTTCATATAAACTCTTCACTTACCTGTTGTGATTCCATAAGGAACACTCTGCAAAAAGTTTATTGTGGACTACGAAGATTACGATACTCTGCGAACTACTTGCATCACCTTGTGAAAATACGATTAATCAAAACGCTTGTAATGCCTCACATTTTGTTTAGTTGTTCCGTGTTTCCCTGTCTTGACAGTGTTTGTAAACATCAGCTTAATGTTGCGTTTAATGACTGTGCCCATTTTATTTATAATATATCTAGGTCCAGTAGTGTGTGCAGATTTGCCTCGTCAATTTACGGTCTGAATCTCAATCTATATTTTAACTTCCACAATATATTAAAACTATTTAAAATTATACGAAGTAAGTCTCCTAGTTATCTTTTTGAAATACTAATACTAAACAGTCTAATAAGGGAAAAAAATATTATTCCTTCATTCACACATTGCATTGGAGAACGATCCTTTCTTGTATCTGCAATTTGCGCCTGGAACTATCTTCCACATGAATCGCAGGTCATCAATTTATATGCCGTCTTTCAGAAAAAGCTTCTCCTTTATCTGTCGGATAACCGCATCATAACTTAGGTATTACTCGTATAATCATTATTTCTATTTATTTTGATTATTTTGACTACCCTAATTGTTAATTTAACGTAAAATTTGTATCGTCTGGAAAACTATGTTTTTAAAAGATATCTTATCTTTTAGTACTAATATAATTTTTATCTAAATACAAATACAAATGCAAATACAAATATTGCGGCTGAGGTTGGACTTCCCATTTGAACATTTCTAAGTAGGTTTTAACGGGTTTGGGAACATGAGGCCAAGGATTGTCATGCTGTAGAATCACCTTTTCGTGCCTCTGCTCGTATTGCTGCAGTTTTTCCCATGCTTGTAAATGCCTTGGCAGGTAACGCGTAATGCTGAAGCAAGCTTTTCTTGCGTTTGGCATGGATCCTCATCGAACAATGCATCCAATTCAGCGTCTTCGAAAAATGTTGGCCTTCCTTCGGCCGTCAACATCGAAATCACTATCTTTGAAGCGATGAAACCAATCACGGCACGTTGTTTCACTTAGAGCTCTCGATGAGCCTCAACCGCCGTTTCTAAGTTTCCAATAAACAAAAATCAATATGTACTTATTTTGATCCATATGGGCGTCTTCTTCAAGCACTAGTACTATACTAGCTACTCATTTAAAATCAATGAGTAAATAATGAAGGAATGGTAGTAAGTATTGATGTCGGATCAGATGGGGTGAAATATTTCTTACATCGCTTGATGAAACTTGTATATTTTGCAGCATATGAAAAGCAGAGAGTACTGTCATCAGCAAAGGGATATATTGGTTAAGAAGCAGCAGACAGGAGACCATGGAGATGCAAATTAAAAAAATTATCGGTGACAGAAAGGGGCCCTGGATATCAGACTTATGACCCTCTAAGACAACTTTAACTGAACGTTCCGAATGGTAATTTCCAATCCATTGAAGAAGAGATTCGTCGGTCACTGTCAAATGTCACTAAAATACTATATAAACTGCAACTATCTTACTTTCACCAGATTTGTGTAGACTATTGATGTATTTTTCGTTGAAACATGCTATCAAATCACCTGTAGACCTGTTGATGTGGAAAGCATACTGTTCTGGCCTACACTGCTGAATTTTTCAACTCTTGTTTCCCATTCCTTCGTCTCTTTTCCGGATTTTATTTTTGTATCAGACACTTGGATCTATAGCTTTGAGAGAAAAGATTATACTAGTATGTAGCTTACCCGTTCATAAATTTATTGCTAAGACCAACGAGAACTCCGCGGTAGTTTTTGGAAAACATTTCAAAACTACCAGATCACGGACCCCTATTAATTAACACAAGCCCTTATTTGAAATGTTCAAGATACTGTATAAGTTGTGTTACTTGTACCAAACTGTTAAAAGAATGACTAATATTTTAGTAGGAAGTATCATGGTTGTACTTTTAAAAAACTCAACAAGTCGATAAGCGTGAACAATTTCGAACAAGATAAAAAACTCGGCAAGTCAATATGCGTGGACACTGGACAAGTTCGTGTAAGATAATGTGTTCGAGCGTACAAGTCTTCCAGACACGTTTTGGCTTGCTCTGTATTTGACGCATATACGCGATTTAACAAGGACGAAATCATGATCAAGTTCAAGTTCAACAAGCTTTCGCTTAGGATCAAAGTTCATTTGCGTTTTGAAATTCGTTCGAACTTGAATATCACTGATAATACACTCATCTACTAATTTATTTCAAGAGATTACAAAGTGATTACAAAGCTAAATAAAGTGATTGAAAAACAATTTACAAAATCCTTAGTTACCTATAGCGTAACCATATATTTCTGCAGTTTATGAAAAAGTAACAGGGTAAGTACCAAAAAAAACGTTTTAATATTTTTCTCAGTATTTTTTGAAATTACTGTAGAAAAGTTGTTAACTAAGACTATATACGAGGGCGGGTCAATAAGTCCGTGACTTTTGGATTAAAACTGATTTTTTGATAAAAAAATAATTTTATTTTTCAACGTAGTCCTCCTTGAGCTCTATACACTTTGTCCAACGCTTCTCCAATTTTTTTATCCCTTACAAAAAAAATGATTTGTCGAGGTCCTCAAAATGACGAGATGACTTCATCATTGGAGTCAAATCTTTTTCCACCAAACCATTTCTTCAGGTTTGGGAACAAGAAGTAGTCGCTCGGAGCCAAATCTGGAGAATAGGGTGGATGAGGGAGCAATTCATAGCCCAATTCATGGATTTTTGCCATGGCAACTGCACATGTGTGCACCCTTGCATTGTCTTGGTGGAAAAGAACTTTTTTCTTGGCCAAATGAGGTCGTTTTTTTTTCAAATCGTCATTGAATCGGTCCAATAAGTTGGCATAATATTCCCCATTGATTGTTCTTCCCTTTTGAAGGTAGTCAATGTGGATTATCCCGCGTGCATCCCAAAAAACAGTCGCCATAACTTTATTGGCTGACAAACCCACCTTGGCCTTCTTTGGCGCCAATTCACCCTTAGAAACCCACTGTTTTGACTGTTGTTTGTTGTGATGGATCCATATTTCGTCCACGGTTACAAAACGGCGCAAAAACTCCTCCATATTGCGATTAAACAACGCCAAACCTTCCTGTGAAGTTGTTACACGATTGCGTTTGTGGTCGACTGTGAGCAAACGCGGCACCCATCTTGCGGAAAGCTTTCTCATGCCCAAGTGATCATTCAAAATTGAAACCACTGAGCCATGCGAGATCCCTACGGCTTCCACAATCTCTCGCACTTTCAATCTTCGGTCGGCCAACAATTTTTTCGATTGTTTCGGGTGTAGAGACCTCAACTGGGCGTCCAGGAGGTTCGGCATCTTCAGTGCTTGTACGGCCACAACGAAATTCAGTAAACCACTTTTTTACCATTGAAATTGATGGTGCAGTATTTATCAAGCTTAGCCTTGGTCTCGGTAATGGTTTTTTTTCGCAAGAAATAATGCTTAATAAGCACACGAAATTCACTTTTTTCCATTTTCTCCTCAAATTAGTGAGTAGTCTGATAAAAATAGCTGTCAAACACAAACTAACTGACGCAGCAAGTTTAAATTTTGACAGGAATCAACTGACAAATGCCTGTTGACAGGAGCAGTGTTGCTGTTTCAGTAAAGAGGTCAGAAATTCAAAAATGCACAGAATTATTGACCCGCCCTCGTATGTTCAGTTTTTGATGGCAGACGAAAAAAAAATGCAGACAGACAATACAGTTTGGACTACTTGAAGTTTGGATTTATTTCATCTCTATCAAATCAACACGTGCCGATGTGCCTCATATTTGAAAAAGTGTTCAGGAATGATGCCTTAAAGCCTTCACAAACGGAGGACCACTTATCAAGAGTACATGCTGAAAAAAAAGCAGGCCATTGTCCATAAGAGAAAAGGCCATCCATAAGATCGATGTTTGCGTCATCATCTATGCGAGACGTCGATGGTTTACGAGCATCCTATAATATATCTTTAATAACAGCGAAGCCGGGGAAACCCCACACAATTGGAGAGCAGCTTATTTTACCAGCCATTGCGGACGTCCTCAACAATGTATTGCACAAGCCTGCACATGATATTACTTATTAAGAGAATTTCTTTGAGCAATAACACCGTTCAGAGACGAATAGACGAGATGGGTCGCGACGTGGAAAACATTTTATGCAATTTCTTACAGACCAACAGATTCTCTCCCGAGTTGGACGAGTCTACATTATCCGGCAATGAAGCTCTGCTGTTAGGATATATTCGATATATTAAAGATGAAAATATGTACCAACAACTGCTTTTTGCTACTTATTTAGAGATTGATAACAGAGGAGAATCGATTTTTCATGCCATGGAAAGTTTTTTTATCGACAAAGTTATTCCATGGAAGAACATTGTTTCTGTTGACTTCTGCACACTGAAGTAGCTATCAAGAGGCTCTCGCTCGCTTAGCAAGATATTCTACTATTTTTGAACCTGTGTTGGAGTTTTTACAAGAAAAAGATCCGAATTTGAAAGAAAATCTGAACAATTGTAAAACAGATATTTATTACTTAACTGATGTCTTTGGTATGTTCAACAAAATTAATTTGCAGCTGCAGGGTGACGGCTTGATTAAAACAAAATCAATAATATCGGCCTTTGTGGGTAAACTCATCCTTTATAAACAAAATTTAAGTAGAAAAGAATATGCACACTTTTTGCATATAACAAAATTACCAGAAATACTTCAAGACGATGTTATTTTATCATATGTCACTCACTTGGACACATTACACAAAGATTTTACTAAAAGGTTTGAGGATCTCTTAAATTTACAAATTCCTCAATGGATAATAAATGCATACAATATCACAGACATAGAAGAAGCCGATCTGATAATCCAAGAAGGGTTGATTACCGTCAGCACAACCGAGGAGCTTAACCCAGATAACTCTGAATTATTTTTCTGAAATATTTTCAATTTTTTTTAACTACAAAAATCTTATGTTTGGCTTCTAAGTGAAGGAAATAAATTCATATTTTCGAATTCCCCTGAATAGTTACGCCGTTAAGGTTATCCGCTATCAAGCTATCCATATTGGGGTTCCACATAAAATAATTAAAAAAATTGGTTCAAAAAAGTTATTACAGTTTTTTGATATGATAGTTAACAAAACAAGAAACATGGAGAGCGTAGTCACACTTTACACATATTGTTGTGCACTTATTTGAACAGTTTCTACATTTCAGTGGTTTTTTTTTTTCACTGTTTCAACTGGCAAATCATTTACGTAGTGATCTATTCCATCATATCGAGAATCTGTTGCTCTCTTCTTAGAAGGCCCCCCTTTAGCAGTGACCACCCTCTTGTTTGTCTCTAAAATAGACGTAGCTAGGCTTCTTCTAAAGCCCAGGTCATCTAATTTACCTCCATCCTCGTTGAAGAGATGCCAAACATTT
Organism: Volucella zonaria; assembly: GCA_963966105.1. Lineage (NCBI taxonomy): Eukaryota > Metazoa > Arthropoda > Insecta > Diptera > Syrphidae > Volucella > Volucella zonaria. The sequence goes on along the minus strand of OZ014532.1, from coordinate 37,092,631 downwards.
TGTTCAGCCACGTCTACCATGTGTGTTATAAGAGGAAAATACCACTTTTTACCCCAGGTAGAAACTCGATAAAGAGAAATATTCTGATCTGCACGATCTACTCCTCCCATACCACTGTTGTAGCCAAAGAAAAGCTTCAGTTGTGGCACAGCTGTTTTTTCCCTCATTTCTCTTGAGTATCTTGCCACAGAGTTTATTGGGGTGGCCCTGTCAAAATTTGTGGCAACAGTGTGAATAAATTGTCAAAAAATATTTTATATGGAATATCAGCCAATGGTTATTCATCGGCACATGTCATAACAACACTGTATCCAAGCGTCTCTTCTTTATATTTATAGTTACAAGTCCCAGCACCCTGGTATGGCTCCATGCACACAATGTAGCCATCACTTGTGCCGCCAACCTAGAACTTGTAACCAAATCTGATGGGTTTTCCTGTAAAAAATAAAATTTACAAAGTACGAGTATAGTGAATAACCAGATAAATATACATAATATTAAACAATATTTTTTGTAGGTTGAATGCAAGTGTACCTACCCCTAATAAATTGCTTGCAACCATGTCTTCCAAAATAAGGGACCATCTTTTCGTCAACTGAATCGCATTCTTCATATGGAGCAAAATTTTTGAATCTCTCATTCAACATGTTGACTAGGATTCTCACTTTGGCAAATCTGTCTTCCTTATTTAGTTCGTCGTTATTGCACACATGTAGGTTCGACATAATAAAACCAAAACGGTCTCGAGACAAAGCCTGTGCCACCAAATCGATATGAGTATCTGTTGAATTTTGCCAATAAAGATTTTTTCGGGGAACAACGACATATCCGCTCAGTAGTAGAATTCAAAGAAAACTCCACATTTCAATTTCTGATACATCACCAAGTTTGTGGTTTTTTGCCGCATACTGGTTTGTAAAGCTCAATATAGTTCTCATTATTTGTTCATCAAGGAATAGTTTGAAGTATTCGAGACGTGTTTTTAATTCGTTTTTGGTACTGTAAAGAGGAATCCAGGGAGTAAAAGGAATATTGGGTTCTGCATTTGTCCAGTTGAAATCAGCCGGATTGCTTTTTTTTTCGCCTATAGACCTTTTTTGCAACCTTCTTTACTTTGTCTGCTTTTGTATAGATAATTTGACAGCCTATAGAAGCATTGTTTGGATCTGTAAAATGAAACTATGCTCTTATAATATATCAACATTAGAGAACAGTCATGAGAATTACCAATAGTATTCGAAGGTCCAGGTTGACCAAAGTGGGTTGTTCGAGCATTCCTTACAGTTACAACTGCATCAGCATAGAGTTGCGATCCTGGGATACGATCAAAAGTTGGGAACTCTTATTAATTACACTTGATACTATGTCTATTTATTTTGTTAAATTTCGATGAGAAAATTATGTCAAGTTTACTCACTTAACAAACCGTAAAGATCTTAAATTGGTAAGTATTTTGTATCAATAGGAAAAAAAATAGGGATAGGATTTTTAAAGTAATTTGGTTATGGGGGTCTGAGGTTTCAGCTCATTTTGGAAAAGGGGTCTCTTGACCAAAACAGTTTGGGAATCCCTGTACTGGATGATGGAAAATTAAGAAATCTAATTGGCAAATACTTAGACCATGTTTACAATCGCTTTTCCAAATTTGCTCTTGAATCTTGTAAAAAATGCTTCCTGGATGTTGCAATAACTGATATTTCAATAACATATTTTCCAGAGAATACCGTCAAAAAAAATTTTTAGAATGTCACCAAAGTTGACTTCGCTAAACAAAAATCTATTATTTGTACTGTGCCTCAGTATGATTGCTGATCCCAATTTTCATGCTGATTTCAGCTTCATATTTTTATAAAATATATAACCAGTCATATTAAAAACTCTATCTTTATTTTAAGTTCTATAAAATCGCCCAAAAAGCTAAAACACTGGATAACTCCGGACCTAGTGTTTCTTATCGGTAAAAAAAATTCACTACGATTGAAATGTAGCAGGAATCCCACAAATGTCGATTTGAAAAAAAATACAAAAGGCCTTAGTTATATATAATTTAACGCAGCTACAGGGAAACTAAGAGATGAATGTAAACAAGTTAATAACATTCTCAATAAGCCTTCTTCATCAAATAAACCTACTACGATTCGCTTTAATAATAGTACCATTTATGAAAAACATTTTTAGTAAAAATGTAGGACACTGTCTTACCCAAAGCCCTTAAGTGCGCGTATGTGATACCGCTTTTCAAAAAGAATGCCGCTAATGATAGGTCAATTTCGCTACTCCCTACAATTAGTAAAGTCTTTAAAAGAGTTAAAAAAAATAGGTTTGTTAGCTCTCTGAATGAAACATGTCTCAATTTAGGTTTCAAAAAAGTAAAACTATTGATTTTCTTTTCTTTTATCTGCCACACTTCAGTATGGCAGTATTTATTAGAGCGAAGTATATTTCAACCACTTCTGGTGTTGCAAAAATTTACTATATGAAAAATATGCCGAGTCTTATATTATTTAATGTTCAGAAAATTCTTACTGTCGTTCGAAACTTATTATTTATGGAACGAATATAACCATTCCATAGATCAGACTTTGCGAAATCTTTGAACATGTCGTTTTATTATCTCTCCTTAATAAAATATACCATTCATTCTACTTGTTCAAAAATGTTTTATTTCTTTCAGACCAATAAATTTGAACTTTGGATATTTGTGGAACGAGGTTCCTTTAAGCGGCTTGCGGCAGGGGCCTAAAAGGTAGAAATCTCCCCGCCGAAAAGCGTAACGGAAGTACCCCCTCCATGTGCCTCTCGTTTTTATTTGTGTATTTATATTTAAATTAAAACAAAAAGAAAAAAATTTCCACTCAACTTGGAGTCGAGCCCACGACCTATCAACCAAACGCACGGTACTGTTCCAATTGGAGCCTGTATAAAACGCCTTAAATGTCTTTCTTATTGATTTTACTACTCAATCGCAAGCCGAAACATGTCTAAACTCTACGGAAGTCTATGAACGACTGTTGGACGGGGGTACGTCCGTTTTAAAAGCACCACAATTATTTTTTTTTTTTTCGATAAAGAATCTAACTTGCTCCGCAGGGAAATAAAAGGAAAATCAAAGAAAAGAAAGAGAAAAATAGAAGTAGATTTAATTAAATTTTACTACACAATGATTCTCAATACAAAAATTCCAGAATGCGATCCTTATAAATTTTTATAAGAATAGGAATCATTTCTTTAGTGTCCCTCAATTCGGCTACACAAGCGGTTAATTTACTGAATGTGCATTACTGAGACTGATTGGAGAACTAACAGGCACTAACCAACATACTACTAACTGTCTACGCACTTTCGTGTATGACAGTGACCATTGCGGTCTCAGCACCGATATAACTGTTACCAACGAAACTACGGAATTGGAAGAATTATTTCAAAGGTATTTCGACATCATTGGCCCGAGCTATAACCTTGAAAATCGAGTCCTTGTGCAAAATTTCTACCTTCGAAATGAAATAGTGAACTGGTGACTCGAGATCTCGGGTTTCAATCAGTTCGGTGACGAGAATATACCAAATAATGTCATCGACGACGATAGGGTACTATCCTCGTGCATCTCGAAGGAAGAGCTATGGGAACCGATAGAATACCGAACATTGTGATTCGGTATCACAATACCACCCTGTTTCATAATGCCGATTATCCAGCGCATTTGAAAACTGCTGTGGTCCACCCCATCCATCCCTAAAAACGATAAAGACACATCAAATCCAGCGAATTTCCGGTAGATCGGTTTTCTTCCAAATATCAGTAAGGTTTTCGAGGAGGTGATCGAAAACTGTTTCTGATATCCAATATAGTAGAGCAAAGGCAAGAACCAGTGCACTGATGCCTGCCTGATTGACTTGCAAAAAGCCTTCGATACCGTATGGTTAGAGGGACTCTTTTCAAGCTGAACAGTTTGGGCATTAGTAAACCACTATTGTATATTCTTTTCAATATGCTCACAGATAGTTCATCGTGAAAAATGGCTATGTGACTTCTGCTGGAACATCTTATCAGCTCAACCAAGTTATGAGACAAGCTAATGTAGCATTTTCTAATTTACTAAAGTAGGCAATGCTGAACCATTAGAAAAACATGAACTAGAGTTGATAGAATCAAGATTTTTTACAAAAGCCTTTTTCTAAAATGAACACGCCTACAACAATATCTCTACAGCTTCAGTAGCGATTACTGGGTCTAAAAACTAAGAGCAAGATGCCAATTTTCGAGCAAAGTTATTGTACATAAAAAGTCAGTTATCGATAATGGCGGTATACCGTACGAAATTACTTATGTAAAAGGCAAGTTTTGTCTTATTACAATACAACACACACTGATGTATCAGATGGTTTATGTAACGGTCCAACTGGAAAATTAGTGCACTTAGATTAAAGATACAAATAACATTGTTTTGGTTGGAGCTTTGTGGCTCAACAGATATTGGTTGTAAGAAGAGAAGAAAGGCTGCTCAATTAGCTGTACAAAATGGAGTTAGTAATCTTACTGTGCCTATTGAACTACGATCTGCGAATATTTCGTTGACATCAGATATTGTTTTTGTACTATGACTATACATAACTCACAGGGTGGAGCTTTCAGTGAAATTATATAGGAGTACAGCAAAGATCATTCGAAAGAACTCATTTACGTTGCGTTATCACGTGTGACAAATATCGAAAAATTGTGTATTGTAACATCTCAAGATGATCCAACGAAATTTAAGTTTTATCATAATCGAAAGCCAGCTATATCTACAGAGAGGTTGCTGCAAGAATTCCATAGATTAAACACATTACAGACCAGAACACAAGATATCCTGAATATGATTCGTAATACAATAGTCCTATCATTATTCACTTTTAACTGTAAAAGTTAAAGAATTCGTATCTTGGATATTATGGATCCAGTTTTTCCAAATTCTGATCTTCTTTTACTTCCTGAAACGTGGATGAAAAATGAACAAAAAATTGCTGTCGCAAATTTAAATTGCATTTCTCAATATAAAAGAAAAAATGTTCTTGCAGGTGGGGTCGCAATATACCAGAACTCTGAAGATACTGTCCACAATTGTACAGAAAATATGGAAATAATTTCGTCAAACATTACAGAATTGAGTACTAGGCATTCGTCAATCGGTGGCATTTGTTCTGTTGTTTGTAACATGGGACACGACGTAGTATAGTAGCTACAATATTTATATATCTCCCAATCAAGAGATTGAGAATATTATATTAGTTATTCATCGAGCGCTCTTAGAATATACTGAGGGGAGTTCTAAATTAATAGTTTCACTCATAGTGGCTTGAGACTTCAACATTGTCTTCAGTAAGAAAGGAAAATTTGAAGAATTCGCATCTTTTTTGTCAGAAAAATTTGATTTGTCTATAAATAATGATACAGCGCAGCACACAACAAAATCCGGTACAACAATTGATGCTCCTTTTTCGAGATACTTGGACAAAATTGAATCCGGATTATATGTATTTTATTTTAGTTACCATAAGCAAATAATTACCATGATAAAACATGATGAGACTTAAAATATTGTTTTATATGTATTTTATACAATTTTAAAATTTCTAATTCACTATTTGTTAACTAATTTTCAATAAATCGGTATTTTTCCTAGTGTATTTAAAGAAAGATTTTGATTTAATACCTCATTTTACATTATTTTCATTGAAAATACAAAACAAAATTAAATTATATGTACATAAATATGTATATTAATACAGCAGGTGACGCACTTAAAAAAATTTGAATAAATTTATATTTTTACATTAGGAGTCAAAAGCGAAAGGAGCTTCGTTCCTAACGGGGGTCCCTAACCCCACACGTTTTTTTTACTTACAATCGTTTTTTTTTTACAAATGACAAGTAATTTTAAAGTAAAAGTTAAATAAGTAATGTATGTATTACATAAACCACATACGGACCAGGACCATACAGTAATCATACCTTTCAGAATGAAACCAAACAAATTTTTATTCTTGTAAGTTTCAAAATGAAAAATCGTTTAAGCATGTCTACTTCTTATTTAAGTTCCAACAACCTATTTTTCTTTTCCTCCAATTCAATTACAACAGAACTTGAATTTTATTGACATATGTTTGCTGCATCAGCGGTTATTCAAAAACAACAGGAGTTCATGAAAAAAAATCGAATAGGTTATTTTATTTTGTTTTTATTTCCTTTAGGTCATCTACAAGTATGTATTTTAATGGTCGTTTCTAAGAAGCAACCTCTTGGCAACACATTTTTCGGATTACCTTAAGTGAAAAAAAATTATGTACTTACCTCACGTATGCCAATACTTCTTATTCTTATTTTTCGGAAACAATAACTTGGAGAAAAATTCCCAGCACGTTATCACTCCAATACAATACACAAATATGAACATACGTGATATTAAATGTAAAATCAGAAGGACGAAACGTAGAGAAACGGAATGTAATAACAGCCGCAAATTAATATGCATATACTTGGAAGTTGTCAATTACATGCGCCAGTGTGATCAGTACTGAGCCTACTATAATAGATTTTTAGACACTAGAAACTCGAAATATTTTTAAAATAAAATATCAACATCACGTAGAGAAAATGATTAAAGTAAATTCTACAATCGATAAATTTGATTATCTAGGAACTTCGCGGAATGTTTTTTTTTTTTTTTTTTTTTTTTTTTTTTCCGGCGAGGGCAGGTGAAAATCTTCCATCAGACACTATGAGGATCAGAAGCGCGTGCTCATAGTAGTGTGAGATTCTTACTCACTAAAAACACCTCCCTTCATTGTTGATTTTAATACCGCAACTAAGTAGAACTTATCAAGCAGTTTTTATTTCATAAGGTCACGATTGGTAGGACACTTTCCAATGGAAGACCCTACACGCTTTCTTAATGCGGTTTCAATTTATCGCGCAAGGTCCAACGGTTTAGTTCGTTGAAGACGGCGTAGTATGTTTCGTTCGTCCAAGACTTCTAGGACTGTATTGTTGATATGGCCGCTTAACCGGACTTTATGTTTTCGTGCGCAGTTCCTGACTTCATCTTCCACGAAAGGAACTCCGAGGTCTCGATGCAGGTCATTATTTCTTATAAACCATGGGGCACGCACAAATTGTCGTAGCACTTTATTTTCAAAAGTTTGTATTATATTTACATTTGATTTCTTAGTACAACCCCAGAGTTGTATACCATAGGTCCACACCGGCTTTAGCACTTGCTTATAAAGAAGCAGCTTGTTTTCTAAGCTTAGCTTGGAATATTTACCAAGTAGCCAGTACATTTCTCTGTATTTGGCCTCTAGTTCTTTTCGTTTCTTTCTAACATGCGTTTTCCATTTAAGCTTCGCGTCAAGTGTCATTCCCAAATACTTAGCCTCGTTTGCAAAGGGGATACACACCGAGTTTATAGAAATGGGCAAGTGATTTATCTTTCTGTAGGTGAAGTCAACATGTACAGATTTTGTCTCATTAAGGGTAATTCGCCAGATCTTTGTCCACTCGTAGACTTTATTTAAAGCAGTCTGAAGTTTCGCCGTTGAGTCTTCTATTGATTCTCCAACCGCTAAGATAGCGGTGTCGTCAGCAAAAGTAGCGAGAACAGTATCCTCGACGTGTGGTATATCTCTTGTATATAAAAGGTACAAAAGTGGGCCCAGTACGCTTCCCTGCGGTACTCCGGCTAGGATATCTTTAAATTTCGAAACATCATTTCCGTATCGAACGCGAAAAATTCTATTTTCAAAATAGCTTGTCAATATATTATAAAGCTTTAATGGCAAAATTCGTCGCAGTTTGAACTTCAAACCTTCATGCCATACTTTGTCAAAAGCTTGTGAGACGTCAAGAAATACGCGCGAACAAATCTTTTTTTCTTCCAGGGATCTTTCAATTACATCAGTAATTCTATGCACCTGATCAATTGTTGAATGCTTAGTCCGAAATCCAAATTGATGGCTGGGAATAAGATTTTGGTTTTCGATAATTGGGAGAAGACGTTTTAGCAAAATCCTCTCAAAGATTTTCGACAGGATCGGTAGAAGAGAAATGGGTCTGTATGATTTTTTATCGTTTGGAGGTTTTCCTGATTTTAGTACCATAATGACTTCTGCAACTTTCCACTGGCTTGGCACGTATTCAAGCCTCAGAGCCGCGTTAATAATGTGTAAGAGCTTTATAAGTGCTTTTTGAGGTAGCATTTTCAGAACTTCTCCGGTAATAAGGTCATACCCCGGAGCCTTCTTTGGTTTTAATTTCCTTATTACAGTTTTGATTTCAGCAAGAGTTGCATTTGTCATTACAAAATTACTATATGCTATTTCTAAAGAACTGGTGCCGGGTGCCAGTGTCGGGCCGTCGGAGGGCTTGAAAATTTCTTCAAGATAGTCGGCAAAAACCTCCGCTTTTTCCTTATCCCCCTTAGCCCATTCGTTATTGCCGACCTTGATTGGTGGCGCGGGGATTTTGGGCCTTTTTAAGCATTTTAAAGCTTTCCAAAGCGAGTAATTTGTTTCTTTTCCTGCCGTCAGGTTTTGAACATATGTATTTACTTCGGAATTTCTGTAACTTTTAAGAGTCTCCTTGAGCAGATTACAGAGCCTGTTTAAGCGTGTTTTATCCTGCGGCGCTCGAGTTGTTTGCCATCTTTTGCGAGCTTTTCTTTTTTCTCTTAACATATCTTTTACCTCAGGCGGGTAGTTTAAGTTACGTTTAGCCGTGTTTTTTCGTTGACAAGGTGTATTGTTCCACGCAGCACATTGGACTATTTCAACGAAAGAATCCACTTCGATTTCGAGTTCAAGTGCTGCTTTAAGTGAAACGTCTAGTTCTAGGTTATTATTAATCTCATTTCTGAATCCTTCCCAATTAGTATTTCGTCCAGTTAGTCTTAATGGTCCTTGTTTTTTAATAAACGTGTCGTTCATTGTCAGTATGACTGGAGAATGATCGGAGGAAAGATCGAAGCTTTCATCAACGTTTATATCCGAGTTACGAATTCCTTTAACAACGAAGAAATCGACAAGATCGGGTATTTTCGTTGTGTCTGTTGGCCAATAAGTCGGCTTGCCCGTTGAATAGAAGTCACAATTGTGTTCCATACATGCTTTATAGAGTATTTTACCCTTTTGGGAGACACATCTTGATCCCCAAAAAGTGTGTTTGGCATTGAAATCACCGCCAATCATAAAAGCCGATCCAAGAGAATTGAATATATTTTTAAATATATGTTTTGAAGGCGTAAATCGTGGAGGACAGTAGATGGCTGAAATAGTAAAGGAGTTCCGTACCAATTTTACGCGCACCGCAATTAGTTGTACAGACTCGAGCTCTACTTTTATATCTTCGTTGTGCTCAAGAGACTCTTTAATGTATACAGAGGATCCGCCTCTCGCGTTTCCCGAAGGGTGATACGCGTAGTAATCTTTAAAACCTCTAATTTTTGCAGATGACCCATTTTTCAAGTGGGTTTCGGAAACCAAACAAACGTCAATGTCGTTTTTCCTTAGGAATAACTCAAGTTCATAAAGTTTTTCTAAGATTCCGTTTGCATTCCAGGTGAGTACGTTTAATTTTTCCCTTTTCATTTTTTAGGCGAAGGACGTTTTTTATTAAACCTATTTTCAAACTTCTTTAGCTTATCTAAAATAAGTTCATTGATTTTGTTTTGCTGCTCAAGCTGCGCGAGAATAACGGAAAATACTTGGGAAGCAGGATCTCCGGAATCTTTTGCCTTTAGCTTGGTAGCTTCAGCGTATGTAAGTTTTTCCGATGCTTTCTTTTCAACACTGGAATCAATCACTTTCGCCTTGGCGTTTTTAACGATATTTTGAGCAGATCCCGATGTTTTTTCTTTAGTTTTGGGATTCTCTTTTTGTGGCTTAAACAACTTGTCACGTCTGTTTTGCAACTCCTTTGCTACTTCACAGCCACGGAAATTTGCTACGTGTTTACCCCTGCAGTTGACACAAGTCGGAGGGGTTTGTTTGCTTACGTTGCATTCTTTGGACAGGTGTTTACCTGCGCATTTTACGCACCGAGGCTCTTTTTGGCAGTAAGCTTGCGTATGGTTAAATTCCTGGCATCGCTTACACTGCGGGATCAGTTTCGAGTTTTTGCGTCGAGGCTCAATTTTAACAATAATGTTGAGGATTGACTTAATATCGTATATTTTTTGGGTATGTTCAGTGTTCTCAAAGGTTAGCATAAAGAGGGGAAGGCTACGTTTAACTGTCATATCCTTTCCTTCAATTTTTTGTTTCTCTCGCTTTTCGATGTTGACGACATCAATGATTTTAAAACCCTTGTTTTGTAAATCACTTACGATATCTTCTTTTGGGCAAGACGGATGCAGTCCTCTGGCGACGACACGAATAGGTCTTTCGCACTTGTTCTCGTATGTGAACCATTGGATTTTTTCGACGCTTAACTTGCGAGAAAGAATGCGATAGTTGTCAGCGTCCTTGACATTGACTTTCCATACATTATTATTGCGCGATGTTACTATATAGTCCGATCTCGGCAGGGTCATCAATATGTTTTGGAGTTTCTTGTAATCTGAAACTCCAGTGACATTGATTGGCGGGGGTGTTCGTTGTTTTTCCGCTTTGATTTTTTCAGGACTCATGTTATTGTTGACATTTTTCTTCGGGAGAAGACGCAGCTTTACGCTTTTTTCCGGGACGTTTTTGCAAGATCCAGTCGGTTTCTCGACCTAGCTCTTCTTCATCTGTTTCGTAGATATTTTTAACAGATTCAATAGACATAACGTCGCTGTTTGACTTTTCCTTGGTTTTCAGTTTTTCCAGTTCTTTTTTAAGATCTTCGCATGTCGCTTCCATTTTGGTTAGCCTAGTACGAAGTTCGGTATTTTCGTCTTTCAGGCTATTTATTTTCACTGAGGTCCATTCTTCGCAAGACGACGTTTTTGGTGTCGTTGGACTTCTTTTGTTATCTTCTTGTTTTGGAGATCTAGGTGGTGGAGATCTCGAAACCCGTGAACTTTTTCCGAACGGGTTGATAAGATGCAATTCGCGGAATGTAAGGCCAAATACGAGGCTCCTGTTCTACTGACCATTCAGCCTTTCGCAAAATTAATTTTTGGCGACTCTAAATGAATAATGATTGGATTGTTAAAACCCGATCGATTCAGAGTGGCCTAAGCATTGCATTGCAAGTTCAAAGAAAATCAGTCGACAGTTTCTGGCATAATCTTTCATCCTCGAATCACCAACAGCCTGAGAAACCTTGTAGTGACCGAAAGTTGAAGGATAATTAAAGAATTGAGTGAGAAAAATTCTGTCATTTAGTTGTATGAACCGAAATTTCAAAAAATGAAAGCTGGAACAACTTTTGCTGTTAATTGTGTCCCTCTCACAATGTTTCTCCCAACAATGACATCAGTGTAATAATTGTGATGCGATCGATCCAAAAATTCAAAACTTTATGAGACTTGTGCAATTAAGAAACACTCTAGTCTCTAACAATTGGCTAACTTTAACCATTATGTCTTGCATAAGATCTTATTTCCGTAATAGAAAAAGAAGGTCAACTCAGTTTGATAATTTTTCAAAATCGTTGGTAGTTATCTTGAGTTTCCTCGTAATATTTTAAGTAAGACTACCTATTTATTTCTACCTACGCAATACTGTATCATTCCATTAATTCTGATATTCCATTTTTTTTTTTTTTTTTAAATTAGCGCGCGCCCAGCGGCTATTAGTACCCATAAAATGTTTGCGCACAGCGCGGGCGAAGGAAAATTGGGGAGGAAAGAAAGAGTGCCAAGAGTACCTATGTACGTTGGTTTTAAATGCCGGAATGTTATAATGACTAATAAATAGAAAGCTTGCCAAGGCATTCCAAAAGCGAGTTGTTCGACTTAGGAACGAATCACGATATTTTAGAGTACGCCCGAAAGTGGGCTTGAGGATATACTGATCAGCAGTTAAAGTGAGACGAGTGTTACGGTTGAAGGTTTGAAGTGGCGATTTCTATGGAGCACTGGTGGTGGAAATGTCGATAAGACAAAGTGAGTCACGAGACATTGCGTTAGTGTACAAGGGTGTGTATTATCTGAGAGATATTATCATTACCTATGGTTTTATGCCCAGATGTGGGCATTGTATTCCAATTTTAACCAGATGAATGCCTTATATATGAGGGCCTGATCAGAGGGCGTAAAACGCTTAGGGAAACCTAGATATTTTGCGGCATTTTTAACGATACCGAATATGTGGCATCACATGTGGACACACATACCGAGAATGGAAACCTTTTCGGTTTCACCGATGCATGTTCGATTCATGGATAATGGCTGGGTACTTAAATTTTGCTTTAACGACAGCAGACAGCTTGTGCTTTGGAAGCATTGAATTCCACTCTGTGGATAGTTCCCCAATTGGTTATGCTTTTGATATCGGAATTTAGTGAGCTTTACACCGCGTGCTGTTGACAAAAAACGCATATGGTCATAGTACCTCGGCGTGAAATCCCGAACTTTAAAAATTAATTTGTATCGTTCCTTTAAAAATTAAAAAAAAAAAAATAAATAAATATTCTGCACAGATGTACGAAATTGGCAGGGATGCCAAAACTAGACACTGCTCTTTATAGCCCGTGTGTGAAAATTTGATCGATTGCAATTTTTTCTGTTCCCAAACTGCACTGATAAGGCCAATCAGGTTGCTGGCGAAGATTTTCAGACGTTCATATAATATGGCAGATAGGATCTTATACAATATATTGAGGATACTTAAATATCAGTATTTAGCGCAGTAGAGGGCTCTCCGTTTTGTGGATCGGGCAATCGATACTGAGATTCCATGCATACACTCTTCTGACCAAATCTACATAAGTAATTAGTTCGTGTATGCTCTCCATAAAGTGGCTCTCTAAGGGCTTTGAATACATCGGCTGGAAGCCGTCAGGTCCAGCGCCTTTTTTGGATTTTAGCTGAGATACTGCTTTTCTTTCGTTTCACTCGCATATAATTTGCAACATCTTTTTCGGAACGGTAGCATTCAGTCACAAAAATGATCCATTGTATTTCAGGTGTTCCGGCTGCCAACAGCACGCAGGATTGGTACTCCATATACTAAGTTGTTTCCTAATAAAAATCATTTCCTCAGTTTTAATGTTAACATACGTTATAATAAAAATAAATATGTAGTGTATATGTAGTGTAACGTCGAAAGACATAGCTTAAGTTTAACTAAGAGAATTTTGAGATTTTAAGTTAATTAAGCTTATTTCTTAGCATTTTTTTGTCTAGTATGTAAGAGTAGATGAATTAGTTCAAATAAAAATGCATTTAAAATTAAAAAAATATGAAATGCTGGATTGGGACCATGCGGTCATACATCTAGGTACCTAATGCTATGTTTACTACGCTTTAGTGATGTGAACGGAAGCTTTGGCCATCATAGTCTAAGTTGAATGATCCAATCTCAGCACTGACTCAACTACAAAGTTTCCTTCTTTATCTCGATAGTTTGTTGTACGGGACTTGTTGAATTCATACGTAGCTGTTGGTAAAACTTCCGTACATTATTGGATCAGCACAAATTCTCAATATCTTCTATAGCGTGCTTCTCGTGCTCTTCTTCTTCCCGTCTCTTTTGCTCGTAGAGTTCATGAATGGCTCTTGTCCTACGCTGCTGCGAATTTAGAGCGTTTATGATGGCATGTTGGCAGTATTGCCACTGATCTTCGGGACTTAATGATGGTGGCATAGGATTTGTTGATAGATTTTGAGATACGCATTCGGCGAAAATTCTGGCTGTCTTTTGTGATTACAGCTTTTCTACATTATACAAATATTTTCTCACGGTAGTTATTATCTATTTTGGCGCCTTAGAAACCCGCATTGGCTGCAACAAGTTAGTGATTCGATGAAAATTTGGCTACCGGGAAGGTTCGGATGTCCAGAATACTAGAGCCATTTCTTACGTCGATCATAATGCGATCAATTTGGTTTTTCGTTTCATGTTCCCTAGACCGACATATACCTTCGTTTACATTGAGATAAGGAATGATATAGAGGTATTTCATCTCGCTACAATATCAATAAGCCGAAGTCCATTACCAAGCCTGGTGACGTGGAGGCTATACTTACCAACTGTCCAGGTAGCCGTGGCTCAAGTTTATAGTGTATTGGCTTCTCAATCAGCCGCTTCGGGGTTCAATACATTCTTTTTTTCAGGCAACTACAATCTCGTGAGGTGGATGGTTGCCTAAAATACTATGCAACAACATGTCAATTTACACTAAGAATTTAGTCTCCCCATTAAGTGTTAGATGCAACCCATGGAACGAAATAGCCACCGAGCCCAAACATTTTTCTCTCTCTCTCTCTCTCTATCTAATTTTCCGAAAAACTCAACACGTGCTCCGGCATTTAAGAGTAGTCACACCCTCTTAAGTGTTAAGTTCTTTAAAAAAAAAAAAATTTCCTCCTTTCTGATCTTGGCGTTAAAATAAAAGGACATTGGTGATATGTCTTGTCAAGGAGAAACATTATTTGGTGGCGTCGTCTTTGCCTTCCGTGGGGGCATGAGCACATTTTAGCGAATTCAGCCTTATTGTAAATTATCATTAGAAGTGTGTTGCCTAAATTTGTCGTGTATTGTAAATCCGAAGCCGAATAAGCCGCTTATATTCCCAGTAGCAATCACCATAGTACAGCGTTTCTCAACCTGGGGGTCGCGGACCCTTAGGGGGTCGTGATCCCAAAGCCAAAGGGTCGCGTCGATCAAAATAATCAAACGCTTATTGTAAGAAAAAAATAATTGTTCATATTTTTTTAATAAACAACAAAAAATAACAAAAATAAACATATATAATACACATTAAGAAGAAAAAACAAAAATTTTATAATAAATTAATGAGATGGTTGTATTTGTTTCAAAGTTTTTCTATTCGTGGATCAACGCCTGAAACACACAAAAGTTAATTATTTACCAGTGATATCAAATGGTTTCTGTACTTAGTTTTTATTACCACCGTGGAAGAGAAATCTTTTTCACACAGATAAGAAGTGGTAAATGGAATCAATGTTTTCAACTCCCTGTTACTGAGATGAAAATTCTAAATATAATGTTTTATCAGCTGACAATTCTACAAGTTGGTTGTGAATTCCAATAGGTAGTTTGGCAGCTGCAACTGTATTTTCATCGAGTGGCTTAAGAAGCCATCAATTCGATAAGTCATCGTTATTATCTGGTAAATAATCCAAAAACTGGAATCAATTTTTTTATTTTTTTTATTTTTTAATTTTTTTTTATTAAAATTTTATGTTTACATGCGAGTTTTTCAAAAACTATTGGCATAAATAATTTAATTTAAATTTAGAATTAAAGAACAGGTTTCTGGCTTTCAAAACCGGTATAGTACTTGATTTTAAGTGTTGCCCTTGTTTTTTTAATAACTTTTTTTTTCAATTTAAGTAATTTTTTTTTAAATTGCCCCTACCTCCTAAACGGGGCAAGATAGATCCCCCCCCACTCGCATAGTAAAAAATTCTAGTATTGAACTGTTCTACACAAAAACGTTATCAATTTTTGGCGCCTAAGTTATCGTACTCTCCCCGCTAACCAAAAAATAGCAAAACGCACTTAAAACTAACTTTAAATCGTACAACTTATTTCCAATAATACGAATTAGTTTTTGTTGCGAATCTCTCTTGTGTGCCGTTATGAGAAATAAATGCACATTAAGAACCTGCGCAAGAAAACTATACCTGTATTGTAGTTCTTTTTTCGTGTTATTACACACGAAACATGACACACAGATGAGGGCTTGCTTACGTGAATGCGCATCATATTTGTAAGCACAGATATGCGTGGGCAATGCGACGCTATGAAAATAAAAAAGATTAACAGTTAGGTACTTGTTCACTTGAAGTGTGATTCTTTTTTCTGTGAAAATGATGGGTTTAATATTTTTCTTTCCTTGTGAGAAAAATAAAATAATGTTTATGAAAATATATATATATATATATATGTATATATATATAATCGAATGAAGTGTGCGCTTTCGGTGACATGATTCCCCAATTCACACTAAACCAATGTGAGTTTTTGGCTGTAGAGGTCGTGACCTGCCTGACTTTGTTTTTTTTTTATATATTTTGAGGGTCGCAAGACTAAAAAGGTTGAGAAACGTTACCATAGTAGATATCACAGTTTATCATCCCCCTTTTGCACGACCCATCTCGACGCACTTCCTGGATGGCGGTGATATCTGCGTGATATCAATCAAGGGCCTCTGAAAATTGTCCGGCTGCTCGTGGCCAGTTAAGGGTCCGTACATTCCCGGTGAAGATCAGAAGAATTTGTCCTTCAATTATCGGTCAAGGTAGTCAACAATTAGTCCACCATCCTCTAAAGGCAAGCGTAACGAGCCTAAAAAGAAATCTTCAGGGAGTGGTAGGACTGTGGCAAGCCATGGTCCTATCACATCCTCCACCCCTAGCAGCAGCAAGTTTGTGGCAGGCTGCTACCAAAACTCCTCTCTCCAAGGAGGAATCTGGAGCTCAGCCGCATCGGGAAGCTCCATCTAAGTGCTCTACCTAAGACGGCGAAATGCTTCACGCATCATCAAAACCTTCGGATCCATTCCGGTGGTTGAGAGAAGTGCGGACATAAAGAGCAAGATTGAGTGAGCTAACAACATCCTAAAAGACGGATTACCCACTGCGTCCACTGCTCCCAAAATACCTAAAGACTACTCCAAGCGCCAGAGATCGTTAGAGGTAACCGTGCCGGTTCCCAAGAGGCCCAAAACCCACAGCGTCAAAACCCCTGCGCCATCCAACAGCACATCTCTGAGGTCTTTCAGTGAAGTCCTAAAGGATGCAATAATAATCGCCGTAATCCATAGGAACGATACCGACGGTTCTATTACACCTGAGCGGTGGCAGCTGCTCAAATTGAAGCTTTCGAGCAACTTCTTGGCCATCATGCGGGAAAACGCCGGAACACCTCCAGTCACAAACGATGCTGGCTGGCACCAAGGCCACGGCAAGCTCACCGCATGTGCCAATCAGGGATCTCTCGATCTTTTCACTAAGGCCGTAGGTTCTTTAGAAGAGATTTGGCCAGGTACAAAACTCGACCTCGTATCTAAGGAGAACATCCCTAGCAGACCTCGAACTCGTACCTGGATCCCAGACTGTTAAGAAAAGTGCAACAGAGTAGGTTATAAATAAGAATAAGTTTATTTGACATAATTCATAAGATGAAGTATTACAATGTTTACTTAATTGATGAATGTATTCAGTGATAGTTTTTCATTCTCAACACAGACGAACCCTCCTCCAAAGAAAGCATTCTGGAAATCATCAGGCTCAATAACCCCACCCTTCCGACTCATGACTGGAAAGTCGCGAAACTGGAGGAACTAAGGGGTTCTTATAGATGCGTGTTGATCGTGATTAATAAGGAGTCCCTTAACCCTCTAGCGCAGACAAAAGGCATGATTCGGTTCGGATTCGAGTCTATACACGTATGGGTCTACAAAAAGGATGAACTGGATACTGATAAGCAACCTCCTCCTCGTTTAACGGAGACACCATCAAACACAACCTCAGATCCTGGTGCGTCGATATGTTTTGAAGAAATGGATAGAGACGTCTCCAATCTATCCGAGGGAACCATCAAGCCGTCGGTCTCCTCTTCTGACACCCCGTCGGAAATGGAAACCGATGACGAAGCAAAAAGAGGTCCTATACGATCAGAGGAAGAAGATGAGCTCTTGGGCACATTTTCAAAATCGGAGGATCTCAACGCAAGCATACTGCCTGTGATGCAGTGCTCTTGTTCATTCCAAGTTCACCTGAAGAAAATTTATCTACCATCTTCAATCGTTTATGCCACTCTATTGAATGCAAACCGCCAACACTTAAAAATGCATTCCATGTGAAAAAATACGAGCCATTGAACAACGGTTCGTCATCGCCATCACCGATCGTACTTAAGATAGCCCGCAAGAGCGAACCTTTGTGCTGAAGTCAGCTGCTCTCTATCGAAAAAGCCAACACAGAGAGTTGAACCTTACTGACGTCGGTATGGATTCGCCGCACAAGTGCTACATCAACGAAAGCCTTACACAGAGAGTTCGCCTGCTTTTACGTACCGCTACTCAGATAAAGAGAAAACGACAACTGTTTGCTGTGTTCACGAAATTTCGCTCTTTATTCGTAAGAAAAACTCCAAACGGGAAGAGCTTTCCCATCGAAAGCTCCAACGATCTCCGCGCCGCTGCTACCGAATCTTACCAACTTGTTGTCGATGCGATCGACTATTTAATTGACCTGTCTGACTCTACTGACGATATCTTTGTTTTCGGCGACTTTAATCTTCCTCAGCTACAGTGGATTCCATCAGACGATCAATCGTTCTTCATCGCTTCAAATGCCAACTAAGCTAAGGAATGTCTCTTCTTAGATCGCTTAACAGACTCAAGTCTATGCCAAGTCAGTGGTGTATCCAACTATATGGGCAGGCAATTGGACCCTATTTTCACAACAGATTCAATTAACTCCTCAGTCTCACTTTGTCCCCTATCTCTCTATACAATCGACAACTACCACCCCCCCCCCCCTTCTACTTTCATTTTTTCATAACTCTTTTTCCAGTCCACTCCCCCCACATCTCTCTCATCCTACGACTTTCATAAAGCAAACTTTCACAAAATCAGTGACTATCTTAGCAGATCCTCCTTTAACTTTCACTACCTAAGTGTAAATGATGCCTTATCCATTTTTTATAAAGAAATATTTAATTATTTTAACCTTTACGTTCCGTTTTCCCGCCTTAAAACATCATCTACTAGTCCTCCCTGGTATAATCGCAAGCTTCGTTCCTTACGAAATAAGAGAAACAAATTATGGGCTGTTTTCCTGCGCACCAGATCCTTTTCCGACTATTCCAACACTCTTGGTGCTTATCTTCATTTCACCGAACTTTACGATTCCCTTTACCAGCGTTACCTTAATAATGCGCAAGTCAACCTTATAAATGACCCTAAGTCCTTTTACCAATTTGTTAACTACAAAAGAAAGTCCGATGGTTACCCTCCTTCCCTCTCTTTCAACAACAAGTCATCAACCGATCCACTCACCATTGCCAACCTATTTGCCAGCTTCTTTAAACAATCCTTCACCAACGACTCCTTTGTACCAGATCCATCCTATTTTCGTTACCTACTGAACTTCTCCAATGACCCACTTCTCTCTCACATCTTGGACCCCTCCTATATCGAATATAAATTACACCAACTCAATGACGAATTTACACCCGGTCCAGATGGCCTCCCTGCCATATTTCTTAAAAAATGTTCTTCGTCTCTTTCCCTTGCCCTTTCTGATCTCTTTCGTCTATCCCTTTCAAAGGAGAAATTCCTCAGGTTTGGAAAACCTCCTTTATAACCCCGATCCACAAAAAGGGATCAAAGAACGAAATAACAAACTATCGTCCAATCGATAAACTCTCCCATATACCCAAACTCCTCGAAAGTATTTTGTATGAAGCTCTAAGCTTCCAATGCAAATCACTTATTTCCCCTAGACAACATGGCTTCCTAAAGGGTAGGTCAACCACCACAAATCTCATTGAATTCGTATCGGCAACGAAGTCGATGTAGTTGCAACCGATTTTAGCAAAGCCTTCGATAAAATCTCTCATTGATTAATACTCTTCAAATTGTCTGCCCTCGGCTTTGAGTCCATACTGTTAAAATGGATATCCTCTTAACTCGAAAACCGTTTTTACAGTGTTCGTTTTAGGTCAGCCCACTCCGATCCATTTTTGGCTACCTCTGGAGTTCCTCAAGGTAGCCATCTCGGTCCCCTTCTCTTTATATTAACCATAAATGATCTCGATAGGATCATCAAACACTCGTCCGTCTCCCTTTACGCCGACGATACCAAATTTTTCAAAACCATTTTCTCTCCCCATGACTCCTTCCTTCTTCAACAAGACCTTGATAGTTTTTCGATCTGGTGCCTCAAAAATTGTTTGGAACTTAATATCACCAAATGCCAATCTATCACCTTTTCACATAAGCGGCACAAATCTCCTCCCAGACTCTACCTTCTCCACAACCAACCTATCTCCTCCGTTGAATCTCTTCGCGACCTCGGCATTTTGTGTGATAGGGAGCTCAACTTCCGTTTGCATATGGATGGGATAATCCTTAAAGCCAACTCTGCACTAGGTTTTGTAAAACGATGGTCCAAACAATTCACCAACCCATACGTGACCAGGTCCGTCTATATTACCTTTGTTCGCCCCCTCTTACAGTACGCCAGTCAAGTATGGTCCCCATATCATCGCGTTCATATCTCGAGAATCGAAAGCATCCCGCGCCGTTTTCTTCGATTCGCTCTTCGAGGTTTGCCCTGGGATGATCCTTTTACTCTGCCCCCCTATCAAAACCGTCTCAACCTTATTAACCTAAACACCCTTGAGGAACGCAGAGATGCAGCCGACTTTCTCTTCATTCATCGACTTCTTTCATTTGTTTCTTTATTTTCCTCAACACTAACCCTCGTAATCTACGTACCCCTCGTCTCTTCTATCACCCAACCCACCACACCACCTATGGCGCGAACAAACCAATCTCCCGTATGCTACGAAAAATTAATTCAAACCTTAACGTCTTTGACTTGACCCGACCCACTTCCTACCTCAAATCCGTTCTCCTTCACCACAATAACCAACCTTAGTTTTAAGTTTTAGTTTAAGTTTAATTTTAAGTTATAGCTTGTATTAAGCCGAATAAATGGGGAGTTTCGCCCCCACCAAAATTAAAATTAAATTAATTAAAATTAAAATTCATAGATGCCCCAAATTTTAACTTCAGCTCATGTGCAGAGAGGCTGGACTCACATTCAATTTCGTATTTCATACCATGGCCAAACTAGTAAATACTCGTAGTTTTAATATTTTTTTTTATTTACTTTTGCACATCGATTACTCAAAATCGATGTATCCGATTTACTTAAATCTTCGTTTTAAAGTGATAGAATTATCAAAAATTTTAAGTTGCCACTTATGTCTATACGTTACCTCAAACGATTAATATTAGTAGATATACTCCGTTAGAATCTATTGTGTTTTTTTTTGCGATGTTCGGACAAATACTATAGACATGCAAACAAATAGACAAGCGAACAAAAATTCTAAAAAAATTATTGACGACATAATCAAAGCTATTTTTTTTGAAAATATCTTCAATGTACAGACAAGACTTCATTACAATTTTATAATAGCAGAGATATGGATTTGTAAAGAGCTAATGCCGATACAAAATCAATATTAGATCTTCTTATGGGAAGGGCTTATTACATAAGACATACAACATTACGTAATATAGCAATAAACACGCGCCAGCATGTCAACGTCCTACATGCTATAGAAATTTTACATTGTTTTTAATTTTCACGGTGTAATACAGATACAGTTATTAGCTACACATACATAGATATGTATCTTATAGCATAAGTTTCCTTCCAAAATCATAGAGAAGGAAAACAATTATTCATAACAACCATTTTTTTTTTTTAATATGCCCATTCGCCTCGAGCTAATCTTCATTGAAAGATATGTGGTGAATGTATGTCTTCATTTCTTTTAATATGAGAATCTCTAGAACAATGACGAGAACAAAATGTGCTCGTCAGTTAAGAATTAATAAATCTAAAAAATATATTACTCATACCTACGGGTAGAGACTATGACAATGAAATATTTTTGAACATTGGTCACAATTCTGCATTTGGATTATGTTGCCATTAGTCCCACGGCCTTTAACAACCAAATTAACTTAATGTCAGTAAGTTACCCACTTAGTAGAGATAATTTATCTTACACAACTTTAATGGAAGAGGGTATAAAACGCCGCTAGGTTCTTGATTAATGTATGCATAAAAATTGATAAGAGAAACTAATTATAAGGTTATAAGAATTCAAAAATAGTTCTGGAGCTATTTCATATTTATAAAATATACGTTTTTCCTGCTAATCAAACGGTCTATTGTAACTATATTTAATACGCAATTCATTAAAGAAGAATGGGACTAACCAAAACCTGATGTAGCGGTTGGCAGGAAACCCACATAGATTGCCATATATTTTGGAATAACGCGGAATGAAGGATATGCATATATTGGTAAGTCAACACCAACATTTGCTGATACAACTTTGTATTACAAGAATAATGTTTCGCTCGAAAGCGTCAATCGCTACTGGTTTATCGGCATAAACTAGTGACTTGAAGTACACTTAGAAAAAATCGGACGATATTGGCGGCAAATTGACAGGCCTATTTCTTGAAATGACTCTATTGCCTAATCGTGGCGGTGATTTCGTTGGTTGTATGAGGTGGAGTACCATCCTGTTGCAACCATAGTGCATCCACGTTGACTTTACGCTAGTTGGGGAACAAATAATCGTTGATCATCGCATTGTACCGGTATCAACTTACTGTAACTTATGCTCGGGGTTGATTTTTGGAGAAACAAGGGCCGATGACACCACCGGCGTATAATCAGCACAATACGATATATTTACTGGATGCAATGACATCTGGTAAAGTTCTTGAGGATTGTATTTGCTCCAAATATGGCAATTCTGCTTGTCTATGTTGCCGTTTAAACTGAGTCAACTTCCAGTTGATTTAAACGTCATTTGCTTAACACATGAAGCAATAAATGGTCACTTATCTTAAGACCAAAATCCTTAGGGAGAATTTTTCAGATAGTGCATGGATAACAACTAAGTTGCTCCGACAAAAAGATCAATAAATTGGGGTCGTCTTTACTACAAACTTCTACAGCCACGATATTTCATTCCGAACGCAGTGTTTTCTTCTTGTTGGTATGTGAGTATTCAATATCTCATTAGTTCGATAAATAGCACGTTCAGATGGCCGATAATGTCTACCATAAATTTCATGAAGTGCTTTATAAGTTTCGCTGGAAATAAAATGACAAACTGTACTAAAAAATTAATGGAGTTTGGCAGCTCAATATCGCAGTTGGTTTAATATTTAACCCCTATTGATAAGTCTGACACTGAAAAAAAAAACAACCTTATCGTGTCCAGTTATCGGGTACATTTACATCCACCGGTACCTGGTTGTCAATTTGTCTATACCCGTATGTGTTGCACCTAGATATTTAAAAATCCCCATTGGTGATTTAGCAAAGGCATGGCTTGCTTCAGCTTTTCGGTAGCTGAAATTCTTCTTTACTGAGAGGCGTTTAGCTTATTTATGTCCTCGATCCTTGTATTTTTGTGGATCTTAAAAAATGCACCTACATTACAAATATACATACATTAAATAATAAAAATGATTTAGTCAATGTAAACTAAAGCCCATATTGTAAACCACTGTAAAACACACATATCTAAAATAGAGTATTTTTTAAAGAGATTTCGAGCTTTTTTCAAACCATAATGGCCTATAAGCATACACAAAAGACTTTACATGGCCCCGTAAAAAATAATCGAATGGCGTCAATTTCGCAATATAATGTTGCCGTTGAATGGGTTGCCGTTGAATGGCATGGGCAGTATATCACGTAGAGCCATCCTCTTGGAAGAATATACCATCGGGATCAATATCATGTTTTGTTACGTTACGATCAAATAAATTAACATACTATGTTACTTAACAACGATTTACTACAAAAACTCTCGAACGAAATTAATGATTTAAAACAAAGCAACAAAAAAAATTAAAAGATCCTGCTACTGGAAACAAAATAAATTCTATGGAAGTGCAACTGCTAAGGAAAAATATTGAAATGAAAACCATTCCACCATCAAGCAAAGACAACCTAAGGCTTTAGTGAATGCTTTAAGCAAAGTTATAAACGTTGAAATAACTAATACGGGCATCGCTAACGTGTATAAAACAAATAAAAAAATTCCAGCTAAATCTACAATCATGTCATCATTGTCCAGTTATGAACATAAAGAAAGGTTGAGTTCATAAACGTCGGGATTTCTAACTATATACAATCTCAGACCTTTCCTTGTGAGGTTTTGAACACGTTCACTGCGCAGACATATCTTAGTACGATCGTTATTTGTTTGGCGTTCAAAAACGAAATGCCTAATTAATCTGCACAAGTATGTCGATATGCTGACTTTTATGAACACAAGTAGTTTGACTAAGTTAGTTCTACAGAAAATCTATATTATTGAATGCAACTAACGCAGTTCTTTGTTAGTTTGACATTTTTTAAAACACCCAAAATTTCACCAAAAATACAAAATTGTGTCAAAGGAACCCTCAGTTGAACTAACTGAAACAAATAAAGGAAGGCCAAACCTGTACGGGTAACAACAACAAAACCGACGAACAAAATGCTGAAAGTGAGATGGATGCAACAGTTTCATTAACAATAATTTAAT
This sequence comes from Volucella zonaria, assembly GCA_963966105.1. NCBI lineage: Eukaryota > Metazoa > Arthropoda > Insecta > Diptera > Syrphidae > Volucella > Volucella zonaria. The sequence continues at coordinate 37,068,173 of OZ014532.1, read as the reverse complement.
ACCTAAAAACAAGCACTTGCTCTAGCTGACCAAAAACAAAGAGAGAGAGTGCAACTGGCGTTTTATGTCTGAATCATCAGGAAGAATAATCGCAAATGGGAGAGAGAATTTGTAGTACTTTCCAATAGTTTTTGATATTTCATATCCTATTAGAATTTAGGACAAGTTAATCCGAAAATGATCAAAAAACAGGTTAAAGCTTGAAAAGTTTTATTGAAGCTAAAAAAAAAAGTATGGGATAATGTTACAGGACTTAACCCATTTATGACCACTAATATATGTGTTCAGAAAGAGGCCAATATTTAAACTCATGATAAACGCACAAAAAGTTTATAACCATTTTACGATTTTGAAATTTATTTTTCAATCTGCCACTCTCACTTTTCGGGTGTTGCGTTCACGCAACAATGGAACAATAACTATGAAAAAAATTAAGTGTGATAGACCTAAAATCAATAGGAATGTAACGGATTTGCGCACTTGTTGTTACACATAAACACAATTGTTCTTTTACAAATAATCTCCTATTTTCAAGATTCCTCTCAATTATGTGGCGGACGTTATCTAATCGCGGAGTGGATGGTAGTATTGAAGTTGAACAGTTGGCGCTTATGAGAATCCGAAAGAATTCAGATCTAAAGTCCAGCTGCGATATTGGTTTCTCGTTGTACACTTTTCTGTGCAGTTTCCAAGTTTTCACTACTGCAAAGCCTATTGCATATAATGACATCCACCATTTTTTACTCTCTCCACTTAGCTGGTATATCTTCTATTTTAGGTGCAGTAAATTTTATTACTACAGTAATTAATATACGATCTATTGGAATCACTTATGATCGAATGCCTTTATTTGTATGATCCACCGATATTTATGCGGTAGTTTGCCACTGCATTGTCGTGCAGGTCAACACTATATTTATTGTACACTGCGATCATATATGGTTGTGGTATCGAGATCTCTCTCCTTTGCTTAAGATTATATCGTTTTACAATGACATTTGGCTGAGCAGACTCGTAATTGGTTGCCACTGTAACCACTGAATTATCATTCCAACATATCACACTTATTTCATTAGCGTGATCATAGCAGGAATCCATTGTACCACGCTGTTTTTTACCTAGATTTGTTGGTCTCTAGTAGGCATTTCAGGACTCTATTTTCGCGAACAGTTCCGGCATCAAAATATCCTTCATTTCTCAAATGAACCAATAGGCTAAAGCTGGTAAAAAAGTTATAAAAATATATCTTGTGGGGATTTCTATTTTGCACAACTTTTAAAAGATCTATGACAACTTGCCCACCTAGACCAAATTGACTTTTGGTATTTATAATGCTTTTTCCCCCCTATGGTATGATAAAAGTATTCACCTTGAACCCGTTTTCCTTTTAGGGACATTTTGCAGCGGATGCAATTTCACAAATTTGTCTTCCTTGTTCAACTAATTGTTACCTGCAGCATGCATATTTCGCTCGATCTTAAAAAATCTGTTTCGAGACATCGAAGTTTTTACTCCAATTTTTACCTCTTTATCTTTATCAAATGACCAGTAAAGTTTTACTTGTGGTAGAGTGTGATATACACTCTATTACATTTTCGCCGATCATTAGACTAAAGAAATCAAGTGCTGACTTTCCATGTAGACCTTCAACAATATTCTTCCTGTTAACCTTCTCATTGGGCATAGCACTGGTCTCATAGTCAACCTGTGTTTTAGACCAAGTAACATCATCAACTCTTGATGATGTGCTTGATGAAGGCTGAGTTACCTCGTGGTGCATACTATTTTCCATTTCCACCTCATAACCAGAATGTACTATCTCAAATTTTCCCTCCAAATCCGACGGCAAACTTCCCGTTCCACCTATAACGTCATCATCAATGTTTTCTTCGTCTATTAGATCATCGACTTGGGGTGGTATGTAACAAATATTTATTTGCTCATCTACACCAATATCTTCAACAATTGCTTGAAATTCCTTCAGAGTCAAAGGCCTTTTGGAATCATCCCGATATTTTATGTTGCCCTAAAACAATTATCAACATCAAAAGCCACTCATGTATCATGAAGGTTTGTCCATAATAAATTATTGTAAATACAATTTTATAAAATTTTTGCAAGCTTCAAGGAAAAATTCAGATAAAATTAAATCTTTTCAACTTTTCGGTATACTACAATGACACTGCGCTTGCACTACCAAATAACAAAACACCAAATATAAATAAATAGCTAACTGCCATTACCATACACATTCCAAGTATTTTTCAGGCCCTGCTAAAGTTTTGTCCCAATATTGCGTTTTCGCAACGTTACCAAACCAAGCCGATTAAAAGTACTTGGGGAAAGTAAATACTAATTCTTTTTTTCAAATTACTACTATTATCAGCATATTTTATGTGGCACCTCATTCGGACATAAAATATTAGGAAAACATTAATATTTTGGGAATTTATAAGCTATGTAGTTTTTTTTTTTTGCAATTTGTCAATTATGTATATTTTAAATGTAAACAAAGTCCAAGAGCTATTACGAATACCAAAATAAATTTTAAGAAGGCTCAGATACTCGCAAATGCAATAGATTTGGAAGTTCATCAGAAATGTTAACATTTAAGTTCGAAAAAAAATTGTTTTTTTCAATGTTGCGTTAATGCAACCATGGGAATAAATATGTTAAGCAAATAGCTTCAATTAATGAGCTAAACCTAATAAACCTTAAAACGTAGTCGGTGTACGAACTTCGGTTTGTTTTGGACCAAAAGCCCTTGCTTTGTGTCCAGTAACTTTTTTTAAGTCTGCTTTTGATTAAAGAGATTTATGGAAGATTTTGAGATTTTTAATTAGTCTCGCTAACGGTGGTTTTAGTCTTTAGAATAAAAACAGTTTCGGTTTCAGTGATGGGCCTCCTTTAAATTTTTAAAGAAAAAAACTAATGCGATTTTATGGAAAAATTAATGTCAAGTCTGTGATACTTTGTTTTAACGAAATTGTAGGTTGTACTGCATTCGCAGTTATAAATTGTTACTATTCCTTGCATAAATCAGATGATTCTGATGTGTGCAGTTTTAATGGTATTTCGATTAGTATTGTAAAAATTTCGAAAAAACTCATCGTCAGGTTTTGGTCAACATTTAAATGCCGCGATTCTGCATGAAGACTCATCATCTGACATTAATTCAAATCGATAGCACAATTCGTTCCCGAGTCATCGTGGGCCAAAAACTTGACACATCCGGCCATACATACACACACATACAGAGCCACTTTCTTAAAACCTGTCTAAAAACACTATAGACAGCATTTCAATGTAAAGATATCACACAATTTTTATTTTCGATTTTCGAGGTGAATGTAAGAATTTCCCTACCAAGAAGTTAAAAAATCAGAGAACGATGACACCATTCATGTCGGCTCTGTAAAGGATATTAGGAACATCTCTGTAGTATATCGACATATCAGTCATCGAGATTGTAAGCGATCTATGATTGATACACATGCAGCAGATAGTAAGAACATACTCAGAAGTAGAGTGTGGGTGAGAGCGTTTCCACTGTTGCACTCTCATCTCGCTTATCTCTTGGTTATCTCGTGTGCATGTACGATAAAACAGTCTTGATCTGACCATCGTGTCGCGCATTGTCGAGGTGACTCTACAGTCTCCATGCAATGGCAGGAAAGAGAACACAAAGACTAATTATGAAAGTTATGGAAAACGTTAACAGGGAATCTTATGTAGATTTTAAGGTAATACAGGGTCTTCCAATAGGGACTCCCGAACTTTGACAGTTGATAGCGGCCATATTGTTGAAGACACATCTATCAAACTGTCTGTTTTACCAAGTCATCACGGACGAACATAGCGTTCAACAACACGTGCAAATGATAAAATTGTTTTATCAAAATGTGTTCCGGCAACGTTCCGCGCGGTTCGCCCATTTCACGGTCGCCATAATCGTCCTACCGAGAGGACTATTCGCAGTGTGGTTGATAATTTTAAGTCCACTGGTTCAGTGGACGTCCCGTACCTCGACGAAACGCAGGATCTGCCGAAAACAACACCGCTGTCCGTAAGAGTGTGCAGGAGAATCCGGGGCAGTCGATTTAGCGTCGCTCACAAGTACTCGGCTCTTCGCAGACCACAACTTGGAGAATTTTGCGTAGTGACTTGTGCCTGCATCCGTACAACTTACCCAGGAGCTGAAAGTAAACGACCATAGAAAACGACGTGTGTTCACTGAACGGGCTCTGAAGTAGTTGGAAATTGATCGTAATTTTCATCGAAAAATCATCTTCAGCGATGAGACCCATTTCTGGATGAATGGGTTCGTCAACAAATAAAATTGTCGAATTTGGGACGATACCAATCCACATGAGATCAAAGCGCGTCCAATGCATCACGAAAAAGTCACTGTTTAGTATGGATTTTGGGCTGGCGGCGTCATCGGTCCAAATTTCTTTAAGAACGACGTTGGCCAGGCCATCACCGTCAACGGCGAGCGCTATAGGTCAATGATTACCAACTTCTTTTGACTTGAATTGGATGATATGGAAACCAACGACATGTGGTTTCAACAGGATGGCGCTACGTGCCACACAGCTCACGCCACATTGCAAATTCTGCACGGGCGATTCAAGGGCATGGTCATCTCATGTGGAGGTGATGCGAACTGGCCACCCAGATCATGTGATTTGGCCCCATTAGACTTTTTTTGTGGGATTTTCTGAAGTCGCGGGTCTATGCAAATAAGCCATAAGGCACAAACCACAGCAGCCCTTAAAGCCAACATAACCCATGCCATCGGCCAAATTCAGCCTGATTTATGCGCCAGAGTCATGGTGGAAAATTGGACATTTCGGATGGGCGTCATCCAGAGAAGCCGCGGGGGACATTTGGTCGCTGTTATATACCATACATAATGGCATTGATAGGCCTTTCAAATGTATAAAGAATGTCGATGATATCTCACACACACTTTGTTTTTTTTTAATTTAAAAATTAAGAAGCGCAACTGTGATTCACAACTACAATTATGTTATCTAGTTTTTTGTTTCACAAATTATAAATCAATAGATATGTAATTCACAAATTTGTGATAATTATGCAAAAAATTTGTAGAAAAAAAGTTGTTGATCTCAAGCGTTCAAAATCTCCGTTGCAGCGGCACTCGTAATCTACAAGTGTTTTTTGACAAGTTTATTAATGAATAATCAAAGCAAGATTTTTTTGCTTCGCTCATTAGAGAAATAAAAGACATTTTGTTTGGGAAATTTTCAAGTAATTTAACCCACGAAATGAAAATGAATGAGTGGAAAATTATTTTAAACTCTGTAACGTCTCAAGGTATTTTAAGTAAAAAAGACTGGAAATACTTTCGTGACCTTGCGTGGCAAAATTTGAAGCGGGGAACCGTGTAAGTACCCCACATATGTACGAGTATTATATGTATATTAAAAAAGGGTTTTTAAATTGTTACTATTACACATTTAAAGGTAAAAATTGATAATTCGTGGAAAACGGTTTCCGCACGTGGTACGAACTGCATATTAACTGATCTGGATAATATCGTTGTTGATATTATCATTACTGATATTATCGGTAAGGAATCGCCAATATTGGATAGGATTGTTGATGATTCATCTTCAATACCAATAGAAGATGGCCCGTTACTTAAACAAACAAATAAAGAGTATAATGAAAGGAAAATAAGGTAAGAGGAAGCGTTTATTCTTTACAAAATTCTATTTGCTCTAATATGTTTGTTGTTATTCTTAAGCCTATCCATACCAAAGCAGAAGGCGTGCTCCAAACTGAAGGCGGCAACAACATCCCTGAAGAAAAAGAGATTTCAGTTGGAAATATTGTATATGTATAACTTGCAATTGGATGCACGAAAAAAAGAAATTGACTTAGGGCTACAAGTAAGTCGCCTAACTGCGGAATTAGAGGAGACATCGTTCATTCAGGCTCAGAATCCTCAAAATTCAGAGTCTGAAGAAAGACCAATAAACTTTAGTTTTTATTAAAAAATAAAAAAAAAACAATAAAAAAAAGAATAAAGATATTTTGTTTATTATGAAATAATCTTGCCGTTTTATTAAATTTTCATGAAAAGTTACCCAGAAAATGTGGTAAGGTAGCTTGGCCATTCAAATTATCATCTTTTTCATTTAGGTACTCTAAATTTTCTTCCTCTGTGGTGGACATCTCAGAATAGTTATTTGTTGTCTGTTATTTGTCCTGACTAACATTTTACGTCAGGATCGTAAGTGTTTCAGGCATGCAAATTTCTCCTTCGAAATTCCAATAGCGTTTTCTATTATTCTTCGAGTTGATTTATGTGCTCTATTGTATCGATCAATTTCGGTAGTTAAATTTCTCAAAGTCGGTGTAAGAAACCAATCCAATAACGGATATCCCGTATCCTCAAGTAAAACAGCATGAGGATAAGGCCGAAAGCCACTTTCAAATTTAGAAAAAAGGGGACTTCTTCCCAACACTCTTGAAACGTGTACACTTCCGTATGCATTGTAGAAGGTAAAGTTAGGTCCGCTACCAGCATACAATTAATAGAGTGCTTTCCATGCTCTCCATCGACATATGCAGATTCAAACTCGCTGGAAGCGTCTATGTTTATCAAAGTCCCGTCTATACATTCATAAACACATGCCATGCCTAATACAAAAGATACGTACATATGTATATTCTAAAAATTCTACAAAAAAAAACATGTATTGTAAAACCATTCACATATGTTTTCGTGTTCATTAGGCCAATATACAACACTTTCAAACAGTAAATCAACAACTGTTGTACAAACCCTGTAAACACATCTGCATACGGTCGACTTTGATATTCCGTGCAGCAGTCAGCAACTCCATGGTACTGTCCTCTACATATTTCCAAGCCAGTATAAGACTTTAAGAAACTCCTGCCTAGATGTTAATGTAAAGTTTTTTTAAGTCGTGTGGGCTATGTGTTGTCCAATAATTGCAATTATTTCCTCTGCCTTGCATCGACTTTTCTTTTTAATTAAAACATAATCGTCACTTTCGCTATCGCTACTACTATGCCTTCGTCGTAAAGACATTTTTTCGATTATTTTTAATATAAAACAAAACTTGTAGGAGAAATTACACGTCAACTATCACTTGAAAAATATTACCACGTACTGAACAACATTTGTAAATACCTTTTCTTTGGTGAAAGGCAAACTCAAAATTTGCGATTGAAAATTACAACTATAAATAACTTTTGGTGAAACGAAAAGCGAAACATTTCTACAAATTTCCGTTTGTGAAACACAAGTACAAATTTTTAATACCCAGAATTTGATGAAATAACATAAATGAAAAAAAAACATAAACTTTGTTAAAAAGTGCTTATAAATACAAATTTGGAAGTTGGTGAAATAAGTCACAGCTATAGAGAGCATTTGCCTATCACAAATATGCACACATTTAACTAAAATAAATATAAAAAAAACGCAATAACGAGGCTTGGATAATACCGCAAATAATTAAAATATGCAAAAAAAGAGATCGAATGTATAGAAAATGGAAGAACAACACATATAGTTAAACCAACGAGAATGAATACGAACAATATCGTCAGCACGCAGTTCCCGCATCTCGATATTCATAAGGGGACTTTTCAGAGCTCATGATCAATCAACAGGTTGACCACACCGCGATCGAGGCAATACTCCAGTATTATTGTTGTACGATCGTTCCGAGGGTTGAAAATCGACTGGACCATTACCTTGTTGTAGCCAAGTTACAGTTGCGGATATCCCGAATATCGCAAAGTTAAACTAATACTGCTGGGAAGTTTGAAATCAGAACTCGTAAGAGATCGCCAAATCCTTTTGCGACCGAGTCTCCTTTAATATCTTAAGATGTCCTATGCGGCCAACATCAAGTATCGAAGACCAGTGGGAAAAAGCTATCAGAGATGCCGCCTCTAATATGCTGGGTTTCACTCGGCCACCACAACGAAACTCCTGGTTTGCAGACGAGTGCCGGATATGCAGCTAAGCAAGATGCATATAAAGTAGCGTTGCATAGAATGGAGAGACGAGTACCGACTTCTCAGATGGAAAAGAAGGAGCATGAGAAGGCGGTCGAAGAAATTGAGAAGTACTACTCCAAGAAATGAAATTCGGAAGTTTTACCAAAAGGTAAAAAAAACATGCAACGGACTCAAAGTCCGAACCGAAGTCTGTAGAGACGAGCAGGGGAACATAGCAGTTGAGTCGAAGTCGATGCTGAGGATTTGGAAAGATGGTTTCTGTAGACTGTAGACAAATACCGCTGGCATGCACAATGAAACTTTTAACCTGGCAATGTAAACCAACAATTCCATCTACTCGACCCGGATGAAGTGAAGATAGCCATATCCAACAAAGCCGCTGGAGCGCACGGCCCGACTGTCGAACTCTTCTAAATGGCAGGCGATGACTTGGTAAGGATCAAACACCCACTCATCTGTAAAATATGGTTCTATGAATGGAACCTCAGCATTGTTTGTCCGATCTTAAAGAACTGCTCCAACTACAGAGGCATCGATATTCTTAACGTTCTACTATAAGATTCTATCTGTCATATTGTATGAACACCTGGAGCCGTTCGTCAAAACCTGATTGCTCTATATCTGGTTTTAGGCTAGAAAAAACCACCATCGACCAAACATTCACACTACGGCAGATCTTAGAAAAACCCATGTAAATCGATACACACATACAAATTGTGGGTGGCTGTGGGTCAAGTGGTAGTGTATTGGCTTCCCAATCGGACGGTTCGGGGTTCAATATCAGCTATGCCCGAAAGACATTCTTTTTTTCAGGCAACTGAAGTCTCGTTAGATGATTTGCCTTAAATACAACAACAAGCCAATATACACTAATAATTCAGTTATTAAGTTAACCAAGCACCTTATAAAATTAGGGGAGGACCGCCCATTATATGATAATGTTCGTTTATATTTCGCCTATCTACATAATAAGCTAGACTCTGTGTGTATCGACGGTTTAACAAAAACCAATGCAATGATTTCCGTTCTGCAAGAAGGCCACCCCACTAATCATAATGATATTCGGTAAATTTCTATACGTTTTCATGAGCAATTAGATATGACTCCAATTGATGTGGCTAATGATCTCTCTTCTTTTGCGTCTCACGTAAGTTCCAAACACATACTACACCTTCAGAGAACACTATCTAATTTCAGAAACTACCATCGCTCGTAACCCGCCGCTCAATTCTTTACGGAAGCCTCCCAAATCTCCGTCCCTTTATTATCAACATGTAAGAGCTTTACGAACTGCTCGTAGGATTGCCGCTATACCATGTATCTTAATTTTTACCCTAAAAGAAACCAATCTCACCCCTAATACTTATTAAGAATAATGAATTGTTTTCCCAAGACTTCGATTTACACCGTGACTATGGTCTAGTCTCTAGATAAAGAGGAGAATCTATAGGTCCTTTCGCGTACTTTTTGGACTAAACCTGTAGAAACTGTCAAATCCGGAGGAGTGGGAATAAAATTCCCTCTCAGAGAGAAAATTTGTTAAAAAGTAAGCCAACGGATTTGAGACTGTTTAGTACAGACATATTGTACATATGACAACTGTCTTTATTTTGCTTTTTTTTGCTTTATTTTCCCAAAAAAAAATTAAAGAAAACAAGTATTAAGAAATTTAGCAGTTCTTTATTCCAAATCTTGAACTAAAGGACGAAGATTATTTAAGCCTAGACACGTCTGAATGAGTTCTTCCGATAATTTCCCTCTGTATTGTCCATCTATATGCCATTTGTAGAGGCCGGAAGGTGTATGGAGAGCATTTCCATTGCTTTCCAATATATTTTGTCTGTGAACACTTTCTAAAAACAATTGTATATTTGAAACTTTAGCTATTAATTAATCTTCTATTCAAATTTCGCTTATTTTTGGCAAAGCAAAGTAAAAAAATTGCCATTTCCAAATATAAACAAACCCAATGACAGTTTCAAATAAAAAAAAACAGTTTGACAGTTTTTACAAATTTGTCTGAATCAATTTCTTGGACTAAGATGGACAAAGGAGGGGGAATGAGTTGCTCTCTCATTTCGCTCTCGTCTGCGAAAAACTACAAAAAATTTGAGTACGCTAACGGATTTTGGACCGTTTTTCGTAGTTTTTCGGAGTTTTGGAGAGTACACGAACAGACCTTATATGGCCGTTTTGTACTTCTAGCTATACACTCTCGTCTCCAGTCTAGACCCTTTAAAAAATCGTCCACTGCGTTCTTTGAATTCGTTTCCGCTAAACTTCCTATTTGCAACCCAACCTATATATTTGTTGCTGCTACGTTCGCCCCTCTCAACCAATTTAAGGTTACCAGGTAACTGTTGATGCAATCGATTGTATTTTTAATCCTGCTGATCCCAACGACGTTGTAATTTTTGTCGATGTTTTTAATCTACCTAAGCTTCTATGGGCTCAGACTGACCAGTCCTTCTTTACTGCAACGAATACCACCTCCGATAAAAAAAAATCTTTTTATCGACTGTCTTACTGACTTTGGTCTGTATCAATTAAGTGGTGCTACCTGTAACATTGGCAGACAACCCGACCTGGTCTTCCCCACTGATAACATCTTCTCTCTGAGTTGGTTAGTTACCACCTCACCTTTTCTTACGTTGTTATATGACAATGGTCTTAATCTCGTTTCCTATGAGTATTCTTACAATTTTAGTTTTCATAGGGCTAATTACCCCAAACTAAACAACATGAACAAACTGAACAGTTGGCCAATTTCAACTTTCTCTACGATAATCCTAACTTTACGGTTAACAAAGCTCCCACCTCCTTTTATACCGAAAGTTTCAAATGTCTCTACCAAGCTGAACCTGTTTTACCCAAAAAGAATCCCGCGTTCCGACGCCGATTTCTTCTACTTACAGTCTGCCCAAATAATTTTCTCTATACTTTGTCAAACTCTCTACGACAACTCTTTCAACCGAATGGACCACACAATCATTTCCGACCCTAAACGATTTTTTCAGTTCAACAAAACTGAAAGTAAATCGGATAACTATCCATCATCTCTGAATTTTCTAGAAAAGTCGACGGGCGATCCCCAAATTATTGCAAAACTCTTCGCAATTTCTTTTAGCCAATCGTTCGCCAGCCATTCCCAAGATGGAGACCATTCTTTCTTTTCCTATTTATGAGGAAATAGCTGTCTACAAACAATTTTGAAATCTGTTTCTGTAACTTAAGAGCAAGTCAAAGATAAAATAATAAAGATCAAAGATCATTATTCTGCTGGACCTGATGATCTTCCCTCTATACTATATTTTTAAAGAAATGTGAAATGCACCTAGCCCAACCTCTTACAGCTATCTTTTAGCTCTCTATCTCCCAGTGATTATTTCTCTCAACTTTGAAAAGGTCTTTTATTATTCCTCTACATAAAAAAGGTCGCACAGACGACATTTCCAACTATTAACCAATTACTAAGCTGCCCAGCATACCTAAACTTTTCGAGTGCATTATTTACGACATATGGTAATGCTTTTCTGTTATAAATCTATTGTTTCCCAAAACCAGCACGGATTTCTCAAAGGTAGATCTACAACCACCAACCTAACAGAATTTGTATCAAGCATTTTGCGTGCACTGCATCTGAAAATGAAGTTTACGTGATTTCCACCGATTTCAGCAAAGCCTCGAATAGAATTTCTTATGATATAATACTTCTAAATTTAAAGGTTCATAGTCTCCAAATAGGTTTTAAAACGGTGGTTCAATCTTATATAAATGAACGACATTACTCCGTAGGTCCACAGTTTCTGTCCCATATTATTTATTCCGACTATTAAAAATTTGTACATATCTGTTTTCGCAGATAATATGAAAATCTTTAGATATATATCATCTTCCTCAGACAGCCTACCACTGCAGGAAGATTTAGACACATTTGTATTTAGTGTTAGAAGAATTTCCTTGAACTTAACGTCAATAAGTGGCAGGCTATAACTAATGCTCGTAAGCGTTCTCCTACTTTACCTCGCTGCTGTCTAATCCTAATCTGCCTGATCCCTTGCATGATCCGTCATAAGGAACTCAATATCCGTTTTCACATTGATAATATGATAAAAAAAAAGCCAACTCTGTCTGGCTTATGTTCCCAAACCCCTTTATTAGGCCTCTTCTTGAATATGCAGGCCAAGTTTGGTCACCCTACTACAGAGCTCACATCTTCCGGATAGAAGCTGCTCAACGCAGGTTTTTACGATTTGCTTTACGTGGTCTTCCCTGGGATGATAACCAAACTTACCACCATACACTGATTGGCTGAAACTTATATATTTACAACCCCTTTCAGATCTTAGTTGGTAATTTCGATTGTCCTTCTTTACTTCAACTTATTTCTTTTAACACCAACCGACGCAATCTTAGGTACAGCCACATGCACGTAATTAGAAACGCTAAAAAGGTGTATTCTTATTTTCCTAATAACACATGTGTTTTCACCTTAAGGAACTGCAGAACAAGTACCATTGTTTTTTAAATATTGTACAGCATTAAAAACTTTCTTCTTAGAATATTTTAGCGCTTTCGCAATTTGACCATAACTTCATCTTTGTTCGTATAATTTTAAAATCACCACTCGACGTTGCAGGATGGATACTTTCCCATTTCCGAACATAAATTATCCGTGCAAGGAAAATCATCTTAAAATTTCATGAAGACACTGCAGTACCTTAAGGTGAAAACATATGCGTCACATATTAGGAAAACAATTATGCTATATATTATTCAGCGTTTCTAATTACGTGCACGTATAATCCTTAATGTTTCACTTTTCCGGCCCAATCCAGTACGAATTACGGACACCTGCAACCAGTGTCTAGAATGCTTCGTGAAGTTAACGATATTCTGCCCCTCTTCGACTATCACCTTCGGAAACTCTCCCTCAAGAACATTTCTATTTTCACCTATGCCTTAAGTCCTGACTTTCTTTTACCGCTCCCACCCTTTAGTTTTTTATCTTTGGTTTTAAGTGAAATTGTTAGTTTTAAGAATATGCTTGCAACAAGCTTTAATAAATCTGGGGTTGCTCCAGGCCTCAAATAAAAATAAATAAAATAAGTAAATTCGATTGCTGAAGCTTAGAACCTAAAAGTTCAGCTTGAGCTTTAGATAAATTTAGTTCACCTTGACGTGTGAAATATGGTCTATTTTCATTGACAACAAAATTTTGCGAATTAGAGGTGGTTTCAGTTGAAGGTTCTGATTCGATATCGCTTACATTATCCTCTGTATCTTTTTCCTTTATTGTAGGTTACAATAGGAAGCTGTTAAGCTACAGATTCAACATCAGGATATACAATTTAGCCTTTTGCTTTATAAGAATATCGCATCAGTTTCGTTAAATGGAAATAACTGTAAGTCTTGATCTTTCCGTTCCCTCCAAATTACAAGTTTAGAAAAGGGCATTATTGGGTGGGTATCTTTAAACCATCCTCTTAAATAACATACATATCTTAAATGTTATTTAGTAACAGCGTAGGCCGTTCTCGATTGGAACTGGAAATAAACTCCTCACAAACAAAACAAAAGAGATCCGGCGAATTTGATTCATATTGTAAATTATATGTATTTATGAAAAATACACTAGAAATAGCAGGCCGTTGTGTGTAGTACGTGCTCTAACAGTATTAAACGTCAATAAACCAACAAAATCGTGTTGAAAATACAATATATGTCAGGGCACACCCTGTACTTACAAATATCTATCTTGTTTTTATTAGTAAAGTCAGTTACAAGAAAAAAGGATATACCGTCAAAAATTATATCATCTGTATAGTATATATTTCGATGTAATGGAATTTTTTTATTATTTTTCTGTTAATACTTATAATTACAAGAGAGATACAGAAAAATTATAATTGGACTAACAGCAAAAAGTCGTGTTGACCAGTGTAACTAAGCCAATTTACAAAGAACAATAAAACTAAAGATATCCAATGTGATAAGCGGTGAGAACTAGATCACGTACGGTGTCCCACAAGTCTCCAAACTAGGACCAAATCTATTCATTCTCTTTACAAATGAACTACTGGGCGTTTTTACGCAATCAGCGACATTTGCATTTTTGCATTTGCAAATGTGGTGAACCATAGACGTTTCAATAAAGCAAAAACCGTAATGTAGGAGGAGTTTAACAAAGTTTCAAGCTGCTACAACGACAACAGTTTCGTGATAATTTTTGCGAAACGAAGTTGGTCCAACAACAATTAGAAGCGAAGCCATTAAAGTAATAAAAAATATTCAATACTTGGGAATTGTATAAAAAGAAAACAACCGGCGGAATATTGTATAATCAACTAAAAGAACTATTAACAAATTCATCTTTATTTGAACGAGTTCAAAGTTTCAAATGCAAAACTCAAAATTATTTTTTCTTTGTGAAAGAGCCAATTTGAACTTTGTTACTCGATCGCAGCTCTTCGAAACGTTTTAGCGTGGTCGGACAGTATTAGGAATGGAGCACCTCTTCTTCCAATGAATCGCATCAAGGCCATTATGAAATTCTCAGTCGAAAGGATGGTAGCTAGCTCCAAATGGATGGCGCGGACAGCAGCACATGTGAAGATGGTGATTTAGACTTTATCGGTACCATAAACTAAGGCCATATGAACTAACGCCATAATGGCGTTAATTTATTTTCAAATGCGAATTAACGCCATAATCCACTTATGGCCTTATTTTATTTTCAAATGAGAACTAAAGCCATCACTTAAATGTGAACTAACGCCGTAAAATATTTTAAAGTGTGCAGTTCTGAACTTTACGTACAAAAAACATTGCACCCACCCCAAATCCTAATCAGCTAATTGAAGTCCTCTAAAAAGATCACAATCTTCTTGCGGAAATTCTAATACGTCGACACAAATTGTTAGTACTAAAACTGCTTCCAAGAAAATTAAATCACCAGCGTTCAGGTAGCTACGCAGAGTTATCTTAACCTTGCTATATTCCTCCATAGAATTCACTTCTTTGCTTTCTAATAGGATGATAAACAACTTTATTTCACTTATTGGTTTAAGATTTAATTTTTTGACTTTACATACTTTCACGAATGTAGGTGTACTGGCTGCCGTCGTCTATTATTGCCTGAATCGAAATAACTTTATTATTTTTTTGGGCAATTCACCTCACAGTTTTAAAAAAAATGTTGGTTTTAATATTGTGCGCGCACAAATTTAATGCACTATTCCGAGTTGCATTTGATTTTTCTTCACGCTGATCTTGGATTTCCTCATCTGTCATCCGTAGGGAATTTTTGAAGTGCGGGTCACACATGGATGTCATATGCTTTCCATGACATTTCTTACATGAAAGAAATTTACTGCTTCGGCATTTTTTTTTTGAAGAATGCCTGCGCTTTGCACAGCAGAAGCATCGACCACTCGAACGTAAGATGTTTCGTTTTTCTGAGAGAGTGATATTGCTGCCGCACTCCTTCATTATATAAGATTTTGATATACAAAAGAGACAAGCAGGATCCTCAATGACCGTTATTAGACTGCAAGCGATTGTAAAAGAAGATTCTTTTGTCTTTGCATTAGTTTGTGTAATACCACTTCTTTCCAACGAATCTATTTCCCGTTTTAGGAACCGAAAAATAGTTCTTACCTCATCGCCCCCAATCTGTGAAAGAGACGGCACACTTTGGTTGGAAGATTGTTCTGCTTCGTCCAATTCTTTCCTCTGCTCTATTTGGCGATGATAATCAATTCTCAAATTAATTGGTAGACAACGTAAAAGAATTGACCGGAGCATCACGTAATAATGGCAACCGGGCACTTGCAGTGCCGTAAGAGAACGAGTGCATGCTACGACTTTTCCATATAAGTTGCGAAGGCCATCAACGTCTGTTCGATCGCGAACACCACTTAGATTTACAAGCTGCGGGACATGCTTATCTATGAGTTTTTCGGTGTTCTCATATTGTTCCTGCAACATGGCTAAAGCGGCTTCATAGCACTTTTCGGATGGTGTACATCCGGCAATTGTTTTCTTACCTTCACCTGTTAATACTGACTCCAAGTAATTAAATTTTTTCAGGAGGAGAGAGGTTTGAATTTTCATATACTCCTCATCGAAATTGCTTCCAAAACAGCAACCAACTATCGCAACTGCTATCAAACCCCTTGAGCGGGAGTTTCGGCAATTTTGATCTGTTGTTGTGCAATGAATTTGTTGAAATGTCACCTCGTTCGACAGCAACTGTAATTTGGTTCAATTTATTTCGCAATTTAACCAACCGTGTTTTCAATCGAGCGATCATACCAATAGCTTGGTCTTGATATTCGATAATTTTTTCATGTGACTCATTTGCCTTAAGTAACCCCTTTTGTTTTAGGTCTTCGTTAATCGTATTACGGCAATCATTCGCAGCCGTGAGTCTTTCAATTAGAGAAACTAGTTCTTCTTTTATTTTGTCGAACTTGGACACATTAACATCTCTAAGTTCGACAGCATTTTGGCAATTTTTGTCATCTGCCCTCTGTAGGCTGCACGTATTGAAAACTCTATTATGAATCACAAGTGAAATTTATGAAAAAAGAAAAAGCCTCTCTTTCAACGATTTTCTCTTCCCGGGTTTCGGCACCAAAATGTATAAAAAGAAAGCATCCGGTGGAAAATGAACAACCAAAAGAACTATTAACAAATTAAACTTTATTTGGACGCCTTCAAAGTTTCAAATGCGAATAAGGAAAAAAAACATTATATTCATTGTATTTAGCATATAGAGATTACTAGGATAAAAGAAAGATAATAAAAAGTTGAAATCCACAAACGTTCCACAGTGTTTAGAAACAATTTTTAACAGGAATCATCGTAGATGACCGCTTCACTTGGCTTGATCATATCAATCGACTACAATTGAATAGTACACTCTTGGTGATAAAATACATCAAGAAATGTACGATATTCGAAGTCCTGAAGAATGTGTATAACTCGTTAGTTGAGGCCTGGATACAATATCGAATACTAGCTTGGGGAAATTCACCTAGATTTGATTTTAAACATTCAACAACGCCTACCCTTATAGCAACAATAATCATTTTAGAGCATTAGGGGTCCGATGTATATCTAGGATCGAGTCCAATATTACGATGACAACAAATTCCAACAAACTATTCGTCGCAATCAGAACTTCGACTATCAACAACAACTACGGACGAAGACAACCAGCTCATCTGATTTCAATGCTTTCTAAAAAAAACATCGATAACTACGAGTATAAAAAACGCAAACAACTTCCTAAATTGCATATCCTGAATATTAATGTTATTAACTATTTTCATCAACTTAAACCTTGATTTAGTATTGCTTAATGTCAAAATAATTGATGCCTCAAAATAATTGATGCTAAACATTATTAGCTTTCAATTAAAGTGATAAAATTGTGTACGAGTACAGCCTGCAGAAAAGCCTTCCACTTTGCGGGTAAAATAAATGAATTTTGCTAAGTTACTAAATAAAAAAACAATAAATAATAACAGTCGTGAGCTTAGTTGGTCGAACATTATGAGGATAAAAATCTCGTAATCTTTCATACGTTTTGTGAATCGGGCACCGACTTTCAAAATAAATTTGAATAATACGGTATCGTTTTTCTAATATACATAAGTCTATTCGGGATGACAAGTCATCCAATAATGATAAATATAAATGTCAAAGAACTGTCAAAAATTACATCACAATTTGAAAGTTTTCCTTGGAAGATCTATCAGTCAAAACTAAGCATACTTTAGTACTGAAAGCGTTGAATTAAATTGAAAGGTGATTCACACAGAAGAACAGGCATATCCATTAACTGTCAATTAAATTGATTGATGGGCAATTAAATGATAAGATAAAATATTTGCCTCCACTTCAGTTGTTACTTCGGCAATTTACTTGTACTTTGCAAAAATATTTGTCGTCCTACGTCTAGACAGATGCCACAAAATTGATTGAACTTGCAATGAATAGACACACACTTATTGTCTTCTATCCGGAATATATCTTTATCCCTTTTCCGTTCTAAGAATTGATTGCTTGGAGATTGGTAAAAATTAAGTTTAGTGCCTCCTACTTTCACATTTCGCCTTATAAATGATTAACGATGAGGCAGCATGTTGCTTTTATCGTGTTATGTCTGGAGGATTAATTGGCCGATTTAGAAACTCCAGAGAGTGGAAAACTGCATTCAATATTTAGTAGAATTCATGTCGAAAGAGAGTATTTGGAATATCTTTAATTGAATTGAATTATCGGATAGTTTTCTTATCTATTATGTTATATACTTTATTGATGTATTCATTTTCTATTTTGTTATGCTGGCTGATACCTTATAATTATTTTCTTTTTGCTATAACAAGTTAAGTAGAAAGACTGTTTGCATCTGCATATATTTACTCCTTAAAAATAAATATATCACTATCAAATTAAAAAAAAGCACATCCGAGTAAACTGAAGCCCTCACGTACTCGTAAGCTTGCCACGCTGGCGATGTGAAGTACGCCTTCCTGTTACAGGTCGATTGAAGTCTTTGTTAAAGCCTCCCATACAAAGGCTCTTGCATAAGCTTCATCAAATGGAGAGAATGAATGATTTAAGTATAATATACATATTAATGAATATCTGCAATTTAATCATATGAGGGGGTCGATGAACACAACGTTGAGGTGCTCCACCCGTTGTACCAATATTTTGGTCTCCAGCGGGTTTTACTAGTTGTAACTGGATCTTCAACACTAAATAATATAATAGATATAATGTTGAAATAGCGTCCTCATGAACTTACCTTCATGGCAGATATCGAGGAAAACTCTCAATTTCATGAGTGAACTTGGAATACTGGTAGCATTATCACTATCATTAGGATCATCAGAAAACGTCAGAAGAAAAAGGATTAAGTGGTTTTCGCCTAATGACGTATTTTGTTTTTAATATGTACCACCTTATACAATACCTCTAAAGCTGAAAGGAAGCACACATAGCTTTCAACAATTGCAAGCCCTTCTGTGCCTTCGCGAGATCGCTAACTACTTTATAAAGGGCAAGACCTTGAAGCAGCAGATATGTTGCGTTGGATTAAAATGGGATCAATTGCTCCCGTAATACGCGAGAGGCAGTTTTTTAGGCAAAAGTTCTTAACTAATTAGGAAATTCTAGATACTCGTACTATCCTTCCAAATACGAAAACAGTTTAAGGACATAAAATATATGTGTTGTCACAAACAGTCGCGTGGTCGGTTTGTTGTGGTATTGCCTTCAACTGAAACCCATGCAGCTGGCATCGTATCTTTTAAAACGAAATGTTGTGTTTCATAAATCAATGGAGACGAAGGGCATAAGACATCACATTCTTTTGTTAACAGGGAAATTATTTCGCGAGTAGATGGTGAATTGTAGAACGGAATTTTGATCTACCGACAATGCAATCCCGTTTCCCTAAAACCAAGACATCACCTAAGTAGGTTAATAATTTTTTTTAAGAACTTTGTTTGCACACTTAATATGTATATATGTATACTTGTTGAAGCATTAAAACAGATGACATAAAATAGCACATTAAACAGAAAATAGATAAAATCAAACAAACATAGCCGAAACAAAATCCACAAAACTCTACACCTCAGACGTCAAACAGTACAACAACAAACAAACAAAAACATAACCAATAATATATAAATGGCAATAAACCGAAATAAAGATTTTATAACGTTTTAGAATTCAAAACTGTGCGTTTGCTTTTTCCGCTCTAGCGTTATTTTTCATTTTAGAAACGGTTTTACGAACCAAGTAAAAATACCTCTATACAGTCCATTAAATAAAAATACGATTCTACGAATCAGAAAATAATATACATATAGTTTTGCAAAGAAACAATACTCATATACAGTTCTTTACCCACAAATCAAACTGCTTGTGGTTGATAACATTGGGTTAGGCTTTAAAGTGATAAAGTTCTTATTAACAGTATCTACTTATTCTCTAATTCTCGGCGGTTTCACTTTTAGCATAGGAAGGTTTTAATCCTTCCAAGAACGTTGTAGGTTTTATCGAAATCGTATTTTAGCTGTAAATAACTATACAGCAATTGTAACTATAAAAACAATAATATTCAATATATTGTCAAAAGTAATTCAGAAAATGATTTTTGGGTATATTCTTGGAAAAAATTAGTTCTGTAGTATGGGTCTATCTCCAATGTTGACATCATTTATCGAAGATTTAAGAAAAGGTTTAATTTGGTGTACACTGATACATGTTAACAGAAATTGCTCTGTTAATACTAACGATAGAAACCTAGTTTAGGACTTCGTTTTTAGAAGAAATATGAGCCCTTGCAACTGCGTTTAAATAAAGTTGATAACTTATTTGAGTCTTTAGATATCCAATTTCTAAGCCTGTTGTACTATTCTTGCCCATGCAAATTTTTGATTTGAGGTTAATGTTCACCAGAAAATGCGTAATAAACATAACGTTTTACTATTTTTTCTTATGAAGGTAACAAAGATAAAACAAAATTAATCAATATCATAGATTTTATGATACAAAAAATAGTAAAACGTTATATTTATTACGCATTTTCTGGAGAAAAGTGACCTCAAAGTCACAAATTAGCACGGGCAAGAAAAATTCGCTTGGAAATTCGATATCTAAAGACTCAAACAAGGTATCGACTTTATTTAAACGCAGTTACAAAGGCCAGTATTTCTAAAAGTAAAATCCGTAACGATGTTTCTGCCATTGGCATTAACAAAGAAATTTTCGTTCACCAAATTAAGCCTTTTCTTAAATCCTCGATAGATGCTGTCAAAATAGGAGATATACCCTTGCTGTAGAAAGATTTTTTTCTTACAATATAATATAACATAAATAATTGTATAATATATTGTAACATAAATAGTGATATGGAAGTTGACTCTATAATTTTAAAGATAATATAATAATTATGTTAATTTAAAATATGTCATAATAACTATTAATAACATGGAAAAAATAAATAAGTATATATACTCGTCTACATGTAACACATATATGAAAATAAATTCTAAGTAAATTTTACTGAACTGACTAGTGCCGACAATATACATAAATCAATTACTTTTTCCTTTTTTTTTAAATTTTAAATTTTCTTAAGTTGGGAGGTATTTCGTTAAAATGATAATAGCTGCTTATCACAACACATTTAATGGAGGAATCCAACAGCATTAATGCATAAAAAATACTTGAATGCCAAGGGCAGGGTCAATATGTGAATCGATGCTTGTAATTGGAATTTATTCTTCAGGTTCCGAGAAAAAAGGCGCAATTTTTCCAACAATAAGAATGCAAATATAAAAAAGCTTCATATACAATGGTGTCGAAATTTTAGATTGAACCGAGGTAAACGCATGGAAAGCTCGACGATCCAAAGAAATCAAGGATATTATGTTTTTTTTTTTTCATTTTTTTATCAAAAACAGTATATCATACATACATTGAGTTAGTCAGTTATGTGACAACTCTGGCTTCCATCGCTGCCTTTAGATATTTAAAAACGGGAGAAGAATTTACAAGCAGATATTGAGCGGTTGAGATACAAATTTTGTAGGCGCTATATCTGGGTTCATAAGATCGTCAAAAAAAACAAGTAAATTCATGAGCGAATGATGGGCCAAAGCCATACATTATGCTGACAAAAGAGACCTAGGTACCCTCGAGTACCAACTCATGTCCCTCGTTCAAAGTAATAACTCAATATAGGCGTTTTACCAAACCGTATATGGCCACTTGTCACTTATCCTTAATAAGATTGGTTGTCTTGACATTGGCAACGAGGCCATGGGACTCCTCAAACAAACATATCGAAACAAAGCCGTCGATACATTCATTAGAGGCTTGAAGGGCGACCTTCCCAGGCTTCTCGCTATACGCGAACCCTCAGACCTAACCCAGGCCTTACATTTATGTCTCAAACTTGAGAACCAGAGTTTCAGAACTCACCACGCCAACCAAAATGTGAACAAAAAATTATTCAATCCCAACCACGCCTCGCCTACACCTCATGCAATTAACTTCCCATCACAGCAAACCCCTGGCCCGCAAGGAGCGGTACCACGCGCTTAAAACCAACCCCCCAAGTGAAAACTCAATATCAAAATAATAATCAACAAACTTCCAGGCCACAACACAATCCTCGAGCTACTAATCCTTCTGCGACTCCAATGCAACCCAAGCTAGAATCTATAGATAAAGGTCCCAGCACACAAGTAAGGAACTAACACCAGAGAGGTGTAACTCATTTCAAGCAATCAGAACAGTCACATAGACCAGCCCCTCACTACAATACGAGATATGTAGAATCCGAACTCCTAGAATACAATGAGGCATTCGAAAAGTCAGAAAATGACAATTGCGAGGAAACCCTTGATAATTGCGAACAGAACCCCGAGCTCCCCAACGTCAACGAACCACTAGATTTTACTGACGTCAATTTTTTAGACTAAATAATTCTTCGTTGTCTTATTTTATAAGCAGGATGAAGAATGGAAATTTCATTAAGATTTTTATAGATACAGGTTCCACGAAAAACTACATCCAACCTTCCCTTATAAGTAACCCATCTCCTAATAAAAAATGTTTCTACGCTAACCCCATCGGAGGCAGTGTCAAGATAGCTCACTATGTGGAAACCAACCTGTCTGGAATAAAAGATCGCAAGATTAAGTTTTTCCTTCTACCAGTCTTTCCATGCTATATTGGGCAACGGTAGCCTTACGGAGCTATGCGCAATAATCCACACGGAACACGATTACATGGAACTTAAGAATGGCCTTAAAATAAAAATCAGACAACAACCTTCACAATCCGTAAACAGTCTAAATTTGCGCACTGACCATATGACACCTGATCAAAAATCCGCCTTAAATGAACTCATAAGCAACGTACCTAATCTTTTCTCAGAACCCAACGGAAATCTTACCTATATGACTAACGTTAAGGGAGAAATACGAACATCCTGCGAAATTCATGTCTTCTCTAGAAATTACCCATATCCTATGTTCTTGAAGGATGAAGTCGAAAGACAAATCAATCAACTTTTCGTTGACGGTATTATAAGGAAATCAAAGTCCCCTTATAATGCACCTGTATGGATCGTGTAAAAAAAAAAACCCGACGCACCCGGAGTAAAAAAATACAGGTTAGTTATAGATTACAGAAAGCTGAACGCCGTAACTATAGCAGATCGTTATCCGGTATTCCGGAAATTAATGGAGTTCTTTCTCAGCTCGGCCAGAACAAGTGGTTTACTATCCTCGACCTTAGGAGTGGTTTTCATCAGATTCCACTTAAAGAATCTGATATCGAGAAAACTGCATTTTCAATAAACCTTGGAAAATACGAATTCACCCGTCTCCCCTTCGGACTTAAGAACGCACCTTCCATATTTCAGCGCGCAATAGATGACATCCTTCGCGTTTTATTTACACCGACGACATTGTTATATTCGGTAAAAATGAGCAAGAACAAATTTTCAAAGCATTAGAAATGTTAAAACTCAACTCGATAAGTGCGAGTTTTTTAAGAACGAAGTAGAATTCCTCGACTTCATAATATCAGAAAAGGGAATTAAAACAAACCCAGCCAAAGTAAAAGCTGGTTCAGATTTTCTTTGCCCCAAAACCTTACAAGACCTTCGATGTTTTTTTGGCCTCTCCGGCTATTATAGACGGTTCATAAAAGATTATGCCAAGGTGGCTAGGCCACTTACTTCCCTCCTTAGAGGGGAAGGGGGCCGTATGTCTAAACATGCCTCAAATAAAACCATCATTAAACTCGACGCTAAAGCAATGGAATCATTCGAGAAATTAAAAACCACATTAGTGTCAGAAGACACACTCTAAAATATCCCGATTTCACAAAAGAATTCCAGCTTACGGCCGATACCTCAAACTTCGCGGTTGGCGCTCTCTTTGAACAGGACGAAAAACCAATCACGTTAATTACCTATACGGTTCATCTAAGGTGAAAATAATAACAGATCACCAACCTTTGACATTCGCGCTAAGTAACAAGAATAACAACAGCAAGATGAAGCTCTGGAAAGCCTTCCTTGAAGAGTATAATTACGAGTTATTATATAAACCGGGAAAAACAAATGTCGTTTCCGATGCCCTTTCCCGTACTTCAAATTCATCCGAAATCAACGCACTGACATCTACACAGCATAGAGCAGAAAGTTTCGCACAAGAACTCATTTCTTGCATAGAAGCCCCAATAAATGCTTTCAAGACACAAATAATTCTTTCCATAGGTCCAGAAAATAACTATCAATTGGAAAATCCCTTTCCAAATTATGTAAGGCATACATTCATTCAACCGACATACACCAAAGAAAATATTAAATATTATATCCATATTCAGAGGATATCTACTTAAATCCGTTCGTTATAAATGGCTTAATGACTACCGAACAGATCTTGGGACAGATTCAAGAGATATACAGTTTATACTTTAAAAAATATAAAATCAGATTTACCCAAACTAAGGTCGAAGATCTAAAAAAGGAGGAAGACCAGAAGGAGTAAATATTAAAAACACACAACCATGTTCATCGCAATACCCCTGAGAACAAAATGCAGTTACTCGAAAATTTATACTTTCCTAAAATGAATGCAAAAGTAAAAGCCCTCGTAAAATGTGTAGTATGTAAACGGAATAAATAAGATAGACACCTTAATAAGCCATTATTACAAGAGACCCCTATTCCTCAATACCCCGGACAAATTGGTAACCCAGACATTTCCATAACAGAAGGTCATTTAGTACTAACGGCAATAGAAAATTCTCCAAATATGCCAAAGCTAAAATTCTTCAATCTAGGACAACAGAGGACATAAGGCAGCCACTGAGAGGATTACTATTTTCCTTCGGACTCCCAGAAATGATGGTAATAGATAATGAAAAATCTTTGAACTCCGAATCCCTCAAATTCATGATTCATTGAAAGGTTCCATTCCACGCTGTCCGAAATAATGCGCTGTCTAAAAACAGACCGCATTCACAGGAACTTCCAAGAATTACTTGAGCGTGGTATTTGAGAGTACAATTTCTTCATTCACTCCTCTACGGAAAAAGAAACCAATAGAACCATTTTTCGGAAGAAATGTAAGTACTGATCCGACTCAATTCGAAAAACTTAAAAAAGAAAACATTGAGAAACTTAAAAAAAAGCAAGAAGATGATCTAAAAAATCACAATAAAAAACGACAACCAATTATAACCTATTCCCCTGGTGAAGAAATATACGTTAAAATCAATAAAAGACTCAAAACTTACTCCCAAATACAGAAAGGAAATAGTGAAAGAAGATAGGAATACCCAAATACTAACCCAATCAAACAAAATAGTTCATAAAAGCAATATTAAAAATCATAATCCTTCCCAATAGACTAACTACCGCCATGGTTACATCCGGCGAAATGGAAATCCTGGACTATAGTAAATCACAAGTATTAGCCGTAAAGACAAGAACCGCAAAACTTCAGAACAGCTCATTCAAATTAATTCACGAAATAGACCTAAATATTTACGAAAAGTTAGTTGATGAAATATCAACATGCATTAGCACTAAGATCAATAAAAATTACCCGACCTATCACTTCCTCTCCCAAGAACTGTACCAAACCCAAAACCTTTTATATATGTAGAATTAAACCTACTAGAGCATTGAATTTCATAGGGAGCGCATGGAAATGGATAGCAGGAAATCCTGACCATGACGACTTCCACGCTTTAAAGAAAAAAATTAATAATATAGTCGAAAATAACAACAGGCAAACAATAATAAACAAAGTTTTAATTGAAAGAATAAATAAATTAAACAATATTACTAACGAAATCCTGAGCAAGCTAAAAACCAATAAAATATTTCAAATAAACCTTGTTAATTTTATTCAATACAAAATGAAATTACTAAAGGAAAAACTATTGAACGTAGAGTATGCCACACATTGGGCAAAAAACAAGATAATAAACTCATTTTTGTTTTATAAAACAGAACTAAATATAATAAAAAATATTTCAGACAAAGAGAAATTCCCATATGAATCAATTAATGAAATCATAGAGTTTGCAGACGTAAAAATTGCTACAAACAATACTATTATTATTTACATTGTTAGTTTACCTACTATTAGCCTAGAACCTTGCGAAACTATTCTTATAAAACCCATTAAAACAAAAACTTATGTCAATAAAATTAATTATGAAAATATTTTAAAATGTCGAACTAAAATTTATGGTATTAAGTCAGCCTGCAAAAATTTTAATGGTTTATCCATATGTAATAGCAATAATATAATAAATATAAGTGGGATATCTCCTTAAAAGCATTCCTTCAAATTGCACTAAAATCAACAATCAACACATATCCACTAGTGAAGAAATACTCCCCGGAATCATCCTCCTAAAAAACTTCAGTGGAACAATTTTCGCCAACAACGATCTTATCAATCTCACCTGTCCTTTTTGATAAAATTACAAATTTCCTCAGTCATTATTGGAAACACAACATATCTGTCAAGTTTCGAAGGCCGACATAAACCACTTCCAGCTCTCATACAGCCCCAATCTAATATAGACTCTTTCGAAGAAATTCTGACACTCGAAATGCTAAAAGAAATTCACCTAAACAATACAGAAGTCATCAGCATCGTTGAAGCAAAAACAAAAATAAACTCGATCACTAATTTTGGACTGATAGCAGCAATATCAATATTTATCCCGTTTATCGTAGTAAAAACCACTTGTGCCAAGAAAATGCCACAAGTCAGAATTACCAACGAATTCCCGAAAATCACAGTAACGCCGAATTCAATCCCAGAACCTACCAATTATCAAGATTGCTAAGTACAAGAAGAAGACAATAGTAAAAACCAAGAAGACCCACATCAAAAACAACCTGCTAAGCCATCCAGAATAAGCCCATTCTTTTGAATTTAAGTATAGCGAGAACGTTTGATGTTAAAAAAGGAGGAGTTAACACGACATCAGTGATTTTCCCAAACACATAAGAATTGTGCAAGACAACACCTCCACGAGCATCCGGTCATTCTTCATCCACATGATTTACTTATCATTTTAGTACACAAGTCGGCACATGACACCTTCACATATTTCCCATGCACATCATATACCACAGTGCATTCCACCATCTGAAACTCACTGTGTTCCCACACCGAAATCTGCTGATCCCACACATTCCCTCACGATCGCGATGCTCCACATTAGAATAAGTTAGGTGATAAGTCAAATTGTTAGTTTCTAGTAGTCAGTTTGTTAAGTTGCATCGCAATAAAGAGGATAATCCTCAATAAAAAATATTTTCTTAAAAGATTTTTTAATTAAATGTTTTAACTCACATCTATCTAATGAATTTACATTGCTAAAATAATGAAACAAAACGAAACGGATCAAATAGAGCTGTATAAAAAGAAATAATTACTGTCTTCAGAAAAAGCTTAATTTGGCTTTTGCTAGGAGCTTTGGCCAGAAGGTGCAGTTTCGAAGACCTGCTTTAATATTAATAAAGTCATAATGACAACAATTTATTTGCGGTACTCTTTATTGACATAACAAAGACATTTGACTCAGTTGGTTATAAAATACTTATTACATACGTATTAAGCAGATCAAATATGCGTGTTTATAAGATCAATTTCCAGGTGAATATACAAAATTACCTATCACTGAAATACTTGTTAAAAGCATTTTACTCAAAATATTGTTATCATTTCCTAGCTATTATCTTCGAACAAATCTGTTTTGTTGTAGTACTAGCTTCCAACCAGCAAATTTAGGTTAAATTACTTACGCCAGTTACCGTAGGACCATTGTGGTTATGTAACGTTAACCGCCTTTCTCGGTAACTCATCAGTTTTCTCATTACTCTGTTACTAGCATAGCATGAATAGTAACAACCTGACAGCTATTAATAATGATAAGAAGTTAAATTGCAGCGAATAAATAAAATAAAAAAAACGTTCGTTAATAAAAAAACATAATCGTGAAACTGTAGTGTATACCAAAGAGCAGTAACTGATTTGAGGTGCTATCATGCTATCATGGTAATATTTATTGGAGTATATCTAGCACTGGTAATAAACGTTCGGTATAAAAATAAATGTTTCTTACTGGTACGTCTACGACGTCACCGGTTTTAAGGAAATCATTTATAATTCTTGTAATTTTTTATTTTATTTAAAAACGAATTATTACTCGTTTTTACTCGTAAATGGCAATAGGTGAGCATGGAGCCAAATAACCACTGAGCCCAAACATCTTTCCTTCTCTCTCTATCCCATTATACAAAAAATTTAGCACATGCTGTGACATTATAAGTGTATTCATACCCGCATGAGAGTTGAGTTCTTAAAAACAAAAAAAAAAATGGTAATTGCAACAGCTTGGAAGACACTACATTTGCCTGCTATTCTTGAGGCGTTCCTTCTAGAGTTTTTCAATGAATCGCAAATCAGTTTCTCCAGGTCGGTGATTTGGTTATTCCTCCACTCCCTCTTATCAGCAAACATCTGAAGTATATTTTTTTAACAAATTTACTGTAGTCTCCCAGTAAGAGAGTATAAAGGCGTGGCTGTAGAATGCAATCTGAAAGGTTCCCTTAATAGCCTAACAGCCACTTTAACCACTGAACTGCTGCAATATTAAAGCAAAGTAATAAGGCTGATCAAGGTTTTCAGTGCCACTATTTTAATTCATCCTTCTAAATCCGTAGATTTTGGTGGGGTTTGAGAACTTGTAGCGTTTTTCCAAGACTAGAATAGGTCTAATAACCTCTGCACAAAGCCAATGTACTACTTTCAATTAGTGCTGAAATCCTTTTTGTGCTATTAGAAATCTGTACTTTTGATACTTTTTTCAATTCAGTTTGGAATTCAAAAGCACACACTTCTCACCAGTGTAACTGGTCAAGTTTTTCGCTCATAATTGGAATTTTCTCGAAGCTAGTTCAGTAAAAGCCACCTATTCTGGCCCTTTTCTTGCTATGTTCCTCTACACGCCTTCCTGCATGATTTCTTCCCAGCTTTAAGAATGGAAATGACATGGGTATTCTACTAGGATTTAAGGATTTAAGAACATAATCTAGCTTAAAGCATGCAGGACAGATTTGTTTGAGCTTTGAAATATTGATTTTGCATTTGCTCGTACCTTAAAAGAAGAAACAAATTGTATTGCTCTCCCTATTTTGCACTCATAGTTAATTTCCCTAACCATGTTTATATCTAATTCAACCGCCTTCCTCTGAATAGATAGGTTATTTTCAGAGATAAAAATGCGGCCAGAGAAGGAATTTTCATAAGAATGTCTAGTGTCACTTAATGTCACGCTTTTATAAGCGATTTTAATTCTTCTGAGGGAAGATTGATGTTTTGTCGTAAGTTCAGTATGTAGACGCTGCCGTGCAGTAGTCTTTTTCTTTCATACTTTAACTAATTCTAGTCACTAGAGCTGATATAATGCAGCATGAATGTCAATTTTAAACATATTGCAAGAAATTACCAAGCCAATATCATTTCTGTGGTACGTTTCATAATTATTTAACATTAAGCCCATCACGCAATCTACGCTAGATTTGTCTACTTTGTAAGAAGAGCAGCAGGAGTGACCTATGGTTTTAAGTCAGGTCCCAGGTGCGAAAGAATGAGAGGCGAATCTTTTCTTTTCAGGAGGTTTTGTCTTGCCTGACGAAAGGTTTGCTTGACCTATGTTTTTTGTTTGCCTGTCTATTGTCCGAGAACTGAGCTTTGATCTCAAATATAGTAACTAAACACCAACTCCGACTAAACACCATAAGACTTTTCCAGTGGAATTTTAATTAATCGCCACATATTTTTATAATTCCCCTTCGGGTTAGGGGTTAGAATATACCCGAGGTAAGGCATGCCTGGGCCGGATTAAGGTGTTAAGCGACCCGTGCCAGAATCGACCAGGTTGGGGGCCCAGTATAAAAATAGCTCAATCTCTAACGGAGCATCCGGATACTTGGAGACCTCCGGATCAGGCAGCTTTATCTGTCTAATGCGGATCTCTGGACAGACGGACTACCCTTTCTCCGCTACTCGTGGGAACTAAAATGAGTTCAAATAATATTCAAAATAATACAAATATAAACCAGGACCCCTTTAAAAAATGCTCAAGGGTCACGAGATCTCCAGCACGCGGATCGCTAGGAAAATCATGCGAAAGCAAAGACCAAGCACAGTTGGTAGCTCAGGGCAATAGCATTACACTGATTAAGCTACAAAGTCTCAAACGCGAAAATTCTGATCTCCGCGCCAGACTCCAAAATATGGAATTGCCCTGTGCCGAACTAAAAAAGCGACTAGATGCTATTAAGCCGCAATCTAAATCTGAGTCTGTTTCGCTACTTGACCGCCCCGAAAACTCGAGTTTTCACACGGACGAAGAAGAGCTAGTCCGCGAAACGAACTTGATACTTAAAAAAAAAGCCAGGTAAGAAGCGCAAAGCTACTTCCCCGCGTGATATCGAACAAACAAAGAAGCAAGCCATCTTTAACACTGCTGAGGTCGATAAGGCAACAAAGCAACCCAAACAAAGACCGCCGCCGCCAATAAACGTTTTTGGAATCTCGGACTACAACAAGTTGCACATAATCCTGAAATCACTGTGCTCAACCGATTATAAAGTAAGATCTCGTAAACATGGACTATTAATGTCCTTAATTCAGACAACTACCGTTCGTTTTCGCAAAAGTTAAATGCCGAGAAGATTCAATGGCATACGTACGAAAATAAAACGGAAAGGCCCATACGCGTTGTAGCTAGAGGATTGCATCCCTCTTACCTTAAAGAAAACATCGTAAATGACCTTAAAAATAAAGACTTTAAGATAATGTCGAAAGCGAGAGGACTACCCCAAGACGCGGTCTTCCCCTCTTTAGGCTAACTTTCGACAAAAACGAAAGCCTAGAAAGAATTTATGCCATAAATTCAATTTTGGGACTTGTTGTCAAAATTGAACCTCCGCGGAAAAACTCTAGGCTGATTCCCCAATGTACACGTTGCCAGGGATTCAGCCGTACTCAGGCCTACTGCCAGAAGGAACCTCGCTGTGTAAAATGCGCTGGCAAACATCTGACTCGAGAGTGCAATGCCGTGAAAGGGTCCCCAGCGATATGCATCAACTGCAAGGGAAAACATCCAGCTAATTATCGAGGCTGCGAAGTCGCGAAGGAGTTGCAAAAGCTACGAGATCAATCAAAAACGAAGCCTTTAAAAAACACAGGGACAGCTAGAATAACAAATAACAACAGCGGTCCTACTCCAAAGCCTTTAAAGAAGGTAATGGTAACAAACGCTAAAATCACCAATAACAACAACGTCAAAAATAACAATGCGCAAGTGGAAAGTGGAAAAACTTACGCGCAAATAGCGGCGCGAGTAAATATGACTAACTTTACATCACCGGATCCTGCCTCAAATGTGTTCTCAGTAATTCTCGAGAGACTAGAAGAACAAACTAAAATAAATAAGATAATAGTCGAACGGCTTCTTAAGTTCGAAGCCAATTTCTGCAACTAATTATGGCAAAGAAGCTCAATATACTAGCGTGGAATGCCAACGGGCTACAGAAAAAGCTTGATGAACTAAATATCTACATGCATGAAAAAGTAATTGACATATGTTTAATTTCTGAAACTCTCCCTGTGCGAATCCTTTGTTAAAAAACAAAGACCACCCAGATTAACTAATAGCAAAACTCACTGGGAAGATTTCCGAATAGACGTTGTCGACAATACTGAGTTGAAAGGTAGCACTTAGAACGCCGTATCAACTTGAAAAAGAAGTTGAACGTTTTGAAGTCATACAGCAAGCGGCCTGGAAGAACACTCCCCGCGAATCGAACAAAGTTCCCAAAGTCGGCATAAGATACCCACCGGAAATCAGAGAAATGATAAGGAAGAAACGAAAACGCCCTTCAATAGGCTCTGCAACTTGTTGAAAAAATCGATCAAGGACTTCAATAATCAAGGTATTAAAAACTACCTTGAAAGACTCACAGCGACAAAGGATATGGAGAGCCGTTAAAAGTGTTCGAAAGCCCTAAATACACGTGGCGCCAATAAGAAGAAACCAGGATGACTGGGCGAAAGAAGATAAGGAAAAAGCTAATGTTTTCGCCGACCATCTTGCAGAAACGTTTAAACCATTCGATGGGGAAGTGCTTCCAGAGAATGTCAATATGCTAGACGTGACGACAAACTTTCCAGTAGAAAAGGTTACACTTAGGGAACTTAGACAAGTTATAGACACGCTTAAGCCCAATAAAGCCCCGGGATATGACTTAATAATGGGAGAAATACTCAAAGCGTTGGCGAAAAAAGGTTTGCTAAAGCTGCTCTATCTTATAAATGCCAGCATTAGATTAGAGCATGTACCGCACCAGTGGAAAGTAGCCGAAGTTATTATGGTTCCGAAACCCGATAAACCACTGACTGAAGTCAAATCATATAGAGCAATATCGCTTCTCCCGATTACATCGAAGGTCTTCGAGCGAATCCTTCTTAGTCGTCTTAAACCAATTACCGACACAAGTTCCCTCATACCTGATCATCAATTTGGCTTTAGAAGCCAACACTCTACAGTTGACCAAGTGCATCGAATAACCGATGTAATTGAACGAGCAATCGAGTGTAAGTTAGTTTGTTCAAGCAAGCCTTTGATAAGGTATGGCACGAAGGCCTAAAATATAAACTTCGACAAGCCCTACTCCAGCAATTGTCTTGTATTTTAGGTTCATACCTGGAAGACCGACTCTTCCGTGTGAGACACGGAAACGAATATTCCTTGTGGGGGTGCCGCAAGGAAGTGTACTTGGCCCTCTGCTACATTTGCTTTTTACCCGCGATATACCGCAAACGGACGACACTGTCCTAGCTACATTTGCTGATGACACTGCCATTTTGACAACGGCTAAAACAGTCGAAGAAGCAACTGCCAAGTTGCAACGTGACCTTACACTGATTAACAATTGGACAAAGACTTGGCGAATCGCGCTTAATGAAAACATGTCTGTCCACGTGAACTTCACTCTCAAGAAAATTGAGAATCCACCGGTGTTTATCAACGCAGTACGAATTCCTTACGCGAACGAGGCCAAATATCTCAGTATGACACTCGACGCCAAACTAAAATGGAGAGCACACGTCAAGAAAAAACGTGAAGAGCTTGAAATCAAATATAGAGATATTTACTGGCTTATTTGAAAGTATTCCAAGCTTAGCTTAGAGAACAAACTGCTGTTATACAAGCAAGTGCTAAAACCGATCTGGACATATGGTGTACAACTTTGGGGTTGTACTAAAAATAGTAACATTAATGTATTACAGACATTGTTAATGTGCCGTGGTATATTAGAAACGATGATATCCACAGAGACTTAGGAGTCGAAAACGTTCAGAACGTAATTAAAATGTTTGTGCGAAAACATAATAATCGATTACAAGGTCATACGAATATTTCTGTGCAACAGATCCTCGACGAGACAAATTTATTGCGCTGTCTGAAAAAGACTAAGCCTCTCCATCTAGCGTGATGATTAGCAGCGCGTAATTTTCTAAAGTACACAGGAATTTTCAATGGAAAATCGCCTGCAGGATATCTTATAAAAACAAAATAAAATGCGATAGAAGAACTGCTTGTTGAGTGTGAACTCAGTCGTGGTTTGCAGAAGGGAGGTGTTTTTTAGTGAGTAAGAATCTCACCCTACTATAGGCTCCGGGCCTATAGCGTCTATGAAGATTTCTCACCTTCCCACGAAAAAAAAAAAAAAAAAAATATTTTTGTAATTCATATGAAACATATTTTTTTAATATGTTGTAGCATATAGTCGAGTACAACACAACATAAAATAAAAGGGCAAAAAAAAAATAACATTCAACATCAAAGCAATATGAAAATGGAACTTCAAAATCCACCCCAGCTGTTGTTTATTCATATTAAATAGTTTTTTTTTTCGTTATAACCTGCCATTGTCCCATCATACTAGCTGTAACTTGCAGTGGACATTATCTGGACAACTAGGTTCAAACAGAAATCTACCAAAACTCAACAAGAGGAAATCTAGCAGTTGTATGGTTGAAAGTATAACAATTGCCACTTCACACCTCTACGTTTTACTTTTCCAAAAAACGCATTTTTTTCACTTTAAAGCCCAGTATCCTGCTCGCGCTAAATTTTAGATTCCATACAGAAATATCTACCAAAATAAGATTTTTAGCGATAGAGTATCCCATTTGTACGCTAAATTCTTAATTTGATATCAAATTAAGCACAATGTTACAATATTTTATGTTATATGTACAAAGTATATTGAACCACCTTTTCTCGACCGATGTTAAGACTCCAATATTTTGTAACAATTGTGTGGCACAATAAATCGGCGATAAATTTGCGACAGTTAAAAAAAATAGATTCTGCATAATTGACGTTGTCTTGCCCCTCGCAAACTGGGAAATCATAGCATTTAGAACATAAAATTCCAAAAGTGTTTTCTACATTACGTCTACCTCTGCTAATCCTATAGTTACCGATGCGTTAATCATTCTCCAACTTCTTCGATTTTCTTGGTGCAACTTCTATGTCCTCTAGAAAGGGCTGTATCTATTATATTTGTATTATACCCTATAATTATGGGATCGTGTGTACTTGACCTACAAATCCCACATGGCATTGAACTCGTTTGCAATTCTTATAAATTCGCCTTGGTTGAACGCTGCGATTTCGTTGCTCAATGCTTGGGATATGACAGAGCAAGCCCGCCCAATTATTGTTCCATATTCTGTAAACAGAACGCAAATGTCTTTGAATTGTACCACCTGCTAGATATCTAAAAACAAATCAACTACAATATTATAGACAACTATTATACCATCTACGTATCTACATATAGATACTCTAAAACAATCGCACATTTTTGAGAGAAATTCGAAGCCAACTAAATTACAATATAAAGTGGGCTTCGAATTTCTCCTTGGCAAAAGTATGGGCTCCACAATAGTGGAGGGATTTTGGAAGATTTCCGAGTCCATATGGAAGTTCTCCCTAAACATACTAGCGTTGGCTACCAAATCCAAGAACCATACTAATTGAATGTTCGTTCATAAGTAGTATTTTAGTTTCAAAAAATCTTACGTGTTTTGGAAATCGGCCTTTTGGTTTTTTTCTTTTGTTTCAAAGTTGCAAAAGGTTTGAGTTAATAAGGTATCTTTCCCGAAAAAAATTTAGAGAAAATCTAATTTTTAAGAAAAATCACATTTGACATATTAATTTTATGGCAACACTTACATTGAAACAATTAAAGTTCTTTTAATTACAAGTTCAACGATACCCCATTTGTTACCATACGCTCATAAATTTGAAAGGTGTTATTTTCAATACGAGTCCAATCAGTGTAGCGTAAGGCTTTGCTTAAAAGCTCTGTATCTAAGAGTGGATACCTTTCCGACCCCCTCCACGAATACGATTTTTTCTCAAAATATTTCAGCAAATCGCGCCTTAAAGTTATCGACGCATTATCCCAAACACCCTATATAATGTTTAAAACTTAGACTTTCTTTGGCGTATGCGCAATATTTTCTTTTAAAGTATTGTATTATGTACATATAATTATTTACGGTGGCGTATGAGCAATATTTTTTCCATTTGAGAACAGAGATTTTATCAAATCGATGTAATACATAAAAGTAGTGTTGTACGTAATATTGTAGTACTGCAAGATCTTACAAAAGAAACTTCTTGTGTCAAATTGAGATTGTTTTATCTGCCTTAGTGATGCTTATTTCTTAGTCGTTTTCCTTATGCTACGGGACACAGCCAGTCTTATATAAGAGAAATGAAAACTTCTGGGGACGGTACATACACGTATATACCTTTTCAACCGGTTTTAAATCTTAAAAAAATTCATAAATTTTATTACGTGTGTATGTACAAATTCTGGCATGGGAACCTAAGTACAAGGGTATGTAAACACATTTTAATTATAATCAGCGCGTTATGTAGAACAATAAAATAGATGTTTTGTCTAGTTGAAGCTTAGCAATCCTATAACATATCGATATTCTCCTGTATACTCGTATATGGTTTACTAAAAGAAAATAGAAATGATATGGAAAAGAACTTAAGGGAGCACACCAAAATGATACAACAAGAAGATACAGTACTGTGCTAAACCGAAGCAACCATCTGGAGTCAGCATCTCATAGTAAATCTTTTCAACTTTCTACTCCACCAAATAAAAAGAAATGTATATGTAATTATGTGTAATAGAGTGTATTTTGAAATTCACAACTTTTTATAAAAGTAATAATACTAACTTCAGATTAAAAAAAAAAGCAAAAACCAACAAAGTAGCCAAATTGAGCTGTGCAAAACCTAAGCAACTTTTTGTAGTAGAATAATAACTAAATCAAAAGAAAATGAGAATCAAAGAGAGCATAATTATCAAAAGAGAGGATTGCCGGTTAGGTCAGAGTAGTATAAGTTAATATTAGGCAGTATGTAAGGAAGAGTCGAAGCGATCAGCCGAAAATAAAGAAAGTGTGAAAAAATGACGAGTGTGTTTTTTGAGAGACAACTTCTTACAGTTATCAGAAGTGGGAGAAGTGAAAAAAAAGAAAAAAAAAAAAAATACAATAGTGAAAACGAAAAAATGCCAAACGAAGTGGAAACATTTAAAACATTTACTGCCCTGCAGTTGAAGAGATGGTTGAGCATCTTGGGCAGGAAGACGAGCGGGAATAAAAGCGAGCTGATGCTCCGTTTGTTGGAAATTCCTGAAGTCGAACGCGGAAATTTTCCAGAGGAATCTGATGATGATAGTTCGAGTTCAGAAGAAAACGGTGAACAAACAAACGGTTCAAGTGACGAAGGCACCG
Source organism: Volucella zonaria (assembly GCA_963966105.1). Classification (NCBI taxonomy): domain Eukaryota; kingdom Metazoa; phylum Arthropoda; class Insecta; order Diptera; family Syrphidae; genus Volucella; species Volucella zonaria. The sequence goes on along the minus strand of OZ014532.1, from coordinate 37,031,157 downwards.
CTACGCTAAGACAACGGACATCGAAAGAAGAGAGGCAAATGAACGAGAATCACGTCGAAAAAAAATCTGATGAGTGCGGAGGAGTGAAGACTGCGAAGGAGAAAACGACACACACCATTAACGAGAGAAGAACATCAGACAGTTTCAATTGAAGAGAGGGATCAACCGTGTTCCAGTGGAAAAAGGCAGTTCGAGAAGAAAAGTGTAACACGCCAGACAAACAGAGGACGAGAAGAAGAATTCCTACAAATGAAAAGAGAGGTAGAACTGATGAAACGCGAGCTCAAGTTACAAAAAAGAGAGAATGATCTGATCAAAGAAAAGTTCGAATTGTTGCAGAGGAAGAGTGCTGAAAGAACGGAAGACAGCCGTAATAGAAGCGGGAAATTCGCCGATGTGAAAGAACTATTAAGTGAATTTGATGGGAGCGATGGCTCATATGTTCGCTGGGAGTCCCAATTGCGGGAAATAAAAAATACTTACGATTTGGATGACCTGAATACCAGACTCCTCATCGCATGCAAACCAAAGGGGAGAGCGTTAGAGTGGTTTCACGCTAGACCAGATGCCACTACCATCGCAATTGGAACTATTCTGGATGAGATGCGGAAAATATTCTCCGACAGGACCAGCGGTGCAATTCTTCGGCGAAGATTTGAGGCCAGGTTGTGGTTGCCAGACGTAAGGTTCCCAGAATAGTTTTATAATAAAGTTGCACTGGGAACTAAGGCCAACGTCACCCAGGAGGACGTGCTGGAGGGTATAATCGAAGGAATCTCCGATCATACGCGGTTCAGCGATAAACTAGACATTCTGGACGCATTTTATGAGGTCACTTTGCCATCGACCTCACGTCGACAGCCGGTGGAGAGGCAGCGGACAACAACAACGCCGTTCAGATGCTACAATTGCAACGCCGTGGGACACAAAGCTGATGAGTGCCGCAAATCCAGACGAGAGATGAGAGCCTGCCACGTTTGCACCGAAATGGGTCACTACGCCGCCAAATGTCCTAAGAGGAAGTCACAGCAGGTGCATATGATTCATGCGGAGGAGCCGAGAGTTGAATATGTAAGAAATTTAGAGTTTTGTTTTAAAAGATTAGATTATAATTATATTGTTTCATTAGTAACCTTAATAGATACCGGCAGTCCAGTAAGTTAGTGCGTCAACAGTTCGCGCCAGAGGTTTTATTGAAGAAGAAAGAAAAAAATAATTTTAGTTATTTTGGAATTAATAAGACACCCCTTATATCATTCGGTGAAATAAAATGTTTGGTTTGTTACGAAAATGAAAAGATTGAATTAGATGTTATAGTTGTTGACAATAATACTATGCAATGTCCCATGATATTAGGAAAGGATTTTTTGGAAAATGCTAGTAAAAACAAATGATGAAAAGAATATGAAAAGTGATGTTAATATACCTACATATGGTGAAGAGTGTAAAGAATTAATGAACATTGAAACTAAAGTTGACGATTCTAATGTTTTTACTGATGAAATTGATTTTAGATGGAAGGATAGGTTTACTAGAATATTTGAGCGGAGTTATATGTACAGCGAGCGTCCCGTTTTGCCTAAGACCAGGTATGAGATGAAGATAAGATTGACAGATGAAAAGCCCTTTCATTATTCCCCACGAAGGTTGTCGTATCAAGAAAAAGAAAAAGTGCAGGATATTTTGGACGAGTTAGTTCAATCAGGTGTCATTAGGTCTAGTAAATCTGAGTATGCGTCTCCCATTGTATTGGTAAGAAAAAAAACTGGCGACATTCGGTTATTTGTAGACTATCGAACTCTCAATAAGGTGACATTGAAGGACAATTACCCGATTCCTCTTATAGATGATTTGTTAGATAGACTGGCAAATAAGATCATATTTTCTCTGCTTGACCTAAAGAGTGCCTTTTATCATGTCTATATGAGTAAAGAATCGATTCGGTACACATCATTCGTAACCTCCCTGGGGCAGTACGAGTTTTTGAAGATGCCCTTCGGGCTTCGCAATGCTCCTTGCACATTTCAGAGGTTCATCAATGCAGTTTTTGAAGATTTACTTCGTGCAGAGAAGGTAGCCATATATTTAGACGATTTAATGGTCGCCACAACGATTGTAGACGAACACTTGAGCATACTGAAGGAAGTTTTTGATCGACTCGTTAGTAATAGGCTGGAATTAAGGTTAGAAAAGTGCCGATTTCTTAAGTCCGAAATACATTACTTGGGATATACAATTTGCAGTGAGGGTATAAAACCAGATGAAAAGGGTATATCATCGGTAAAGAGTTTTCTTGTGCCACAAAATGCAAAAGGCGTTCATAGTTTCTTAGGTCTCTGCTCATATTTCAGGAGATTCATTAAAGATTTTTCACTTTTGGCCGAACCTCTATACAAACTCATTAGAAAGAATGCTAAATTCAAATTCGGTGAAGATGAAATAAACTGTTTCGAACGGTTGAAACTGAAATTAATGGAAGCACCCCTGTTGGCTATCTTTGATCCACGGGACGAGATTGAACTCCACTGTGATGCAAGTTCTCTTGGTTTTGGTGTTATTCTGATACAGAAAAAGGCAGACGGGAAGTTCCACCCCGTATTCTATTTCTCGAAACGAACAACAGAACAAGAGGCAAAGTATCACAGCTTTGAGCTGGAGACTTTAGCCATCATATATGCACTAAAAAGATTCAGAATATACCTTCAGGGCGCTCAATTCAAAGTAGTTACTGATTGTAACTCATTGGCCTTAACGTTAAACAAAAGAGAGATAAACCCTAGGATAGCTAGATGGGCCCTTGAACTGCAGAACTATGAGTATAAGTTAGAACACCGCAATGGAACTAGGATGCAGCATGTAGATGCACTTAGTAGAATGTCGACTATTTTAGTGTTGGAAGAGAATACGTTTGAGCAAAATCTATCGATTTGCCAGTCTAAAGATAAGTGTATTTGTAAGATTAAGGAGCGTTTAGAAAAAGAGGAGAGCAGTGCTTACGAGATGCGTAATGGCTTAGTTTATAAGAAAATTGGTGAGAATATTCTTTTTTATATACCAGCGAGTATGGAAAGGAACGTATTACAGAAATATCATGATGAAATGGGGCAGTTGGGTTGTGAGAAAGTCCTGAATGCAATAATGAAAAGTTATTGGTTTCCGAAAATGAAAACCAAAATCAAAGACCACATTACGAATTGTTTAAAATGCATAGCATTTTCACCAAAATTTGGAAAACATGAGGGACTTTTACATAATATACCAAAAGGCACTGAACCTTTCGACACAATTCATATAGACCATTTCGGTCCTGTCTTACTGAAGATAGCGAATAAGAAATTTGTTTTTCTGGTAGTAGACGCGTTCACCAAGTTTACGAGACTGTATACAGTTCGTTCAACTGGTACGAAGGATGTATTAAGTTGTTTAACAAACTATTTCCATACGTACAGTAGACCGCGAGCGGTAATTTCTGATCGAGGCAGTGGTTTTACTTCAAAAGATTTCAAGAACTTTCTCGATGTCCATAACATACAACATGTCAAAATAGCCACAAGCTCACCGCAAGCCAATGGACAAGTTGAAAGGGTGAATAGAAGTATAGCTCCTATGATAGCCAAATTGTCTAGTGCGGGCACAATGTACACTTTAGATAAAATTTTGCTTGAGATTGAATTTTCTTTAAATAATACAGTACACTGTAGCACTGGTTGGTGTGCAAGTCAATTATTGTTTGGTGTGCAGCAGAGGGGCAAGGTGATCGATCATCTTAAGGAAAAATTGGAAGAGTTGGATCTATGCGATGATGCTAGAGACCTAATCAATATGAGAAAGAGAGCAGCAGAACAAATGATGAAATGCCAAAATTATAATAAATTGTTAAAGGATAGAAATAGAATTCAGAAGAAATACCAAGAAGGTGATTATGTAATGATAAGGAATTTTCTGGGTAAACCTGGAGCTTGTAGGAAGATTTTACCTAAATTTAAAAGTCCATACATAGTGGCTAAGGTTTTGCCAAACGGTAGATATATACTGAAAGATGTTGAGGGACTACAGTTGAGTCAGGTGCCTTACACGGGAACATGGGAAGTAGATAATATGAAACCGTGGTTGAACTATATCGAGAAGTCTTAGTCAACCGGGACGATTGCTTGTCAGGATGGCCGAACTGTAGTAGAATAATAACTAAATCAAAAGAAAATGAGAATCAAAGAGAGGATAACTATCAAAAGAGAGGATTGCCGGTTAGGTCAGAGTAGTATAAGTTAATATTAGATAGTATGTAAGGAAGAGTCGAAGCGATCAGCCGAAAATAAAGAAAATGCGAAAAATTGACGAGTGTGTTTCTTGAGAGACAACTTTTTACATTTTTTAATATCTTGTGTAATATCCTTTATTTTGAATAACAGAGGCGAAACGACGAGGCATAGAAGTAATTAACTTTAAAAGTGCATTCTGGGATATATTTTCCTACTCAACTTTAAAAGCATTGAATAGGTGAGACCTGTTGGAAAAGTGTTGCCCAGCTACTCGGCTTTTAAGGATACCAAACAGGTTTTCGATGGGATTCAAGTCGGCTGATTGGGCTAGCCATTCAAGGACTTGAATCTCACTATCCGCTAACCACTGCTTTACCAACTTCGATGTGTGTTTCGGATCGTTATCGTGTTGAAACACCCAACGAAGTGGCATTTCCCACTCCGCATGTGGTAGCACTACCGATTCTAGAGTTGATTTATAGTTGAATCGTCTATTCGTAGAATGGACTTACACTTCCTGCCGAAAAACAGGTCGACACCATCACGCTACCCCCACCATGCTTTACAGTGGGTGTACAGAATCTAGAATTAAGTCGCTGCCCTTTACGATGTCTCACATAACATATCCCATCAGAATTAATTAAACTAAATTTTGACTCGTCGCTGAAAAGAAATGTTTTTCATTTTTCAGGAGACCAGTGTTGGTATTTTCTTGCCAAATTTAGCATAATATGAAAAAAGATTTCAGTTTTAATTATGTTTAAAGGATTTCCTTAATATCTTTTTGTGATCATCGGTTTTTTGCACGGCCTGTAACTTCGAAGATTATTTTCAATTGCACGTCTTCGCACCGTGCTAGCATCAATGTTAAAATCAAGTAATTTTACGACTTCATTCGAACTTATGAACGGTTGTATTTTAATTACTCCACAAATGTTTCTATCCGTTCGAGATGTTGTCTTACGCGGCCTACCACAGACATTTTGACTTTCAACGACTCCTGTTGCATTATGTTTTTTATTAAACGTGAAATAATCGATTTATTAATATTATAACGTTTAACTAATTTTGCCTGAGTATCTCCAGACTTAAATTCATCAATAATCTTTAGTTTAAGAGAAGAAGAGTAACTTTGTCGCGACATTATTAAAAAATATCAATTATGCGACTAACTTAAAAGAAAACTGATCAAGGACAATTACTCAAGATCAAAGACACAGAGCTTACAACATTTCATGTATAACCGGACTGGAAAAGTACTGTTAGCTATTCTTTTTTACGGTTACAAAGTTGCTTAGGTTTTGCACAGCTCAATTTGGCTACTTTGTTGGTTATTGCATTTTTTCTTTAAATCTGAAGTACGAGTATTATTACTTTTATAAAAAGTTGTGAATTTCAAAATACGCTCTATTACACATCATTATATATCCATTTCTTTTTATTTTGTGGAGTAGAAAGTTGAAAAGATATACTATGAATTGCTGGTTGCTTAGGTTTTGCACAGTACTGTACATATGTATATACTAATCTTGAATCAATATTGCTGGAGGATTTTATGTTCAATAGTACTTGTAACTTTTAACCCGCAAAACTGTACCTATTGTATCTCTCTGGCTAATTGACTGGAAATAAATAAAATTCCTACATAAATTTTATTAATTTTATTATAAAAACATTTTACAAATATTTAAAACAATATTGAACAATATTGAAAATTTTATATGTATGAAGTTCGTGTAAGGATGATTTTTTTTCCAAGTTTAGAATTTGACCATTGTTTAAATAAATAAAAATTACGAGTAGTTTTATGTGAATAGCTTTGAAGGAGATATTAGGGCTAATAATAATCATAGAAAACTACAAATTTCAAATGATCAACACTTGGTTGAGAAAGTGGTAAATATATTTGAATGATTGATGAAACCTAGCAGTCTACGAGCATGACAGTCCAGTTTTTTTTTGCTATGGTGTTGTCTTATTATTTTGTCGTCAAAAACGCTGCGAAATATCTAGGTTTCCTCAAGCGATGTAAGAAATATTACACCCCCTCTGATCTGTCCTCAATATATAAGGCGTTTATCCGCCCAAAATTGGGTGCGCCCAAAACATCACTGCACCTGTTAGATAGGATTCAAAACCGATCGTTAAAACTCATAGGTGATACTAATATCACTCAAACAATGGACACCCGCGAACACCGACGTAATGTCTAGTGTCTCACTCTGTTTTATTGCTACTCGTATTTCCACCAACAGTGCTCCGTAGAAATCGCCAGTAGCATTCTGCCCATTCAAACTTTTAAGCGTAACACCCGTGCTATGAATGCTCATCAGTATACCCTCAAGTCCACTTTCGGACGTACTCTAAAATATCGTGATTCTTTCCTAAGCCGTACAACTCGCTTATGAAATGCCCTGCCTAGCCCTTTATTTCCTAGTCCTTATAACCTTCAAACATTTAAAACCAACGTTCACCCGTACTCTTTTTCTATCCTCCCTGACTCTCCTTCGCCTCCGCTATGTGCAAGCATTTTAAGGGTATTTAAATCCCTTGAGCGCTCGCAAATTATAAAAAAAAAAAAAAATAGTCTGCCATCAGTATGGGATTAAAGATTTTTTTAAGATGATAACTATGCCTGCTCTACACGCTTGTTGCTGAATGCGCATGTAGTAGATTAATATTAAATCAAAAACATGATTTTGGGTTGCATTGCAAATAAAAAGATTCGATCCTTAACCCATGAAGGTAAATTTACTTATATGGGGCTACAGTCCGGAGAGCCCCAGCTAATAGTCCCTCCATCATCTTAGGTGACTCGTGTTTACTTTTCGGAGCAGGTTAGTGTAACTGTACAGTTCGTAAACTTCGGCATTAAATATTCTAATCCAAACCTCGTCAACACAAACAGAACCAAAAATCACTCGAATGATTTTGCGTTCGAAACAGCCAAAGATTTCACCCCCCCCCCCCTCACCTTCGCTTACCACCATACTTCTGTACCGTAAAGCAGGACTAGTATGATAAGGGTCCTATATAGACTCCCCTTAATTTTTCTTGATAAGGCCTTATTATTCATTTGCCTTTCTAGGCCAACAATAACAGCGAAACTCATCATGTGATTTCTGTAAAGACTTTATAATCAGATTTATTAGCAAATCCGCGGTTTACAAAGTTTCTGACACCCTCAAAGTTTTAGCTGTCTATTGTTATGTTCCGTCTGGTTCGCCGATGTTGTTTTTCTCTTCTTATCGTCTGCGTATGATGTCCATGTTATCAGCGTATATAATTAATATAGTTGTCCAGACTTTTCGAATACTGTTTCTCTGGCGTTAAATTACGAACTTAGCACTGATATATTCTATGATCAAACACTTTTTAAATTAAGTAGTCAGGTGTAAAGTCTATGTAAATGGTGCCCCAAAATTCACACAACAAGTCATTCTGATAGAAAACACAGGGTTTTAATTATAAATTGTAAGTATGTACGGAATAGCATATCGGTTAAATGACCCACACAACTTTGCTGGCACAAACGCACTCATTTATCAAAATTCTCTATGACAGCTTTGCATAAATTTGGCACAATTTCGTTGATACAGCATTCGATTGCTCCTTCAAAGCGTGAGTGGTGGTGGACTTGTTGACATAAACCTTAGGCTTTACAAAACCCTAAAGAAAAAAAATGGTCAGTTCTAGACTCTAAGCGATAGAAATGAAACTTCACGAAGCTCGATAAATATAGGTAGTTAAAATAAAGATGCTCACCCTATATTACAAGTATTTAAAACAACTTTTATTTTTGTAGAGACCGTTTTCTGTTACAACATAATCTAGTGGGATTATCGTATAATTATAATAGAAACCCATTTGACCGACCACCACCATCAGAGAATGCAACTCCTGGAGTGATAAATAGATCAATTTCGCCTGTTGTAAGAGCATTTCCTCATCCGCCATTGATCTTTGCCATCAAAAGAGATTCATAGTCGTCCATTTTCGCCAGGTGCACCATTTCCATGATAATTTTACTGTAAGTCGGAATTAATACTTTCCTTCCTTGTTTGAACATCTCGGCCAGCAAGGATGCCGTGTCGACTTATGTCCATTCGCATTAGCGCGACATTTAAGCGAAACTGATGAAATAATCCATTTTGTTATTGCATCTGGATTCAGGTAAAATTGTAGTGGGGATCTCTAACACATGCTTTGGCATTATAAGTGTAGTCATACCCATTTGAGTGCTAAGTTCTTCGCGTGGGCTGATTTACAAGAGAAGATCTCATCACACCATCCTTCGCGTGTTATCTGTCCAGAATGTCGAAGCCACCAACAATTGTGTATATTAAAATCGTCCGTAATAATGATTTCAGTATGGACGAAGTATGAATTCTTGGGGGCTTCCGTAAATAATGCAGTGGTGGATAATTTGCTTACGGAGATAGCATTTTACCCAGTAAAATTTAATTCCGGATATAAGCTATATCATAACCCATATAAATGGCGAAACCCCGGTAAGAGAAGAAAAGTGGCTAGTTCAGCTAGTTCACTAGTTCATAGACAGGTAGCTCCAGATCAGAATGATCTGAGACATTTTGACGGGGATCTAAAATACTCGTAGGTACCTGTTTTTCACTAAATACAAAAACCGCTGGCCTGTATTTACAGACTGGCTTATACAGAGAAGTGATTATTTCTTAGCCCGCGGATATTTTTTTTTTTCTTCTTCACCGTACTAACTTTTTTTTGCTATTTCTCACGCAAGAGCGGTTTTTTCTTTTTTTTTTCTTTCTTTCATTTACGCGGCGCTATTGGTTTTTTTGGTTTTGCATAACTACCGCTATTCGGAAACTAGGCCAACCAATGTCTCTGGAGCAATTCTGTAGCAGGGTTGTTCTATATTGGCTATCTTCTTGGCGTTGACAAACAAAAGCAAAGTCATGTCAAGTCAAATTTTGTTGTTAAGCTGAAGTTTTCCATTACGTGTTAAGATTAGAAGTAGCAGATAAGAGATCGTTGGTGAAAATCAAAAACGAGTGTCGGAGACAGAACGGAGTCACACCAGCATTTATTTTATGAATATGAGACTTGAAACCATCCAAGACAACTTGAATTGAACGTTCCGAAACGTAATTTCTAATCCACTAAAAAAGAGAGTCATCGATCCCAAAAGCACGCATTTTCGACAAAAGAGCTTGATCCCAAATGCAAATGCCTTAGAAATATCAAGTGCAACTATCTTGCTTTTGCCAGATTGATGTACGCTTTGTTTCCACTTTTCGGTGAGAAATGTTGCTGCGAAAACGGTACTGCCGGTCATTACGAAGTGTTTCGAGATATTTCATGAGCTGACGATTTATCAGCGTTTCCATGAACTTGGAAAAAAGGGACGTAAGTGCAATGGGCTTGTAGGAGAAGAGAGAAGAAGATTCGCCTTTTTTAGGGACGGGCTGGACAAATGCTTTTTTCCATCTGCTCGGAAAGATTCCTAAAGAGTAGGATTGATGAAAAAACTTACGCAGTGTTCTTGCCAGCTTGGAAGGACACCTCTTCAGGAGAAGGGAGATGTACCATCTGGACCAGTGGTTTTATGTATGTTGAGATCTTTAAGTACTCTTGCTACTACATGAGTGCGAAAGTGGATTTGTCCCATTGAAGATTCGACGTACTCAAGTGTAGGCGGAGATAAAGCACAATCTGGGAGTGTTGAGCTGGCCGCAAAGTGTGCAGTAAGCAGATTGGCCTGATCCAAAAGCTGACAGCTGGAATGTCATTGCAAATGAGCGTTGGGATGGAGAACGAGGCAGAATTTCTAATATTTTTGACGAACGATTTTTACTACCTTTGGAACATTGTAGTATTTTTTGCCTCAGTTTTTGGTCGTATTGGAATTTTACACGTTTAAGAAAGACGTTGCTGTCATTCCTGGCTCGTTTAAACTGTTTTCGGTTTTCCTCTGTTGGGTTGGTCTTGAAGGACCGAAAAAACATTTCTCTAACCCTATAACGGCCTCTTTACAGCTCGAGTCATACCACGCCTCTTCTTTTGGTTTGATACTCTTCATCCGATGAGGGATAAAGTTTCTCATTCCAAAGAGAATGGTGTCTGTGATCATATCAGCAGCGGCATCCACGTCGTTATCGAGGAAACATAACGACCAGTTAAAATCCCTAAAGAAGTTGTAAAGTCCGCTCCAATTGGATTTCTCGTATTTCCATACTTTAGGCACCTTTTCTCTAACTGTGTGGTAGGTGTACGAGAAATTGGCTGATATGACACAATGGTCCGACGAGCCTAGATGGGATAGCACATTGACCTTGTATTTGTCAGGGTGAGAGGTTAAAAACAAGTCCAGGGTGTGTTATTTTTGTTATGTATTGTATACAATACAACCTGCCGTTCAAGCAAATGGATTCGGTACCGGCATTAATGCAGGCTGTATGCACAGATAGCGATTTAGGTCAAAATGTTTAGTGCGGCCGAACAAAAGCAACTTCCCTTGTTAAAGAATGCATAGGTTCTTTTGCCAAATTACAAATCTCTAAACATCTTGCAACAAAAAAATTTGCAGTTATTGTTGACGAGACCACGGATGTCAACTGAGAAGTGTTTGGAAATTATTATTCGTTACTTCGACGAGAGTGCAGAGCTTGTGAAGAACCGATGCATTGGATTTCTAGCATTAAGTGATTCCAATTCCGAAGAAATTTATTCAGCGATTCTCAGTCAGATAAATGACAATTACATCGATATTTCAAATGCAATCGCATTTTGTTCAGATAATGCTGCAGTAATGAGAGGCCGGCTGAACGGGGTAAGTGAAAGACTGACCGCAGTGTGGAACAATTTACACTCAGTAGGATTTACATACTTGGCATACACTTCATTTATGTGCGTCGGCTGCATGCAAAGTTATGCCCTCCAATATTGTTAATTGCATTAAGGCCATATATGCCCATTTTGCACATAGCCCCAAACTGCAAGGAGAGTTCAAAGACTTTCAAGAAAATTTTAATTGTAGCAACAATTACAATTACAATTACAATTATCTTTATTGAGACTTTAAAAATCAATACAATTATTTTTTGTACTTATCCAAGATTGTAGCCGACTTGTACAGTATATGCCTGGCTAAACAGAGTTTAGAAATACAGCTTCGTGAGCTTTTCTATCAATATACATACATGTATTATTTGTAGCAATGATCGATTTTCTGTATGCTTGCTCCCGGCATACTGTTAGCAACTTTTAACAATGACTAGATAAAAGATACATAAAACGAAAACGAAACAAAACAACACAGACTAGTGACATGTGCAATCAATTTCAATATTATTTGAAATACCATATAGTAGTATGATCTCCTTATGCTCTAGTACAAATTTCAAATTAATCTTCTTAATGAATAATATATAAATGCTTATATAATCAAAAGCTAATTGTTAATTTGAAATTAAAGGCTTACACAATATAGAAAATATGTACATACATAGTATGTATGTATAGTGCGAGTATATGAGGTTATTTTTATGTTTTTGAGGACAATTATGTTATCCTCTCAAATTAGACTGTGACGCTTTTACATAAAATGGTAACATAAGGCTTCTACCAAGATCTTGTTCAATATGATGGATGGATCTTTCATTAAGGAGATTAAATGGTGAAAGATAGTAATTGTCGTCCAAACCCTCACATTTGTTTGAGTCCAGCAAAGATTTTATTAGTGCATTTGGATGGAAATCTATACGTTTAAGTTTTCTTAGGGTAAGATTAATGAGGTATGTCATAAGAGGTGTTACTTGACAAGTGCTATACAGAAGTTTATTTGGATACCATTTTTTATCTGGTCTTCTATACTTTCCACAACAGAATCTAAGTATTCTTCTCTCAAATTGTTCCAGTTCTTTTGCTACTGTGGGGGAGATTGTAAACCATGCACAGAATCCGTATGATAATATAGGTCTTATAAGCGTTTTGTATACCAGTAACTTTGTGTTTGAGGGCAATGCTTTTGACTGCAATAAAGGCCTTAGCGAAGCGGTAACAGCTTTAGCTTTCGCTAATGTCTTTCTAGCATGTTTGTTAAAAAGGAATCTGTTGTGGAAGTATACACCCAAGTATTTCAATTCTGACCGCAGAGGAATGGAATGGCTATCGATTTGCAAACTCAACGTTTTGCTCTCTTTCACAGCTAAACGATGGCCTTTTCCACTAGAATTGCGAAAACAAGTAATGCCACATTTCTCTGTGTTTATTTTAAGTCCCCATTTTTTAAAATAATCTAACAGCAAAGGAAGCCTCTCCTTGATTTTATTGAGAGCATTTTGAGGCCTCGCATCGCTAGCTAGTATTAAGGTATCATCTGCAAAAAAAATTTCACAAGGCTCTCGTTCAGCATTTAAAACACTTTCACATGGAAAATCATAAAGAAATATGATGAACAGAATCGGGCCCAAAATGGACCCCTGCGGAATCCCTGACAACACAGGGAATGGTTCCGAGTACTCAGAATGTATAACTATGGATGAGAAACGGTTTAGTAGGTAGTTGTAAAGTATTCGAATGAGCCATGTGGGAAAGTTTAATCTTATGAGTTTAAAAATCACGCCTTTATGCCAGAGAGAATCGAAGGCTTTCTCAAGGTCAATGTCCAACCCAACTGTACACTTCTTATTCCTTAAGTTTTGGATGATCTTATTACATAACAGAAGTTGCGCGTGTTCTGTCGAGTGCTCTTTCCTGAATCCGAATTGGGTTCTTGGAATCACATTTTCCTCCTCACAGAAAATGCTAACGTGTTCAGCTAATATTTTTTCAAACAATTTTCCTATATTTGAGAGCAAGGATATAGGACGAAACTCCTTGATTTCCTTAGCAGACTTTTTTTTTGCTACTGGCAAAAGTTTGGCTTTTTTCCAAATTGTAGGAAAATATCCGTTATTGATACAGTGATTGAATACAGAAGACAAAATTGAATCCAGCGTATGGCAGCATTTCCTTAAAATGAAATTAGATATCTCATCTATGCCTGAAGAACGTTTGTTGTTAAGGTTAGCCCTTAAAACTTGTATTTTGTCAGGGGTGGTGAAAGGAGGTGCATTGGGGTTGACCGAAAGATGAGATGGCGAAAACGTGGTGATGGGGATATCATTTCGACTAGCACAAAATTCTGTAACAGTGGACAGCACTTCCTTAGTCAGATTATTATTGAAATTAGGTATTTTGTCCAGGTAGACAGAGGAATAAAAATCTTTAAAAGTATTGAGCTTAGTGGCAGTATCCACTAGCTCCACGCTATTATGCGTCAGTATGTCCCTTGAGATGTCCGTACCAAAAAATTGTCGCCCAGTTATTCTATCGATCTCCTTAAAAGCTTGAGCAGAAGGTTTTATTTTCTGTAGTCTTGACTTGAAGGTGGAATTAATATCTAAGTTTATTCTCTTACTAATGATTCTACTGATGCATGAAATTCTTGACGACAACTCGCGATATTCCTGATTTATTCTGTTAAGGTGTCTATGATATATTCTTTTTAGTTTTCTAAGCCAAAAGGAACGTATTTTAATTAGTTTCATTGTAAGAGGGGAGATGTTGCTGTACTTAGATTGTTTAGGTGAACATATTACCGAATATTACCATCCTGTCTGATGGTATGTCTAGTCGGGAAAGACTATTATGAAGATCTAGTCTGAAGGTTTTCCAGTCAGTGCTTTTAAAGCTTCTGTAAGTGACTGGCGGTAGCAACACAGGTGTGAAGTTGTCGACTCTTGCCTTAAGGGAAATTCCGTAATGGTCAGATATTGTAGGGAATGTCGAGCACAAATTATTGTTACCTGCGCTATTTAGAAAATATGACAGTAGGAAAAAGTCTAATACCGAAGAGGAACGAGGGAATGTTGGGCTATTAGGCGAAATCAAATCAAGATTTAAGAAGGGGCCGTTGTAAAACCAATCATATATCTTGAGTCCATTGCCATTGTGAACGCTATCTCCCCAGTGTTGATGGCGAGCACTGAAGTCCCCCCCAAGAATCATTGCGTCAAAAGTACTTGCTACGGCATATAATCTATCAAGTTCTCTTAATAAGCTTTTGCCAGCGTTACTAGGAATATAAATACTTCCTAGAAGCATCCGCAAATGTGCTCCTTGTAGGTTTTTGAAAGTAATTGAGGCTAAGCAAACAGAAAAGATATCACTGTAGAAAGGAACAGGATTGTATTTTAGTTTTTCGTCCAGGATGATTGCAGTTCCTCTACCGGCGTGATTCCGAATGATGTTAAAACTTTCAAATTTAGGTTTATGTCTTGCTTGTAGTCTGGTTTCAGACAGAAAACAAATTTGGGGTTTTTTACTTTTTAATATTTTTAAGAGTTCAAATCTACGTTCGTGGGAAACTATTGAATTAAAATTCATCGATATAATATTTAGGTTTGGTGTGTACATTATACTACAATTGAAGCAACAAACTCTAGGTATGTAAACATTTTTTCTTCTTTAGAGTGAAGCTGCTGGTACTTTGGCCAAAATTGCCTGATTTTTATCAACAGGTCCCTAAATGAAAGATTAAATAAGTTAATCGATTCACTAAGAAAGTCGCTCAGATTGCCTGTCTGTACAAATTGATTATTTGGCTGTCTGGGTCCTTTTGAGTATTCTTCATTGGATGCCATTTTTGCTACATCAACAAAGGAAACGTGTGGCCTTATAAGTTGATTAACGTTCTCATGTACATCTCTTATGTTGGTTACTTTTCTCAGCTTTGCAGTATGAGACAAGGCTTCCCTTCTTTCCTTATATTTTATATATGAAGGACAGCTTATATCACTAGCTGCATGCCCAGATTTATTGCAGTTAATGCATTTAAGTTCTGGAACTTCCTGATTTATTTCCCTACATTTTTTGTGCGACTCAATGCAAGACTCAGAATCATGACCTTCTCCACAGAGAAGACAGCGACTACTATAGGCACAACAGTCTCCAGTATGACCAAACCGTTGGCAGCGGTAACACCTAATAACCACCCCATTACTTTTCCTTTCCCAGTACACCCTTTGGTGCAATAGAAATCTAATATTTATTAAATCTTTGATGGACTCCCCAACCTCTAATTGGATAACAAATATATTCAATTTAATATTTTGGGCTTTTGTTCTAGCTGTAAAGAACTGGCTTATTTTACAAACCTTCACATTTGGTGCAGATTTCTCCAGAGCTATACGAATGCTGTCAATAGGTGTATCCCCATCAATACCTTTCAGTAGTATAGAAGCCTTTTTTGTCTCTTTGGGAGAGAAAGAATATGCGCCTATACCAGTCTCGCGAAGTCTATTTATAATTAGCCCATGCACACTCGCACTATTCACATATACCTTAGTCTTATGATAACTTAAATTAACGAACTTATACTGGATATTAGAAATATTACATTCGGCTGCTGCCAATTTAATTAAGTTAGTTAGTAATGTACAATTAGCACCAAAGATATATATGGGTGGGCAAAATATAATTTTGTTGGATCTATTCGATTCAGTATTTGTTATTGTAGGCTCTGTTTGCCTCTTAGTATAATTTCTTCGAGTATCACTCACGTCGTTCACTAGGGAACAGTTGTCCATGTTGTCCAGGTCTGCTAGCGGGGAGAAGGGATTGTTATCCAAAGTAGATTTCTGATGACCAACGCCGTCTCCATTTATTTTTTTCCTTTTTCCGATATTCGCGTTGTAGGTGCTTGCAGATCGTTTCAGGTTTCCAATGACTGCTGTCCACTCAGTCACATTTGAGTTGTTATTGGCTTCTCCCATATTTGTATGATGGAGAGCAGAGATTCCTCGCATGTTTGTTGTGATTCTCTGTGTGTTTACCGAGAGATTATTACTTGCGAAGGAGCTGACATTAGGCTGCACGTGTTTGATTTTATCACCAATTGATGCACTTGCAGTAGAATTAATTTTATTCTCCAACTGAGCTGGAGATTTTTTAATCACTTTTTCACTTTCCACTTTTATGAGTCTCTGTCTCTTTAAGGAAAATATATGTTAAGTATAACTACTTGCGTTTGAACCGTCGATATAATGAGGCAAAATTGTTTAACTATTGTGTCACACGTCTGTTCACTCGTATCACCACCGTGAAACTCCTTAATTGTAGCAACATGATGGATGATCTTTAGAAACCGTAATAAATATGTTAGAGTACTAGAGCATTGGAGTTCATTATTTCATTACTTTACTTTGGCATCAAAAACTTATGTATGATTTTTTAATAAAGGACGATCTGAGAAATAGGTTAAGTTCAGATACTGTAGAATCATTTTTACTGGCTGAAGAACTACTGAAAGGTGAGGCAATATTTGATCCACTTGACGAATTGATAAAGTTTTGCCTAAATTTTAAATTTGTAGACGGCAAATACGTTTAAATAGAGTAAAAATATCTGTTTGGTCCCTAGACCATATTTTAATTTAATATTTATAACCTCTTATTTTCCAATGAATTCTTATTATTTTTCTATCATATAATATATAATTTAATCAAATTAATTTTAAATTATTTATAGATTAATTTATTTCTTACTTTTGTGTTAAATTTATTTATTTACTGATTTTCGTTGAATTTCTAATGTATGAATTTCTAATGTATCTAGTATATCCTACGGCTATGTGTAATAATAATTAAAAAATAAAATTAACTGAAATTTGTCTTATGCTACATTTTCTTTTAAAATCCTACAGTTTTATTGGCAGTATGCTACATTGCTCTGCACTAAGTGGCAACGCTGGTTATGACGATCCCGTCATATCCCAAATTTATTTTTGAATTTGAAAAGTATTTATTAGATAATAAATTTTTTTTTATTAAAATTTATTAAAGTTGTATCTTTTTCTTGTTCAATCGGTAACTAACAAGTACAGTATTAATTTAGATTGTTTTCTATTTAAGTAATTAAGTTCCTAAGGTTAATTTAGGGTTGAATTGAATTGTTAAATATTTAGTTATTCGATTATTTCCTCATTTGTTTTTATTAAATTACTGACTTAATGGACGCAGAACAATTGAGGACGGTAGTAACCGCTTCTGTTCAGGTTGCAACTAGCAAATTCGGCAAGTATACGAAGCGACGATCAACGAACTTTCGACTCGACTTAGAGCATTACAAACTCATACATTTCTTGAAGGAAAACGGCCGATTACCATGGAGTCTAATATAAGTTGGGACGAATCGTTGGACGTGATAAAATCTCTGCCTGATTTTAGCGTGGAATAGGTTCATTATATTTCATTGTGGCTAGGTGTATTTACCGCCTACAAACCTATCGAGGCATAAGAAGGAAGCTCTAGAATAAAATTGTTGGTTCTGGGGATAAAGTTCTGGCATCCTTTAATACTGTTCTCAATTTTATTCCAAGATTAGACTTCACATACGCTGATAAAAGACCTGTTTATCTAATAGAGCAGGAAATGTCCACCTTCCGCCAAGGTAAATGAGTTTTATGATGAGCTAGAAAAGAAATTGACTTTGGTTATTAACAAGACTTCAATGCAAGATGAGGGTAATAAATCTCTGGCTGACTTAGAGAAGTCAGAAGTATCGGATCAACCGATATGCCAAGCGCCCTAGCTCTTTCACAAGAAATAGAGGCAAACCAAATAAGTTGGTTTTTTCAAGTTCATTTTCCACATTGTGCCTTAAAAAACTTATGCAAAGTCCAAAAAATTTTCAACCATTCAATTAATAATTTTTAGGAACCTGTCCAAAACCCCAATAATTTCCAAACACTTGTTGATAACCCAAACGAGCAGACTAGACCATTTAAGCGACATTATGAATCTGATAGGCAAATTCTTCCCAAGCTCCAAAGAATAAATGGATTGAGTTGTCATTCTTGGAAAAACGGTTTAATGGCGACGAGGATGCCGGAAACGGCTAATTTAATAATTTTATATGGGAAATCCAGGAATGGATGTCAGGTGTGCTAACTGATCAGAAACAATTCGCTGGTAGCATAGTAGAAAATAAATAGATTCCAAGGAGCAAATTCTGTAAATCTACAGACTCACAATAGTATCCCAGTATTTCCCCCGTTTGATAAGCGAAATCAGTGCTGGAAGTCGTTTGTAGAACAATTGTAACAGCATTTTCGAGCTTATTTATTGTATTTATTTATTTATTTATTAAACATATCAATACACAATTAAAAATTGTTACTAATATAAAAATAAAAAGCAACTAGCAGCAGTGGCTTTCGGCTCTTGAAAGTAATAAAAAATTATATAGTGATTTTAAGTTGGTTTATGGTTTTTTTTAATTTCTCAATATTGCTTTGGTTCGGTTCTCTAAGATGTTCCAATAGTTTATGTTTCTGGCTATGGTTGGTTTGCGGTGATGGGTATGAAGATAAGAAGCATGAGCTGAGGAGATGCGTTACCGTTATGTTGCTGAGGCAGGTGGGGCAGGTGTAGATGAGTATATGCAGTGTGTCCAAGTCGGAGTCAGATAAACATAGTTAAATCCGATTTAAGGGTGTTTGTTTGGATATTTTGGCTGAATTTTATGTGGGTTTACTGCTTGGCAGTGATGCTGATAATGTTCCCGTTCAAGAAGCTATTGGTGGTGATATTCCTGATTTATGTGTCTCTTTAGATCGAGCCGGGAGAAGGTAATGTAGGTGTAAGTGGGAACTTTCAGGGCGGAGTTTGCTGCAGCATGTGCGAGCTCATCACCTTTAATTCCAACATGACAAGGTATTCACATGAGCTTTATCTTCGATCTCGATTTTATTAGGATATCCCGGATTTTGATATGTGTGTCATTTCTGGTATTCATAATAGTACTGACAGGCTATCAGAGCAAATGTCCCATTTGCCTGCTGTTTGTGAAATTTTTTTTGCGGCTTCAAGTATAGCTTCAGTGCTTCAGTGTTTCAGTATTGTAAATGGAAGCAATATTTTCCAGAATACTTTGTGTGATGATAGAACCAACTTCAGTTCCAACTGTGAAAGCTGTGTTTATTTTTGTTTTTGAACCATCTGTGTATATGAAGTTCCAACCTTTGCCTTTCAGATCGGTCGATATTTCGAGGAATCGTGCTTTATAAGTGGTATTATTCGTAACTTCCTTACGCAACTCATGTAGATCGAGGAGCACTGAGTCTTTATGCAGTAACCAAAGTGGTTGTGTTGGAGTGAATTTAGCTGTTTTATTCCGATGTAAGTTTAGCTTTACACCAGAGTCAGGGATCTTGTGTCTTGCATAGGGGATTCTTCTTCTGCGTTTATCATTACTGGATTTTTTCGTGTCGTTGTCTATTAACGAGCCAGTTTGAAAAGAAAGCTTCACATTTAGCTTCGCGATGATTTCCAAGTATCGCTCATCTATTGCCAGTAGTCCAGCCTCAGCGAGAAAGTTTTTGGTTGGGGTAGTTGGAAAGGCACCTAGGCTTTTCTTTACTGATTGGTGGTATGTTGGTGCAATAATATTTTTGGTGCAAGAACCATAGATGACCTACGCATAGCCTATCTTACATAAGATTAACGTTTTAGTTAATTATCAGTTAATGTTACAAAGTGAATTAACGTGAACATTATTTCTATTTTATGATAGATACTTTACAATATTTAGCCTTGCTGCTAATGACTTCTTAAGATAAATACATTTTGGTTTTCAGTTATATCTATTGTTTATTATAAGTCCTAGAAACTTAAGGTTAGTAACTGTTTCTAATTTCGTGTTGTTAATAACTAATTCTAAGTTTGAACATTTCTTTTTTCTACATATATGAATAATCTTACATTTTTCCAAAGATAGGTTAGAGCCGGAAATGTATGACCATTGATTAATCTCATTAAGCAACAGAGAGAATACTGATTTTGTTTTATCTAGATCATTGTATTTACATAATATACAGGGTGTCCCAAAATTCAACGTCAAGCCGGAAACGGGTGATAGGTCAAGTATTGTCGGTTATCACAAAATTATAAAAAAAAATCTGTCATGTACTTTTAAAATTATTGGCACTCAAAAAAAACATCGAGAAATCTGATACCCTGTGACGATCAAGTACTGTGACCACAAATCCTTACTTTTCTTCGATTTTTTTTTGGTCATGTAATCCTGAGTAACTCTTCTGTAAATTACCGTCCAAAATTGAAAAATAACTATATCAGTTTTAATTAAAACTTGCTAGACTAACGCTTAATTGGGGACAAACAAAATATTTGGTTAAAGAAACCCGACTCATAGTTAATTCTTTTTAATAAGTTAAAATGAGTACCAAGTGTGAACGAGGCAGACAGTGACGCCGTGATTGAGATGGATAAACACGGCATTTCCACTATTATGAGTGACACATATAGGGACATATTTTTGGGACACCCTGTATATGCATCGTCTGCATAGATACAGCGATCAAGGTCTTTGTATTTAGATATAATAATGGTACTTATTTTGTCAAAAGCGATTGCAAAGCAGAAGACAGACAAGGGAGATCTTTGGGGGATTATCTAGTGGCATGGTTTTTGAAAATGTATTTTGAATTTTAATGAAACATTTACGTTTTTTAAGAACGATTTTATGTGTCGATACATTTTTGGGCCTGCTCTCCATTCCCTTAATTTTTTAAGGACCAGGTGAATGCCTATGCGGTCAAATGCCTTTTCAAAATCTAAGGCCAGAATTGTTGCGAGCTGAGAGGGCATTTGAGGCAACATAGTCAAGGTGCAGTAGGGCATCTATGCACCCTCTTTTTGATTTGAAGGCGACTTGATTGGGACTTAAGACCTTTTTAAACTTGGCAAACTACAAAATTCTGTTGGCAATTATTTTTTCTAATACTTGTGATAAGCAAGGAAGCAATGAGATTGGACTATACACTTGCGATGTCTTTCTTAGGCATAGGCTTTGGAATTGGAATTATTGTGGCTGTTTTCCAACTTTGCGATATTATGCCTTTGCTTAAGATATTATTGTACAGCGATATAAACCTTTGCTTCATCTAAGCAGGAAGATTTTTTTATCAGGGGATATGAGATCCTATCCCGACCTGGTGTCTTACCTTTCAGTTTACTTAAGCAACTTTCAAATTCAACTGAGGTTTCTATGCGTTTCGCTGCTGCGTTCGTTGCGAGTTTTGGTAGTAAATTAAGGCTTTCCGATTTCTTGGTGTTAAAGGCCGGTGGAAAACTTGAGTTATCTGAATTGGATGACCACGTTTGGGCAAACAAATCACAGATTTCGTGAGGATCAGTTGTAGAACCGGTTGGAGTATTTATAGATAGAATATAGTTATGTGTGGAGTTGCCTGTGAGAGTCCTAATACGTTGCCAAACGGTGCTTGTGGATGAGTTTGGATTAATATGTGCTGTGAAGTCCTTAAGGCTTTTTAGTTTGCTTATTTTTAATAATCTTCTAAACTGGCCATTAGCTTTTTTGTAGGCTAATAGGTTTACTTGAGTAGGTTTTTTCGTAAAAATCCTCCAAGTAAAATGGCAGCCTCCTTATTTATGCAGGTGGCGGTTGTAGTCCTTTTGGAGAGGTACTGTTTGAGCTTATTTTTGAAAAGGTTTCAATTTGCCAAATCGGTTTTGTATCTTGGGATATTTTTAGTAATTTAGTTCCTAGGTGTCAAGAGCAGTGAAATGGATATTGGAAAATGGTCGCTGTTATGCAAATGATCAGAAATATGCCAAGATAATTTTGAGAAAAGTATTGAAGAGCAACAAGTAATATCAACGTGGGTAAACGTGCTATGAGTTGAGAAGTGGGTGGAAGAACCGTCATTTAGTATGATTAGGTCTGACTTTATAATAAACTCTTCAATAACTGAGCCCCTTTTGATACTCTTAGGGGAGCCCCAAAGCACACGATAGGAATTGACATCGCCTGTAATTATGTAAGGTGGTTCTACTTGCCGAATTACATTTTCTAAATCAGATCGTGCTAATGTTTGCCCAGGCAAAATATAGATAATTGTAAACTTGATACCCATATCAACTTCGACAGCAGTAGATAAAATGTTTGGTACATGAGGGATATTGTTTTTGATGAGTATTCCGACTCCTTGTACAGATGTTAAATTCGAAGGTAGATTGACAAAGTAACCCATGTATGACTTTGGTTTAATGGTTTTAGTTGTCGGTTGTTTTGGCGGTCAATTCTGTGTCGATGGTCACACTTTCGAAGAGGATCGCAATCTCTTCCACAGACTTATGATAGATTTGCGCCCCTTACCGCAGGTGCAACCATCGACGTTCGGGTTACAGAGGATTTATGTATATGTTCTCTCATTTTCATTATGAGGGTTAGTTAATTGGTTAAATTTAAGTGTGTGAAATTGGTAAGTGAAGTGGCTGGTGAGAAAGCATGGTTGTGAGACTTATCGTATGTGGTTGGACTGCTTTTATCCAGTAAGGTTGATTTGCTGTCAAAAGTATTTGTTTTTGTTTATTCTACGAGTTGTTTTTGTTTAGGAGTGGGAGAGTGCATTGGTTGAGTGTTCACTATTACTGGTGAATGTGAAGTAGATGGGGTGGGGGGGAGTGGTGAAGTGAATTTTGCGGCCTGGTTGGCTGTATGTACAGATGCTGTGGTTTTAATTTCAGCGTTGGTGGTTTGCGTGGGAGGGTGAATTAGAGAGGGGTTTTGAAGTGGGAGCTGTTAGCTATTCTCTTTTCAATACGCTCAGCGAGAAATGGTGCATTGTTCATGCGCTCTTTGTTCGTTGTACGTGCGTCTAGCTTCTGCCATACTATACTTATTTTTAGTTTTAATAGTTATTATTTCTTTGTTCTAAACAAATTTGGGACAATCTTTTGAAGAGGATGAATGTTTGTCTAAACAATTTGCACACATCAATCTAGTACAGGGTACAGGCTCATGTGGAGGAAGACTGCAAGAAACACAAATTTTAATTCTAGTGCACCGTTTGATACGAGTAGTATGTCCAAGTAACTGACAATTACGGCACCTCTTTGGCTAAGGAATATATTCCTTGACCTTTTGCCTTGTACCAACCATTTTCGGCAGTCGTTGGAGGTTGGTATAGATTGAAGGTGAGGGCGACGAGGCCTGTAGGTTCGAGTTTATCATTGACATTTTTGGTGAACTTGTGCACCTCGGTTACAAGTTGCGAATTCATCTCCGCAACGATTTCGGATTCAGACACGTTTTAATAACAAAATTGTCCACTCTTATTAGGTTTGCCCTATTGTATCTTTAGGATAGAATTTTATGTACTCAGACTCCGGTGTTCTGCATAACCGAAGACAAGCCATAAGGCAAGCCCTCTCAAACACCCGAATCCTTTCCAATAAACTTACTCTCACGTTGAACCACACGGGACATCCAAATACAAGTATAGGCCGTATTAGGGCCATGTAGCAGATCACCTTCACCCTCGCATCGAATTGGCTGTTATAAAACAGTCTCCTTGTAAGGGCAAAAGCACCTCCGGCTCTGGCCAGAGCAACATCTATATGTTTGTTGAAATACAGATATTGATCTAGCCGGATCCCAAGGTATCCGACTACACTTCGACAAGTAAATGGATGTCTGTGTTTTCCGACGATAGAAAACTTTCGCCAAATCTTTATGATTAAGTCTTCTGCGTACGCTATGGCATGGTGAAATGAACCTATCAGATCACTTGTGTAAATGTTGAATAGGATCGGTGAATTTACCGCACCTTGTTGCAGACCGTTTTTAATATTAATTCTTCACAATGAACTGTCTACTGGAGAGCATATCAAAAAGAATATACAGCAGTGGTTAACTAATGCCCAACCTGTTCAGCTTGAAGAAAAGCCCCTCTAACCATACGAAGGCCTTTTCCAAGTCAATCAGGCAGGCACCAGTCAACTGTTTCTTGCCTTTGTTCCATTGGATATCAGAAACCAGTTTAGACGCAGCATGAAGGATATCATGCCCCCCTTGAAACCGAATTGATTATCCGTAACTACGTATATGTTTGTCCTCAACCCGCTGAGTCAGGACTCTATTGATCATCTTCTCGAAAACCTTACTGATATTTGAAAGAAGACTGATCGAGCGGAGATTTGCAGGATTGGAAATGGGATGCACCACCAAGTTTTTCAATGCGCTGGATAATGTGCATTATTCATTGCTTTTTAAACAGGGTGGTATAATTGTCCACCGCTTCTAGCGGGGGATGTCGAAGCACAATATTCGGTATTTCATCGGTTCCCACTGATTTCTTACTTTTAAGTGATTCGAATATCGTTTGGAGCTCTTCCTTCGAAATTAACGGTTGTAATACCCTTTCGTTGGTGATGACATTATTTGCCATATTCTAGTCATTCAACTGACTGAAACCCGAGCTCTGGAATCGCCAATTCACAATTTCATTTCGAAGGCGGAAATTGTGCACAAGGACTCGACTCTCCAGGTCGTGGTTAGGACCAATGATGTCATTCGCCTTGTACACTTCCTGGAAAGTCGGCTCCTATAGCCTCTACCTTCTCCTGCGGATCCTCGATCACAAAGAAGTTGTCATCATCAACTGCCTCATTTGGATCTATACCTGCTGCCACAAGTATTTATTCGTTGTTCGTCGTACGGGCGATTTTGAGATATGGAAGGTCGGTTTGATTATTTCTCCGAAATATTTTACTTATTTGCGGGAACATATTCAGGTTGCTGGTGTTTACAGCCCGAATTTTGTTGTTCCAATACAAACATACAGAATTTCTGTAATTTTCCTTTATTAATATCTGGAGGTTTTTAATCGACGACTTCAATGTCATGATCTCCGGGTTATGTCTGTCAGTAAAATGCCAGTACAAAGTTTTGTGTCTTGACAGCAATCTACTTTTATGTCGGTGCAGTGCATCAATAGTTTCGTTGCGGAATAAGTCTTCGTCGTCAGTGTGTTGATACCGAGGTATCGTTTTGTCCATTGTTCGTTTGATTGTCTCGTCTATTAGTCTAAGATACCTGTCGATCTCCTCGTTTGACAGATTTCTGTTGGACGATGGTTTGAGCGAATTCGACGAGAATGCTCTTGTCAGTATTCTTGAGTATGTCCAACTCTACTATAATTGTAGGAATGCTTTTGAACAAACTCTTCCAATTCCGCAATTTCGTTGGGAACAGTTATTTCAGTGCTGAAACCGCACTAGTCACTGTCATACACGAAAGTGCGTAGACAGTTTGTAGTTTGTTGGTTAGTGCACGTCAATTGTATTCGTGAGTCGAGCATCAGCAGATCGTGTCTGGGAAACGACGGACTATCCATCGCTTTGAGGCCGAGTCAATACATCACATTGTGCTGATCCCACCAATTGAATAGTAGGTTCCCTCTAGTATTTGGTATGTTATTTCTCCAATTACTATGTTTTGCGTTGAAATCTCCGCCGATAATAAAGCAATTCTCCTCCAATTCCAGTCTTTACTTAAACAGTGCGGCTCTTCTTTCGAACCTAAGCAGTGCATTAACATTCAGCTGAAGCTGAGCCATCTGCCCCTAAATGGAGAGCAAGATAGCCAGAATGTCAGGTAGAGGTTCCGGTGCTCTAGGCGTTGGAGCCTGAGAAGCTACCTTTGCTTGTTGTACCGCCGCCATTTGGGCGTAGGTAACATGGGGAGTAATGGCTGGTATTTGTGCCTGCACGAGTGGATGTTTAACTTCCACTTTCTGCTTCCGAGCCATATTTACTCTTTTGATGTATTGCAATTTGGGACAACCCCGATAATTTACGGTGCGTCCCGTGTTCCTACATAAAGCACAAAAGAGTTGGCTTTTATCCGACGCTCCGTCCTTAAATAGAGCGCATTCCTTTGACTTGTGGTTCTTTCCACACTTCACGCATCGAAGCTGCCTTTCGCAGTTCGACGCGGCGTGCCCGAACCTGGTACAACCTGATAGTCGAGGACTTTGATGCTCCTTAGACCATATAGTTTGCTGTTGGGACTTAGCTGGACCAGGAAAAACGGTAATTTCGGATTCTCCCTTTTAGCTCTAGCCGTGAAAAATGGCTTGACCCCTACGAATTTGAGCTCTTCGCAATCCTTCGATTTCAGCAGTGAAATCCGATCCGAATCAGTCGACGGTTCTAACTCCCTCAGCAGCGTTGTCTGCAGCTTCTCCCCCTTCGGGGTGTAGGAGAAGAACTCCGTCATCGAATCCCACAATAAACTTTTAATTTTATGGTAGCGCTTCACTGTGTTACTATCTAAGATAAGTCTTTTTATATAAAAATTATTGCCTATGGCCGACTTAGTTACATAGTTCTTTTGTTTCCTTTAGTTCCATCTTAATTAGATTTATAGGTGGAATTCTTTGTTTTGAAATTTGCTGTTTCTGCAGTTGTTGTTGTTGCTGCTGCTGTTGTTTTTGCTGCTGCTGTTGTTGTTTCTGCTGCTGCGGCTGCTGCTGTTTTTGCTGTGGCCGTTGTTGTGGCTTTTGCGTAAATTTGTTGCGCTGGAATTGTGCATTCATTTATTTATTTTCCATTCTTCTTTTTTTCGGAGCGATTCATTTACGCGTCGGAATTTTCTTTTATTTATTGCATGAGATTTGTCTTAAGTGCATTGATTGAATGAAATTATTTGTTATTATTAAATTATACATATGTGATTTGTATTTTGAATGGGGTGAATGGACTGTTTGTGTAAGACCTTTGAGGGACCATATTGGTTGGCTCGCCAGTTTAAAAATGACGTGGAGTTCAAGTCTTTTCTGATTTTCTGATAGTGGATATAATGGTCGCGAATTGAGAATGCCTTCTATATGAGTTAATACCGTGGAGAATTCCTCAAAGGTAAGCTTATCATTTTTAACTACTCGTTTTAAGTGATGCTTTACTGATTTTAATCCAGCTTCCCAGAGTCCTCCGAAATAAGGGGAAGCAGGAGGGATAAACTTCTTTTCTGTACCCAAATTCGCTAAGGTTTCAGCGATATTTTTCTAATCTTGGGCGGCATCTTTCATCATTCGCTGATGTTCGGCATTCGTTCCTATAAAATTGGTCCCGCAATCGCTGAAGATGCGGGAGCAAATACCGCGACGTGCTGTAAACCGTCGGAAAGTTGACAGAAAAGCCTGCGTCGTAATGTCAGAGACGAGTTCCAAGTGAATGGATTTGGTAGCCAGGCATATGAAGATGGCGAAGTAGCCCTCGAGTGTTTTGGCTCCACGTCCCTTCCACGTCTTCACTTCAACTGGTCCTGCATAGTCGACGCCGGTGTTGCTGAATGGTCTACCGATCCGAACCCGCGATGCTGGTAAGCTTCCCATGATTTGCTGCATCGGTTTGGCTTTAAACCGGGAATATATGACACAGCGATGAATATGCTTTTTTGCGCTCCTCTTTATGTTGAGTATCCAGTATTTAGAACGGATGTAGGCCATTGTTTGTTGGAGACCTCCATGGTAGGGTTGATCGTGTGCATGCCGTATGATTAAATTTCGGAATGCATGGTTCGGTTTGAGAATGATTGGGTGTTTTGCGTGATATGAAATGAGTGCCTTTTGCAAACGACCCCCGACGCGAAGAAACGAATGTAGTGATTTAAGATCTCGCGTGATAGTCTGTAGTCTTCCTGGAAACATGTTTTAATTGCCTTTGTGGTGGCTGTTTGG
Source organism: Volucella zonaria (assembly GCA_963966105.1). Taxonomy (NCBI): domain Eukaryota; kingdom Metazoa; phylum Arthropoda; class Insecta; order Diptera; family Syrphidae; genus Volucella; species Volucella zonaria. Next base: position 37,003,308 of record OZ014532.1, on the reverse strand, counting down.
AGTTCTTCGGGATCAAGCCGACCTAACTTCCTTGATTCTTTCTTCGTTTTGATGTTTTTCAGGAATAGGAGACAGTACGCCACCACTCTTATAAACCTTGATAAGTCGGAGTATTAAAAGTTCCTCTATGATATCGTTGGTTATCTTCAGAATGCAATGGTTTCTGACTGTTCTTTTCTCTTCCTCCGATTCTAATAGAAGTGGAACCTCGAAGTCCCATTTGGTTTCTTAATATCGAAGGACCATGCCACCACAAATCCCGTGCTCCCAGAGTAGAAGGTGATATACTTCCAGACGCGAGATCAGCTGGGTTGTGTTCTGTGTGTTCTGTCTCCACATACCACAATCAGTTAGTCTTCTGAATTTCTGAAACTCGGTTACTAACAAAGGTCGACCATCTTGTTGGAGCTGAGCGGATCCAGGCTGGGGTGGTCGTTGAGTCAGACCAGGCGCATAAATTTATCAGTCAAGGAGGCCAAAATGACTGCTCCACATAACTCGAGTCGAGGAATACTTACTGTCTTGAGTGAGGCAACCTTTGTTTTCGACAGTAAAAGGTTCATTCCTGTATGGCCTTGGTTGTTTAAGACCCGAATATATATAGCAGCTCCGTAGGCTTTGGTCGATGCATCACTGAAGCCGTGTAATTGTACGGCTTTTGTGGTGCGGTCTGTGTTGATCCATCGGTTGATCTTTAAATTTTAAATTAAGGGCAATTTCCTTTGATACTCTTTCCATTCCTCCTCTAAATCAATTGGTATCGTTTCATTTAAGTCCGACCCATTTTCCCACAGTTCCTGCATTATTACATATATTTGCCCTAATCACGCAAGGTGAGATCCAACCTAGTGGGTAGAAGAGTTTTTCGATGGCAGAAAGCACTGTCCGTTTTGTTATCTGTGTCTCTGGCTTCTGGAAATTTTGGAAGGAAAAGGAGTCCGACTTTGGAAACCAACGAATGCCCTAGGTTTTTACTTAAATTGCTGGTGAAAAGGGTAGTTCATAGTTGATTTCCTTATCCTTTTCAGGAATGACTTCTAAGAGTTTTTCGTGATTACCCATACATTTGCAAAGATTAAATCCTGCAGATGCAAGCAATCGTCGAATTTCATTCCACTTTTGTAAGACATCAGTCAGGGTATCTGCTCCGGTAATAAGGTCGTCAAAGTACATATCTTGCTGAACGGCCTTGGCTCCCACTGGGTATCTCTGTGCTTCATTGTCTGCGACTTTGTTAAGCACTCACATGGCTAAATACGGTACGCATACTGTGCAAAGGTCACTGTTTTAAGCCTGTATGCTCTTAGTGGCTGCTGTTCACTATCCCTCCAAAAGATGAGTTGGTAATTGCTGTCTGCCGTTGGTACTAAAATTTGTTAATACATCTTCCCGATGTCGGCGGTGAAGGTGAAGGTATATCGATATCTTAATATAGCATCAATAATGCTTTCTTGTAACTTAGAACCAACCATCAAATACTCGTTTAAGGACGTGCCGTCCGATATCTTAGACCCTGCGTCAAATACAACTCACAGTTTTGTGGTGGAACTTGAATTTTTAATAACTGCATAGTGTGGCAAAAAAATGAAAAGGTGTTGTAAGGTAAGTGTCGTTAAATAAATCTACCATGTGATCCATGGTAATATATTCTAGCATAAACCTTTTATATCCTACCTTTAGCGTCGGATCCTTCTGAAAACGACGTTCTAATTGGGTAAAGCGTCGTAAAGCAATATCCCTGTTTAAACCTAACGCTGGTCGTACTCCATCTTTGAAGGGTAAGGACACTTGATACCGTCCATTTGTTAGTCTGATTGTGTTGGTTCGGAAGTGCTGTTTACAAGCATTGTCTTCCTCCGAAACCATCATTTTAAACGGAGCTTCTTCAACCTCCCAGAATCTTCGCATCTCTGTGCCCAAATCAAGCTGTAGAGCGAAGCTTTGAAGGAGTTGTGTGGTCCTATCTGGAATTTTCCCGAACAAAATCCATCCAAATTTGGTTTTTTGGGCGACAACGGCGTTGTTTTGATCACTTCTACTGATGTCTGGTAGAAAAATGTCGGAGTATTTTTCACTTTGCTTCACTCGCTAAGCCGGGCGAAGGCCAGTCAGTGACTGAAAAATAAAAGCTTTAGTGGCGCTTTCAAATGTCGAATATTTAGATCGAAGCGTTATGTTGACATAATATTTGCTTGTGCCACTGCTGACCTTTCTTAATCCGGAGATCTGGACGGATGTTCTACGCCTTGGTAAACGTAGTAGCTGTGCTGCTGATTTAGTTATGAAAGTTGCCTCAGAACCTGAATCAACAAGTGCACGGAGATCATGGCACCAGCCACCAGCTGAGACTACCTTGATTATGGCTGTTGCTAGCAGGGCTTGGCTCGCCCGTTGTTGTGTTGCAAAAAAGGTGTTTCGCGAATGCGAAAAGAGTGGTGTTGCTGGCAAAAATAACAGTTCTTCGAGCTTGAATAATCTCTAGTTGGGTGGCTGTACGCGAGATAGTTCTCACACACTTTCACTTGACGCACGGTTTGCCACTTGTGTGTTTTGCCCAACTGAAGAAATTTGCTTCATTTTCTTGATGCGTGCCTTCCGTGATGACACACCTTGCATTGGAACTGTTCCTTCACCTGGATATCAGCATGAAATACCTTGGCTTGTTGACTAGAGCTCGCAGATGACTTCATATTTTGATTCGAGAATTGCCCAACTTTTCTTCCCATAAATGCTGTACTGAACATGGTAGTTTTTTGAAAAGGATATAGATGAGAATAACGTCCCAGTGATTTACTGGCACTCCCAGATTTTCTAATGCGTGAAAGCATTCTTGAGATGTGTCAAGCATAGACCTTAACCCACTGGTGCACTCCTTCATTAATGACGGTTGACTTAAAAAAAGATTTAACTGGAAATTGACTAGAACGCGCTTATGGTCATATCTCGCCTTCCATAAGTCCCATACCTTGACATAATTTTCTGCCTCGAGACCTAAATGCTGTATAAAACGTTCTGTATCACCACTAATTGAGGATTTTAAATGGTGTAGTTTCTGGATGTCGCTCAGGTGAGTATTTGTATGAATTAATGATGTACTCGTAAATATATGTATCATAAAATGAACGCCATTTCGTATAGCATCCGGAGAACGCTGGAATATTTATTTTTGGAAAACAAAGATCCACACCCGTACCAGCTGCAGCTGACGATGTGTTGAACGTCTTTGAAGGTGTCTTAGCAGTTGATGTACACTTGTCGATGGCGTCTAAAAGCTCGCAGCGATCTCCCAGTTGGGTTTCTAAGAGTTGTTCATAGACCTTCATTAATTCTTCCTTTGCTAAATTCTTTTCTAGCTGGCCTGCACCCATAATTTCCGCATGGTATCGCCTTGCTGTTGCCAAATTATCATCAAAGGTGGGTAGACGCATGGATAAATAATTTGATGTACGGCGTGATTCACCTGTCTTCCTAAAATTTGAAAAATCGCGTAACCTGAGCAAATAGTGCTTTTTGCAACTCTCTAAACGACATGGTGAATGAATATGGATTAAGGTAGTTAAATAAATACGTAAACCTTTGTGGATGAACTCGTATATTAGAATATATAGAATGTATATCAGATATATGGAATGTACGAGGGCGGGTCAATAAGTCCTTGACTTTTTGAATTTCTGACCTCTTTACTGAAACAGCAACACTGCTCCTGTCAACAGGCATCTGTCAGTTGACTCCTGTCAAAATTTAAACTTGCTGCGTCAGTTAGTTTGTGTTTGACAGCTATTTTTATCAGACTACTCACTAATTTTAGGAGAAAATGGAAAAAAGTGAATTTCGTGTGCTTATTAAGCATTATTTCTTGCGAAAAAAAACCATTACCGAGACCAAGGCTAAGCTTGATAAATACTATGGGGACTCTGCACCATCGATTTCAATGGTAAAAAAGTGGTTTACTGAATTTCGTTGTGGCCGTACAAGCACTGAAGATGCCGAACGTCCTGGACGCCCAGTTGAGGTCTCTACACCCGAAACAATCGAAAAAATTCACGATATGGTGTTGGCCGACCGAAGATTGAAAGTGCGAGAGATTGTGGAAGCCGTAGGGATCTCGCATGGCTCAGTGGTTTCAATTTTGAATGATCACTTGGGCATGAGAAAGCTTTCCGCAAGATGGGTGCCGCGTTTGCTCACAGTCGACCACAAACGCAATCGTGTAACAACTGCACAGGAAGGTTTGGCGTTGTTTAATCGCAATATGGAGGAGTTTTTGCGCCGTTTTGTAACCGTGGACGAAACATGGATCCATCACAACACACCAGAGAACAAACAACAGTCAAAACAGTGGGTTTCTAAGGGTGAATCGGCGCCAAAGAAGGACAAGGTGGGTTTGTCAGCCAATAAAGTTATGGCGACTGTTTTTTGGGATGCACGCGGGATAATCCACATTGACTACCTTCAAAAGGGAAGAACAATCAATGGGGAATATTATGCCAACTTATTGGACCGATTCAATGACGATTTGAAAAAAAAACGACCTCATTTGGCCAAGAAAAAAGTTCTTTTCCACCAAGACAATGCAAGGGTGCACACATGTGCAGTTGCCATGGCAAAAATCCATGAATTGGGCTATGAATTGCTCCCTCATCCACCCTATTCTCCAGATTTGGCTCCGAGCGACTACTTCTTGTTCCCAAACCTGAAGAAATGGCTTGGTGGAAAAAGATTTGACTCCAATGATGAAGTCATCTCGCAAACAAAGGCCTATTTTGAGGACCTCGACAAATCATTTTTTTTGGAAGGGATAAAAAAATTGGAGAAGCGTTGGACAAAGTGTATAGAGCTCAAGGGAGACTACGTTGAAAAATAAAATTATTTTTTTATCAAAAAATCTGTGTTTTAATCCAAAAGTCACGGACTTATTGATCCTCGTAGATATATATATATATGTATATTACAATGTAGGATTAAGTAATTTAGTTTAAATCATAAAAATTTATAATTTAAGTTAGATTTGATCTACATATATATGTACGATGGATATCTTTTAAATTTTATTAATTTACATCAATTGCGTTGAAGTATATACATATGTATATTTGTAGCATTAAATTTAAGGCAATTTAGAGTTGCTTGCGCCAATATATTAAATGTATTAGAAATATAAGGACTTACTTGGTCCAATCTGTATGTCTTTTACGAGTATGTGTTGTTTAATTGTCCAAGTCCACAAACAATGTAAACCCGTGTACTTAGTATATATGTATATGCACTCTGGATATGGATATATGTATGTTGCACTTAGTTCATATACTCAAATTTACAATACTGTCTATTTTTTTAAAATTCAAATTTCAATCTGTTGAACATCTTTTGAACTTTACATATGTATGTAAAAAACGAATGCATGTAAAAAACGAATTTGCACAATTACGTACATATGTGTACACTTTATTGAACTTTAAATTAAAATTTAGTATTCAAATCTGGCTCGAGTGGACCAATGTTTGCCGTTGGTTTGACTTTTTGTCCGTTAAGAAAAGTAATTTGATTATAATTACCCGAGAACTCTAATGTTTAAAAAATACGGATTGAATAAAAATAGGACTATGTCCGATACGTTATAAATTAGAGTGCATCTTTTATTTTACTATGTTTCTATTTTATATGAAGTTTGACATATACGAGTACAAGTAATTGCATGATAGATTTTACATTTTTGAATATCGTTTTCATACGTTTACATAAATAAATAATAAATCGATTGAATTGATCTATATTATCTATTAACAACTATTTTCATTTCTTGTTTTAATCAGAAACAGTTGCAAGCTAAAGAAATGTCTTTTTGCTCAGAAGAAGCTTGAATATTATTATGATAAATTTATTGATAAGCTGTCTCAACTTGCAGCCCAACTACAATAAATGAATTGAAAAAGAAACACATGAAGTTCATTTAGACAAGCCATCAACAGAACGTATTTGATAGACTCAAAGCTGAAATCGTTGAAACTACTCAACTGGTACATTTTACTGATGAGCTGTCACTCATACTGGCTACTGATGCATCCTCCCATGGAATTGGAGCTGTGATTTTTCTTCCTAATCCTGAGGGCTCAGAGCGTCCGATCGCACATGCTTCCAAGACACTGAACGCTCATCAGATTAAATACAGCCCGATAGAGAAGGAAGCCTTATCCATAATATTCGGGGTCGTGAAGTTTAATCAATATCTATATGGTCGAAATTTTGAGCTTGTAATGGATCATTAACCTCTCTTATCAAATTTTAGTATCCGTGAGAAACTCCCAGAAATGACAGCTAATAGATTAAGGCGATACGCTATCATTCTGCTGGGATGGGATGCGTGACTATGGATCTCGATTATGGAATTTCTCACTTCCCAGTGAATACCGACCTGCTAGCAAAATAGACAGCGAGAGATGCAGTCCTGAAAAAGGTGATACAAATATTGAAAATAGGGTGGTCTGATGGTCTTGGCAAACTTTGCGAAGACTTAAAGCCATTTTTTAGCAGACGTTTCGCAATTGAGAAACTGAAAGGATGGTTCGAGCATTTAAATTTTCTACGAATAAGCTGTGTCGAGAAGGTGATAGTGAACACAATGCTTTAATTAATTTGTTGGCTTCTCGCAGGAGCTTACCAAACTGTACCTGGAAATCACCAGCAGAGTTGTTACACTCGAGGCAGCCACGTTTATTGCTCCAGTGGAAGTGAGACACACATGCCCAACAAAGTTATCCAAATTGGTAGGGAGGTGAAGGTGTATAAGAAACTTTTCAAAAGGATCTAAATGGATGCCTGCTAAAATCATCGGTTAAGAGGTTAAACAGTTTTTGAAGGCTGCACCAAAACGCATCAAAATCAAATTCGAAAAATGTTGGGATCTGAAAAGTTTAGCGAGGCTAACCATCTAGCAACTTCAAACCAGAACTAAGCGATTGCTGTTTACTTAACATCATATCCAACTTTAAGGCTGACAATCCTTATTAGGTTGTCATTCACATCGCATTTGAAAGCCGATAGTTCGCTTTGCACTAACAGAAAAACTGAGATATGGAAAACATTGAAACCTGGAGGGAAAAAGTTTAGTGTATTCAAAAGTACTCGTATGTACATATTTATATGTGTGTTATAATTATATCTGATGCAAATATCCCTCATTGCAAGAGTATAACACCTTATGCTCTATCGCACCTACAGTCAGTAAGTCTTCATCAAACTTCCAGAGGAATAAAATATTCTCCTATTATCGTACTTAGGTACATACATACTACTAAATTCTTAAAGTAATAAACTGTATTGAAGTAATTTATCAGATAGAGTTGTTATTCTTGGAAAATCAGTTTCTCAGACACTAATGTGAACAACCCATACTATCCAGATGAGAATTTTAATGTAAACAATGAAGGGTTAGATAATTACACCTGTTCTCATGAATGTTTCGACCGAACACTGACAGGGGAGGAAATAAAGCTCTTTGTGGATACTGGTGCTGCAAACTATATTAAGGATTTCAGCACACTTAAAGCCATCAACGAACCGTTGTCTGTTAAGTCTACACATGGAACTAGCCAGACAACGTCAAAATGCACTATGAATTTCTCTCAATTCGGGGCTCGCGCACTAAGCATGCAGGTTATCCTTACAAATGATGCACAGTATTTTCAATCAGTTCTTCCGACTTTTGAATTACATGAATCGCATTTCATTATAGCTTTCTTACAATGTAAAGATAATTCTCAAAAGATATTTAGTACTACAAATAAGATTTTAATTTATATTATAAATTGTTCAAATTTGTGGGTGGCCGTGGCTCAGGTGTTAGTGTATTGGGGGTTCAACATCAGCCGCGGACGAAAGACATTCTTTTTTCCAGGCAATTAAAATCGCGGTAGATGAGTTGTTGCCTAGAATACAACAACATTTCCAATTATACTAATAATGTTGTTTCCCCATTAAATGTTGGATGCCACCATGAAGCGAAATAACTACTCAGCCCAAAAATCTTTCTTTCTTCTCTGTCCCAGATGCCGCAAGGGTTGGCGGCAACTATTGAAAAGCCGCATGGTTGGTGGCGCGAGACGATTTGGCAATAACACCGAATTTGGGTGAAATTTCAAAATTCCTTTATTTAAAATTTACAAATTATTTCCATAGTTATTTACATTTGTGTAATTATAACAACATACTGTCTCGGATGTCTTTTAAATCTCTTTAAATGATTTAAGGATGTCTTGATATTACATATAATGATTAATTTTAAGCAGGTTGCGTTTGTGCGAAAATGTCAAAGGCAAAAGGAGGATCCAGGTTAGCAAATTGGGATAAATTGCAATATATATGGCGGACTCTAAAAATGGGATAATTAATAGAGATGGTGGATTCAAAATGGGATAATATTTAAGTTTCGCAGTGTTGGAATGCAGGGTGCGCATCTACGTTAAATGCATAAGGGCGCATTTGCATCGTTAAGCGCAACAGTCCCCATTTCCTAAAAACTGAACACGTGCTCAGGTACTTTACGAGTACTTAAGTGTAATCATACCCACTTGAGTATTAAGTTCTTTTTAAAAAAAAGTAACAATTCTCTGTGTGTGTTTCCCCACCAACACGCTAAGAGTGATATAATATTGTTTCAGGTGTTCACATAATACTGCCAACTAGATTTTTTAGGAATGTTACGGATACTTTTGGAATACCTACAATATATATATATACGAGCTTTTGGCAGTGAAAGGGTTAATTTTTTGTGTATCGGGCAAACAATTTTTAAGTTCCATTCGTCAAGCATACTTTCTTCTAAACATGTATGATCGGTATATGTTTGTACGAAGTCATTCTTAAATTTAAGTTCATATCTTAATATCTTTACTTTATAATCGTCGCGTGGCCAGAAATCTTGGCTTTCATTCAGTCTATAGAGGTACAATAAATTGTATCCTTAACACCAATTGTGGCTCTCCTGGTAAATTTTTTGTTCCATTTTTAGAGGTTTCTGTTCGGGTATTCTGCTGATGCATCGTATGCCTTGCATTATGTAGAGTGTATGTGGTACGAAATTTATCGACAATACGACAAATATGACGACCAACAAATTTACGTAATCTTCGGTACGTTTTGCGAACTGAAGAACGATTTTCAAGAAGATTTCAAAAATACGGAAGCGTTTAGGTGTGAGTCATAAAGAATAACTACATTAGTAGTAGTACTTAATATACATGTCAGTGAACTCCTAAAAATTACAGTATATTTTGAAAGTTATCCGTATTGGGGAATCAGTTAAAAAGAAACACCCTTTATTAAAGGTGAATGGTCCGATGAAAGTTCGCAATTGTAACACGTTTGATATTCAGTGTGTTAGAAATTATATTTTTTGGCATTCAGATGCCAAATAAGTCTGAACCCAGTTGGCCAGTACGTTAACTTCCAGTGCTGATGTCTTGCAGTTATTTTTCTATGGCATTTATAAAGTATTTCTCTTTCGTATTAGTAATACTTGGTTCTCCGTCCATATCTTCCGTATTAAATTCTTTTCCCCTTATATGTTAGATGTTTAACACAGTGTTTTTATGTGGCTGCGGTACTGCCCTGTTCTGATGACGGGATCCTGTTGTCTGGATTTGATATAAAAGGCCGATATTGGTCCAATTGCAATGTTATCAATCGGATATAGTCAGGTTTGTATAACTGTACTTCATAGAATTTATTTATTATTTTTAAATATTGTGCTTCATGCGCAATAACATCAGAAAGAGTTTTGGAAAATAGGGTATAGCCAAGGATTTTTATTACTGTTTTGTCAGAAAGGTGTGTTTATTAAGAGAATAACAATGTTGTTCACTTGGATAAAATGTTGTAATTCTAAAATGTGCTGGTTAAGTCGATTTGCATTCAATACTATGATTTTCAGCTTATTGTATTTAGTAAGTGGGAAACAACGGAACACGCAATAATAATATTCGTTAACTCGATTGGAAGAATCAGACGAATTGGTACGGCTGCTCTGAAATTTTTAAAGCTCATTTATGTACGTAAGAACCAGAGAAAAAATATAAGTGCGACATCTTTATAAATTTCCACAACGTTTCCCTGAAAATAAGTTTCAAAATTATGGTTCTAATAGCGACTTTATTGATAATTTATGATATCCTCAAAGCATCACGGATTAGAATACATCCTTCGTATCAGGCCCATATGCCTCGAATGCACAAAAGCAATATTTATTTTAAAATGTCACTTTCGCATCTTTGCTTATCGTTAAAATTTTGGTATCATATAGTTAAACTCTCAGAATCTGGATTTCGTAAATCAGTTATGTCGTAGATCTACTAGATGGAGTGAAAAGTGACCTCCTTGACCGCCAGAATGCACTGCTACTGCAAAAAAGGTTATGGTGCCTTGAAGTACATTCATATTTAGGCAGACATGCTAAATTTCAGTGCGATACTGTCTTTAGTTTTATTTTGACAGCTGATTGTTGTTGACGTTTTTGGCATGATGTTGAGTATGGACAAAAACGATTTTCGTTCTCTCATAAAACATTATTTTTTGAGAGGCAAAACGGCGAAGGAAATTAAAGAAAAGTTGGATAAATGTTATGGGGCTAATGCTCCGTCAGATTACACCTTCAAATATTGGTTTCGAGAGTTTCGTGGTGGCCGCAACCCCACTACCGGTCAAGTCCGCAGAGGCAGGCCCTCCGATGCGATTACAGAGGACAATGTCAAAAAAATACATGAAATGGTGTTGGCTGACCATAAAGCGAAGGTGCGCCAGCTAGCAGATACCACAAAGATTAGTACTGAGCGCACACGCCATATTTTGGGCAATATTCTGCATATGAAAAAGTTATCATGCCGCTGGGTGCCGTGAATGCTCACTTTTGACCAAAAACACGAACCCGAGAGCACTTCGAAAGAGTGTTTGGACTTGCTGATGCGGAATCGGGCGGACTTTTGGCGTCGATTGGTAACTGGATTTGGATCCCTCGGACTATTATCTCTTCCCTTACCGCAAAAGATGGCTCATCAAAAAAAAAAATTCAGCTCACGCGAGGAAATCATCGACGCCACGGAGGGATATTTTGCAGACCTTCCGGAAAGGTCTGGACAATCTTTGTCAGATCTGCTCTAAATTGTGGTGTTATGGAGTTGACATTTACTCCGAGGTAGGTAAACTCCTTACCTGTTCGGAAGTTATAACTGTCGTGTATCACGTTTCGCCCTAAACCGTAAGTAGTTACTCATCTCTTTTATAATGGAAGTATATGCTTTCACGTGTCGTCAATACAGTTAGATGAAAATGTCGTTAAAAATTGTTTTCATTTATACACTAGCCCACGCGCAGTCTTACCAAAAACAAGCTCAAGAAGGCGCACCCTAACCCATATTCCTGCTGAAATCTGTAACGAAACAGCTTGGATTAGGAGTTTCAAAGCCAAACATCATACAGAGTTTTTCCCAGCATAAAATGGCATAAGTGAAACTTTTCTTATGTGTTGGAACTTTTTCCTTCATTGAACCTAAATACTACCTTCTTTCCATGATTGTCTGTAACGCTGTATCCGATATTTCATTGATTATTGACTGCACTTGACCCAGTATTCGTTTATTTCTTTAATTCATTCTGGTATAGTGCATGTAGGTTTTCTATATGTTCTATGTTTTTGGGTTTTTAGTTTTTATTTATATCTTTCTTTAAGTTTGATTTAGTACGCATTTAGATGCTTTTTATTTACTTATCATTAACTGGTTTTAGAGGTCACCATCTAAGGGAAAGCTAATTGAAGTAGTATTGTATTTAATTTAACTCTATTTTCACTTCAAATATAAAAAAAAGTCAAATATATTTATTGAATATAAAGAAAGGAAAAACATAAATAATTTATATACGAGTATATTTGAATTTATTTGAAATAAAGCTAAAACAAAAACCGTTACTAATTGTACGTGCCCTCGGATCTTTATATGAATATAAAAGAATATATTGACATACGGACGCCTGATTGGAGCGCTAATGATCCACTGAAATTTTATGTATATCGAATTTTGCCACATCAAAGTTCCATCCGTTACATTAAATACTACGTCACTTTTGTTGATGTCATGAGATTTCCTACCTAAAGCTTTCTCCCTATACTTCAGTTTTTCTTCTTCATAATGTTATTTTTTCCGTATTCATTTTCTTGAATCTTATCTCCTTAGGCAAACGCTATTTTGCAAAGTCAAAAGATATAATTATATACATACAGTATATATATACGGATGTATTGTTGACTTCGTGATTTGCTCGATTTTGATAATTGGGTGAGAGTTTTTGTATACAAATGTATGAAACTTCATAGTCCTTAACCTTAACCTAAAGACAATACTTTATATAGCAAGGTACGCAGCAACTTTAAGCGAAGCTACTCATTATTCTGTTCCAGTTGGTTACGTCAGTTTAACTCTTCATCAAAACAAGCCATTACTATTTCAATCTTCATTAACACAAAGCTTCCATTCAAGAAAATCAGTGTTTCGAAAATAAGAAAGTCTTATATACGAGCTAAAGTGAACAATGGACTTGCGAAGTTGGATGACACGAACAGTCTAATAGGTCCTGCACGAAACACATTGAACTTATACCTTGATTAGATTTCTTGAGATTTTATTGAAAATTAACGATAATATTTTGATGGGAGTAAGAATGAAGATCTTTGTGTTTATACACATTTGCTTCAGTGAATTTTGTTGTATATCTTATCGTTATTTAAAAAAAAAATTGTTTCTTTGTTATTTGCAAATCACTAAAAATATCCATATTTGATTGAATTGGTAAATAGGGTTTCTAAATATTTATTTTCTGAGACAATGTAGAACTGCTTCCATATCGGTATGTTTAGTTGAGTGGGACCACGTGAATTTAGAAAACCCATTCAAAACAACTATCATACATATTGTTAAACGCTTTGTGACTGACTTACTTACTTACTTAATTATAATACATATTTAGATGGTGTTACAGGATGGATCTGGGCCAGAAACAATAATATTGTCCGGTTAGCGCGGTATTTGGCTATTCGCCCCCAGTTGTCCACACAAAGATATTTAAGATCCTCTTCCACTTGGCCCGCTGCCAAAAAATAAAATTTCCCCCTTTGCCTCCGAATAAGAATTTAATTCTCTTCGATCCTAATCTTTAATATTCATTCGCTCTACATGTAGAACAAATTCCGCTCGAAGAATCTTGAGATCGACACTGGGATGATGGATCTTATATATAGATTCTTAAGTGATTCTTGATAAGGCCTTGTTACACGTTTACCTAACTAGGTCAAGTGTAATTCTTCGTTTTGTCTCTCATATAGTGTCGTTAGAATTAAAAGCGGCGTCCTAACTACCTCAAAGTTATATTTATAATGTCCTATAACTTGGATTGGACCAGCTGTGAAATAGTCGAGTTTATAGTGTAGTGCTTGCCTTACTTTTTAGTGGTAGTGCACGGTAACTGCATGAGTAAATCCTTACTCAAGCATGCTAAAATGGCATGTGGGTGCTCGATCAGTACCATAATGTTGGCATTCATCGTCATAGAGGTCACAACCCTATTCGGAAGACATAAAAAAAACAAATAAGATTATAGCCTCGAATAATAACGGATATACATTTGGCGACCCTTGCAAACAATCTTCGAATCTGCGCATGGAATATTCGTACCCTTAACAGACCGTGTGCAGCCGAAAATATAGGGGAAATCCTTGACTGTTACAAACCAGACATAGATGCCATCCCAGGAGTACAATAGGTTGGACCGGAGAAAAGACAACAGGTGCGACAAGGACATCTGTTGCAGCGTTTATACGGATGACGATTTGTCGTTAGAGGAAGACTTAGATAGAGAGATCCCGCTTCTGACGTATTTGGATTCAACCGGCCCCAACAAAGAAACCCCCAATTCGATGACGAATGCAGACAAGCAAACCAGTAAAAACAGCGGATATGCAGAGCGGGCCTGCAGAAAAGATCAAGATGGGCTCGCGAGATCTACGAGCGGACGAATATGAAAGAACATAGACTCCTCTGTTAAAAAAAGAAGGAGTACGACAAGCACTCGATCGAGGCCTTAGAGAGATGCTACCGGATGAATGAAGTTCGGAAGTTTTACGAAAAAATAAAAGGAACATGTTATAAGCCCCGAACAGATATCTCCAAGGATGGAGGACGACCCTTCATCGTATTACCACAGTCGTCACTGAGAAAGGCTCTAATATTGTCCATTCTTTCCAATTCTTCTCGGACTTTCGCACCTGCCTCGTTAACCCTGCTGTTCAAGTCATCCAATATTATTATTTCTGATCAGTAGACAATGTCCTTCATCCGTTGCTGTAAATAAAATTGGTACACTACAATGGCTGATCTTTGTTGCTGTTGTATATCACCTGATAATTCTGGTAATTCGTTTTTGTAAAAATTCCAGGTTAAAATTTGGATTAAAACTTACAGGAAGCCGATAGTGTACAATTAGCTTATTACCTAGCACATGTATGAGTATGTCTGCCCACATATTGAATTTGAGCTTATGCTGGAAAGCTGTGTGTTTCGTGGAGTTGAGGTACCTTTCTGTACAAGTATGTATAGAAAGTGATTCCATCCCTAGTGAATTGGGACCAGTCTTCCGCGAAGTTTCCTGAATGTAATTGCAGAAGTCCAAACGATTCTCTGAGCTCCCGGGTTGTAGCTCCTATTCTGGTATATTATGAATTAAACGGTAATATCTCGGTTAAAATTATAAAATGATTATGTAAATAATTTTCCATTCTTTTCACATTACTTCATAAAAGATCTGCTTATATTTTCAGGAAAAAGATCTATAATCTATTTTCGGCCAGAAAAAAAATGGACGTTACCAACCAGACGTGGTCCTTTTTTCCGCTTTTAAGGATCATAAAATGAACGTTTTTGAAAGAAATCTTTTTGGGTTTAAGGGGGACTTAACAAGATACTTTTCCGAAATAAATGATGACAATATCAAAATTGTAAGTTTTTAAAAAAACAACTTTTGGCCTTCCGTAACTTTTGTCAGATCAGTTTTAGGGCAAAATTTACTTTGAAACAACTGAAGCATTCATAATTACTAGTTCAACGATAACCCATTTGTTACCTTAGCCTAAGGGCCACATACTGAG
The DNA here is from genome assembly GCA_963966105.1 of Volucella zonaria. Lineage (NCBI taxonomy): Eukaryota > Metazoa > Arthropoda > Insecta > Diptera > Syrphidae > Volucella > Volucella zonaria. The sequence continues at coordinate 36,988,124 of OZ014532.1, read as the reverse complement.
AGGCAGAGCGGCAAAAAGCGTGGCGAGCTTAAGCGACAAGTTGCTATTTATTGAGCGACAATTCTTGAGCGATTAGTTGTGAAAATGTCGTTGTAGAATGCTGCCCCCCGCAATGTTTTACAAAAACGTCGTTTTAACATTTACAGAATTATCTTAAGTTTTAAAAAAAAGAAGATTTGATATTATCCAATTTCTGCAGAACAGAGGCTTCGTTTAATATCAAGGTAAGCTTAAAAAAACACACGTTTATATTTGATTGTTTATTGTTCTTTTGTTTTTAGTTTGTTTAAAATAATTTTTTCAAACTTTTCTCTGAGCTCGAATTTTTCTATTTCAGTAATTTTCTCCATAGATGGTAATAAACTTTGGAAACATTTCATATCTGCTTTTTCTTGCGTCCTCTTAATGTCTTCTTTTATATTTCGAGACATTCTCTTTCTCTCTTGTTCGCCCACGTCTGCTATTTTTGGCCATCTTCGGTTCTTACTTGGAAAGAAGCCAGCTGAGTTAGTGGTTGAGCAAGGAGTGCTGGTGGCGTCCGCCGTGATATCGTTAAAATAAGTTTCTTCGCTTAACAAGTTGTCAACAATATTTGAAAGGTTCATCTCTTTAGCAAATTCGTAATCCTCCGGCTCCTTTAAATTGCCTTGAGTGGGATCCGAAGAAATCGTGTCATTAATCAAAAAAATACCATTTAGTATTAACACAAATTGCTTCGGAACCCGATTAAGCTGATGGTAATTTTTAAAGTTTCTTTCTTCAGGAGTCCTTCCAATTCTTCCAATTAGCTTTCGCTGTTGATCCCGAGAATAAAAATATACAAATTAAACCTTTGTTCTGTTATTAACATATTTCTAGGTTTCTTGCTACAGGACATTCGTGATCTAGCTTTCACTTTTCGTGTGGGCAGAAATACAGTCAGTAGTATTATCTCAGAAACATATGGTATGTCGTCTGATGGAAAGAACTTGACGAGGAATATATGCCAAAATCAACTACCGGATACCTTAAAAAAGATATAGACGACTACTATAGGCGTTGGAAATTGACCAACTCTTTCCGGCTCTCATTATTTTAATTACTTGCATTACTTTTCAATCGTACTGCAAGCGGTGGCCGATGCTGTAGGGGAAAGCAAAATGATGATGGAACTTTGCCTGGCTCAACTTTGTTTAGACTAATGGAAACTGATAAATTTAATGTGCCTTCTTCACAAGCATTGCCTGGATCAGATATTATTGTTCTAAATTTGTTAATTAGTGCCGAAGCTTATCGACTTAAAACTTATCTATATCCATGCAGAAATTTAAATGTGCAGTCAGGGAATATCAATACCCGACTTTCAACGCAAGGAAGTGAATTGAATGCGCATCTGGAATTTTATCCCAAAAATGGCGATTTCTGTAAAAAAAATATCGAGACAAACCGAAGTACTGCAATTAATTTATTTAAATGTGCCTGCACAATTACACAATTTTGTACGAGAGCGAGATGGCGATGGTGATCTAGCAGCAAACAGCACTGAATATCAGAACGGAGCTCACAAAATATTTTTGAATTTTGGACATTAAACCAAAATTAAATTTTCTAAATTGAATAAAAATAATGTTAAAATAAATAAAATGAAATCAGCTAAACAATTACATATTTCTCCCACTTCACACCACAGTTTATCGGTAATGTTTTTGTTTTCGAAATCTTTAAGCCTATCCTCCCATACTGCAAGGCGGCTTTGTATTTCTGAAAATAAGATTTCTATGTAATTGTTTTCATGATGATTGCCGCTCAGTACTGCACTAAAATAATAGAACAGAAATGAAAGTTGAGCGACGTCGCTCTGTCGCTCAAAGACCTCGCTCATCGCTCAGCGATTGTATGGCCACAAACATACACTTTCATGTTTCAAATTTTTTTTGGCCGTTTTATACGATTATTAATAGCTAAAAGCACAGGTTCTGAACGCAATCTGCTTCAACATCTGTTCTATTGTCTTTTGCTTATATGGTGATCAGTCGTAGACTTTATAAATTGTTTACATAATAAACCGAACTTTGTAACAAAACAATTTTTCTGTGCCTTATCTTACAATTCAAACAGATAATATGCCATGGTTAATAACAGTTGCTAGTACATCAACTACGAGGTATCCGATATTTTTTAGAATTACATTTGAAATGCCATCAAAACCACAAGCATTCGATTTTTTTTAGAGAACCAATTGCCTTTAAGAGATCAAAAACAGTTACAAACTCGAAGGCAAAACTATTTCTTTGCAACGGTACACCCGTTGTTCTTAAAAACTGAACAGAAATTGCAATTCCGTTGCGTTGGAAACACAGAGATCGGCAGGGCATTCCATAAGCGAGTTGTACGACTTAGGAACGAATTACGATATTTTAGAGTACGTCCGAAAATGGGCTTGAGGGTATACTGATGAGCATTCATAGCGAGACGGGTGTTACGGTTGAAAGGTTGAATGGGAGGAATGCTACTGGCGATTTCTGAGGAGCACTGGTGGTGGAAATAGCGATAAAAAAAATTAGACTGGCGACATTACGTCGGTGTTCGAGGGCGTCAATTGATTGACTGATATAAGTATCACCTAGGAGTCTTATCGCACGGTTTTGAATCTTATATAGCAGGTGCAGAGACGTTTTAGGAGCACCTGACCAGGTGTGGGCATTGTACTCCAATTTTGGGCGGATGAATGCCTTATACTCGTACATATATTGAGGCCAGATCACAGGGGATAAAATATTTCTTACATCCCTTGAGGAAACCTTGACATTTTGCAGCATTTTTGACGACATCGAATATGTGTTCATTCCAACGTAAGTTGTCACTGACACACATACCGAGAATGGAAAGTTTATCGGTTTCGACGATGCAAGTGCCATTCATGGATAATGCGTGTACCCACACATTTAAATTTCGCTTTAATGAAAGCAGACAGCATTGAGTTTTGGAAGCATTAAATTCCACTCGGTTGATAGGTCCCCAATTGGTTATGCTGTTAATATCGGAATTTAATGAGCTTAACATACGCTGCCGTTCCCGTTCTATAGCCGAAGAACAGGGGTGTGAGTCCGGGAACGAATATAAGAAGCAGAGAGTACTGTCATCAGCAAAGGAATATATTTAAGTAGACAAGAGAACATTGATAAAAATTAAAAAGAGTGTCGGAGACAGAACGGGGCCCTGGTGCACACCAGTCTTTATTTTATGAATATCAGACTTGAAACATCCAAGACAACTTGAATTGAACGTTCCGAAAGGTAATTTTTAATCCATTGAAGAAGAGAGTCATCGATCCCAAGCACGCATTTTCGACAAAAGAGCCTGATGCCAAACTCTGTCAAATGCCTTAGAAATATCAAGTGCAACTATCTAGCTTTCGCCAGATTGATGTACGCTTTGGTTCCACTTTTAGGCGAGACATGCCCTCAAATCACCAGTGAACTTGTTGCCACGAAAGCCATACTGCCGATCATTAAGAAGTTTTCGTGTTTCGAGGTATTTTATTAGCTGACGGTTTATTAGCGTTTACTGATGAGTGAAAAGTGACCTCCTTGGTAATTAAAAAAAAAATTTTTTTAAATGTTTTTTTATATTGTTCAATATAGTCCCCTTTTAGTTTGATACACTTATTCCAGCGATTTTCCAACTTCTTGATCCCGTCCGAAAGGTCTGCAAAATACTCCTCCGTGGCGTCGATGATTTCCTCGCGTGGGCTGAATTTTTTATTGATGAGCCATCTTTTGACGTTTGGGAAGAGATAATAGTCCAATTGATAAAAATCCAGTTACCAATCGACGCCAAAAGTCCGCCCTATTCCGCATCAGCAAGTCCAAACACTCTCTCGAAGTGCTCTCGCCTTCGTGTTTTTGGTCATTCGCGGCACCCAGCGGCAGGATAACTTTTTCATATGCAGAATATTGCCTAAAATATGGCGCGTGTGCTCAGTACTAATCTTTGTGGTATCTGCTAGCTGGCGCACCTTCACTTTCTGGTCAGCCAATACCATTTCATGTATTTTTTTTGACATTGTCCTCTGTAACCGCATCGGAGGGCCTGCCGCTGTGGACTTGATCGGTAGTGGAGTTGCTGCCACCACGAAACTTTCGAAACCAATATTTGACAGTGTAATCTGACGGAGCATTAGCCCCATAATATTTATCCAACTTTTCTTTTGTTTCCTTCGCCGTTTTGCCTCTCAAAAAATAATGTTTTATGAGAGAACGAAAATCGTTTTTGTCCATACTCAACATGATGCCAAACACGTCAACAACAATCAGCTGTCAAAACAAAACGATACTGTCTTTATCGCACTGAAATTTGTCATGTCTGCCTAAATATGAACGGACTTCAAGGCACCATAACCTTTTTTGCAGTAGCAGCGCATTCTGGCGGTCAAGGAGGTCACTTTTCACTCCATCTAGTACATGACTTTGGGTAAGAAGGGACGTAAGTGCAATGGGTCTGTAGGAGGGGAGGGAAGAAGATTCGCCTCTTCTAGGGACGGGCTGGATAAATGTTGTTTTCCATCTGCTCGGAAAGAGTCCTAAAGAGTAGGATTGATGAAAAAGTTTACGCAGTGGGGAAGCTTGCCAGCGAGGAAGAAAACCTCTTCAGAAGAAAGGGAGATATGCCATCTAGACCAGCGGACTTATGTAAATTAAGATCTTTAAGTACTCTTGCTACTACACGAGTGCGAAAGTGGATTTGTCCCATTGAAGATTCGACGTACTCAATTGTAGGCGGAGATAAAGCACAATCTGGGAGTGTTGAGCTGGCCGCAAAGTGTGCAGCAAGCAGATTGGCCTTATCCAAAAGCTGACAGCTGGAATGTCATTGCAAATGAGCGTTGGGATGGGGAACGAGGCAGAGTTTCTAATATTTTTGACGAACGATTTTTACTACCTTTGGAACATTGTAGTATTTTTTGCATCAGTTTTTGGTTATATTGGAATTTCACACGCTTGAGACAGACGTTGCAGTCATTCCTGGCAAATTTAAACTTTTTTCGATTTTCCTCTGTCGGGTTGGTCTTGTAGGACCGAAAAAACATTTCTCTGACCCAGACAGCCTCTTTACAGCACGAGTCGTACCATGCCTTTTCTTTTGGTTTGATACTCTTCATCCGATGGGGGATAAAGCATCTCATTCCAAAGAGCGTAGTTTCTGTGATCATGTCTGCAGCGGCATCCACGTGGTTATCGAGGAAACATAACGACCAGTTAAAATTCCTAAAGCAGTTGTTAAGTCCGATTCAATTGGCTTTCTCGTACGGCCATACGGTTCTTTTAGGAATCTTTTCTCTAACTGTGTGGTGGGTTTACGAGAAATTAGCTGATATGACACAATGGTCCGACGATCCTAGAGGGAAGGAAGAGCACATCAAAGGAGTAGTTATCAGGGTGAGAAGTTATCAACAATTTCAGGGTGTTGGCGGTATGACTATCAACGTCTAGCATTCGCGTGGGCTCATTTACAAGTTGCGGTAAGTTATTTTCCGCAGCGTAGATCTCAACACACCGTCCTTCAGGTGTTGTCTGTCCAGAATGTCGAAGCCAACCAGAATTGTATATGCATATTTAAATCACCCGTAATCACGATTTCAGTGTGAGGATACACGGATACAATTCTTTGTATGGAGTCAGACAGCGCATCAAACTGTTAAAGTTCGAGTTGCTGCCCAGTTTAGTGCGAAGAGGTGGGATACCCGCACTATGAGATATATTTTTTTTATTTAACTGCACTGAACTATATTTTTTTTTTGCACACGCGCGCAGTGGTTTTGTTTTTTATTTTTATTATTTATTTTTTTTTTCTTTTTCGGTGTGCAGCACACGAGAAATTACGTTTGCACTGGTTGACGCGTGCACTTGTCGGTGGTCGACACGGTTACTGTTTGTTGTTTGTTGTTGGTAAGCTGCTAGAAATTGAGGTGAAATAGTTGTTAAAAGAATTCGCAATGTCAAGATTGTCAGATAATTCTAAGTTATTTACACGAATTGCAGTAGGTTTTTTTACTAAAGTAAGACTGGTTCAGAATACTATTGTCAGCTTGCTATACATTTTTCAAATTTTCCATGGCAGTAATAAGTTGATTACGATAATACTTATCACGCCAAATAGGAATTTCTTATTTAATTTTAGAGCACAATTTTGTATATCCATTTCTCAACTTGAGGTTGTTTGGATGCTTAGAACATTTGGAGGTACAATTTGTAAAATGTTTGGAGAGACTTAATAAACAAAAAATAAGATGCAGACGCGTCAATTTCTGAATAAACATCAGCCGAGTACTTGTAGAAAAGATTGATTGTTGTCACTTTTTTGGGGGAATTTTTATTTCGACTCTCTAATTTGGTAAGATTTGTGTTACCCAATAGCCCTGTCACTGAGTGATCGGTAATTCAATTCAAATATGTAATTTTCGCAGGAGTTTAAGAGAAATTGGCCAATCGCCCATAAATGTGATCCAAACATCTACCCGACACCAAACTCGTTTATGAAGCAGCCTAGACCGTCGATGCCAAAAGGGCTAAGTAATTGGAAACAGTATCAGTATTATTAAGCAGTTTAAGGTTAAAATCACTGAAGATAATTAAATTTTTTGGTTTGCCAAGAGACAAGAAAATTCTTCAATGAACATCACATATAACAACATAAGAACACATAATCTATATGATTTATTTCAAAAGAAACTTCAAGAATTTCAGCTCTATTGAAATCGATACTATTCGCTTCACTAACCAAATTCTCCTTCTTAACAAAGCACCTGACACCACCTGAAGCGTGACTTTCATTTGGGTTCGGAAAGAAATTAGAACCAGGCAAACGGTAATCGTTTTTTTTTTAAGTTGTAAGTCCATATCTCTGACACAATAATGTATTGGGTCTACAAGTAAGTTTCCAGCGTTTGTCAGAGATGGCGCCACCAGTGGATCCCGGGCAGAAATGTCAGACCCCATGTGTTTTATTTGTAGGTTTTGTATCTGTCAACAACTTTGCAGCGTTATATTTGAGCAGTTCTATCGGTGTCGTACATTTTATCGAGCAAAATCATGGCAAGTTTCCAGCCAAATAAACGTCATTTGCGGGAAGCGCTGCTTTTATTCTTTAATATGAAGAAAAGTGCGGCTGAGGCCAATCGTTTGCTTTCGGAAACTTATGGGGCGGAATGTATTGGTGAATCGACGTGCCTCGAGTGGTTCAAACGGTTCAAAAGTGGTGATTTTGGAGTTGAAGACAAAGATCGCCCCGAAAAGCCGAAAAGTTTTGAAGACGAGCAATTGGACGCTTTACTGGATGAGGATCCGTGTCAGATTCAAGAAGAACTTGCTGCATCATTGGGCGTCACGCAACAAGCCGTTTCCCTGCGCCTAAAAGCACTGGGATTCATTCAAAAGGTTTTAAACTGGGTGCCGTACGAACCAGAGACGTCGAACGGCGATTTGGCATGTCCGAAATGTTACTGCAGCGGTATAAAAATAAATCATTTTTGCATCGTATTGTCACTGGTGATGAGAAATGGATTTATGATAATCCTAAACGCAGAAAATCGTATAAAAAGCCCGGCGAGCCCGCCCAATCGACGCCGAGACGAAATATTCCAAATCAAAAATTGGCTCGATACGTTCTTGGGCTCGAAAGACGAGAAATTTTTTTGGTCCGGAATTCATAAATTGTAAGAAAGATGGGGGAAAGTTGTAGCTTCCGATGGACGATACTTTGAATAAAGCATTGTAAATATGTTTTCATAATAAAACTTCAAATTTTGGGAAAAAAAACGCTGGAAACTTACTTGTAGACCCAACAGGATGTTGACGAATTTTATGCAGAACCACTGTGACGAGAAAACGACGAAGACCAACACACAAAATGAACGAAAAACATGAAATAACAGACAAGCCAATTAAAGAAGAAAGCGAAGAGTCCGCCTCTCTCGAACCATCAAAAGAAAAGAGAGTCGGTTGAGCCATCCTCGCCAGTTAAGTTTTTTTTCTTATTTAATTAGTATGAAGTTTAAATGGTTCTTCAAATTACTACACAACTTACAATCGAATAAAGGCAAACAAAAAGAATGCGTAGTGATTTCCTCTAACTTTTTTTCGAATATCGATCAGTGATTCTGCCGGCATAGTTGCTACTTATTTTTGGGGGCTCAACCCGGATTTCCCCTTACAAAATTTCCTCAGAAACACAAAAAAAAAATGACAACAAGCCGTTAAGCTAGCGACCAAGAAGTGCCGGTATGGCGAAAAAGTAACCGGAACAGCAGCTGATGACTGAGATTCGACAGTAGCGGCCTGTGGAACAAGACCAGAATTATATTTTATTTTATTTTGTTAAAATTATTATTAATTAATTTTAAAATTATTTGGTAACATTTAACAGTTAGTTAATTAGAGTTTGTTATTTCATTTGATAAATTTATATCTTTTTGTTCTGGAATAAATTTTGTTGGAATTAATAATTTTGTAAGGGGTGACTCAACTGAAAGAAAATAGATTTGGAGGAGATAAAACTATTGGCAAACGACGAACTGAAGACAAAGCTTAGAGAGCTAGATTTATCAACTACATGAAGTAAGATACAGCTGCAAAACAGGTTGTTGGGGCACTGCGAACAGGCCGAGGATGCGGATGATGATTCAGCTGATACCGTGGAGGCGATAGAGAATGGACCTTCAGGCAGCGGCAGTGGTGTGGGACGGCGAGAAGTCTCGGGTGCAGCTGTGGCAGACAGAAATGAAATCAGATGAGAGCGTTTAATTTCATGGACGTCGAAAGTAGCATCCCACAGTTTGCAGGCGAATCTTCGCAAGACGTTAATGGTTGGATCGTCGAATATGGTACTGGGCTGGAATGGTTTGCAGAAATATATTTATGGTCGGAGAGTCATCGTGGGGGCAACAAGACTATTCATCCAAAAAGAAAAGAACATTCTAAATTGGAAATCACTGAAGCCAGGCTTGAAGAAGGAATTCGCTATCGAAATTAGTTCAGCGGAAGTACACCGTTGTTTGAAAGTCGACGAAAGCTACCAGGTGAAACATTGTGCGAGTACCTTTACAACAATGGTTGAAATTGCCAAACCAATCGTAATGGATGACGCATCTTTGATCGAATAGTTTATAGCAAGCCTCAAAGACGATAGAGCTAATAAGATCATGCTGTACGAAGCAACAACTATAGAAGAACTAAAAATTGAACGTCTACGAGCGGATGAAGCAGTAGACAGTGGCTGATTATCCGCAAAAGGGGCTATCGTTGGCATCAACCGCGAGACCTGGAACATCTGCATTGGTAAAAATGGAAGATCAGAGGAAGTGTTTCAAGTGTGGTAGTTCAAACCATTTGGCAAGGGCATGCACCCAGGGGTACAAGTGCTTCAGGAGTGGCAAATTAGGTAAGTCAAGAAGCAGCAGAGGTAAAACCGAGGCCATAATTTGGGTACAAAACGAAACCAGTTGATATCGGAGCCGTCAGTTTTAGTAGGACTTGGAAACAAAGATGTTAAGACGTTGGAGTATGTGAATGTAACTCTTAAAATAAATGGTCTTTTATTTCCTACGCAGCTCCAGGTTGTGCCTGAACGGGACATATTATACTCAGCAGTAGTTGGTACGGATATTATAAAGCAGGCGACGGTAATCATCCCAGATAAGGATGTGAAGTTTAGACGAAAGATAGTAGAGACACATGCAGAGGATGTATTATATAAGGCTCAACAGCAGAGTAAAGAAGATGGGGTCAAAGATAAACACAAAGCTAAGGGTGAAAATAGTTCTGAAGACGGATAAGATGTGAAGACTTCTTCACCAGTTATAAGAAGGTCATTGGAAGATGTTTCGAGATGAGGGTTACATCGACGATGGGTGATGAAGAGTAGTGGAAATCTATTAGAAGTGCTTCAAAAAGAGTTCGGAGCTAGATGAAGACGCTTCTATGGTTGCAGTCGATTTGCACCACTTGAATAAAGAAAGTCAAGAAAGGATCATGACACTGATAAAAAACTACACCTTAAAAGACAATAAACCTTCACCAGTGACGATGAAGATCATTTTGAAGGACGAAACATCGCTCTACGAGAGGGCTAGAAGAGCATCACCATAAGATAAAGAAGAAATGGGAAATCAGGTATCCGATTGGTTAGAAAACGGCATAATACAGGAAAGTAATTCGGAATTTGCATCCCCAGCGGTCCTGGTCACGGAGAAAAATGGAGGGAAAAGAATGTGCTGCGACTTCAGGTCTATGTGGATGATGTTATTATACCAGCGAGCCCTCATGAAGAGGCAATAAAGCGACTCGAAAAGGTGCTGGAGGTAGGAAGCACACACGAACTCAACATTAATTCGTCTAAGTATCAATTCCTACAGCGACGGATAAATTCCTTGGGGTACATGATAGAAGATGGCAGAATTCGGCTGTCAAAGCAAAAGGCGGAAGCAGTAAGGAACTTTCCTCAGCTGAGAGATAAAAAATCACCTCAACGTTTTTTGGAACTCAGTTCATATTTCCGACTCTTTGTGGAGGGTTATGCACTCATAGCCGAACCATTGAGTTACATGTTGCGAAATGATTCGGATTTTACAATGGGAATAAAGCAGCGTGGATCTTTTGAGATCTTGAAGAACGCGTTAGTCGAATCGCCGGTCCTCAAACTGTTCGATCCGAATGCGGTCATTAAAATCCATACCGACGCCAGCAAATTCGGATGTGGACCTGTGCTGTTCCAGAAAGATAACGAAGATTGAGAGTTCCATTCGGTGCAGTTCATGAGCCGTAAAACCAGTCCACATGAAGAGAAGTATGCGTCGTATGAGTTGGAAGTTCTTACCATTGTGGAAGCGTTAAAAAAATGGAGAGTCTACGTTTTGGGAAGACACGTGAAAATCATTACGGACTGCAACGCTTTTGCTATGACCATGAATAAGACAGAAGTGCCATTAAGAGTGAGAAAATGGGCGATGTTCCTCCAAGATTATGACTACGAGATTGAACACCGAAGCGGAACAAAAATGCGCCATGTAGATGCCCTGAGTAGGATAGGAATGATGGTAGTCAGCACGGTAACTCACAAGATTGAGGGAGCACAAAAACAGACGATTTTTTGGGAGTGGTGACCGAAACTTTTAAGAACTGTGAGTACGAAAACTACTGTGTGAAGAATGGAGTCATATGGTACGCAATGATCCCCTACGTGAGTGGGTCGTTATACCAACTTCCATGGAAGGCGATGTGATTCGAATGGTGCATCGGGAAGGACACTTCGCAGTACAGAAAACAATGGACTTAATGGAGAGATGCATCAAGAACTGCGTGGACTGCATTATGTTTGAAAGGAAGCAAGGAAGACAAGAGCGGTTTTTATCTCCATCAAGTAAATTAGACGGTCCCCTGCACACGTATCATATTGACTGCATAGGCCCTATAGAGAACACCAAGAAGATGTATAATCATATTCTAGTAGTAAAGGATGCATTCACTAAATTTGTGTGGTTGTACCCCACCAAGAGCACAACGACTCAAGAGGTAATAGTGAAATTGGAGACACAAACTGCAATTTTTAGAAACCTGAAAACAGTGATTTCAGACCGAGATACCGCGTTCACTTCCCATATGTTCGCAGATTGTTGCAAGGGGAGGGAAATTGTACATATTCTAATTACTACCGGTGTGCCTCTAGGAAATGGGCATGCAGAACAGGTGAACATGACCCTGATGAAAATGGCAACAGAAGATCCAAAATCCTGGTATAAGAATGTTAACAGAGCGCAACAGTTGTTGAATAGTACACCAAGGCGATCAACAAGGTCAACTCCGTTTAAGCTTTCAACGGGTGTCGAAATGAACTTGAATTCTCTGCCCGATCTGACTCAAATCCTCAATCAAGAGATGTTCGAAGAATTTGAGGAAGATCGTCATCATCTAAGAATCGAAGCAAAGGAGAACATCTGAAATGCTTAAGAAAGAATCGGGATGCGTAATGAGAGATAAAAAATTCTCTCTTAAACTTCAAACATTCTAGTGGACAACATAGAATTTGTTATTGCAGTATGAACTGTTTGTAAAAACATTATCACCGCTTGTACTGAGAACGAGAGTTGAAAAGTCATCGGTAATATCTTAATCAATATTTATTAAGATATAAAAATAAATATTCATTTACAAAGCACTAAATAAGTACAAGATCATTAACCGATCTGATACAGATGACTTTTCAATCCTCCATCTGCCTCAGAAGTATTTTATTGTCTTTAAAACCATGCAAATTTAAAATCTTTCCGTTTTCTTACATCTTTCGTCTCCATGAAAAGAACCTGGTTATACTTAGTGACCGCGTCATTGATGTAAATGGCAGTTCCCTTGCTGCTACTGCTGCTGCTGCTGCTGTTGCCGCTCTCGCTGATACCAGCAACTTTACAGTTGAAGTTTTTTATCTTCTTCTTTTTCTCGGTTATTATTTGCTGCTTGTTTGAGAGGACAGAGAATCTAATACAGATGATAGACTTGTACGAGGGGCTGTTATTTGCTTCTTTGCTTCGCACTTTCTTCACATAGCATTTCCCAATTTTGGCGTCGTGAACATCAATGAACAATGCATCAATGAACAAGGATTTGCTTAGTTTTGTCGATTGCATTTTTGCCACTGATATTCGGTACCCGAACAATTTCAATGCTATTACTAAGATAGTGTTGTTGTTGCAATTGAATTGGTTCTCTAATGAATTTACCTTCGCCTTCGAATTCAGCTCCGCATTTCCGAAGCTCGTACAGTGATGTTAAGAAACGATTGTTTGTTTCCTCTAATTTTGAAAGCCTCAAGTAAATCATTTGAAGAGTGTATTCGGTCATGATTCAGTCGGTCAGTTCTGCCTTCCCAACCAATTGGACGTGTCTCAATTTCAATCCCGCTCTCGCTTAGTGTGTGTAATATTGTGGTTTAATTAATTTATACTTTTGCACTTACCCCACGACCTATTTTTGCACTCCGGTCACCTGCTATTGTTTTTCTCGTCAATATCAGTTTACCGTTCACTGCTACTTATTGCTTTTCGATCGATCGATAATTCATTTAAAAACTAAAGAAACAATTTCCGCTTTTTCTGCGACAATTGCAAAGAGATCTCTCCATCCCATATAATTCTCGAGACAAAGTGCCCTTAGTGACTCCTTAAATGACGTTCGCGCCGAAACTTAGATATGTTTAAAAAAAAAATTGAGAACCGGTTTTCGAAGGTTGACGACTTCACCAAAAATGTTGCGGACCGCTCCAGCACTAACGATTAATCTATCAACAATTAAAATTTTGGATAAACAACTGACACCTTTCACAGAACTTTCAAAGACTACAGACAATTTCAACATTGAGGATATGAAAAGTGTTATTAACGCTAGTGTAAAATCTGTTCTTAAACCTTACATCTCTTCCTTCACTGACGCTTTGAGTTCTCTTAGGTCCGATATCGATATTTATAATCAAGGTTCATCAAACATTAGTGCTCCTGCCTCTGATCCAATTTTAACTAACAATATGTACTCATATGTGTAAAGTGGATGATGCGAGCAATGATGTCGGAGCATCTGATTTACTTCTCGGTGACATTGCCGACGATATCAAGTCGACATTCAACAAAATTGATGAACTCCCCATATAACTACAGCCCTAATCTAACGCAATGTACAATCCATCTCAGATAGCTTAAATGTTTGAGAATGCTGTAATGACTCTTCAAGAGACTCTTTTAGGGCCTCCTCGCTCTCTGTCACCAACACGATTAGCCGAAGTTGTTACACCACCTCCTGATTTGGTCTCTAGATTTGGTACTTCCTGGACTTCTTTGGAATGAAACAAGCGACCTGATAAACTAAATACCAGTAACTAACCTGAGTTTGCACCATTACCGTCGAAAGTGCATCAAAACACATCAACACAAACTAGCTTGAAGACTTTTTCTAAGAGTATATCGCTATTTTCAAGTGCCAAAAAATCATCTCGGCCAAAACATCAAAGTCTTGTTGCTTCAAATTTAACATTCCAATGAAATACTTTGGCTTTTTTGCAATTCCTCCTCAGAAGTCAATCAACTTAACGAATTGAAGCTAAGAAAAGTAAACCAGGAAATAATTAAAGAGCAACACCAGTCAAAAATTAATCCTAATTTTGAGCCTATTATAGGGCCTAAAAATAAGACTTGTTATAAGTGTACTGCCAACGCCAATCGCTATCACAATCCAATAAACAATACCCGATTTCTAATCGTGAGAACTTGGAAACGTTTGCCTCGTTCTCTCCACAGAACCTATTCTTCACCCATCCATCTCTTATTCACCCAATAAACTACCGCAAAACTCATCTTTCTGCAAAACTTAGTTTTCCCAAACGCGTATCTTTCAATCTCATGCCCAACTCCCTCCCTACTAAAAGCCAATTCGCTGGCAAATTGTCTCAAATACTGCAGATACCGTCGTGGAAATCTTTTACGAAAAGATGTTCCACTGTATTACGCGAGCGGTCCCTTACAAACGAAATAGAAGTCCTTCATCATCTCCTCCGTGGTATAACAAACACATCGTGAACAGAATAAGTTATTGCACGTATACGTTAAGTCTAGTCCTGAATTTGAATATCGAAATTACGTACAAACTCACTAACACTTCACCCAACGTTGTGATATGCGCTATAACTAAGGTGACCATACGTCCCGCTTTCGGCGGGAGAGTCCCGCTTTTGAATTTTGTGTCCCGCTGGCTCCAAAGAACGCAAAATGTCCCGCTTTGAAAAAAAAACCCAACCCATATGTATGCATGTTTCGTTCATTACACTCATTTTCAATAAATGTATACATGTACATAAACTAAAAATAATATTGCTCACAGATAGACTTCCAGAGACAGACTTCCAGCTAAGAAAATCTAAAAACAAAAACAGCAAAAAACCAGACCTGAAATTCAAATACTAAACTGGGTAGTTAATACATATGTAGGTACTTTGTGGTCTGTCACTCCGTGTACCGTATCTGAATCGACTATGGATCTGTAATGTATCGTTTGTTTGAGAATGAGAAAAGTGATAAACGAACGAAGCATACTTTGATTGATCGTTTTTAAACTGAAACCGTTAGATTCGGTTTCAGGGGAATATATGTAGAATGAGCGACAACTACTCATATTTTCTCCTTAATGATTTCGGTTTAGTATTCGCATTCGTATGCATGTTTGTTCATTTCTGTGTTTAGTGTCTATAAACGTAATATTTTTGAAACATTGAAATGCATAAACGCAAGTGTACGTGTAATATTAACTTACAAACTAAGTATCCGCTCATAAAACAAAAGAGTGTCCCGATAGACGTCACGTGTGAAAAGTGCCGTACAGATTTCAGTGTTTCGCATGGTAGTGCTAGTGATATCGAGAAACATTTACGGTTCGAAAAACACAAACTATCCGATCATGCTGCCGCTTCAAGTTCATCGATGCTCAATTTCTTTAAGAAAACAGATTCACCATCTTCCAAGGATTTTGAAGTTGCTGCAGCAGAGGGTTCATGGGCCTATCACACTATACAGGAGAATCATAGCTTTCGCTCGAACGATTGTGCATCTAGTTTAATACTGACATGTTTCGAGCAAAAATTTAAGTGTGCCCGTACAAAATCCGAGGCTATTGTTGTGAATGTTCTGGCGCCTATGGCAATAAATGAATTAAAAGAACACCTTCGTAATGCTAATTGTATAACTTTATTAACGGATGCTTCAAACCATGGCTCTATAAAATTATTCCCTATCTTAGTACACTACTTTGTACCATACGCAGGAGTACAAGTAAAAGTTTTGGAGTTCCAAGAGCAACCAGGCGAAACATCGGATATAATAGTTGATTATTTGAAACAAGTGTTGACAAAAAATGAACAAAAATCAAAAATGGTGGCATTTTGTGGAGATAATACCAACTGTAATTTTGGAGGCAAAAATAGAAAAGGAGCTAATAATGTTTACGTGAAATTGAACACGTATCTTGAAAGGACACTCGTAGGTATAGGCTGTGGAGCTCACATAATCCACAATGCAATCAAAACTGCTGCAGATTTTCTACCTATTGATTTTGAATGCATAATTGTGAAAATTTATTCATTTTTCTACATTTATAGCGTTCGTGCTGAAACACTTAAAGAATTCTGTTACGCTTATGACACAGAATATAAGAAACTTCTCGGCTACAGTAAAACTAGATGGCTTGCGTTGATGCCGGCGCTAGAAAGAGTATTACAAAAGTGTCAGCCTTTAAAAAGCTATTTTCTAAGCATTGATAAGTGCCCAAATATTTTAAGAGATTTTTTTTAACAATCCTATCTCAGAATCAGACAGGACGTATCTGCAATAGACGCCGCGAATGAAATAAATCAGCTCATAAACAATTTAAGCCAAAAAGAAAATTCATGTTTCCTTCCCCATGCCACCCGTAATATAATGGCGAACTTACAGGAAACTGGTGCTGTCAATAAGGACAGCGTAAAAACTGCAGCAGTCAATTTTACAAGACGAGTAAGGAATATTTAGAGCAGTGGTGTCAGTTTAACTCTGAAGTTGAAATTTTTTATTGGGAGGAAGTTCAAAAAATGATGGATTTATTAATTAAACAGGGTTGTCTCAGCAGCACGCAAGATACAGGATTTTTGATGAGTTCTCACTCATTTTGAATTTTATAACAATTCGAAAAGTGACAAATTGGAACATCTATAAAATAAGTGCTGAAAATCGTTGGGTGGAAGTATTTACCCACTTTCATGCTAAAGATATATCTCACGCGAATTTTTTTACAATTGTAGAGTACATTTTGTGTATACCAGGTAGCAATGCCCCTGTTGAAAGAGTGTTTTCTCATATGAATAAGATATGGACCAGTTGGGAGTCTCGATTTTGAAATCTATTCTTATAGTAAAGGGTAACATAAATAAATCATGTCGACAATTCCATGCATATTTGAAAACAAAACCTGGTATTTTAAAACAAATCTGCTCATCAGAAACTGCTCAAGATTAATTTTATTTTTGTGTATTAATTTTTAAGCAAACATTAAAAATAAAACAAAAGAAATGTCTGATATTTAGGTTTAATTTTTATATTTGCTTTAGGTTTTAAACGCAAAAACAAAAATGAAAAAAAAATACTTTTCGGTTTTTATCCTATTCATGTGGATAATAATAAAATAATAAAAAAAAAAAATAAAAATTTGTCCCGCTTTGAGAAGAAAAAATTATGGTCACCTTAGCTGTAACAGATACTTCAACCGAATTGAATCTACCATCATTTCTGACCCCAAACAATTCTTTCAATTTATTAACATAAAAAAAAAATCGGATAGCTATCCGTCTTGTCTCAAATTCCCCAATATGTCACCGTCTTATCCTACAACCATCGCCAATTAATTCACTAATTTCTTTAGTGAATCCTTTTCCACCCAGATTGTAAACCCGGTTGCCAATATACTTCGGTTGCTTGAGTAACCACACCCAGAAATCCCTAATGTCTATTAAAGAAATACCAGCACAGCTACTAGCCAAGATTAACAAACATAAAGATGATTCTTCTTCTGGTCCCAATGGTGCCCGCAATTTTCTGAAAAAATGTGTGAGTAATCTTATTCAACGCCTCCTAATAATCTTCAGACTTTCGATCTCCCAAGAAGTTTTTTCTCGCCTTTGGAAAAATGCTTATATTATAACTATTCATAAAAAAGGATCCAAACAGGATATTACTACCAACTACCTACCCAGTTATCCAGAATTTTCAAGATCTTTTAGAGCATCATTTATGATGCAGATCTTCTTAAAGGCATATCAACCAATACCAACTGTGTGTGAATTTCTACGAATTTGTTTTCAGTCCAGGATATTACTACCAACTACCTACCCAGTTATCCAGAATTTTCAAGATCTTTTAGAGCATCATTTATGATGCAGATCTTCTTAAAGGCATATCAACCAATACCAACTGTGTGTGAATTTCTACGAATTTGTTTTCAGTCCAAAACCAGCGTCTAATTCTTATACGAGTATGATATGAGAAATGAAAAGTCTAGTTAAACCGCACAACTCAATAACGTTAAAAATTTTTTGTGCACGCACAACCTTAAAACTCGTTGACAGTCATATCCAGAAGAAAGCATTAAATTGTACATACATACAGTGACAAAAGTCTACGAACGACCACCATTCTTGCAACCTAACGAGTTCAAAATCATTATGAAAAAATATAATGATGCAGTTTTGTTTCAAATCTCTTTTTATTAATACTCGTAATACACTATAAAATAAATGAATTTAACAAAAACTTAACAAGTGATTCACAAAAACGAAAAATAAATAAAGACAAAAGTCTACATACGCCCGGCATTCCATGTTTTTTTTTTTCCATTGCCTATACGCTGATGGAGGATAACGGAAAAGTACCGTATTTGAAAATGGAAAAATTTGTGAAAATCAGATTTGTGTCTCTCAGTTGAAGTTTGGTCAGCTTCAATAAGTATTACCTGTGACAATGGCCCCTCGAAGAGAAATTGCGGTTGAAGTGCGAAATTTAGTATAAAATATAAAAAAGAAAAGAAATCGTTTGGCGAAATTGTAAGTTTACTGGATTTAAGCAAGTCAACAGTCCAAACAATATACAATAACTTCGAAAAGACCGGTACCGTCGAAAGCAAACCGCGTTGTGGCCGCCCAACGAAGCTGGATCGTCCAGATGTCAGCTTTATTATGAGAGAAGTACGCAATTATCCAAGAATAAATGCCATATTGCTGTCTAAAGGGTTGGCAGAAAGATCAAATACAATTGTGCATCCACGCACAGTTCAAAGGGCTCTCAATAATAACCGTTTCCACAGTAGAACTCCACGCAGGAAACCCCTAATAAGTGGAAAAAACGAAAACTGCGCTTAGAATTTGCCCAAAAACACATTGAAAAGGAATGGATTTCTGGAAACGAGTTTTATTTACTGACGAATCAAAATATAATATATTCGGAAACGACGGGAGAGCTAGAGTTTGGAGAAAAACAATGAATCCAAAAACTTTGGTTTCTACGGTAAAGCATGGTGGTGGCAGCGTGATGGTTTGGAGTGCTGTAGCTGATTCTGGCGTAAGAAATCTAGCCCTTCATTTCATTTCATTTTAAATGCATTTTTATTTCAGTTAATTCATTAATTCGTACATGCTAGACAAAAAAATGCTTAAAAATTAGCTTAAATAACTTACAGATAATCTTATTCTAACTTACTGGCCCCATGCGGGCACTCTAAGTTAAACATAATACTTAATCTATGTCTTTCGACGAATCTTGCGTTACATGTTTACACTCTCTCTATTCACTATTAAAACTAAGAAAACATTTTTTAACAAAAACTTAGTAACATGACTTTTATTTTTTTACTTTATTATAAAACTTAAAAGTAACACTTACAAACTACATAAGAATAAATCTTAATCTACTTAACCTACTTAAATCTAATACATAACATACACATATAAATATATATATATACATAATAAATATATACTTAATATATAAATATATGTACATATATATACTTTTTTTTTCAATTTTTATTTTTTATTTATTTTTTTTTTTTTGTTTTTATATTTTTTTTTTGTTTTACTTAAATCTAACTTAATCCTACCTAAAACTATGTAAGCCGGCCATGGCTAAAAGAACAAAAACAAAAAAAAAAAAATTTGGCTGACCGACTTTGCTTCACATGAAGCTACCTATTTCTGGCGGAATACGACGACGACGCATCCTCTCCTTGAACAAGCCACCAAAATTGCTGGTGCTGCTGAGCAACATCCCCTATGTCGCGACTCCCTATCGCCCTACTAAACCGGAGACACTGCCGTGTGCGACGTCTCTGCCGTAGTCGAGTCGCCTGTCCGCAGCTGTTCGGGCAACGTGGAAGATTAGCAGCACCGCCAATCTGTCCTGGATCAGACCTTTGCTATCTAGGTAGAGGAACGCTTCTGGAGGGAAAAAACCGTCAAAGCGAACTCTCTCATGATACATATAATTGGGGTAGTAAGCCCCGGAGATCAGGTTGTTTGACGAGGTCATTGCTCTTGCAATGTGCCTTCGAGTCAACTTAATAACAAAATTGTCCACTCTTATTAGGTTCGCCCTATTGTACAAAACCTCATTGCGATAGAATTTTATGTACTCAGACTCTGGTGTTCTGTATAAGCGAAGACAAGCCCTAAGGCAAGCCTTCTCAAACACCCGAATCTTTTCCAATAAACTTGCTCTCACGTTGAACCACACGGGGCATCCAAATACAAGCATAGGCCGGATAAGGGCCATGTAGCAGATCACCTTCACCCCCGCATCGAGTTTGCTGCTATAAAACAGTCTCTTTGTAAGAGCAAAAGCACCTTTGGCTCTGGCCAGAGCAACATCTATATGTTTGTTAAAATACAGATATTGATCTAGCCAGATCCCAAGGTATCTGACTACATTTCGACAAGCAAGTGGCTGTCCATGTTGTCCGAGGATAGTGAACTTTCGCCAATTCTTTCTGGTATCCCTAGAGGACCCAGACAAAGGCGTCCTAAACAGAATGGTTTCCGACTTCTGGAAGTTGATTTTCAACTTCCAGTTGATTTTCAACTTCCCGTTGATTTTCAACTTCCCGTTGATTTTCAACTTCTAGTTGATTTTCAACTTCCATTTGATTTTCAACTTCCAGTTGATTTTCAACTTGCAGTCGTCGCAATATCGCTTAATTTTGTCGAAGTCACATTGCAAAAGTGTATTAATGACCTCAATCTTTGGACCTGATCTGTACGCGATTAAGTCGTCTGCGTTCGCTATGGCATGGTGAAGTGAACCTATCAGATCACTTGTGTATAGGATTGGCGAATTTACCGCACCTTGTTGCAGACCGTTTTCAATGTTAAATATTCCAGCAGAAGTCAGAAATCTAGCCCTTATTGAAGGTAATATGGATCGCTATCAATACAAGTCCATTTTAGAGCTAAACCTGAAAGCATCCGTCAACAGCTTAAATCTTGGCACGAGTTGGATTCCCCAACAGGACAATGACCCCAACCACAACGCTCAAATTGTCAAAGATTGGCTAATTTACTACGCCCCAACACAACTACACACACCACCCCAAGGCCCGCACTTGAACGTCATACAACATGTATGTGGGATAGGTAGCCAGACCGACGCCGAGGTACCCTACTGAATGTACGACAAACTTATACATAACACACACACAAAACTGCGTAGAAGACGCATACAATTCATACCCAAAAGACGACAGAATAGCAAAATCATCCATCGCCAAACGCAACGAACATCACACGTAATACAACAAAAAAAACACAAGAGAACATCCGACTGAACGGTGCATACATAGTGCAAGCACACGACAGATAGACCGACGACACCGCGACCAACGAATAAACACACAGATCGAGACAAACAAGCCAGAGTCGACCGTTACCTTTTTAAAAATCCAGCAAGCAAGTAGAGTAGTATTTGAGACTTATTTGTACCATTGTGCTGGCCGGTCGCTTTTTGCCTTTTCCATTCAAATAAATATAAAGTATAGCAATAAAAAGTCGATAGTGTTTTCATTGGGATTGAAATCCCACATGTATGGGAGATTCTGGAACGCAAGATAAGAAGATATGCAATAAGTAGTGCCCCAATGCTAAAACAGAAGCTCCAAGAAGGGTGGAAAGCCTTAACAGCTAATGAATTAAATGCCCAGACGCTTGAAGGCAATTCTAGATGCACATGGTGGACCTACAAAATATTAAATTTATCATTTACAATAGTTTTACCTAATGGATTAAATATGTTTATGTTAGTTAATAGGCCGTTTGTAGATTTTTGTCATTATTTACTTTTCGTTTTTTTGTGAATCACTTGCTAAGTTCTTGTTAAATTCATTTATTTTATAGTGTATTATTAATAAAAAGAGATTTGAAACAAAACTGCATCATTCGATTTTTTCATGATGCTTTTGAACTCGTTAGGTTGTAAGAGTGGTGGTCGTACGTAGACTTTTGTCGTTCACTGTACGTATATGTAACTTGAGTATTTAGTAATGAGTATTCAATAAAGAGAGTGAATACAACATTAGACTAAGTATAATATCAAATTAAATATTAGGGTATTGCGTAAACCGAAAGATGGGAAGCAAGTTTACAAAATAGGGCAATTTAAACAATGTTAGGCAAATTTCAACAATTATTAATTAATTTCGATTCACGATACTCCAATCGCAAACACCGACCTTATTGAGTTCGTTTTTAGTACTCGTATACTACATTGTGTCCACTAGAGCAAGGGAAAGAAGTGGGTGTAATTACTACTGACTTTTGCAAGGCCTTTGATAAAATCGCACATAAGCTTATGTCGTTTATCTGAACCTATTAAGGCCACTTCGGTTTTCCACAAGGTCGCCACATAGGTCCATTAATTTTTTGAGCAGACATACTTCCTGATCGAACTATGCTTAATACTGGATTTGGACGTTATGTCTGTTACAGAATTTAATTTCCGCACCCACATTGATTCCATAACCACCAGACCTAACTCCACGCTAGGCTTTGTTAAATGAATGTCCAAAGAGTTCTCTGACCTTTATGTCACAAAATTACTGTACAACACCTTTTTTAGACCACTTATCAAGAATGGTAGCCAGATATGGTCTTACTGTGAAAACCATATTCAAAGTGTCGAAGTTATCCAAGGCAGATTCTGCGCAGGCTTCCATGGGCTGATCACTACATCCTTCCGCCCTATAATGACCGACTCAAACTGATGGGTCTACTGTCACTGGAAAATCGTCGCAAATCTACCGATATTCTCTTTATACACCAACACTTAACCGACTCCATCGACCTACCCTCATTATTGTATCAGATTTTTTTTCATACCAATCCTCACTGTTTAAGATCTATTCCTCGTTTCAACGAACCATTATCTCGAATGCTACGTGAAGCTTATAGAATTCCCCAAGTGTTCGATTTCTATTGCAACAGAAGTACCCTCAAAAACCCTTAATTATCACCTCTCCCGACCCTGATCTACCCTGTCCTTTCGTTTTAGTTTTAGTTATGAGAACAGTTTGTACTAAACTCAAGAAAGTCATCCGGGGTTGACCCGGGCCTGTTAAATTTAATGTAATTAAATTAAAAAATTGAAGATTTATGATACAGTGTAATTGAAAGTTTCTATTCAGAACATGAAGCCTAACTACGGAGCCTCCACCTAAAAGCAAGCTTACGTGTTGTATAAAAATCGTGTGTTGGTTTATTCCAATAAGGGTCTTTGTTCAAAAATAAGAGTTGAACAACAGAAATAGATTAATTGCGAGCCAACGAGAAAATGTACGAGTATCATACAATATCATCTCAACACAGTCGTATACAAACTGCGATATAGACTAACACATTGAGCTTAATTAGTACAGCTTCCTTTAAGATTTCTATATGTACAAAAGAATAAATCGCTCAATCATCGAAGTGTCATCATTTCACTTTAAAAAGCAAACAATTCTATTATGTTAAACAAAGCAATAAAAAAAGAATTCTTTAAGATGAATAACGTTGTTTATTTTTTGTATGGAAAAAAAGTAGCAGAAAGAAACGGAAATCAACAATAACATCCTTCGAAAACTCGAAAAAAAAATTGAAGAAAAATGAAATCTTGATACGAAAAAATCATGAAAATGTATTGTCACTGTGCCAAATAGGGCGTATAAAGGACTTCTTATTGCAAACGGGGACAAAATGAAATGTTTCCGATTTCGAAAAAAAAAAAACACATAATATTTGTCATGTTGAATGAAAGAATTCTATACGAACGAGACTAAAAGGAACAAGATGGTAGTACATTTAATGAAGGTTAATTGTAGGTGTTACAGGTCAGTGGTTTTCTACATAATACTTTAATTAGCAAACAAATTTAATAAATTTCATAGGTTACATAAATTAGACAATATCTTAATTTAAATTAAATTAGCAATGGATAGATTAAAATCACTTAATAACTTTTCTTTCTTGTTTAATGCATTTTATTTTATTCTTCTTAAATTTACTAGCTAGCTTAACATAACTTAATTAACTTATTCTAACTTACTGGCGCTCCAAGCGGGCACTCTAAGTTAAACTATATTCTTATTCTATGTCTTTCGACGTCTAATTTATTATTATAAAATTTTATTAGGTGCGCAACTAATGTCAATAGACATATGTCAAACAAATCGTTTTGACACATTAGTTAATTTGTTTTGGCGTCATATGATTATGGCTGTGTGAAAATGTGTGATTTTCTTCTTTTATTAGAGGAAAACGGCGGTTGAAGTGCATCGAGAGTTCCAAAAAGTTTATGGAGATGCTGCTCTAAGTGAAACAACGTGCCGTGATTGGTTCCGTCGCTTCAAAGGCGGAGATTTTCATGTTGACGACTGTTCGGCTAAAATCCTTGGAAGATGCTGAATAGGAGGCATTGCTTGATGAGCATCCGTGCTAAACGAAAGAAGAGCTTGCTTCAGCTTTAGGAGTTACCCACTAATACATTTCCAAGCGATTGCATGGGAAAAACGGCCACAATACGAGCAAAGGCACGAAAGAGTGATTCTACAGAATGACAACACTCGGCCTCACGTTGCCAAACCTGTTAAACCCTACCTGGAAACGCTCAAATGGAAAGTCCTACCTCACCCGCAATATTCTCCAGATATTGCGCCGTCCGATTATTACTTGTTCCGTTCGATGGCAGATGGTCTGGCCGATCAGCAGTTCCGCTCATATAAAGGCACCAAAACTTGGCTTAATTCGTGGATAGCCTCAAAAGCTGAAGACTTTTGCCATAACGGTATTCGAGCTCTGCCAGAAAGATGGGAAAAAGTTGTAGCTAGAGATGGGGAATACTTTGAATGATTCATTTGTAACCATTTTTTCACAATAAGGTTGCATTTTCATAAAAAAAAACAATAACTTAGTTGCGCACCTAATATTATTATTCATTAACATCTAATTATACTAAAAAGATATTAAGTATTTAAAAAAACTTACTAAATAAACATTTTATTTTGTATTTATATAAAACTTAAACATACAACTTAAACTACTGAAATTAACTAACTATGCTAACTTATACTAAACCTTAAACTACCTAGCCTAACTATACTAACTAACCTAAGCTAATTATTAGCAAACTTCAAGTAGATAACCTAATTGTTAGGTAACCCAAGATTGCTAACCTTAAATACCGTGGATGGCCGTGGCTCAAGTGGACTGGCTTTCAAATCGGAAGGTTTGGTGTTCGAATCCCAACCTCGTTCGAAAGACATATCATCCATTTTTTCATTTAAAGAAAATCAAGTAAGTTGTAGAAAATCAAAAGTAGTTGACTAGAGATCAACATCACGCCAACTTCCACTAAGTATTTAGTCTCCCCATTAAATGTTGGATACCACCCATGGAGCGAAATAAACACTGAGCCCAAACATCTTTCTTTCCCTCTCTATCCCATTTTCCAAAAAAAAAACTTAACACATGCTGATGCATTATAAGTATATTCATACCCACTTGAGTGTTAAGTTCTAACCAAAACAAAAAAAAACAAAAACTACCCGACCCTATGTAAGTCGGCCATTTGCTAAGCATAGCAAGAAAAATATGGCCCACTTTGCCTTTTAACTAGGCTAACCTGGATTTGAAGGAAACGACGAAAGAATCGGGTCTTCTTCACGCAACAACCAAATACAGCAAAACAACATCCTTTTTATCGCATTCTGAAACCGCCCTGCTAAGCCTGATACGTTCAATACTTCCATGTGCGACGTCTCTGTCGTAGTTGAGTCGCCCTCACCAACTGCACGAGCTACGTGGAATCTGGATCAGCCCTTTCATGTCAAAATAGAGGAACGCTTCAGTGGGGACAAAGCCTTTCAAGCGAACACTCTCATGATACAAGTAGTTGGGGTAGTAGGTCTCAGATATCAGGTTGTTGGACGAGGTCATTGCTCTTGCAATATGCCCTCGAGTCAACCTAATAGCGAAGTTGTCCACATTTATAAGATGCACCCTGTTGTATAGAACATCACCGGGATAGAATTTTATGTTCTCCGAGTCTGGTGTTCTGTAAAGGGGAAGACAAACCCTAAGGCAAGCCCTCTCAAACACCCGAATCTTTTCTATTAAGTTTGCTCCCACGTTGAAGCACACGGGACACCCATATACCAGCATGGGGGATGAGGGCCATGTAGCAGATAACTTTCACCCTCGCATCGAGTTGGCACCTTTAGCCCTGGCCAGAGCAGCATCTATATTCTTATAGAAATATAGATATTGGCTTAGCCAAATCCCAAGGTATCTGACTACATTGCGACAAGCAAGTGGCTGGCCGTGTTGTCCAATGATCGAGAATTTTCGACAATCCTTTCTGGTGTCTCTAGAGGCACCAGACAATGGCGTTCTAAACAGAATGGTGTCAGACTTCTGAAATGTAATTTTCAACTTCTAGTCATCGCAAAATCGTCTAATATGTTCAAAGTCACGTTGCAAAAGAATGTGAATGACCAGTTCTGTACACTATCGAGTCGTCTGCGCACGCCATGCTATGGGGAAGTGAACCTATCAAATCGCTTGTGTAAATGTTGAATAAGATCGGCGAATTTACCGCACCTTGTTGCAGATCGTTTTTAATATGAAATGTTCCCACAGAAATCACATCGCCATTTTTCACAATGAACTGTCTGTTGGTGAGCATATTATGAAGAATATACTAAAGTGGTTTACTGATGCCCAGTCTGGTCAGCCTGTAGAAAAGTCCTTCTAACCATACGATGTCGAAGGCCATCGGATATCTGGCACCAGTTAAAACTCGGCATGTATGACATCATGCCCGCCTTAAAACCGAATTGATTATCCGGAACTATATTTTTGTCCTCAACTCACTGAGTCCAAACTCTACTGATATTCGGAAGAAGACTTATCGACCTGCGATTCGCCAGATTGGATGTATCTTTTCCCCTTTTAAGGATGGGATAGACCATCGCAATTTTCCAATGCTCTGGATAATGTTCATTATTCGTTGCATTGTTAAACAGAGTGGTGTAGATGTCTACCGCTTCTAGAGGAAGATGTCGAAGCACAATATTCGGCATTTCATCTATTCCCACTGATTTTTTACTTCTTATTGTGTCGAAGATTTCGTGGAGTTCTTCCTTTAAAATGAACGGTGGTAGGCCCCCTTCATCGGTGATGACATTATTTGCAATATTCTCGTCACTCAACTGTGTGAAACCCACGCTTTCGAATCGCCAGTTCTGTATGTCATTTCATAGATAAAAATTGTGCAGAAAGACTCGATTCTCCAGGTCGTGATTTGAACCAATCACATCATTGCTTTTATACATTTTCTGAAAAGTCCTATGACCTCAATCTTCGCCTATCACTTGGATCAATGACTGCAGTAGTCAATATTCCTTCGTTGTCCGTAGTTCGAGCAATTTTAAGACACTATAGAACGTTTTGGTTTTTTCTCGGCGCATTAGTCTTGTGTCAATGAACATTGACTAACTCGGTCTCCCATTCGGTTTGGCAAAAGTGAGTAAAAGCCTTAGTGACAATTCGCGTAATTTGCTCTCTGACTTGCGCGACCCTTTTCTTAACATTTAAAATAAAGAAATTTCCTTTACTTTTCTCAATAACCAAAGTAAAATCTAAAATTTAAATTTTTAATGCCGCTTGTGCCTCAAAGTCTCTTCGGACCATCAAATAATCAAATATGTCTGCCCCGAATCTCCGAACAAAAGCTGCCAAAACCATGCCTTCCACACCTCCCCAGTTTCCCCCAATGACAAAACAACTAATCGGTGATAGTTTACCCATCACTGTGAAGATTTTGGAGGAACAGTTTCCCAAGCAATCTTCTTCTTAATGAAGTCAACACAAGCATTGCCGATATAATCGAACGCGTTCGATCATCAACATCAAGACAACACCATGATGAAATAGCAGCTATGCAAAAACAATACAATGCGCTGGAAAAAAAGGGCATATCCTGTGGTGCCATGCTCTTCGGTATACCGATTCAGCCTGAAGAGAATTTGAAAATCTTGATTAACTGACTTTGTCACACATTAGAGTGCAAGCCGCCTATCTTCATAAACATCTTCCGCACAAAAAAAAGAAGCAACGAAACAACAACACCACCACCAATCGTTATAAAATTCAGCAACTCTTTTGAGCGAAATGTTTGATTATTTCTAAAACTAAATTAGATTTGTTATATTTTCCGGATATATTGTTGAATGATTCAAATATTAAATTCGTTGATTCTTCAAAAAATCTAGGTGTAGTCTTCAATAGAACACTAACATGGAACAACCATATAAATTCAATAGTGGGTAAGACATATGGCGTTCTTTGAACTCTATGGATTGTCCAAAAGGTTACACCATTCAAAACAAGACTGCTTTTTGCTAAGGCTTTAATTATTCCTATACTTATTTATGGTTGCGAAATTTTTTATAATTGCGACGCTGAGAGCAAAAGGAAGCTGCAAGTAGCGTTCAATACCACAATTAGATATGTCTATTGTCTCAGAAGATATGACCACGCTTCACATCTTGCTGAAAACTTAGTGAACATGTCATTCGAAAACTACATTAAATTTTCAAAATAAAATACATAAAAATACATAAAAAATAAATAAATAAATGCTGTTCTGATGTCAGCTGCCAACTATACCGCAAACATAATGCCAGAGAACTTCGTCTGTATAACCTGGGTATCGAGGCGAATAACAGCTGTTACGCTTTGGGCCTCCGACGGAAGAAAAAACTGTTTGCTGTGCACACAAAATACGGAGATGTTTATGTCAGGAGGACGGCGAGTGGAAAAATCTTACTCATTGGAGGCTCAGATGACCTACTTGCAGCTGCCGCTGATATCAATATGTGTAGGTATAAGAGTTTGTTCATTTTTTCGTATTTAATTTGCAGACTATTTTAAGCTCTTCTATTTGTTCACCCTTCAGTCTATGCCTAATTTTTCCACTCTCCCTAAAACTGCACTTTTATTATATTTTTATTATTTTATTAAATGGAAGGAAATCCGGGATCAACGCGGTACAAATGCTAAATACAAATGCAAAATGTGTTGTCAAGGCATTATCAGGGACTTATGGTATGTTATCTAAAGGCGCGCGGCTTAAATGACAGTAAATTAGATTATTTAAGGTATCAGTTCTCTAAGTCATGTGTCGATGTGATATGTGTAAGTGAAACCTGCTTCAATCCCGACGTAAGTGATTTATGTCATGAAATTCCCAATTTTTCGAAACGATCGACTCACCAATGCAATTTGAGTGGTAGTAGCGATTTATTGCAATAAGTGATTGTAATACTAAATGTTTGGTTTCTTATGCACATAATAATAGTAGAAACTGTTCCCTCTTGCCCTTTTTCTTCACAATATCTGAGTATTGTGCACTCTATAGGCACATAGTCATCTGTAGCGATTTCAATACCAATTTGTTGAAAAATAATTCGCTTGCTTTTCGACTGAGTAACTTAGTTTCTTCTGTGGGAATGAAAATAATTAACACGACTTACCCACACGTTTCGCTAATAACTGTTCTCCTAGTCTTCTTCACCTAATTATTGTGTTTAATCCATCTCTTGTTTTGCTGTTCGATCAATTATCTTTTGATGTTTCAGAACACGATCTTTTTTTTGTATGTATTATGTTAATTTAACTTGATGTGTTGTACCCAATAATTTTTCGTACAAAGATTTCAGTGCTATCGACGTAAACACTCTCGAAATAGCTGCTGGTTCTATCCCTTGGAAGCAGTGCAGTTCTAGACCTGATCCCAATGATAAAGTTAACCTTTTCCAAGAAACGGTCGATGAATTCGTATCCACCAAAACGGTCAGCATTCAAAACCGTGCATGTACTTGGTTCACTACTCAAGTGGTTAACTCAATCAAAAAGAGGAACAAGCTACATATGTTAGTAAATGGAAGAACTCTCCAACTCATAACAACTGGTCTTTGTACAAAACGGCCCGTAACATCGCCACCTCAGCTATACGTACCGCAAAGAAAAACTATTTCGCTTCTAAGCTAGATCCATCCCTCTCGTCAAAGAAGTTGTGGAGTAATCTCCACAAAATTGGTATAACTTCTAAAAAACAGCAAAACTGAATGCATTCTCGATCCAAATGATTTGAATCATGCCTTTCTAGGGGAAGATCCCTACTCGTGCGATTTTGACTTCAACCAGAATGTGGACAGTATTTACTTGCTGCCGATACTAGAGGATTTTGCGGTAGCTACGGAGGACGAAGTACTCAGATATGTAATGGCTGCTAAATTTGAATCTATTGCTGAAGATGGCATTCCCGTGCGCCTCGTCAAACTCATGCTACCGCAAATTGTTTCGGCTCAGGCCCATGTAATTAACTGGTGCATAATCACATCAACTTTTCCGAAGTCATGAAAAATTGCACGAGTTATGCCGATCGCTAAGAAAGCTCATCCTGCTAGATTTCTCGAAGGCTTTCGATAAAGTCAACCACAAGATATTCTATTGGAAGCTAACACACTATTTTGGTTTTGGGGGTCGTGCGGTAAGGTTGTTGAATAGTTTTCTCTGCGAAGCTGCCAAAGAGTTTTCTCCAATGGATGTAGCTCATCCCTCATGGAACTCAAGCAAGGCGTTCCTCAAGGGTCGATATCGGGTACAATTCTATTTTGAATATTTATCAATGATCTACCGTCAGTATGCAGATATTCTTTTGTGCACATGTATGCTGATGATGTACAATTACACTTAGCCAAACCATTTCGCAAGATCAACGAATTGACCCTACTACTCAATGATGACTTGCAACGCGTCTATACTTGGTCAGTTACAAATGGATTACATCTGAACCTGACTAAGACTCGAGTAATTCCGATATCCAAAATAAGGTTTAACCTAGATGTTCTGCCTGACGTTCTTCTTAAATTATTTATTCATTATCAAGGGAACGATACAAATTAATTTGTAAGGTCCGGGATTTAACGCCGGGGTACTATGCCCATGTGGTGTTTTGTCAACAGCACGCAAAGTACCTTCTTAACAACTAGAAAGTTAAAGCCGTAGAGTCTTTTACTAGCCCTGGATTTGTTATTAGTCGAGATTGGTCGGGTTATAATCATACCAACATGGTCATAGGTCGTATCTACGGATGCCTTCGTAAGCTTTTGGTTAGAGCTTTTTTTACTCCACTTGAGACGCGACACAGACTAGTTATTGTCTTAATTTTGCCTCTGGTTACATATGCCGAAGTAGTGTAAAGTAGCCTGGACTCATTATCCCTGTGCAAATTACAAGTCGCTTTTAATGATTGTGTACGATATGTCTATGGCATTCGTAGTCACGAACATATTTCCTTCTACACCTGGGAACTGCTTGGGTGCAGCTTGCAACAATACCGCGATGCCAGGAATTGTATTTTTTTAACACAAAATTATTAATAAACGCTGTCCGCATATACGAGTATTTATTTAACCGACTCAATTTCGCTCGATCTTCTAGAACAACTAATTATTGTCTGTTTAAAAGTGTAGTCCTACGATATTTCTCCATACACCCGCAATAAACCTATACCATCCTCCCATCAATCCTTATCATCTAATATTAAGTATTATATTATAATGTATTAGCCTTCAGCCAACTTGATTTTTTGAATTTCAATATTTAGTTACAAAGTACTAAAAAAGATTTCTATCTTAATGTACCATTAATGTCTGAATAAATTGAATTGAATTGAAATTCAAAATAATTTGTTTATTTGCGGATACATACTCGGGTTGCTGGAATTTACAGCCCGAATTCTGTTGTTCCAGTACAAACTTACAGATACTCTGTAATTCTCTCTTATCAATATTTCGAGGTTTTTAATTGACGACTTCAAGGTCCTAACCTCCACATTCTGTCTGTCAGTAAAATTTCAGTACAAAGTTTTGAGTCTTGACAGCAGTCTACATTGGGTGTACGAGGGTTTCCGACCGAACAACGATACAAGACATTTTTCCTCAAATTTTTTTTTTATTTTTCTACATAGTCTCCTACTAACTCTGCACACTTCTCCCAGCGATGCTGCCATTTCTCTAACCCGTCCAAATAGTACTTGGCGTTTTTCTCTGCAAAATAATTGTTCACGAAGTTGATTGCCTCCTCATTTGACGAAAATTTCTGTCCTCCAAGCGCAGTTTTTATATGAGGGAACAAAAAGAAGTCGCTTGGGGCTAGATCTGGTGAATAAGGCGGATGGTCAAGCAGTTCAAACCGTAATACATGGATTTTCGCCATTGCAACCGCTGAGGTGTGAGACGGCGCGTTGTCTTGGTGAAACAGGATTTTCTTTTTTTGTAAGTGTGGCCATTTTTCCGCAATTTCTGCCTTCAGCTTGACAAGTAATGATACGTAGTATGCTCCTGTAATGGTTTTTCCTTTTTGAAGACAATCGATTA
The DNA here is from genome assembly GCA_963966105.1 of Volucella zonaria. Taxonomy (NCBI): domain Eukaryota; kingdom Metazoa; phylum Arthropoda; class Insecta; order Diptera; family Syrphidae; genus Volucella; species Volucella zonaria. The sequence goes on along the minus strand of OZ014532.1, from coordinate 36,955,569 downwards.
AGATAACTCCTTTACTATCCCAAAAAACAGTCGCCATCTCTTTCCCAGCCGAAAAACAATTCTTATTTTTTTTGGAGCCGGCTCGTCCTTTGCAGTCCACTGTTTTGACTGAATTTTTGTTTCAGGCGTATAATGGTGTATCCAAGTTTCATCTACAGCAATTAATCGGCGCCAAAACTCGGGTTTATTGCTCCTAAACTGCGCGAACAGAGCGTTGGAAATGTTCATTCGAAAACGTTTTTGGTCTAACGTAAGCAAACGCGGCACCAAACGCGCGGACAGCTTTCTCATGCCTAAATCTTGATTTAATATGTACTCGTAACAAACATGTTATTTGGACATTTTCATAACCTCCACCATCTCTCTCACTTTAATTCGGCGGTCGTCTAACACCATTTGGTGAACTTGAGTAATGTTATCGTCAGTGGTTGCAGTTTTTGGACGTCCCGAACGTTCATCATCTCCCAAGCTCTTACGGCCACGTTCAAATTCAACTGCTCAAAATTTCACTGTGGTAAATGATGGTGCAGAGTCCCCATACACAGAGTCCAACTCATTTTTGATTTGCGTAAGCGTATTGCCTTTCAAAAACAAGAATTTAATAACAGCTCGATACTAATTTTTTTCCATTTTCACAAAAAACACTCACATGTCAACTAAAAACTGCGTGTGACTGAAACTTCGGTAAATATCTGTCAAAAGATGCACTACTAGCATTCACTAGCTGACGAGTGCCACTATCTTTTCGTTGATTTTCAGAAAACCCTCGTATTTTCCTACCGAGGTATTATAATGTCCATCGTTTATTTAATTGTTTGGTCCATTTGTTTAGGTACCTGTCAATCTCCTCGTTAGACAGATTCTTATTGGACGGTGAGTAGAGCGAATTCGAGGGGACCGCTCTTGTCAACGTTCTGGAGAAGCGTGTCGAGCGATTCTTACTGTAATTATTAGAATACCCAGGAACAAACTCCTCTAGCTCCGCAATTTCGCTAGGAATTTTGTTATTTCGATACTAAAACCGCAGTGGTCACTATCGTACACGAATGTATGCAGTTTCTATATCTAGGAAACGACGGAGTGTCCGTCGCTCCCCCTTGTGTGGAGTTGGGTCGGTTTCTTCTTCTACTGTTATATTTACTGTGTTCCAGACTGACATTCACTGCAAGGACCACCTGGATTTGGTCCACCATGTGCGTACCCATTACGACATGAGGTGCGTTAGACCCTGCAGCAGCGCGTAGATCTCATCCACCCGCTTAGCCTGTTTCTGTACTTTACGTCGAAGCTGAGTTATCCGCCCTTGAATAGAGAACAAGATAGCTAGCATATCAGGTGAGCTTTCTGATGCACTTGGCGCCGAGGGCCGAGAAGGCAACCGTGTTTTTTTTTTTCATCTACCGGATACAAGGTTCTCACAGACTACGCTTATAAGAAAATACAATAATATCTTACATTTAACTTACATTTACATTTATAACTTACATTCATATTTAATTTTAGCTATGATAGAGTATTTAGTTTCTTTCTTACAATATCTCTAGTATCAGATAAATCAATTTCATTACAAACACTATTAAACGATTTACAACAGCGATTTATTGGCTCACTTTGACCGTAAACTATTCTATTCTACATACAGTAAGGGTCTATCTCGTAATGGTCCCTGTGGAGCGTAGAGACCAAATTTCAGTAGAAGCTCTGGACATGTGATTTTAAAACTGAGTATATCTATTACGAAGAGAATTTTCATAATTTTCTGTCTAACATTTTTAAGTTAATGAGAAGACATCTTTCCTTATAGGATGGTAAAAATCCTTTCCAATTAAATTTGCGTATCATGTATCGAGTGAATGATTTCTGGACTCTTTCAATTCTTAATATATAAATGTTTTAATATGGATGTAAAATGATGACACAGAATTCCAAGATCCAACGCACTAGAGAAATGAAAAGAGATTTAGGAGTATAAGGATCCGAGAACTCTTTGCTAGTTCTCTTAATGAATCCCATCATAGAACAGGCTTTTCTTATAATTTGATCAATGTGAATATTGAAGTTGAGTTTTCCATCAAACGTAACGCCTAAGTCATTAACAAATTTACATATAATAAGAGCATCATTATTAAAGTAATATTGAGTTTGTATGGGAGAGCAATTTTTGTAAAAACAAATGTTTTTACACTTTTTACGGCTTAGCTGCAGCTGATTTTTACCGCACCATATAAAAAATGCGTTTAGATTATTTTGAAATAGGACTACATCTAGGGGAGATTTTATTAGAGCAAACAACTTTACGTCATCCGCAAAAAGTAGACACTTACAGAACGATAAAGAGACCACGATATCATCACGAGGGGACAAAAGTGGTTCAAAATGGTTTCCTTGAGGAACTCCAAACTTAACATCAAAATATCTAGAACAAATTCTATTTATCGCAACACATTGCTTTCTATTAGAAAGATAAAATTCAAGCCAAAGCAGCATCCGCGAGTGAAACCCAAAAGTATTTAATTTGCGGATCATTAAACAAATGTTGACTTTATCAAAGGCTTTTGAGAAGTCAGTTCTATATTGCAATGGAAAAAATTAAAGGATTGAATCAGGTTGGTGGCAGTTGATTTGCCTCTTAAAAAACCATGCTGTTCAGGTGAAATTAATTCTTTCACAAGGAAAAATAGCAAGTCTTTGACGATGGACTCAAATAATTTTGGGATTTTGAGGATCTTTGAAATACCCCTGTAATTATCAACATCGACCTTGGAGCCATTTTTATGAACTGGTGAAATATATATTATGATACCTTCCATCTATCAAGAAAAATACCTTCCTTTAGTGAGGCATTATATACAATTGTGAGAGGTACAAATAGCACATAAGAACAGTGTTTTACTCGTAGAAATGAATTTGATATGCAATCGAAATCATACAATAGGTTATCGACAAGTTTTTCCAAAGCTATAAAGACATCTGATTCAGTTAACTGCAAAAAGTCAATGGTAATTCCATTCGAATTGATATTGCAGAAACTGCTTGTATCGATTCTGTTTGAGTTGTAAACAGACTCAAAAAAGCTTGCAAACAGCTCCAGATTACATTCCAAAGTTGTAGACACTAAACCTATATATTACATATAATTGGGGATACCTGTAGTCTCTCTTTTATTATTTAAGTAAACCCAAAATAGTTTACTATTCGACTTTATCTGGCATTCGGCATCAAATATATATTTATTATACAAAAATTTGTGCAGAGTTTCGAAATCATTCCTTAGCTTTTCAAATTTGACCCTGCTTTCAAGATTTTTCGATTTAATACAATATATGCTTTATAAGCTTTATTTCTTGCATTTTTTAAAATAAGGAGAGATTTATTTTACCACGGAAGATATTTTCTTATCGCTTTTTTCAGTGAGGCATACAAATTCATACATTCATGTATAACATTTTATAGAATTGCGTGTGGCCAGTCAAAATGAGCTAAATGCGATTTCAGGGCAGGAACATTTGCTTTGCAAAAGTTATATAACTTAATATTAGGATAAATTAGAGTAATTATAGCAATCCACCTTGATATTCAATGTTTTATGGTGTGAATCACATTCACTTATAGTCCAATCACTTTCCGATACTTCCGCAAATATTTGAGTGTCTAGGAACAATTAGTTCCAACAATTTATAATTATCAATAAATATTTTGTTTTTTTGAGCCAAGTTTCTACCGAACAAATTATCTATTACATAGATTTCTTTTTCACTAAATATATTAAAAGGAACCCACATTTTATCTTCATCAACGAACTTCCATTTAACATTTGATAAATTAAAATCACCAAATAAATTCATTCGATTTAGATTCAGCCGGTAGAGAAAGTATGTTATCGGTATGCATTTTATATAATTCAAATCAGCTTTGAGGGGGAGTATAGCTTGCACAGCAAATTATATCAAACATTTCATCTGATTTCTAATGACAAGAAGAGCGAACAACAACTTGGTCGATTAACTTATTATGATCGTTTATCTTTAAATCATTAAATGCAGGTTATTTTTGATTACGGTAAGTACTCCACCGCCAAACTCATGACCTGTCATTTCTTCACTTCTGTCTTTTCTAAAGACTTCATATTTATTTAGATTAACAAATTCAGAATTTTTAATATCATTATGCAACCAAGTTACTGTAATAACTATAACATCAAAATCACATTCACAATTGAATAAATAGAATTGCTTTAACTTAGTTCTCATACCTCCAATGTTTTTGGTAATAAAAGGAACATTTGTTGGAGTCTACATAATTTGCGTAAGTTTTAGCGTCAACAGCTGAAGATCCATCGAACGTGTTTACAACCACAGTATGACCATGACCAGCAAAAGAGCAAAAGGTAGTATCAACAGCAACATTTTGAATAACAACACCACCAATACCAACAAAAGAACAAGCAGTAGCAGCAACAGTAACATTATCTGCAACACCATCAGTAACAGCAACAACAACACTTATATTATTACCAGTTATATCAGACTCTTCCCCTACTAACTTGGGGGAGCAATCACGTTTTTTTGAAGAAATTTTAGCCGTGTATCCCAAATTCTTGCATTAAGCACATAGGAGTTGGCTTTTGTCTGGTTCTCTCTCCTGACCCAAAGCACATTCATGAGAATTGTGGTCCTTTCCACACTTAACGCATCGAGGCTGCATTTGCATTAAACTATCCAGTCTGCTGTTGGGAGTGAGCTGTACTAGGAATAACGGTAGTTTCCGCTTCTCACTTTTTGTAGCGTTAAAGGGTTAACCCCCACAAATTTGAGATCGTCGCACTCTTTTTCTTGAAGCAGTTTTAAGAGCTCCGCGATCATTGGACGGTTATCACTTAATAACTAATACACCACGCGTGCAATGTTGTTAAGTGCAGCAAGGTGTAAAAGTTGAAAGCTTACAATATTGATTGAGCTATTTTTTTTCTTCATTATGCTAAAGATAATTAATTCAAGTATTTTTATCGGAAAATTGTAGTTTCTTAGTTCACTTAAACCAACGAACTCCAGTTTTCTTTTTCGTTTATCCTTCATTTCATCGACTAAAAAACGTATATTTTGCACCCTCGTGAGTCGGTTCCGAGAAATATTGGACTTTGGTGCATTTCAATAAGAAATCTTTTTCTGAAGGTGCCTCTACTGTCTGGGGTGGACCTGGGCCTCAACCAACAAGCCCCTTCAGCTCGCTCGATCTTTAGCTAGCTACCCCCAGTTTCGCATGCTTCCTCCACTGCGGTGTCTCTCGGGGGTGGTTTCGAAGACTTTTCGGACTACAGCGTTGGTGTCCATCCGCTCTACATGACCCAGCCATTGGACATGCACTCTTTTAGCTAAACCGATGTCCATTTGCAACCCGTTCAGTGCACCGTTGTATCCCCTCCTCCACTCACCGACTATGCTATTTTTGATAAAGTACATGCCTCTGCGCCATAAAGCAGGATTGGTATAATTAAGGTATTATATAGGGTCAATTTTGTTGTTCGAGAGAGGGCTATGCTTGTCAATTGCCTTCTGAGCCCAAAGAAGCAGCGATTGGCAAGAGCTATTCTTCGTTTGATCTCAGCGCTGGCGTCGTTATCTGAACTGATAGTGGAGCCTAGGTAGATAAAGTCCTTAACTATCTCAAGGTTATATCCGTCGAGGGTGATGTTCTGTCGGAGACATCGGTGTTGGCTATCCTTTCATGTTAACAGCATATACTTTTCCTTGCCCTCGTTGGCCGTTAAAACCAACCTTCGCCGCTTACGCCACAATTCTCGCGAATGCGCCACTGACATCCCCAGCTTTCTTCCGATTAAGTCCATATGATCGGCAATGCTAGTAATTTGACTAAGTGTGTCTTTTGTGCCAGCGCGTGAGTTTTGTACTATTCTTTTAAGAATGATGTTAAAGAAATCACATGACAGCGCATCGCCTTGTCTAAATCCTTTTTTTAAATCAAAAGTAACGGTGAGCTTTTTACCGACCTTGATGGAGCAGCGTGCATTCTACTTCGTCATCCTGCACAAACTGGCGAGTTTGGCAGAGATGCCAGAGCTAGACTTTGCTCTGTATAGTACATCTCTATAGATGCTGTCAACGCAGCCTTAAAATCTGGCGTAGTCGACGGCGGGCTTGACACCACACCAATCTGGTTGTTAGCGAACGGCTTTCAACATTCGCACAATACGGCAGATAGGAGCTTGCAGGCGATATTAAAAAGAATTATGCCTCTGTAGTTGGCCCAGTTCAGGGGATCTCCTTTCTTGAGGATAGGACAAACAATGCTGAAGTTCCCTTCATCGGGCTTACTTTTATCCGAACATATTTTACAGATGAGTTGATGTATGCTCCTTACCAAGCTACGCCTGCCGCTTTAAAGAGTTGTATACCTTGGTAAAACTTCCAAATCTCGTTCCTGGAGTAGCATATTTCAATATCCTTGACCGCCCGCCTCTCATACTTTTCTTTTTCCTCCTGTGAAGACGGTGTTGGTCTCTCCCCTTCTGTTCGTAGAGCTGGTGAGTAACTCTAGCCCGTTCTACATAGTGCCGCTTTGTACGCATTTTGCTTAGCTGCATGTGCTTACCAGCCCTCGTTGTCCAGTCCAACCAGGGTTTTCGTGGTGGCGGCCGAAAGAAACCCACCACATCAGAGGCGACATCACTGATGGCCTTCAGGCAATGTTTGCCACTGGTCTTCGACACTTGATGCTGTTCGCATAGGACTTAGGGCCTCCGCCCAATTATCAAGGCTTCGCCCATCAATGACGTTGTCTAATAAAAAGCGGGGGCAGATTATTCTAAACTGGTCTTATCGTAAACATCCTCAGATTACAGCATGAATGGTTGCTACGATTTGACCAGTTACAAGTTGCCGGTCATAGGTCTTGTTGGCGGCTTGACCACCGGTAGTCCATACCAGGACTTAAATCACGGTACCATGGGAGTCAGGAGCCCCCCGGACTTCGGTCCGGACCTGACGCCCCCTTGTGGGAGCGTCATGGTGGCTGTGGTTTAAACCCAAATCGCGGGAACGGGTCTAACCCATTGTAGAGTTGCAAAAAAGTACTGGGTGCTGTGACCCTAAGAACAGCAAGAGGTTTTAGGTCGGCCTCGACTCATACCAAGGGTGGAACTGTGCCTCCAACACAGTTCCGAATTGGTATCAAAGGATTGACGGAGAGCGATGGCAAGGCGTATCTTTGCTCCCTATGGGTGTATGGGCACCTCGTAAACATAAAGTCTTACGGCAGGTGGTTTACGATAAAAATCCAGGTACGTTCTGTTCGCATAGGACCACCTAACTACGCCTTGGTTCTCAAGGGAGACTGTGAAGCTAAGGAATAATCGTGATACTGCACAGAGAAAATGGAAATTCTTTCGCGTTCCAGTATATTTTAAGGACTTTAAAATTCTGAGAAATCTGTTGTCTGCGTTAAGACTAAATAAGCCAATCGTATTTTTTATGGGGTGCACCTATGTTAAACCATAAACTTGATTAGATATTGGTGGGAAAAAGGACACTGGAGTTATTGATGTTGATCCAAATAAACTCAACAAGATTTCCTTACACAATATGCCGCATATCGAAACACCTCTGTCCCAGCACATCTAATTTGAGTTCGCGACAGTTGAAGAAGCAGATAATCTTTCATCTAATTTTTGTTATTCACATATATCTAGGCCTAAGTTTGGTTTTATATTTTTAACTTCTTTTCATCCACCACCCTTTTCAGTCAAGTAAATTTTATATTAATTGTTTTTCCGCATTGAACTCGATAAGTTTTTAATATTTTAATGGTGAAATTGGGACATCGGAAGTTGACTGTCCTGAGAAGAATAGGCATTTTAGAATGAGGTGCTAAGATTTAGATACGAACAGGTAGGGGCTGTAACAAGGAGTAGCCACGCATTATTCTCACGAACTACGTAGCTACATATAATGGTGTTTTCTAATGGTGCAAGACTAGACACAAAGGGGATGGTAAATTCCGTAAGAGAGCACGGCACCCAGTTCTTTTTTCCCTTTTTGTTGCAATGGAATTCAGGAAGTCAATTTAAGTTGTTTTTCAGCATCGTATCAAGATGATCAAAGATTACCGGAAACTCGCTGAAGACAAATTCGGGTCTCTTGTTTAAAATTTCAATTCAACTACCATCAAGAGTAAGGCATGCAAAACTTGTAACTGCGGTTTTTGCCGGACTGGCTTTTAGGATTGCTTGTGTTCGGAGCTCATAAGGGTACTAGATGGAGTGAAAAGTGGCCTCCTTGACCGCCAGAATGCACTGCCACTGCAAAAAAGGTTATGGTGCCTTGAAGTCCGTTCATATTTAGGCAGACATGCCAAATTTCAGTTCGACACTGTCATTAGTTTTGTTTTGACAGCTGATTGTTTTTGACGTGTTTGGCATCATGTTGAGTATGGACAAAAACGATTTTCGTTCTCTCATAAAACATTATTTTTTGAGAGGCAAAACGGCGAGGGAAACAAAAGAAAAGTTGGATAAATATTATGGGGCTAATGCTCCGTCAGATTACACCGTCAAATATTAGTATAAAAAAAGTAGTAGGGAGCGTTCATTTTGCCTTTGAAAATAATTTGATTCAATTAATTTTGTTTTCCTTTTAAATAACGAAAGCGGAAAAGGAAGGAACCTGAGTTGAGTGCAGAACAACTGAACACTACCAGAGTTATTTCCGGATCTGATGTCGGGGTAATACTTTAAATTTATATCATTATAGCCTAATGTGGGATTTCCTCTTAACATCGGCCTACAGATCAAAACCATGGCTTAACAGACGAGATGGAACGTTAGATAAGCTATCAATGGGGCTTTTGTTATATATTCGTAAAAATAATTCTTCTGCATTAATCGAGCTTAATTGTTTTCTTACTTCCCTCAACTAAAACAAATCTATTTCCTTGTACTCGTATAATACATGGTTCCTGGAATTAAATGCTTTTTCCTTCTGCATCGGAAGGGTATTGGTGCCCAATTACAATATCTCTTTTAGTTGGGTGAGGATCTGATTTTATGGAGTCTATCGAGTAATTCTCGTTCGTACGAGTAATTGCAATATTCAGTGGAGACATGTATATCAGAAGATGATTTTATACAATCTAGGTAATTTATCATTAATTATATACCTCTTTATAAAATAGAATTAGAATGTGCCTTGCAAAAAATAAATGATACGGGTAAGGATTTTAATTGACTAAATCTTTGCCTAAATGTCTTTCTTCGAAAGAAATCTAGAACCAATTACACGAACTTTTCCAAGTGGTGGATGACCATATACATGAGTGTTTTCTTGCAGTACCACACTTTTCAATAGGGATTAAATCTGAAATCAGCTATCACATTAAGATATTTCATCATAGAAAGATTGACCTCCCAGCGATTTCAAATTATTGAAATTATTTCCAAAATCGAAGCTCCGTTCGTGAAATTTATAAAGCACTTCGTGAAATTTACAATAGGCTTCATTGAACTTTTAAACATGCTATTTGTCGAATTATTGTAAAATTTCGCACTCTATTTACGCTATTGGATATCCCAACACCAACAAGGATGAGAAAAGTGCATTCGGAAGAAAATATCGCGGCTGGGGAAACTAGTGTTGAAGAGGACCCCAATTTATCCATTCGTCGTCATTCAAATCAACTTGGCCCTTATTCATCGACCATCTGGAATATTTTTCATAAGTACCTTGTTCTCAAGGCTTATAAGATCCAATTAGAACAAGAGCTAAAGCCGCGTCGGGTGTTTAGTGATAAACTGTTCAGTTCAATTCAGTCCAATAAAGCAACTGAAGAGTCAACCGTAATTTTGTTCAGTGATAAGGCCGAATATGACAAGCAGAATTGTCAAATTTGTAGCTAGGATAGTTTTCAAGAAGTTCACCAGACGATATTGCATCTAAAAAAATATGCCGTAAGGTGCGAATTGTATGCCGGTGACATCGATACTTATTTCTTCAAAAATGAGGCTGGGGCTCAAGTTACTGTAAATAGACACTGGTACGATGCGATGATCAACGATTATTTAACCCCCAATTTGCATGACATCAATATGTCAGAACCGTTGTTCTAACAGGATGCTGTTTCACTTTAACTACCAACGAAAACATCGCCTTATAGAGACAACTCAATAAATCCAGCAGTCAATTAGCCACCAAGATCGTGCAATTTGACTCCATTGGATTATTTTCTGTGTGGCTACGTCAAGTCATTTGTTTATGCTGATAAGCCAGCAACGATTAACGCTTTGATGCAAAACATTATTCGAGTAATACTACTCGTAGATATAAGCCCACAATTGAAAACTGGTCAAAAATTGGAACCACAAAATACACTTTGGCGAGGGCACCATGGTAGACATAATACGAAAAGTTTCCGACAGCAACGTAAAGATAGCAGCACTCGTCAATAAAAGCTAGTGAATGCTAGTTGTGCATCTTTTGATAGTTACTTACCGAAGTTTCAGTTATTTTGGACGTTTTTAGTTGACAGTCGTTTGAGTGAGTCGATGTGAGCGTTTTTTGTGAAAATTGAAAAAATTGAGAATCGAGCTGTTATTAAATTCTTGTTTTTGAACGGTAATACGCCTACGCAAATCAAAAATGAGTTGGACTCCCTGTATGGGGACTTTGCACCATCATTTACCAAAGTGAAATTTTGGGTAGCTGAATTTGAACGTTGTCGTAAGAGCTTGCGAGATGAGATGATGAACGCTCGGGACGTCCAAAAACTGCAACCACTGACGATAACATTGCTCAAGTTCACCAAATGGTGTTAGACGACAGCCGAATTAAAGTGAGAGAGATAGTAGATGTTATGAAAATGTCCAAAGAACATGTTTGTTACGAGTACATATTAAATCAAGATTTAGGCATGAGAAAGCTGTCCGCGCGTTTGGTGCCGCGTTTGCTTACGTTAGACCAAAAACGTGTTCGAATGAACATTTCCAACGCTCTGTTGCCGCAGTTTAGGTGCAATAAATCCGAGTTTTGGCGCCGATTTATTGCTGTAGATGAAACTTGGATACACCATTATACGCCTGAAACAAAAATTCAGTCAAAGCAGTGGACTGCAAAGGACTTTTTTCGGCTAGGAAAGTGAGCGCGACTGTTTTTTTGGGATAGTAAAGGAGTTATCTTAATCGATTATCCTCAAAAAGGGAAAACAGCGGTTGCCATGGCGAAAATCCGTGAATTACGGTTTGAACTGCTTGACCATCCGCCTTATTCACCAGATCTTGCCCCAAGCGACTTTTTTTTGTTCCCTCATCTAAAACCTGCGCTCGTAGGACAGAGATTTTCGTCAAACGAGGAGGCAATCACTTTCGTGAACAATTATTTTGCAGAGAAAAACGCCAAGTACTATTTGGACGGGTTAGAGAGATGGGAGCATCGCTGGGAGAAGTGTGTAGAGTTACAAGGAGACTATGCAGAAAAATAAAAAATAAATTAGAGAAAAAATATCTTGTGTCATTGTTCGGAAACTTTTCAGACAACACTCATATGTTCAGAACTACTATTTTCAATTATTAAATGGCATGAAACAGTCTTTCAAATGAATTAAATAAGTCATCAAAAGGCAAATTTTGTTATGTTTTATTTGAACAAAAAACTTTGAACATCTTAAAAATACACGCTTTAGTTGCTCCATAATTTTATTGAGATTCAAGGAAGAACGGAAAACCATTAAAGTGAACTCATGCTGAGTACAAAACAATGAAAAACAGTTTTCTAAGGACATAATAACGAATTAAAAAGTGATGATTTTTTATTTGCCACCGAAAATCAATATAAGTACTACCATGAGAACGTTTCACCTGTCCGTGTACAAGTTCAATTTAATTTCGTTACTATTAATAGAATCATCAATGCAGATGTTCAGCGCGAAAGGTTGAAATATATTTCAACATTTATGTACGTTGTCTTCGGTTTGTATGTCGTAAAAAAATTATATTGGGATTTTACGTATCTTTTACGAGTACTTTCCGCAAAGGTGACTATGCACTTTCTCATAATTGAAATCAATAACATGGCATTGCAAATTTGATTCAAAAAGTCATTTAGAGAATTGAACCTAGTCCAATATACGTAAATTTTTTTTAAGAAATCTTATGCTATGTCGTTGATTAAGCAATTTGCTAGACCGAGTGAATAAAACAAATACAATTCCAATCAAAAAAAGCTAATAGAGAGCATGTGAATAATAATTTTAAAGTATTCATTTGTAGGTTTCGTGTTTAGGTTTAATTGAAAGTAAGCAATGAAAAGTTATTTAACTCAAAACACTTAGGAATGCTTTGTAAAAATAAAGACTAGGTCTCGCTGATTTAACAAAAAATGTTCCTTAAATTAAGTATTGTAGAAGTACTAAGGTTTATGATTAAATTTAGTGTTTATGAAAAATTTGTTACAATTTAAGATTGATTTTATTTAACATGGGCTCTTGCTCTTACAGAATACAGAGCAACTGTAAAAGATTAATTTCAAGATCAGATCTAAAAGGATTAGACTTGAAACCAGTGATAGGCTAGGTTGCCTAGGTATTGAAGAACTTGCAAGTAGATTTTTCAAAATACGATTTTTAAACTACGATTATGGAAATACGAATATTTTCTGCAATCAGTTATTCTTTGGTTGAAATAATAATAATAATAGACTTTATTTCATGAAAAAACGTTAAAGCGTTACATGTTAGCATTATAAAAACAAAAAATGAAATTAACAAGCGTTTTAACATAAAATAGTTAGGAGCATTCTATTGCCAGAAGGACAAGAGGCGAATGCACCTTTAGTAAAAAATATCAAATTGAGTTAATGTGTAGATGGGGTACAACATATCTAAAAAAATTCTAAAATTTATAATTCAAAAACAAAATTTATAAAATTTATAATAAAGAGAACAATGTGTTAAATCATTGGAGTAAACAGATTTTCTATTTCACAATGGTTGAATGAAAAAAACCAGTTACGAGTCTTTTTCAAAAACTTTGACTCCTTTCTTTCGCATCTAATATTATTTGGTAAATTATTAAATAAACGACACGCAGTAACATTATAGAACCGAGAAAAAATTGTTTTATTGATTTTGGGTACTTTAACGAAATTTCTGGTGTTAACGCGTAAGTTGTAGATACCATACAGCCTGGCGGTATTATATACTGATCTCTAAAAAAAACACCTATTGTACAAAAAGAACCATTCTCGTGCCAGCCCCTAAGGATCTGATTGAGTTTTCTGACTCCAAATCTGGCACAAGCAATACAAAAAACCGTCCGGAGTAAGGGTATAATCCATTTTTAGCAATTCTTTGGGTTTAATTCTCTGTAAAGCCTCTAGCTGGGAGTTGGAAGTCAAACGCTCAAAGCAAAAAAGGCAGATTTTTCATAATTATAGTAATATTCATGCGATATGTACAACCAAACATATACAGCTCTAAAGATATATGCATATTTCACTTCTTATGCCATACGCCTCTGCAAATCAGAGGAGAAGTCAGAATCGACAAACAAGTCACTTCTTTCCAACTCTAGCAATGAAAAGGTGAACAACTTTATGGTATTACGTATCATTAACAGACACCTAACCTTTTGCAAATGTGGCCCACCTTTGTCACTAAAAATCGGCAAAAGTCATTGGTATCACTAAACATCTAACATGCAACTAAGGCGAATTAACGTCTACGAGACTAACCCTATGTCTGTATACGCGAATAAATTCCCACGTCTATGAGGGGGTAGTAAACACGTTGGGTATATGTACATATATTCATGCATTTACGCATGCCACTGGCGCCGATCGAAAATACGGCAATGTCGAAGTGAATGTATTGGGTGTATAAATAAATTCGTGCGGTTTTTTTTCCAAATTTGAACGTTTATTTAAGAAAAACATGTACAATAGTATTATTCAAAGTATTGCACATCTGAAGCTATGACTTTTTCCTATCTTTCTGGCAATTTGTGGATCCCATCCCAAAAGAACTGCGCCGGCTTGGCAGCCAAGAATGAATCAAGCCAATTTTTGATATTCTGCTCTGATGAGAACCGTATTTCAGTAAGGGCGTTCTGCATCGACCGGAACAAATGGTAGTCAGAAGGGGCAAGGTCTGGGCTATAAGGCGGGTGGGGGAAGACTTCCCATCCACTGTTTTCCAAATAGTTCTTAACCAGAATAGCAACGTGGGGCCGAGCGTTGTCATGATGGAAAATTATTGCCTCGTGTCTGGTCGCATATTACGGGCGTTTTTCGGCCACTGCTCTCTTCAAACGGATTAATTGTGTTCGGTAGCGTTGTCCATTGATGGTTTCACCCGGTTTTAGCAGCTCATAATACAGCACAGCCATCTGATCCCACCAAATACAGAGCATTACCTTCGCGCCATGGATATTCGGCTTTGCCGTTGATTTGGCTGGTTAGCCGGAGTTCACATATGATTTTTTGCGCTTGGGGTTGTAGTAATGGATCCATTTTTCATCATCAGTAACAATCCGATGCAAAAATGACTTCCTTTTGTTGCGTTCCAGCAGCATTTCGGACATGCAAAACCGCCTTTCGACACCTCTCGGCTTGAGTTCATGTGGAACCCAATTTCTTTGCTTTTGAATATATCCATCTGCTTTTGAACGTTTTGAAATGGCTGCTTGAGTGACACCCAAAGATTCTGCGAGCTTTTCTTGTGTTTGGCAACAATCTTCGTAGAGTAATGCTTCCAGTTCTTCATCTTCAAACTTTTTTGGCTGCCCAGGACGTTCATCGTCTTCCAAGCCAAAATCACCACTTTTAAATCGTGCAAACCACTTTTGGCACGTTCGCTCAGCTAGCGCATGTTCATCATAAACTTCCACCATAATACTATGACTTTCGGCAGCAGTTTTCTTCCTATTAAAGTAATGAAGAAGAACTCCCCGTAAAAACACTTTTTCAGGCACAAAGTTCGACATATTTGAATGAAAAAAAATTATTGTTGTTTACGCTTGAAATGAATGACATACACTGAAATGACGTACAATGACAGTAGCTTTCCCACGCATGTTCCAATGAAATAATAACAATAGAACAATATAAGTTACGCCATCTCTTAGCAAACCGCACGAATTAAGTTATAGACCCAATATTAGTATAACTAAGCATAGCAAAGGAGTGACCCCGGAGCAAACAAAAATAGCCATTACATCGACGGTTTTCCGTAATAAGCAATATGATACCTTATCGCAAGCTGGAAAATCGGCACAATGACGGACAAAAGTTTCGAACTAGAGAACGTTTTATGGGAGCATAAAATCGATGTAATATGAGTACAAGAATTCAAGTGGCGAAATATCGGACGGAAGTATACAAAAAATGTAGTACGAGGGCGGGTCAATAAGTCAGTGACTTTTGGATTAAAACAGATTTTTTGATAAAAAAATAATTTTATTTTTCAACGTAGTCTCCCTTGAGCCCTATACACTTTGTCCAACGCTTCTCCAATTTTTTTATCCCTTCCAAAAAAAATGATTTGTCGAGGTCCTCAAAATAGGCCTTTGTTTGCGAGATGACTTCATCATTGAAGTCAAATCTTTTTCCACCAAGCCATTTCTTCAGGTTTGGGAACAAGAAGTAGTCGCTCGGAGCCAAATCTGGAGAATAGGGTGGATGAGGGAGCAATTCATAGCCCAATTCATGGATTTTTGCCATGGCAACTGCACATGTGTGCACCCTTGCATTATCTTGGTGGAAAAGAACTTTTTTCTTGGCCAAATGAGGTCGTTTTTTTTTCAAATCGTCATTGAATCGGTCCAATAAGTTGGCATAATATTCCCCATTGATTGTTCTTCCCTTTTGAAGGTAGTCAATGTGGATTATCCCGCGTGCATCCCAAAAAACAGTCGCCATAACTTTATTGGCTGACAAACCCACCTTGGCCTTCTTTGGCGCCGATTCACCCTTAGAAACCCACTGTTTTGACTGTTGTTTGTTGTGATGGATCCATATTTCGTCCACGGTTACAAAACGGCGCAAAAACTCCTCCATATTGCGATTAAACAACGCCAAACCTTCCTGTGGAGTTGTTACACGATTGCGTTTGTGGTCGACTGTGAGCAAACGCAGCACCCATCTTGCGGAAAGCTTTCTCATGCCCAAGTGATCATTCAAAATTGAAACCACTGAGCCATGCGAGATCCCTACGGCTTCCACAATCTCTCGCACTTTCAATCTTCGGTCGGCCAACACCATATCGTGAATTTTTTCGATTGTTTCGGGTGTAGAGACCTCAACTGGGCGTCCAGGACGTTCGGCATCTTCAGTGCTTGTACGGCCACAACGAAATTCAGTAAACCACTTTTTTACCATTGAAATCGATGGTGCAGAGTCCCCATACTATTTATCAAGCTTAGCCTTGGTCTCGGTAATGGTTTTTTTTCGCAAGAAATAATGCTTAATAAGCACACGAAATTCACTTTTTTCCATTTTCTCCTCAAATTAGTGAGTAGTCTGATAAAAATAGCTGTCAAACACAAACTAACTGACGCAGCAAGTTTAAATTTTGACAGGAGTCAACTGACAGATGCCTGTTGACAGGAGCAGTGTTGCTGTTTCAGTAAAGAGGTCAGAAATTCAAAAAGTCACGGACTTATTGAACCGCCCTCGTATTACGGAACGAATCAAAACAACAACCTAATTCTATCATCCTGAAAACTGAACACGTAGAGCTTATCAAATATTAACGACTTACTAATGACAATAAAACTGAATAAGTGAACATACCAAGAAAGAGCAACCAAGAAAGAAAATATTTTGAATTTAATAAGTTTTTAACAGAAATATTAAGAGAGAAAGTAATTTTCACTGATACAGATTTATAGTAAGCAGATGCGTCGGAGAACCGAACTGCGAGTACGAAAAAGGTCATGGTGGAAGCGAACTGCGAGTACGAAAACGGTCATGGTGGAAGCGGTAAGATACATATATTCGTATACTAAACTCGTGCAAATCACATGGGCAAACTATACCTAGTAAGTACACACCAAATTCAGATAGATTACCATCAATGCTAGAAAAATGCGACACAGCGAATAAATAATTCCAATTTTACGTAAAAAAAGAAACGTAGAGGCCAAAGGATAAGACCAGAATGGCAGTAAGAAAACAAAAAGCTGGTTTTTCAAGCGTGGATTAAGTACACCGGAACCGATAAGGTGCGCCTTGAGTTAAACTATGAACGTTGCAAAAAGGAAGTGAAAAAATCTGTAACTAGAACACGCGAGTTAAGTGTTCGATCGAAAGGTTTGGAAAAAAAACACAACTATTTTTGGACAGCGTAACGCTGTATTCCGCTTTATTCACAAGACTTCAAAAAATGATTGTTTTTACATAGGTTTTTATACTTATTTTGTTCTTACCCCACAATAATTGAGAAGAAATTCTGTGGGAAAATGCATTTACTAATTCAAAGCGAACAAAGTGTAACTGGATATTTATTTTACGAGTATGCTTATTTTACAATAATTGAAAGAAATTCTATTTATTAATTATGGATATGTAACTCACGCAATAGCAGTAGAGGCTTGTATCGGGAATTAGAAAAGTAACCCACACAAGCAATAAACAGGCGACAAGCAACAGAAGAAAGAAAGAAGAATTCAATCCCCGAAATATGTTGAACACGAGCGTACCCCCCTGCTGATTATGGCGAACAGCCAAATGAAAAGCGAAACAACGGAAATAAAAATATCATGAAAGCAGCAGGTTTGCGAAAATTTGATCTAATAAAAAGTGCGCACATTTTTCGTGGCGCCACAAAAAGATACATTGGTTTTGCCTTGATAAATGGAAGTCGTCGGAGAGACAGGTTCGAAATGAAATCATTGGATAATTCAAATGCAAAATCATTAGCAAAATGTTGGCCTACCTAAAAAAGTGATCCAAAGTAGATCCTGAAGCCTGTACAATGTTCTGCACATTTAGGTAACACCATGGGCGGGGCAATAGCAAAATGTATGGAATTAGGTAATTTTAAACGCGCTACATACTCGTATTTTAATAGTTGGAGTTCAATTTTAAAAATATTTCAGCAGGCAAATCTAAAAGCAAAGAACATACATACAACATATACATATGTGCATGCTTCATAAGAAATTCTCAATTATAGTATGAACTTAAGGAGTCTGACAATACTCTCACAATGTAAAACGTCATTAAATCAAGAGCAACAATAAACAGCGAAATACTCGTAGTCAAAGTTCTTCGCCAAACCATCATGTATTCGCAACAACATTCTTAAAGTTGAATCGTTCAAATTACTCTAAATATCCTTAAATTTTAGCGGATACGCTCATTCAAACGAGGAATGTCCATTTGTGTGGGTTTTCTCATCTGTTGTACGGACTCTATTTAGGTGAAACTTTTGCAAAAATAACATCCCAAAGGTAATCTACAAACACAAAAAAAAATGCAACTTGATGTAACAAAACCTTTATTTAACAAAATAATCCCTCTGATTTGTTCCCAGACTTTACATTGACAAAGGGTGACAAGGATAAAATAAAGATATTTGTAATCCTACTAGTAAATTTACACCCGGAAACCTCAGATCTGCTGCAGATTAGTTATTTTGTGCTCTTTATAGGTTGTGGCATTGTTAGTAATTTCCATTAAATTGCCATATGATTCATGGTGGCTACTAGTGAAGTTTTTTTTATATGGGTATTTACGAGTATAAACAGATTCGTATATATCTATTCTTAAGGGAACTACGTATACTTTAATAAAATTAAACAATTTGAAAACAAGAGTTTTATGTCAAGTGTCATTGTGCTTTGACATTTATGTTGTAGATAAATAAAGAATTAGTTGACAACTAGCAATGGAGCGATACAGACCTGAAGAACGCGGAATTATTGTTACTGCTTATTTGACCTTTGTTTTAACGCAGCCTGAATTTCGTCGTCGTTTCCCTCGTAGTCCTGCAAGATGTGCGTGAATAATTAAGCGTTTGGCTGAGCTCTCATGCAAACTGAGTCCATTAAAGATGTCGCAAGAAATGGTAGGCTCCTTATTGCTCCTTCGACCGAGAATATCTCTGCTCTGGCCGAGGACGTCCGAGAGAGTCCACAAACATTGACGAGCAGACGTTCGTTGCGTCAAATTTTGATGAAAGACTATTCACTAATTGCTGCCTGCTGACCATCAAGTGAGGTTAACTTACTGGTTCAAGGAGATGATGATTTCCTATCCAAAGACATAATGAGTGGCCAAGCCAATTTCGACTTAAGTGGCTAAGTGAATAAACAAAATTTGAGTTTCTGGGGCACGAAGAGCCATTTTATCCCCTCAAAGTGCTTTTTGCAGTGAAAAAGTGATTGGTCCTTATTTTTTTGAGGACGCCGACGGCACCACCGTAACCGTAACTGGTGAGCGGTACAGACAGATATTAAACGAGCTTTTTTCAAATAAACTTTTCGTGAAGAAAACATAGCCGCCCTACCGGCCGGTATCGAAGAAGATCCAAAAATGTCGATTTGACGCCGGTCAGTTGAATTGGGCATCGACAGAGAGTCAACCCGGCTTATTTTGCGGTTGGATTTGGACCTACATCCGTATAAGGTTGTGCTGATGCAGGAATTGAAGCCGGGCGACCATATAAAACGCCGTGAGTTCGCTAGTTGGGCTGGTGATGTTGGCCGGAGAGTCGGATTTTGGCCAAAAAATCAACTTCTTGGACGAGTCCCATTTTTGGGTCAGCGGCTATGTCAACAGGCAAAATTGCCATTGTTGGAACACAAACAATCCACAAGTATTCCACAAAGACTGATTGTTTGGTGGCGACATCATTAGTCCGTATTTCTTTCGAAATGAGGAAAGAGATTGTGTTACCGTCAATGGTCTCATGTATAGAGCGATGTTAACTGACTTTCTGTAGTTAGAGCTCGACAACATCGATATATATGAGCTGTGGTTCCAACAAGACGGCGCTACATGCCATATAAGCGACGCAACGCTCGAAGTTATGAAGGAGAAATTTGGCCACTATGTCATCTCAGGGCGAGCGATCATCAATTAGCCGCCGCGATCACGCGGTTTGATACTACTCTATTATTTTCGCTTGGCCTACGTCAAGTCCTACACTCTACGCTAACAAGACAACCACTTTGGATGAACTGTTGCCGGCATAATGCCGCATATATATTTTTTATTTTTTTTCATAGTATTCAGAGTATAATTCAAATACAATTCATTAAAAAATGTTATAACTGGTTTAACGCACAAAACTTTTTTATATGAAATGTAGAGACATTCTATGTTTTACTAACAAAAGTAGTGGAATAGTTTTGAATGCCACTTTAATCAGTTATTTACTTTAATATTAAAGTTTATGATGGGGTGGCCATAAACAACAAAGGTAATTCATAGTAAAAATCAATTAACAAAAAAAGCAGGATGACGAAAAAAATCAATTAAATTCATAAGTTAAGAAAGATTAAAGAAGACAAATGAATTAAATTAAAGTTAAATCAGAATGTCAAAAGTAACAGATTCTAAGCTGGCGTAGTTGTGGTTCAGAAGCCAGTTTTTTAGACATTTTAAAAACATTCCAGGTATTGCTATTGCCCTGATAGACTATGGAGGTTTATTAAAGAGGCGGAGTGACAAAACGGAATAGAAATTACGGTAGGCAGTGGTACGTGCAAATTTTACAGGTAACAAGTACGAAAAATTACCTCGTAAATTGTAATAAGAAATTAATCTAAAATTTCGATTACCTGATTTCATAAAGAATAACTTCAATACTTGAAAACAATACAGATGACGAACAGGAAGGATTTTAAGATCACAGAACAAAGGAAAACTAGGATATCTTACATGTTTTTGACATAACTTCCTTAGTATATGCTTCTGTAAAAGTAATAGGGGTTGTATTTTGTTAAGATAAGTACCTCCCCAACAGGAAATTTCATATTGCAGCTTTGAATGAAAGATCCCATAGTAGATTTTCTTTAGAAGAATTGTGGAGCAGAGATTTCGCAAGTAATAGAAGTATCTCTGTGTGGAACGGAAATACTCCTCAGAGAATCCGTGTGATTCGAAAAGCTCATATTGGAATCGATAGTAAGACCTATGTTAGATATTTATATTCATCTACTTTCTCGATAAGAAAACATTTATCAACACAACTAAGAGTACTACAAAAAGTGGGAGTAGTAGGTTTATTGATGCAATTGCAATTGAAAAATTTGAATTTTTGACACTCGGGTGCATGAAAGTGGACATTTGCTCCGAAACTGTGTACTGATGACAAAGTGAAACCATGTCAAAAGCTTTGGTAATGTCAATGAACAAGCCAGCTGTACATCCTTTACCATCAAGATTATACATTGTTTGGGCACAGAACTGCGGTAAAGCATCTTCAGGAGATTTTCCTTTCCGAAAGCCAAACTATTTAGGACTAAAGTAATTATTGATATCTAAAAACTGTACTATTCTGTCTTTCATTAGTTTTTCAAAAATCTTACTTAGCACAGGAGGAGGGAAATAGGCCTGTAGTTGCACAGTTCAACTGCAGAACCTTTTTTTGAACAAAGGTATAACATCGGCGCACTTGAGTTCATCAGGAAAAACCCCTGCAAAAACTCAACTATTGAAGATGTCCTTTAAGACGATTTTAAGAATCGTACTTGAGATACCATCTGCGCCACTTGAATTAGTATTTTTTAAACGGCGAATAGCTTCGAATATTTCAACCGATGTTATAGGTTTATAATCAGAGCTTTTTTTTTGAAACGGTTCAGCACACATACAGAGAGCACAAGATGAATTTACTTGACAGGGTTGCAAACTACTGGCAATATTAGTGTAGTAGTCATTAAATGCTTCAGCGATTTCGTATTTGTCAGAGATTAAACCGTTATTGATATGCAAAGATGTATATCTTTTTGTGGAAGAAGATTTATTTAGCAAACTATTCACAAATTTCCATTCGTATTTGAGGTTTCCTCTGGCAAAATCAAAACAATTTCGGTAATAGGTATCACGACAAATTGGAATCTTCTTTTTCAGCTCAGCGCACAATTCAGTGTATTTAGTTTTAAAATTCATATTACTAGGGTATCGAAAGCATTTCATTCTAAATTGGTTTTTTTTTACTTTATTTACTAAGTATCTAGAGATCCTAGGCTTGAGTCTTTTTCTTAATTTTTTTGAGTTAAGAAAGAGTAACAATTCTAAATATGCTTCTTAAGGCACTCAATAAATATTGCCTAGGAATTCGAAGCATCACTACACGAATAGACATCAACCCAAAACTCGCAAAGTAGATAGTTTCTGAGTCTACTAAAGTTAATTTTCATAATATTGTTCAGTGGTTTTGAACAATTGCTATTCTTCGTATAAAACATTTCTACAATGAGTCCTGACAGACAATGGTCTGTGATCATCAAATTAAGAACACATTTCTCACATTTGCTAGATGAAACACATTTGAATCGCCCATTAATGTGGTCCAAACAACTATCGGACTCAATCCTAGTACGCTAATTAATAAAAGAATCAAGGCAATGCGCAGCTAATAAGGCTAAATATGTTGAGACAGTTTCATTACTATCTAAATTGGTAATGTTGAAATCCCCAATAACAATTAGACTTTTAGCTTTTACTTTAATTAAAAGATTAGCAAATTTTTTCATAAACATGGAAACATTAAACATGTGCAGCCTATAGACACACAAAAAAACGAACACTTCATTGTCAACTACAATAGAAACTTTTAAGACACACAAAGCTTCCTGAATCTGCTAACCCTCTTATAAAAAACATCCAACACCACCTGCACCGTAATTATCATTCGTATTAGCAAAGAAATTAAAACCGGGAATAACGTAATCAGTCTTTTCAAAATTGTAAATCCATATTTCAGAAACAAAAATAATATCTGGAATGCACGCGAACGAATCAATATGCGTAACAAGAGATGCAAAGTTGTCTCTCAAACTTCTGACATTCTGATGCACAACAAAAAATTTGTCATCGCAGTATGAACTAAGTCATCAAAAATTACCGTCTTGTGTCATTTCATTCATTTTCATACATCATGGTTTGTTGAGCAATTGAGATAGTTTTATATACTCGTAACTACGTATTCGCATCTATCTCATTTGAAATCTGTAATCTATCTTAGATGAAAGAAATATCTATGTTCATCTTGGAGGGCAAAGAATATTTACTGCATTTACTGCACAGCTACTCGAAAATAACAAAGGAGAATGGGCAACTTGGCTTATCAACATCCACTAATAATTCTAGTGTCAGGTGAAAGTACTGGTACTAAGAATAACTTTTGCTAGGAACGTAACATTGCATTCGATGTAGAAAAAAGATATCTTAATATAAATGTTATGTATATGTAAAAAAAGTACCTAGCGCCATTTAATTACTAGCAGGACATGTAATACGTTAATGTAGACTTTCAAAGTGTTTTAATACATCGCAGTCCCATTTTTTGTGTGCTATCTAGTTTTGTTTGCTGTTGTATTGATTTTGCTTGTGTGATAAGGAATACGTTCCTGAACTGATAAAGTTGTTTTTCTCGTATTTTGTTTGCTAGCTGATAAAGATGTGTTGGCTAGTATTGTTTATCGTTTGGTGATGTTGTTTTGGATTTTCTTGTGTGATAAGGAACACTTTCCTTAACTCGCTAACTCACTCGTCGCTGAGCGCAGTCCTTCGGTTACGTTTGTGTCGTTGTGAACTTTGTGATTATCTCTTGCTTCTCTGAACCTTATGACTTTTGCGCGTACTCCGTTCTCCAACTATTTGACCTGGCTTTTGTATTAATTGATTTTGATCTCCTTGCGAACAGGACTTTGTTTAATATGGAAGACAATCACCAAATCTGTGTTTTGTGAAATAGATCAGTCAGGAATTAAAGAAGATATTATGAAATCAAAATGCCGCTATTGCCTAATATATTATTATAAGACCTAAAATAATGGGTTGTTTTTTTTTTTTTGATTTATTTATTATTGAATTATATAGCAATATAGCATTAGGATAGGGGGAATAGGGCTGCTCTGGAATGAGATAAAAATACACCCATGAGTACTCCTAGCTCCTCTACTAAATACCAAATCCATTACGCATAATTTAAACAATTTTAAATATACGCACTTCCGTTCTCCATCATCTGACAGCTCCGTCATACAAAACAATATTACTAAATACTGTATACTACAATATAATGAACAATATATTATACCTACAAAAGGTAATCAGTAAGTTATTGTATTATAAAATATAAAACAAATATAAATTAACACCTTAATACATAAAAACAAAAGTTAATAAAAACTACAAATAAAACAGCTGAGAAATACCCAGTGATTAACTCACCAACTGTCCTCTTTGTCCTCTTAGATTTTTTTTGTATTATTACTTTCTTTTATTTCCACTAGCACTTTACTGTCTGGAGTCTCACTACTAAATAAAATCTTCATTAGAATAGAAGACGCGTAAGGCGCTGGCATACCGTCCCCCACGCCATTTTTCTTTTGCAGAAAAGGGACAATGCCAACAAATCTACTATTCAATCCCTACGCAAATAACTAAAGAGAAAGAATTAAAACTTATCAAATGCAATTAAATGCGTAGTGATAGTAGAAAACAAAAAGTGCAGTGTGTACCATAAAAAAAACAACAAAAGGATGAAGACAATGGGTCAGTGGTGATATCATAAAATAATACCCCGAAAAGAAAAAGAAACAACAACCGAATCCTATGTATGTTTACATAGGTCCGACAAAAAGATAATAGGGATATATGAAACACAAAATCATACAAAAAACGATACTTGTTGGCCTGCCCATCAAGTACCACAGTGAAAGGGGTTGCAATGAAGAGCAACAATAATATTTTGCATTTTTTTTTTTAATTATAGTTTTAGTTTACATTATTGAATCTGTTGCACCAGTGCAAGCAAATAAAAAATCTAACGGCTGCTAAGCAATTATAGCTTGATTAACTCAGTTTTTTTTATGTAAAGACGTCTAATATTAGAAACTGACTCTTAATAGATTTGCAGAGCTTTACATTCTGGCAGTCCTTTGCCTTGTCCGCTGTTTCTTTATTTTCTTTCACCCTGTTAATACTATACTCATTTATTTTTTTAGTAGTGTGGATGTTTGTCATTTCTCAAGCATACACCATAGCGTGCACACAAAAATTCATAATCGCAATAGTCGTTCCTACTTTGAAAAATAATGCAAAAAACATTACTGAACAACTATGATTTATGTATTATTCATGTACTCGTATCTTGAGTTAGTACTCAGCAACAAAAAATATATGTGTCATCGTATAGATTGTTTTAATTCACTTTTCGACACAAAAAAAAAATAAACAAAGAGGAAATACCGTAAAACATATATTTTTGAAATAATGAAATATATGGTATGTAAAGGAGTCTGCAATATTGTATTTTATTTCATTCACTGTTTGATCTTGGTGGTAATATTTTTTTTACAGTATCTTTAGATTAAACCACAACATCTCATAACCAAATCGTTCATGACTGCTGATAGGCCAGTTCCCAAACATTTATTTACTAATATTCTAACAAGGTTAAGGCTATTACGGTTAAGGTTAAGGTTTTTTTTATAATAGGAGATTTAAAAAAATAATTTAATTGCAGCCAATGTTGCTTTATTCACCAACAAGCTAATTCTTATCACAATTTTTGCTTAGGTTCTATTGGATATATGTTATAATACATTTATTGAACAAAACATCAAAAGAATTTGAATTGGAAAATAGAAGTTTTCAGTTACAATATATTTTTGATTTAAGTTAAATTTGTAAAACTATTAGTTCCCAGGTTGACTGCAGGGCATGTGTTAAGGTTTGCAACCTTGTAGTTGTCATTAATTTCTCTCCTCCTAAAAAGTATGCATCCAGCAGAGTCATCCAAAATTGACGTTTGTCGGGCTTATGTCATACAATGACCCTTGGAGTTTTGGAAATTCCGTTGCGTTTGCGGATATTGGTATTGGTTTTTTGGGTTTATTTCTACATTTATTGCACATATCGAAACAAAAAATATCAATGTACAGATAGAAACTTTTTGATCAGGGTTAAATTTTTGAATTTCTAAAATATTTTTTAAGTGCAATTTATGTAAACACTTTAAGTCAATTTCATATCACTCTCAGTTAAGTTCTTCCGAAAAATAGGCGGTATATTCATTATTCGAATATTCTTGTCCATTGATAAAAATGGTGTCATTAGAAAGCTGGATAAGAAAACTTCCATTTACATGTCTTGCTATTGTACTGAAGATGAGATTCTGCATTTGTACCTTTGTGGACCAAGGTAACACAATGGGTTTGAAGAAGCTCCTAAAATTGTTGTTTCTTGCAAACTATGGTACTTTGAAAGGATCTGCACTGTCAAATTATTTCAAGCGCGTGAAATTTCTATACGATCAAAAACTGAGGCAAAAAATACTACAATGTCCCAAAGGTAGTAAAAGCTTTCTGCACACTTTGCGGCCAGTTCAACACTTCCAGATTGTACTGAAAGATCATAACATCCACAAATTCGCAGGTCCAGATGGCATATCTCCCCTTCTTCTGAAGAGGTGTTCTTCCTCGCTGGCAAAGCCACTGCGTAAGCTTTTATATCAATCTTGCTATTTAGGACTCTTCCCGAGCAGATGGAAAACAACATTTCTCCAGCCCGTCTCTAAAAAAGGCGAATCTTCTTCCCTCTCCGCCTATAAACCCACTGCACTTACGTTCCTTCTTTCCAAGGTCATGGAAACGCTGACAAGCCGTCAGCTCATGATCTCATATCTCAAAACACGAAAACTTCTCAATGACCGGTAGTACGGTTTTCATTGCAACACTGGTGATTTGATTATATGCCTCGCCAAAAAGTGGAACCAAAGTCTACACCAATCTGGCGAAGGAAGGATTGATATTTCTAAGGCATTTGACAGAGTTTGGCATCAGGCTCTTTTTTCGAAAATGCGTGCATTTGGGATCGACGGCTCTCTTCTTCAAAGGATTAGAAACTACCTTTCGGAACGTTCAATTCAAGTTGTCTTGGATGGTTTCAAGTGTAATATTCACAAAAAATACTGGAGGGCCCCGTTTTATCTCCGAAACTCTTTTTAATTTTCTGCAATGATCTCTTGTCTGCAACTTCTAATCCAATATATTTCTTTGCCAGACCAGCGAAAGGTCTGGGTTTCCTCAAGCGATGTAAGAAATATTTCACACCCTCTGATCTGGCCTCCCATCTTGATGGGAATTGCTCTGTTAATGCTAGTGGTTGAAACTTCGTATAGGATTTCGCTTTTCGGAGAAATACTAGCCTTTATAACTGCGTTTAAATAGAGCTGGTATTTTGTTTGAGTCTTTAGATATCCAATTTCTAAGCCTGTTCCATTTTCATTGCATATTCTAATTTTTGAATTTGAGGTCACTTTTCTCCAGAAAATGCATAATCAACGTAACGTTTTATTAATTCTTATTATGAAAGCGACAGTAGTAAAAAAAATCATCAACAAGTTTGCACAGAAGCCCATAGATTTTATGATACTTAGAAAAACATGCAGCAGATAAAAAAAGGAATTTATGATTTTTTACCAACGTTTCTAACAACAGTTGATAATACTCCTAAGATTGGTTTTCCAAGAATTTTACAATATTTTTTTTTAAATTCCATAGCTATTAAAGAGTTTTAAAGGGTGCACGTTTATTTGACTACCTGTCAAAACCCTCATTTCCTTACCTTGTTCCTTAAAAGTTCTCAGAATCAGTTAGGTTTGGGATTTCAAGACTATTTGGGAAATTTACCAAACAGAAATGGTATAATGGATTAGAAAAAAAAAATAATTTAATTTTTTACGTTAAGGTTACAGTTGCTTAGAAACGCTATTTGAAATGTTTGCATTTACAAAACAAGAATACGAGTACGCAGACATTATTTACGTTCATGAGCTGTGCAATGGAAGTTCAACTAGAACGCGACAAAAATACCATGAACTTTCTTCTAACTGACGACTTCCTAGTGAAGGAGGATTTGAAAATACGCATCGAAGGGTTTGAAAAACGGGATCAGCTTCAAATATACGACCTAACGGGGATCTACACAAGTAAGAAGAATTTCGGCTGACGTAAGAATATTGGAAGCAGTTACAACCATCAATCAGCATCAGACGCTTAACTTTCCAATTCAGTGTTTCCCGACATAAAATTTCTAATGTACTGCATAGACAAAATCCTTATCCATACCATCTGAGCCGGAACTGCTTCTCGATGATTTAGAAAAGACACTTGAGTTTTTTAACTGATTGCTGGAGCGGAGCTTGGATAACAAAGACTTTATTAGCAGAATTCTTTGGACGAACGAATCTCAATTTACAAGAGATGGGGTCAGAAATTTTCATAGTCCTCATATAGGGGCTGCGGACAATTAACATACAAGGAGACATAAATAATTTTAACACAAACTCAGCGTCAATATGTGGGGAGGTGTAATTGGAAAAAAGTTAATTTGCCCCTTCAAACTACCACCTAGGCTGAATTGTATAACCTATCTAGAGTTTTTGTTTAACTAGCTTCATCATATTTTCAACAGGACGGTGCTCCAGCCCACGATGGACGTGAGGTTAAGAATTGGCTAAATGAAGAGTACGGTAACCGTTGGATAGGAAGAAATGAATCGGTTCACTAGCCTGCAGGATCTCCTTACAGTATTGTAAGGAAAGAATGAAAGAACTTGTTTATTCAACCGAAATAGCAACTTTAATTGAATTGGAAGAGCGTATTCTCGAAGCGTCATAAAAAATGAGGCACCACTTAGCATCAATAAACATTCACATTGTAATCCAAAAACGGGCTCTAGCATGCATACAAAACCAAGGAGGATACATTGAGCACCTATAAAATAGTTATAGTACACATATAAAATAAAAATTATCCAAATACACATAAAATCATTTTTTATTCATAGCCTTTGGAGCTTAAAGCAAAACAAACTTTCTTTTTTTTTAAATTTCATCTGTTCCAGGTTTTCCCAAATATCATAAAATCTGCGAGTTTTTTTATTAATATTATTTTCATAAGAAAAAAATAATAAAACGTTCTGTTAATTGCGCATTTTCATGAGAAAAGAGAGATCAAATCAAAAATTAGCATGAGCAATGAAAATGGAATAATCTTTGAAATTGGATATCTAATGATTCAACTAAGATATAAGCTTTATTTAAACGCCGTTACAAAGGCTATCATTTCTTCTAGAAACAAGGTCCTACACAAACTTTCTACCATTAATACTAACAGAGCAACTTCCGTTAACATGGGTCAGGGTACACCCATGTAAAATCTCGGTAAATGCTGTCAACATTGGAGCTGGACCCTTACTGCTGAATGAATTTTTTCATAGAATATACGCAGGAATCATTTCCCAAATTATCGTTGACGAGTTAGGGGACACTCTGTAATTGGAATACAATGCTCACATCTGGTCAGGTGCTCCTAAAACCTCTTTGCACTTGCTAGATAGGATCCAAAACGGTGCGGTAAATCGCATATGTGATGACAATATCACACTGCCATTCAGTACCCTCGAACACAGACGTATTGTCTCCTGTCTCACCTTGTTGTATCGCTATTTTCACCATCAGCGCTCCTCTGAAATTGCCAGTAGCATTCTACCCCTTCTAACTTTTAAACGTAACACCCGTCTCGCTATGAATGCTCATTAGTATACCCTCAAGCCCACCTTCAGACGTACTCTGAAATATCGTGATTCGTTCCTAAGCCGAACAACTCGCTTGTGGAGTGCCCTGCCGAGCTCTCTATTTCTTAGTCGTTATAACATTCAGACATATAAAAGCAACGTACATCGGTACCTATCCTTCTTTCCTCCTTAAATTTCCGGTACCTTAACCCCTTGAGCTCGCGCTAGTTTATAAAAAACAAAAAAAAAAAAGACCCGGAAGGATGAAAAAATCTATAACTGAACCGATGCCAATACAGGCAAAGAACTTCCCTATTATTTTACGATTAATTTCCTGTTCACCGGTAGCTGATTTGATTTTAAAAGGCTTATCTGTTGGTATACAGTTGGATTCTACAATAATTTATTTTTAACAATATTCTTGTTTGTCCCTGTATCAACGAGAAATTTCAAGGCTTTCACATCCCTTGATTAATATTCTAAGTATGGAATGGTAGATGCCTCATCCGTCATAAAATATACTCCTTGGATCTTTTCTCCAGGAATATCTTTAATTTCGATCTCGTCATTGAACTTCTGCTGATACTCTTCGTATGATTCGATATTTTCGTCGTCAACTTGAGCTTCCAAATTATACATTTTCATTTTCTGGTTTTCCTTGTATTGAACTGATGGGAATTGTTCATATAATTAACTTGTTTTCTTTGAATGGGTCGATCTATTTCCATTAGTGCTGCTGGTTTAAGGTGGTTCGAAGGCGGGTTATAATTCGATCTTGGGGGGATCGTTTCCCTTCATTATGGGTGATGAATATTATGGGCTGAATTTTTTTCCTGCACTGTCAAAGGTGGTGGTCTCGGTATTGGGTCACGTTAGGGGGTACAAATTTGATTAATTGGTGATTTTTTTGAACTCACATATTACGATAACTCATGTTTTGCATATCAAGACACACGGCGTATGCCTTTTGAAGTGTCTGATGTCTTTGTATCATAAGCATTCTACTTAAGTCCTTATTAAGACTTCGTATAAAGATGTCTACGGCTATGTTACGGTACGTTTCTACAAGAACATTCATTGTTTCAATTGAATAATCCTCAGTTTTCAATTAATTGATGACTAACGAAAACTGATAATTCACGTTGGCGTAGAACACGTCAAGGGATACTCCCGCTTGCCTGATGTTACTTAGCTGGTATTCGAATGTTCGTATATCCCTCTTATCAGCGTAGTGTAAGGAAAGACAATTTTTATCGCCATCCAGCCCTCTATAGTAAATGAGGGCCGAGTTTGCTGCACCTTTAACCTTTTGCCGTATACCTTGTAATATGACTCTATAAATTGGCTTGTTTTCAACAATGTTGAAATCTCTAAGGATACTTTCAACATTGTGGATCCAGGATAAGTATTCTACTGAATTACCATCAAAGATTTGTAACTCTTTGACGCAGTCTGGGACATTACAGATGTCCTTCAGGTCCTGCTACTATATTTTCCAGCACCTAGACTCGCTGATCTATTTGTTTAAGGGTTTTCATTTGGGCGTATACCACCCTGGTTAATTAGGTTGATTGGGTATTGACTTCCTCTATTGTGTGATTATAAGTTTAAATGGATTTCAGTGAATTCAATTGTGTTTAATATTTATTTAAAATTTGCAAAAATGATTTTATGGCTTTTTTGTCTAATACTCTTTGTATAAAAATGAGTTGGTAATCACAGCAGCAAGGTTAATATTGGGTGGATAGCTCCTGTCCTCATATCACGACTTCTGAATAAGTCGTAGTGTGTCTTTTTTGCCGCTAGCGCTGTGCCTCTAACCAGTTTACTAGGGTACGGGTATCATGTCTCTGCACGGTTCTTATGAGAACTCAGTTCTCTGATTTTGTGCAGAATTTAATGTCACAATGCACGAACACTAATTCACATGCGGAGAAAAACTGTAACCGAAGTGAATTGAGTCTTTGTGTTTTGAAACGGTCGCGCAACCGAATCCCAATTTTCATGGGTTAGGATTTAACTTCACGCAATACCGCTCACTATGTTCTTATGGGTTGATAGAGAGGACCCTGCGCCGGCGCCAGTTACTTTTTTTTATAAACGGAGAATTAAAAAAATTATTTTATTTCAATCAATGTTGTTTAATCACCAACAAGTTAATTCTGATCACAACTTTTCCTTAGGTTCTACATATATGTATATATTTATTGAACAAAAACCAAAAGAATTTATATTTTTAGTTTAAGTTACTTTTAGAAAATTGTTGGTTCCCACGAACTACCTCTGACTGTGACGCGCATGTTGCATGCCTTGCAAGCTTGCAGCTGTCGTTAACTGCGCAATTAGTCCTTCCTTGTTTGTTGACACCATTTACGAGTGTTGTCTGAAAAGTTTCCGACCGCAACGTAAAGATAGCGGCACTCGCCAATAAAAGCTAGTGAATACTAGTTGTGCATCTTTTGGCAGTTACTTACCGAAATTTCAGTCATTTTTGATGCGCAGTTTTTAGTTGACAGTCGTTTGAGTGGGTCGAAGTGAGTGTTTCTTGTCAAAATGGAAAAAATTGAGTTCGAGCTGTTATTAAATTCTTGTTTTTGAACGGCAATACGCCTACGCAAATCAAAAATGAGTTGGACTCTTTGTATGGGGACTTTGCACCATCATTTACCATAGTGAAATTTTGGGCAGCTGAATTTAAACGTGGCCGTAAGAGTTAGTTTTAAATGCATTTTATTATCTTAATCATTAACCCTTACATACTAACAAAAAATGCTTAAATGCTAGCTTAAAATTACTTAACAATCTTATATTAACTTATTGGCCCCACACAGGCACTCTAAGCTACTCTAAATTCTTATATCTATGTCTTTCGACGATATTTACATTTTACTTAATATAATTATTTTCTATACTTAAGGCTAAGAAAAAATTGTTCACAAAAACTTAGCATATGGACTTAATTTTTTATAAAACTTAATATCTAACTTAAAATAAACCTTAGTCTACCTAACCTACATACACAATACACACACAGATATTATACACAATTATATACATATATTAGTATATACAAATTTATATACTAATATATGTATATATTTCTTAAATGCTAACCTAAACCTATGCAAGCTGGCCATCGCTATTCACAGAGCAAATAGATTGGTCAGCTCTGCCTCATTAGTGAGGCTGGTCCGTAATTGACGGAAACGACGACGAAACATCTTCTCCATCATTCAACCACCAGAAATGCTGGTGCTGCCGAACGACATCCCTCTTATCGCGATTCCCCACCGCCCTACTGAACCTGAGACGATCCACACTGCCGTGTGCGACGTATCTGCCGTAGTTGAGTCGCCTGTCCCCAGCTTTCCGAGCGACATGGAAGATTAACGGGACCGCTGATCTATCCTGGATCAACCCTATCTGATCTAGGTAGAGGAATGCTTCCGGTGGAACGAAGCCGTCAGAGCGCACACTCTCGTGGTAAAGGTAGTTGGGGTAGTAAGCCCCAGATATCAGGTTATTCGTCGAGGCCATTGCTCTTGCAATGTGCCTTCGAGTCAGCTTCATTACGAAGTTGTCCACTCGTATTAGGTTCGCCCTGTTGTAAAGGACCTTATTACGATAGAATTTTTTGTACTCCGACTCTGGTGTTCTGTACAAGCGAAGGCAAGCCCTAAGGCAAGCCCTCTCAAAAACCCGAATCTTTTAGATTAAGCTTGCTCGTACATTGAACCACACGGGACAACCAAATACCAGCATGGGCCTGATAAGGGCCATGTAGCAGATTACCTTTACCCTCGCATCGAGTTGGCTGCTATAAAACAGTCTCTTTGTAAGGGCAAAAGCGCCTTTGGCTCTGGCCAGAGCAGCATCTACATTTTTATCAAAATACAGAAACTGATCTAGCCAGATCCCAAGGTATCTGACTACATTTCGACAAGCAAGTGGCTGTCCATGTTGTCCGACGATAGAGAACTTTCGCCAATTCTTTCTGGTATCCCTAGAGGCTCCAGACAACGGCGTCCTAAAGAGAATGGTTTCCGACTTCTGAAAGTTGATTTTCAACTTCCAGTCATCGCAAAATCGTCTTATCTTATCGAAGTCACGCTGCAAGAGAGTATTAATGACCTCGATTTTTGGACCTGTCCTGTACGCTATCAAATCGTCTGCGTACGCAATAGTATGGGGAAGTGAACCTATCAGATCGCTTGTATAAATGTTGAATAGGATCGGCGAATTGACCGCGCCTTGCTGAAGACCATTTTTAATTTGAAATATTCCAACAGAAGTCACATCGCCATTTTTCACGATGAACTGTCTGTTGGTTAGCATATTATAAAGAATGTACAAGAGTGGTTTACTGATCCCTAGAATAGTCAGCTTATAGAAAAGACCCTCTAACCATACGGTGTCGAAGGCCTTCTGCAAGTCAACAAGGCAGGCACCAGTACATTGGTTTTTGCCTTTATTCCATTGGATATCGGACACCAGTTTAGACGCGGCATGTGAGATATCATGTCCCGCCTTAAAACCGAATTGATTATCCGGAACTATATGTTTGTCCTCAACCCACCTAGACAGAGCTCTATTGATTACTTTTTCAAACAACTTACTGATATTCGGAAGGAGACTTATCGACCGGAGATTCGCCGGATTGGATATATCTTTTCCCTTTTTGGGGATAGGTTGAACCACCGCCGTTTTCCAATGCGCTGGATAATGTGCATTATTCATTGCGTTATTAAACAGGGTGGTGTAAATGTCCACCGCTTCTAGAGGAAGATGTCGAAGCACGATGTTCGGAATACCATCGGTCCCCACTGATTTCTTAGCCCTGATTGTGTCGAAGATCTCATGGAGCTCTTCCTTCGAAATGAACTGGGGTAGGTCACCCTCTCTGGTAATGACATTATTTGCCATATTTTCGTCGCTGAACCGGGTGAAACCAGAGCCCTCGGATCGCCAGTTCCCTACTTCATTTCGAATGTAGAGGTCGTGCACCAAGACGCGATTGTCCAGGTCATAATTAGGGCCAATGGTATCATTGGCCTTGTATATTTCCTGGAAAGTCGCTCCTATGGTCTCAACCTTCTCCTGTGGATCCTCGATCACAAAGAAGTCGTCATCATCAGCGGCCTCATTTGGATCAATACCTGCTATTGTCAGTAACCGTTCGTTGTCTGTTGTCCGGGTTATTTTAAGACACTGAAGGTCGTTTTGATTTTTTCTCCGAAATAGTTTATTTATTTGAGGGAACATATTCGGGTTGCTGGTGTTTACAGCCCGAACCCTGTTGTTCCAATACGAACTTACAGAAATTCTGTAATTCTCTTTTATTAATGTTTGAATATTTTTAATCGACGCCTTCAGTGTCCTAATCTCCGGGTCTTGTCTGTCAGTAAACTGTCTGTACAAGTTTTTGAGTCTTGTCAGAAGTCTACTTTTCTGTCGGTGCAGTGCGTCAATAGTAGGATTGCGGAACAGGTCTTCGTTAGTCGTATGTCGATATCGTGGTATTGTAGCGTCCATAGTTTGTTTAATTGTCTCGTCCATTTGTTTTAGGTAATTGTCGATCTCCTCGTTTGACAAATTCCTATTGGCCGGTGGATGGAGCGTGTTCGAAGCGAGTGCTCTTGTGAAGGTTGCGGAGAAGCGTGTCCATCGAGTCTTACTGTAGTTGTAAGAATATCTTTGGACAAACTCCTCCAATTCCGCAATTTCGTTGGGAACTGTAATTTCGGTGCTAAAACCGCAATGGTCACTGTCATACACGAATGTGCGCAGACAGTTTAGCGTTTGTAAATTCGTACCTGTCAGTCGTATACGTTCGTCGTACAGCAGTAGATCCAAATAAGACCCGCCTCTGGGAAACGACGGGTTATCCGTCGCTTTAAGGCCGAGTCTGTACATGACATCGTGCTAACCCCACCAATCGAGTAGTAGGTTCCCTCTAGTATTTGGCAAATTATTTCCCCAATCTCTGTGTTTAGCGTTGAAATCCCCGCCGATTACAAAATAATTCTCCCCCGATTCCAGCCTCAGAAGTCGAAAAAGCGTGTCAAGCTCTGTAATAAATAAAGTGGATTGTGAAGTCTCAGGTGCATAAACAGAGGCCAAGTACAGCCGCTTTCCACTGCGGAGCGGGATGTAAATGACGACTGCCTCCAACCCCCGGAACCTACGCAACACTCCCTTGTACACTCTGTGAAATTTTATACCTTGTTTAATGAAGATCGCAACACCGCCTCCACGTTTGGATCCGGGCCGGTTTCTTCTTCTAACAATATAATTATTGTACTCCAGTTTGTGCTTATCGGTTAGCTTGGTTTCGCTAGCGAAAAGCACATCAGGAGTTTGGTCTTGTAGCAATTTAAACATCGCGGCCCTTCGTTCGATCCTAATCAGTGAATTAACATTCACCGCAAGGACCTTCAAAGATTGCTCCATCATGTGCGTATCCATTACGACATGTGTTGCGTTAGGCCCGGCAGCAGCGCGTAGATCTGGTCCACCCGCTTGGCCTGTTCTTGCACCTGCTTTTGCAGCTGAGCCATCTGCCCTTGGATTGCGAGCAAGATGGCCAGCATGTTGGGTGCAGCTTCCGTTGTTCTTGGCATTGGCGCCGGAGAAACAACAGTCGCTTGCTGTACCGTAGCCCCCCTACCTGCCGCCATTTGGGCGTAGGAAATTTGGGGCGTGACGGCTTGCGTTTGAAGCCTCACAGGTGAACGTTTGACCTCCACCTTCTGCTGCCGAGCCAGTTTTGCTTTTTTAATGTTAGCGAACTTAGGACAACCCCGATAGTTTGCGGTGTGTCCCACGTTCCCACATAATACGCACGAGAGCTGCGTCCTATCGGATGCTCCGTCCCTACCCAGAGCACACTCCTCGGAACTGTGGTTCTTTGCGCACTTCACGCATCGAGGCTGCATTTTTTTAATTTTTCCCAGTGAACCACCTGGTAGTCTAGGACATTGATACTCCTTAGACTATCCAGACGGCTTTCGGGACTGAGCTGCACCAGGAAGAACGGCAGACTCCGTTTCTCCCGCCTGGCTCTAGCTGTGGTAAATGGCTTTACCCCCACAAACTTGAGTCCTTCGCACTCCTTCTCTTTGAGCAGTGCCAGGATCTCCTCAGGATCAGAAGACGGTTCCAACCCCTTCAGCAGCATCGATTGCCGCTTTTCACACTTCGGTGTGAATGAGTAGTGCTCCGTCGTCGTTTCCTTTAGGAGCTCTTTCACTTTCGCGTAGCCCTCCACTGTATTAGTTTAGTTTTAAATGCATTTTATTTTTTAAATCATTAATTCTTACATACTAACAAAAAATGCTTAAATGCTAGCTTAAAATTACTTAACAATCTTATACTAACTTACTGGCCCCACACAGGCACTCTAAGCTACTCTAAATTCTTATATCTATGTCTTTCGACTTTATTTACATTTTATTGAAATTCGTATTTATTTTGTATACTTAAAGCTAAGAAAAATTTGTTAACAAAAACTTAGCATATGGAGTTATTTTTTTATAAAAACTTAATATCTAACTTAAAAAAAAACTTAAACCTAACATACATACACACCACATACACATAGATATTATACACAATTATATACATATATTAGTATATACAAAAGTATATACTAATATATGTATATATTTCTTAAATACTAACCTAAACCTATGTAAGCTGGCCATCGCTATTCACCGAGCAAATAGATTGGTCAGCTCTGCCTCATTAGTGAGGCTGGTCCGTAATTGACGGAAACGACGACGAAACATCTTCTCCATCATTCAACCACCAGAAATGCTGGTGCTGCCGAACGACATCCCTCTTATCGCGATTCCCCACCGCCCTACTGAACCTGAGGCGATCCACACTGCCGTGTGCGACGTCTCTGCCGTAGTTGAGTCGCCTGTTCCCAGCTTTCCGAGCGACATGGAAGATTAACGGGACCGCTGATCTATCCTGGATCAACCCTATCTGATCTAGGTAGAGGAATGCTTCCGGTGGAACGAAGCCATCAGAGCGCACACTCTCATGGTAAAGGTAATTGGGGTAGTAAGCCCCAGATATCAGGTTATTCGTCGAGTTCATTGCTCTTGCAATGTGCCTTCGAGTCAGCTTAATTACGAAGTTGTCCACTCGTATTAGGTTCGCCCTGTTGTAAAGGACCTCATTACGATAAAATTTTTTGTACTCCGACTCTGGTGTTCTGTACAAGCGAAGGCAAGCCCTAAGGCAAGCCCTCTCAAACACCCGAATCTTTTCCATTAAGCTCGCTCGTACATTGAACCACACGGGGCACCCGAATACCAGCATGGGCCTGATAAGGGCCAAGTAGCAGATTACCTTTACCCTCGCATCGAGTTGGCTGCTATAAAACAGTCTCTTTGTAAGGGCAAAAGCGCCTTTAGCTCTGGCCAGAGCAGCATCTACATTTTTGTCAAAATACAGAAACTGATCTAGCCAGATCCCAAGGTATCTGACTACATTTCGACAGGCAAGAGGCTGTCCGCGTTGTCCAATGATCGAGAACTTTCGCCAATTTTTTCTGGTATCCCTAGAGGCTCTAGACAACGGCGTCCTAAAGAGAATGGTTTCCGACTTCTGAAAGTTGATTTTCAACTTCCAGTCATCGCAAAATCGTCTTATCTCATCGAAGTCACGCTGCAAGAGAGTATTAATAACCTCGATTTTTTGACCTGTTCTGTACGCTATCAAATCGTCTGCGTACGCAATAGTATGGGGAAGTGAGCCTATCAAGTCGCTTGTATAAATGTTGAATAGGATCGGCGAATTGACCGCGCCTTGCTGAAGACCATTTTTAATTTGAAATATTCCAACTGAAGTCACATCGCCATTTTTCACGATGAACTGTCTGTTGGTTAGCATATTATAAAGAATGTACAGAGTGGTTTACTGATCCCCAGCCTAGTCAGCTTATAGAAAAGACCCTCTAACCATACGGTGTCGAAGGTC
Organism: Volucella zonaria; assembly: GCA_963966105.1. Lineage (NCBI taxonomy): Eukaryota > Metazoa > Arthropoda > Insecta > Diptera > Syrphidae > Volucella > Volucella zonaria. The sequence goes on along the minus strand of OZ014532.1, from coordinate 36,916,822 downwards.
TTCTCCAAGTCAACAAGGCAGGCACCAGTACATTGGTTTTTGCCTTTATTCCATTGGATATCGGACACCAGTTTAGACACGGCATGTGAGATATCATGTCCCGCCTTAAAACCGAATTGATTATCCGGTACTATATGTTTGTCCTCAACCCATCTAGACAGAGCTCTATTGATTACTTTTTCAAACACCTTACTGATATTCGGAAGGAGACTTATCGAACGGAGATTCGCCGGATTGGATATATCCTTTCCCTTTTTGGGGATAGGTTTAACCACCGCCGTTTTCCAATGCGCTGGATAATATGCATTATTCATTGCATTATTAAACAGGGTGGTGTAAATGTACACCGCTTCTAGAGGAAGATGTCGAAGCACGATGTTCGGAATACCATCGGTCCCCACTGATTTCTTAGCCCTGATTGTGTCGAAGATCTCATGGAGCTCTTCCTTCGAAATGAACGGGGGTAGGTCACCCTCACTGGTAATGACATTATTTGCCATATTTTCGTCGCTGAACCGGGTAAAACCAGAGCCTTCGGATCGCCAGTTCCCTATTTCATTTCGAATGCAGAAGTCGTGCACCAAGACGCGATTGTCCAGGTCATAATTTGGGCCAATGGTATCATTGGCCTTGTATATTTCCTGGAAAGTCGCTCCTATGGCCTCAACCTTCTCCTGTGGATCCTCGATCACGAAGAAGTCGTTATCATCAGCGGCCTCATTTGGATCAATACCTGCTATTGTCAGTAACCGTTCGTTGTCTGTTGTCCGCGCTATTTTAAGACACTGAAGTTCGTTTTGATTTTTCCTCCGAAATAGTTTATTTATTTGAGGGAACATATTCGGGTTGCTGGTGTTTACAGCCCGAACCCTGTTGTTCCAATACGAACTACAGAAATTCTGTAATTCTCTTTTATTAACATTTGAAGGTTTTTAATCGACGACTTCAGTGTCCTAATCTCCGGGTCTTGTCTGTCAGTTAACTGTCTGTACAAGTTTTTGAGTCTTGTCAGAAGTCTACTTTTCTGTCGGTGCAGAGCGTCAATAGTAGGATTGCAGAACAGGTCTTCGTTAGTCGTATGTCGATATCGCGGTATTGTAGTGTCCATAGTTTGTTTAATTGTCTCGTCCATTTGTTTTAGGTAATTCCTATTGGACGGTGGGTGGAGCGTGTTCGAGGAGAGTGCTCTTATCAAGGTTGCGGAGAAGGGTGTCCATCGAGTCTTACTGTAGTTGTAAGAATATCTTTGGACAAACTCCTCCAATTCCGCAATTTCGTTAGGAACTGTAATTTTGGTGCTAAAACCGCAATGGTCGCTGTCATACACGAATGTGCGCAGACAGTTTAGCGTTTGTAAATTCGTACCAGTCAGTCGTAAACGTTCGCCGTACAGCAGTAGATCCAAATAAGACCCGCCTCTGGGAAACGACGGGTTATCCGTCGCTTTAAGACCGAGTCTGTACATGACATCGTGCTGACCCCACCAATCGAGTAGTAGGTTCCCTCTAGTATTTGGCACATTATTTCCCCAATCCCTGTGTTTAGCGTTGAAGTCCCCACCGATTATAAAATAATTCTCCCCCGATTCCAGCCTCAGAAGTCGAAAAAGCGTGTCGAGCTCTGTAATAAATAAAGTGGATTGTGAAGTCTCAGGTGCATAAACAGAAGCCAAGTATAGCCGCTTTCCACTGCGGAGCGGGATGTAAATGACGACTGCCTCCAACACCCGGAACCTGCGCAACACTCCCTTGTACACTCTGTGAAATTTTATACCTTGTTTAATGAAGATCGCGACACCGCCTCCACATTTGGATCTGGGCCGGTTTCTTCTTCTAATAATATAATTGTTGTAGTCCAGTTTGTGCTTATCGGTTAGCTTGGTTTCGCTAGCGAAAAGCACATCAGGAGTTTGGTCTTGTAGCAATTTAAACATCGTGGCTCTTCGTTCGATCCTAATTACTGAATTAACATTCACCGCAAGGACCTTCAAAGTTTGCTCCACCATGTGCGTACCCATTACGACATGTGTTGCGTTAGGCCCGGCAGCAGCGCGTAGATCTGGTCCACCCGCTTGGCCTGTTCTTGCACCTGCTTTTGCAGCTGAGCCATCTGCCCTTGGATTGCGAGCAAGATGGCCAGCATGTTGGGTGCAGCTTCCGTTGTTCTTGGCATTGGCGCCGGAGAAACAACAGTCGCTTGCTGTACCGTAGCCCCCCTACCTGCCGCCATTTGGGCGTAGGAAATTTGGGGCGTGACGGCTTGCGTTTGAAGCCTCACAGGTGAACGTTTGACCTCCACCTTCTGCTGCCGAGCCAGTTTTGCTTTTTTAATGTCAGCGAACTTAGGACAACCCCGATAGTTTGCGGTGTGTCCCACGTTCCCACATAATACGCACGAGAGCTGCGTCCTATCGGATGCTCCATCTTTACCCAGAGCACACTCCTCGGAACTGTGGTTCTTTGCGCACTTCACACATCGAGGCTGCATTTGACAGTTCGACGCGGCGTGTCCGAACCTCTGGCAGCGAACGCATTGTATAACGCCTTCGCTCCTTTTTAATTTTTCCCAGTGAACCACCTGGTAATCTAGGACATTGATACTCCTTAGACTATCCAGACGGCTTTCGGGGCTGAGCTGCACCAGGAAGAACGGTAAACTTCGTTTCTCCCGCCTTGCTCTAGCTGTGGTAAATGGCTTTACCCCCACAAACTTGAGTCCTTCGCACTCCTTCTCTTTGAGCAGTGCCAGGATCTCCTCAGGATCAGAAGACGGTTCCAACCCCTTCAGCAGCATCGATTGCCGCTTTTCACACTTCGGTGTGAATGAGTAGTGCTCCGTCGTCGTTTCTTTTAGGAGCTCTTTAACTTTCGCGTAGCCCTCCACTGTATTACAGTGGATGGCATGGCGATCGTTCCCCAATCTCTTAATATTAAAATTATTACCAACGACCAACTTACACAGGTCCTTGGTAGCATTTACCTCCAATTTATAGGTGTTGATAGGCGGCACCTTCTCCTTCTTCTTCTGCTGCTGCTGCTGCTGCTGTTGTTGTTGTTGTTGTTGTTGCTGCTGCTGCTGCTGCTGCTGCTGCTGCTGCTGCTGATGTTGTTGCTGCTGCTGCTGCTGTTTTTGCAGTTGCCGTTTTTGTGGCTGCTGCTGTTTTAGCTGTTGCCGATGTTGTGACTGCTCTTGTTGCTGTTGCTGGTGTTTCTTTGGCTTTTGTTGTTGTGCTTGCTTTTGAGCAAGCTGCTGTTGTTGGGATTACTCTTGCTCTTCCCTCTTCCTTCTTACCATTTGTTTTTCTTTTATGGCCAGCACTCTTTCTTGTAGCATTTTGATGCTGCTACATATGGCCTCCATTTCTTCCTCTTCATCGTCAGATTCGCTTGCTGCCAATGAAGCGAAGTTGTTGGTCGTTGGTAGGGTGGGCTGTTGTACTAAGTTGGAAGTTGGACAAAGCTTCCTCCTTCTCTTTGGTTTTGGCGTTTGGATCGAACCACTTGACGCCTCACTTGGTATTTCAGCAGATCCCGCTATTGACATAGCGGATCGCTCTCCACAATCCATCACGTGATGGACAACACTTAGTACCACTTTAAATTTATTGTTTATGATAAAAATGAAAAAAAAAGGATGTTATAGAGTACACGGGGATTCGAACCCACGACCGTCGACTGTCGGCCAAGCACACTGACACCCTGCTAATTGGAGCCTATAGCAATTTCCTCAAATGTCTCGTTTTCACTGATTTTACTAATCACTGTACACTCGCAAGCCGAAACACGTCTGTTCTCCACGGAGATATGTGAACGACGATGACGTGGCCGTAAGAGCTTGGGAGATGATGAACGTTCGGGACGTCCAAAAACTGCAGCCACCGACGATAACATTGCTAAAGTTCACCAAATGGTGTTAGACGACCGCCGAATTAAAGTGAGAGAGATAGTAGAGGTTATGAAAATGTGTGTTTGTTACATATTAAATCAAGATTTAGGCATGAGAAGGCTGTGTGCGTGTTGGGTGCCGCTTTGCAATAAATCCGAGTTCTGGCGCCGACTAATTGCTGTAGAAGAAACTTGGATACACCGTTATATGCCTGAAACAAAAATTCTGTCAAAACAGTGGACTGCAAAGAGCGAGCCTGCTCCAAAAAAAGCAAAAACTGTTATTTCGGCTGGGAAAGTGATGGCGACTCTTTTTTGGGATAGTAAAGGAGTTATCTTAACCGATTATCTTCAAAAAGGAAAAACCATTACAGGAGCATACTACGTATCATTACTTGCCAAGCTGAAGGCTGCGGAAAAACGACCACATTTGCAGAAAAAGAAAATCCTGTTTCACCAAGACAACGCGCTGTCTCACACCTCAGCGGTTGCAATGGCGAAAATCCATGAATTACGATTTTAACTGCTTGACCATCCGCCTTATTCACCAGATTTAGCCCCAAGCGACTTCTTTTTGTTCCCTCATATAAAAACTGCGCTTGGAGGACAGAAATTTTCGTCAAATTAGGAGGCAATCAACTTCGTGAACAATTATTTTGCAGAGAAAAACGCCAAGTACTATTTGGACGGGTTAGAAAGATGCGAGCATCGCTGGGAGAAGTGTGTAGAGTTACAAGGACACTATGCCTTGTAATCATTGTTCGGTCGGAAAACTTTTCAGACAATCCTCGTATTTCGAATTGCTCTTAATGAATTTAATGAATTTGGATCTGTTATATATTCGCTATTTCGTTGCTATGAACGCTCCTACAACGACATGTAAAGTGCACACTCCTTGCCGGAATCGGGTATGGCTCTGACCTGAGTAAAAGACATAGAACTGATCCATAGCAAAGTAAAAGGCCAGCACTTGAATTGCAAATGCTATTGAACGAGAAAATCTAAAGAAAAACGGCGAAAAATATTACTAATTAATGTTTATGAGAATACTTATCTCTTACGTGGTTTAATTCTAAGTGAACGAAAAATCGATGTTACGATTAGACATGTGTATATGTGTGGTGTTTTCTCTTCTTATGTATAGATATACAGTGCCCTCCAAAAGTAAGTTGAAATCAGCTGGGATACATGCTAACCTTCATAAAATCAACTGAAATGTGGTGTTCCATTACTCCTAAGACTGTTTCTAGTTTCTACAATATGTGTTCTCTTGCATACCCAACAGTAGATCGAAAATCTTCAGTTAATTTTTTATGAATCGTTAGTATTTGCAATGAGTGCGCTGCATTCGCGCGCCAAAAGTCAGTTGAAGCTGTTCGATTTCCAGAATTGACATTGTTTTTTTTTTAAACTGATCAGAAAATTAAAATTTGTGTTTTTGTTTCTCTTTGGTAATTGTTTTATATTAAGTATAAATTAAAATTATGTGTTAAATAATCTTACTTTAGGCTTTTTGTACTCAAAATGTCTTCAAGGAGAAAACTTACTATGGAGGAAAGGCAGAAAGTGGTCTTTGAATATGAAAAGCTTAGAAATTACAATACTATCGGAAGACTCTTCGAAATTAGCCCTGAAGGAGCCAAAAAAATTATGATTAAAAGCGGGGAAGCTGCTATATTGGCCGATAAGCCCAGTTCTGGACGCCCTTCAACTTCAATTAGAGACGACCGACTTATGGTGCAACTCTGCAAGCGGAATCCAAGGCTAGTTGTTCGGGAAAAAAAACAACTTGAAGAAACTGGAAGAACGGCTTCTCAAACCACCATACGAAGACGACTTCATGATGCCAAGCTAACAGGCCATGTTGCAAGGAGGAAACCGTTGCTAATCAATGTTCACAAAAAACGCCGCCTAGAGTTTGACAAAAAATATTGTACGAGTATCAAAACTAACCTCTGCAATTTTGGAAAAAAGTTATTTTTAGCGACAGTCTAAGTTTCAGATATTTGGAAACCGTCGAAGGCAAACTGTTTGGCGTTCTAAAGACGACAACCCCTACAGTGAACGATATCTTCACCCCACAGTAAAACATGGAGGTGGAGGTGTTATGGTGTGGGGGTGTTTTTCTTTGTTTGGCGTGGGAAAGTTGCATGTTATTGATGGCAGAATGAATGCAGTCATGTACTGTGACATCCTGGAAAGCAACTTGGGAGGTCCTGCTGCTTCAATGGGATTGAGTGGATCATACGGCCAAGACAACAAAAGATTATTTTAGCACAAAGGGAATAAATTTGTTAGATTGGCCTTCCATGTCACCGGATCTCAATCCCATTGAGCATTTATGGGATGAAATCAACCGAAGAATACCAACAACTAGTAGAAAAAGCAAAGCAGTTTTCGTCGAAAAAATTTTGGAAACCTGGGCAAGCTTACCGAATTCTGTGTTGCAGAAGTTGGTAGAATCAATGCCGAAACGGACTGAGCCTGTTTTGCAAAATAGACGCGGTCATACAAAATATTAAATTTCCAAAAAGCTGTGAAATTTAGCAAGAAACACCAATTTTATGTTAATTTCAACTGACTTTGGCGATTCACATTGAGGACTTTCAAGAGACTTTTTCCAATGAATTTTATTTAATTTTTTCTATGTATTGTTCTACTACCAAAAGCACATATTATTAATATTAATAAAAAACAATTGAAAAATTTAACTATTTTGCGCCTTTATTAGCCATTTTGTGACTTGCATGGGGATTTCAACTGACTTTTGGAGGGCACTGTATATGTTTAGAACTACTCTAAACCAAGCCCTAGCCACCTTGGAAGTATTTTCACTCATTCCCTAAGCGACAAAAACTCTTCAGACGCGCTATTGCTGCACTTAACCAGAGACATTACGCACTGCTGTGTGCTACGTTTCTGTCGCCGTTGAATCGCCTGTGGCCAGCTGTTAGAACGACGTAAAATCTCGGCGGTATCGCGCGAACCTCGAGGTCTATGCAAGCAGAGGCAAGCACTCTTAAACAATATTTCAGTCCCCAATCTTCCCCATTAAACTTGCTATAATACAAGCTTAAGAGCCATATAGCAGATTAGCTTCTCCCTCGCATCGAGTTGGCTGCTATAATATAGTCCCTTTCTACTATATATCTTCACTAAAATATAGATATTGAACTAGACAAGTTCCAAGATATCCGTAAAGATAAGGTGGATTTCGACTTCGAAAATCTAATCTCCAACTTTTTGTCGTCGCAAAGAGATTAATGAACTCGATCTGGGAATATGATCAAATCTTCTGCGGATTCTATGACATGGTGCACTGATCCCAAAAGATTGCTTATACAGGTAATTACAAAGGCGAATTACGAGGGGCGTTCAACATATTCTCTTTATCGGGGTGAAGCTGTGGTTGTATATATAAATTGACTTATTTATCAAGTAATACTATTATTTTAGTGCATTCATGTAAAATTTCATATAAATGTGATTATTAATTCGTGTTTTATCTCTAGTTAAACAGAATCATAATGGCAACTGAGAATGATGGTGAAAATTGAGCATCGCGCTGTAATTAAATTTCTCACTAAGCAACGAAGAAGTCAAAAAACTATTCATGAAGAGATGGTGGCTGTTTACCAGGGTTCCGCACCTTCATTATCAACTGTGCAAAAGTGGTCAAGTGAGTTCAAGAGAGGCAGAGAGAGCTGTAATTAAATTTCTCACTAAGCAACGAAGAAGTCAAAAAACTATTCATGAAGAGATGGTGGCTGTTTACCAGGGTTCCGCACCTTCATTATCAACTGTGCAAAAGTGGTCAAGTGAGTTCAAGAGAGGCAGAGAGAGCATTGAAGACGACCCCCGCTCCGGCGCCCCGGCTACTGCTTGTACGAGAGAAAGCATCAAAGAAGTCGAAAAACTTGTTCTTGAGGATGCCCGAATAAAGGTGAAAATGATGGCAGAGATCACCAAGCTTTCAATTTGTACTATTCACACCATTCTTCATGACCATCTTAACCTTTCAAAGGTCAGTGCAAGGTGGGTGCCACGAATGCTCACAGCGCCTCAGAAAAAAGTGAGAATCGCATGCTGTAGAGAGCTTTTGGAGATGTGTAGTGAAAACGCGGACGGTGTTATGGATCGAATTGTTACTGGGGACGAAACATGGGTCCACCACTATGACCCTGAAAGCAAACAAGAGTCCATGCAGAGGCATAAAAAAGGAACAGACCCCCCGAAGAAGTTCAAAGTCACTCCGTCTGCCCGAAAGCTCATGGCCACAGTTTTTTGAGACTCAAAGGGAATCTTGCTCATTGAGTACAAAAAAAAAGGTGAAACCATCAACGCCACATCCTACGCTTCCACTTTGCATAATTTGCGGGAGGAAATTAAAAAGAAAAGACGGGGTAAGCTCGCAGCGGGTGTGTTGCTTCTTCATGACAACGCTCCTGTTCCCACGGCGCGAGTTTCCAAGGCTGCCTCGGGAGATTGTGGTTTCGAAGAAATCCAACATCCACCCTATAGTCCAGACCTTGCCCCTGGTGATTATTTCCTGTTTCCGGATTTGAAAAAATGTCTTCGTGGAAAAAGATTTGCGGATGATGAAGAACTCAAGTCGGCAATAAATAGCTGTTTAGGAAATTTAATTTTTTGAGGGTTTAAAAAAGCTTATCTCAAGATGTAACAAATGCATTGATGTTAGGAGAGATTATATTGAAAAATAAAAACAATTTAAATTAAATTCGCATTTTCCTTCATATCGATACCGAGAATATATTGAACGCCCCTCGTAACTGCGTCTTGTTGCAGACTGTTTTTAATTAAAAAGTAAATTCATCCAAAGTCACATCGCCATTCGTCGAACTGAACATATTAGAAAGAATGTACAGTGGTGGTTTACTTGTACTTATGCACATCGGTTCCTCTAAACATATAGGATCGAAGACCTTCTTTAAGCTAATCAATTTACAATTTGTTTTCCCTCTGTTAAATTAGACATTAGATACAGTTTCGACATGTAAGATATCATGCCCCACCTAAAAATCAAATTAGTTACCCGGAACATTATTTGTGTCCACAACCTAAGCGATGAATTATGTATTCATAACCAATGTAAGGCATTAGGCGTAATCGTGTCAGATGATACTCTGCACGCAGATGTCGTATGCTTTGCGTTACACTTCTATTCATCCCTGTGTCTGAAAATGACAAAACTGATCATGATAACACAATAATATATACGAATAAGTTTGAGGGAAATATATGTACGAGTAAGTAATAGAATGAAGTTCTGAGTCTCTCTCTTTGGTGGTATTATTATTATTAAAATATCTGTAGCTGAATTGAAGTACAGAAATGCGTTTGAAGAAACTAACCACTCAACAGAAGTCAACACCACTATCTGCAATAAAAAACATCTGTTGGCAAAAGCGTTTTAGCTTAAATATTTAAACCACCTATAAATTAACAAAAATTATTATGAAATCATATGATCTCAAGCCTTTGAAAGCTTGGAAGCACGACAAATTCTGATCATTTCCTAAGGCATTATTTCCATGCTCCTGATAAAACTTTCATTAAAGTTGTAAATTAGCGAAAGCAGAAATCTCATCGATGAAGGCACACCTTTAAGAAAACAGTTTCTCCAGCAGAATTGAAAAATTACATCACCGCAGCCGTTATAGTTAATTAATATGATACTTAAAATTGATCTATTTATTGTTCTCGCCGATCCGTAATTTAAACAAATCATGGCAGAAGCATTTTATTTAAAAGTGGGCGATTAGTAAAGAATGCTATCAAATAATTCTGCTATTACTAAAAGCTATAGTATTGGGGTGGAAAATTGGCGGGAAGATATTAGCAGTCAATTGACAGCAATTTTGCATCGTTGTGTGGAGCATCCAGTAATGATGAAGCCCTCAATTATCAATTTGAAAAGTTTTCGCATTGAGAAGAAGCTTCAGTTAATACACAAAACCTCACATTACCAGAACAATGACCTGAATCACATTTCTTTTAATAAATTAAAATATAGAAGAAATATTCCTTGATGGATTGCTTTTTATCCCAGAGTCTCTCACTTAATTAGGAGAATTAAAAATATGGTTTATCCAGGATTTCTTCCAGTAATGTTCCGATATGAAAATGTGCAATTTATGAAAGAATGTTGCAACTTGGATTATATATTTTAGATGAAGTTAACATTATTACGTCCTACATCCTGTTGTTTGGAAAACAAAAACAAAATGAATTTTATTGTATTTAAAAGAAACAAAAAAAATCAAAAAAATAAAAGTAAAATGGTTTGAAATTTATAACTTCTTAAAAACAGAATTAATATTTAGTTTGAGTAAAAGAAATTGATTTTTCTTTTCAGAAATTTCAAGACTACGATGTTCCTTCTAGTAAATATGGCTTGATATTTATTTTTCTATCATTGGCTTGTCTAATGTTTTCCATATCTTGAGTTAGGTTGTTCAATATTTTGGGCACTGTGTAGGCCAGTCTTCTATTACCTTATTCATTTATAAAACAAGGAAGTTGAGACATTTCATCTGCTCATCTGGTATCAAAATAGTGAGAGATTTGTGTTCGGAAGTTCGGGTCGTCATAGTATTCCAGCGCCTTTTCGAATAGTTACTCTTCTTTACCGCTGTATTTTTTATTCTTTGTAGTTTCTCAGTATGTGTTTTCGCTGCATCTCCCCAAGCTGCCTTGACTCTAGTAGGATATGCTATGTAAACCGTAAATTTTTATTACTGACAGACAAAGGCAAACAGGAGCCCCCTTAGCTTATCACTCAGATCATTTACGTGAACAACCCATAGGAAATGGCTTTCAGCAATAGTTCCTAGCAACGCTAATTAAGTACTGTGGACTTCGGATATGCATAAGTTTTGATTTTGATGCGTTGATTCCTAACACACTGTCATGGCACTACTTGTCGACTTCGTAAAACTCGCCTTGCACCAGCCTCGCGGTGAGTTTCACCGACTGATGAGCAATAAAGATCGCTATATCATCATCATAGACGAACGGAGTGCTCTTCTTCAAACACCAAAGCATTTCATTCATATACTGTATGAAAGAAGAGAACTAAATTTTGAACATTGTAGTACCCCAAACTGCACTGCTGTTTATTGTTACAGCAGTTTTCTTTGTTTTCACTCGAAAGTATTTTCCATCCAAGTAATCAGTTGACAAGAACGTTCATTTTTCCCTTATTACGGCTATTTGGATAGCTTCGATCAGTCTGTTAAGTGTATCGAAATATTTGCTAATATCAATGAACAAAACTAATACATGATGTCGCTTGCATAAGCTATTGTTGACCAAGTTCGCAAACTCCTCAAGAAGCTGGTCAGTGCTTGTACCTTTTGGGAAGTTATACTAATTCATGTTTTTCGATGAAAACCCGAATTCGATCTGCAACTATTTGCTCCGTGATCTTTTCAATAACTAACCTTATGGCATAAGGACGATTTTGGGTTTTGCTACCTCCTTTGTATATTGGTCTAACCACTGATTCCTTAATTTTTTAGACTAAAATGCTAAGATGAATCAACTTTGATATAACGGAAGCAGAAATGTTCATATTTGACTTCGGATCTATAGCTCTGATACCATCTGAACCAGGAGTCTTCTCTACTTTTATGCAATGTAGTATTTTCTCTTTTTCCGAACATTGAATATCTCCAAAATACATTGAGTCGCGAAGTAATGACTTTCTCTATTCTGACGTTGTAAGCGTACATATGTTGTAAAATATTTGTGTGGGTACAAATAATAGAGCTTATTCCTTTCAATAAAATCGCTTTATTCAATACAATTTAATTGCTTATCTGAATCACTTATACTTTTCTTATCTTTTACTTAAACCACGCTTCCAAATCAACTGATGAACTGACTTTCATACTTTGGGGATGCTGATATTTATACTCCAATGACATATTTCGAGAACAATCTATGCCATCGAGCGTTCCATACAAAATTTCATTTTGCTAGAATATTCGATTCCATTCTCCATTCACAAGTGGTTGAGTTGTTTGCTATTCAAGTAAGGAAATCTTCTCCTCTTAAAATGTAGATGACGTTGTTTACATGTCAGGGATATTACAATCTGATATAAAAGACATGACCCGAAAAAAGGTTTGCGAATCCATCCACAAACACATCTACGAGGGGCGTTCAAGATATTCTCGGTATCGGGGTGAAGCTGTGGTTGCATATATAAATTGACTTATTTATCAAGTAATACTATTATTTTAGTGCATTCATGTAAAATTTCATATAAATGTGATTATTAATTCGCGATTTATCTCTAGTTAAACAGAATCATAATGGCAACTGAGGCGATGATGGTGAAAATTGATCATCGCGCTGTAATTAAATTTCTCACTAAGCAAGGAAAAAGTCAAAAAACTATTCATGAAGAGATGGTGGCTGTTTACCAGGGTTCCGCACCTTCATTATCAACTGTGCAAAAGTGGTCAAGTGAGTTCAAGAGAGGCAGAGAGAGCATTGAAGACGACCCCCCGCTCCGGCGCCCCGGCTACTACTTGTACGGGAGAAAGCATCAAAGAAGTCGAAAAACTTGTTCTTGAGGATGCCCGAATAAAGGTGAAAATGATGGCAGAGATCACCAAGCTTTCAATTGGTACCATTCACACCATTCTTCATGACCATCTTAACCTTTCAAAGGTCAGTGCAAGGTGGGTGCCACGAAAGCTCACAGCGCCTCAGATAAAAAGTGAGAATCGCATGCTGTAGAGAGCTTTTGGAGATGTGTAGTGAGAACGCGGACGGTGTTATGGATCGAATTGTTACTGGGGACGAAACATGGGTCCACCACTATGACCCTGAAAGCAAACAAGAGTCCATGCAGTGGCATAAAAAAGGAACAGACCCCCCGAAGAAGTTCAAAGTCACTCCGTCTGCCCGAAAGCTCATGGCCACAGTTTTTTGGGACTCAAAGGGAATCTTGCTCATTGAGTACAAAAAAAAAGGTGAAACCATCAACGCCACATCCTACGCTTCCACTTTGCATAATTTGCGGGAGGAAATTAAAAAGAAAAGACGGGGTAAACTCGCAGCGGGTGTGTTGCTTCTTCATGACAACGCTCCTGTTCACACGGCGCGAGTTTCCAAGGCTGCTGCGCGAGATTGTGGTTTCGAAGAAATCCAACACCCACCCTATAGTCCAGACCTTGCCCCTAGTGATTATTTCCTGTTTCCGGATTTGAAAAAATGTCTTCGTGGAAAAAGATTTTCGGATGATGAAGAACTCAAGTCGGTATTTTGCAGAGAAAGAGGAAATTTATTATTTTGAGGGTTTAAAAAAGCTTATCTCAAGATGTAACAAATGCATTGATGTTAGGGGAGATCATATTGAAAAATAAAAACAATTTAAATTGAATTCGCATTTTCCTTCATATCGATACCGAGAATATATTGAACGCCCCTCGTATGTTTATACTGGGTGCAAAGCTTTTTCGAATGATGTCGTCTAATTGCTGTATTTTGCTTCCTAAGATTTCATTTTTTAAAGTTCACATTTTTTTGGATCGCTTCTTGTTTCCTCAAATTTTTCTATGTGGAATTGATCGATTGTGTTACAGATTTTTTTACTCACCTGGTTTTGCAATTTCTTGTACTCGGTATCATATGTAATTTCTTAAAAAAGAAATCGTGCGAAGTAACATTGCCTCAACCAAGTTAGCGAAATACCAAAGAAAAGAATAAACTGGAGCATGCAGTTGGACTGCATCCTATACTCTCCAAAATATCCGCGACAATCGGAAATTTTGAATTTAATTGAAACTACTTTCTTTTTATTTTTTGAAAATCTCACAGAGTGGGAAAGCAGTTATGTCGCTTTATGAGTGACATCCATCATTTAGTGGAAAAACTAAATTATTAGTGTAAGTTGACTTGATACGGATGTGTTCTCAGCAACTACTCGTCTTGGTTGACTGCTTTTCAAGACAAAATTCAGCAGCCCATTGGCAAATGCAGAACGGCTTCGTTTCTAAAACTGGAAATGGCCCCAGTAGCCGATTGAAGTCGGTAGATTCTATTGACTAAGAAAATTCTGTGATAATTGAGCATCATAAATTATACAGGGTGTTCCCTAATTCGTCAAGGATAATTTGGGAAATGAATCTTGGGTATATTTTAAGAAAAAAATCGTTCTACAGCAAGGGTCAATCTCCAATGTTGACATCATTTATCAAGGATTTTATAATAGCCTTACTTTAGTGTACCCGAGCCATATTAACGGAAATTACTCTATTGATAGTAATGGTAGAAACTTCGTTTAAGACTTTATTTTTAGAAGACGTACTAACTTTGCAATTGCGTTTAATTAAAGCTGATATCTAGTTTGAGTCTTCAAATATCCAATTTCTAAGCCAATTAGATTTTTCTTGCCCAGCTGATATTTGAATTTGAGGTCACTTTTCTCCAGAAAATGCGAAATAAACGTAACGCTTTAATATTTTTTTTTTATGAGCGTAAAAATAATAAAAAGAAAATTGTTAACAAGTTTCCAGAAAAACCCATAGATTTTATGATACTTGGACAAAAAACCTGCAGCAGGTAAAATCCAAAAAAAGGTTTTTTTTGTGCTTTAAGCTCCAAAGGCTAAGAATAAAAAATTATTTTATGTGGTTTTAGATAATTTTTATTGTATGTGTGTACTAAAACAGTTATAACAGGTGCTCAAACTGTGCTCCTTGGTTTTATATGCATGCTAGAGCCCGTTTTTGAATTTCATCGCGAATTTTTATTGACGCTAACGGCAGCCTCACTTTTGATGACGCTTTGAGAATACGCTCTTCCAATTCAATTAAAGTTTCTACTTCTGTTCAACAAACAAACTCTTTCATTCCACTCCATACAAAAAAATGCAATACTGTAAGGTCAGGAGATCTTGCATGCCAGTGAGCTGCTCCATTTCTTCCTATCCAACGGTTATCGCACTCTTCATCTAGCCAATTCTTAACCTCACGTCCATAGTGGGCTGCAGCACCGTCCTGTTGAAAATATGATGAAGCTAGTTAAATCAGTGGAATCTCCTCCAATAATTCTGGTCAATCATTTCACAAAAACGCCAGATAGATTGTAGAATTCAGACTAGGTGTTAGTTTGAAGGGGCAAATTAACTTTTTTCCAATTACACCTGCCCACATATTGACGCTGAGTTTGTGTTAAAATAATTTATGTCTCCTTGTACGGTGATTGTCCGCAGCCGATGTATGAGGACTATGAAAATTTCTGACCCCATCTCTTGTAAATTGAGATTCTTCCGTCCAAAGAATTCTGCTAATCAACTCTTTGTCATCCAAGCTCCTCTCCAGCAATCAGTTATCAAGTCTCTTTTCTAAACCATCGGGAAGCAGTTCTGGTACAGATGGTATGGATAAAGATTTTGTCTATGCAGTACATTAGAAATTTTAACATTGAATTGCAAAGCGGAGCATCTGATTCTGATTGATGGATCAGTTGTAACTGCTTCCAGTATTCTTACGTCAGCCGAAATTCTTCTTACTTGACGAACTACCGCGTTAGGTAGGTCTATTTGAAACTGATCCAGTTTCTCGAAGCCTTCAATACGTATTTTCAAATACTCCTTTACTAGGAAGTCGTCGATTAGGATAAAGCTTGTGGTATCTTTTTCGCGCTCTACTTGAACTTCCACAGCCCATAAACGTAAATAATGTTTGCGTACTCGAATTCTTGGTTTGCAAATGCAAACATTTCAAATAGCGAGTCTAGGCAATGGCAACCTTGGCATAAAAAATTAAACTGATGAATTAATTGTTTTTCCCAATCGTTTATACCGTTTTTGTTTGGTAAATTTTCCAAATAGGCTTTCATACCCCAAACATAACTCTTTCTGAGAAATTTTAAGAAACAGTGTAAGGAAATGAAGGTTTTGAGAGGTTGTCAAATAAATGAGAATATTATAAAACTTTTTAATAGCTATGCAATTTAAAAAAAAAATCATTGGAAAATTATTAACTCTTGAAAAACCACTCTTATTGTCAACTGTTAGAAACGTAAGTAAATTAATTTTTATAACCACTGCTTGTTTTCCCAAGTAACATAAAATCGATGGGTTTTTCTGCGAACATGTTGATGATTTCTTTTATTATTAATGTTACATTAATAAGAAAAAAATATTGAAACGTTAAGTTAATAAGGCATTTTCTGGAGAAAAGTGGCCTCGAAATCAAAAATCAGTATGGGCAAGAAAAATGGAACAGGCTTAGAAATTGGATATCTGAAGATTTGAACAAGATATCAAATTTATTTAAACGCAATTGCAATGGCTAGTATTTCTTCTAAAAACAAAGGCCTAAATGAAGTTCCTATCATTAGTATTAACAATGTAATTTCCCCTAACATGGGTCAGGGTAGATCAAGGTTACCCTTTCTTAAATCCTCGATAAATGATGTCTACATTGGATATACTATAGACTCTTACCGTAGAACGATTTTTTTCTTATTGTATTGTAGAATATACCCAAAAATCATTTCCCGTATTATCTTGACGAATTAATGGACACCCTGTATACATAAAAAGAATTAAATTCAAATTACAGTATCTAATTTATTGTTGGTACTGTGCCAACCTGACCAAGCTTCAACCATTTCTTTTTTCTTACTACTTTTTTTGTTTTATTTTATTTATTTTTCTTAAACGAATTTAATATTGTAAAATATATTTCTAAGAAATGACATAACTTGTGTTTAGTTCTAATATGTTCTCTTAATTTTCATGTTACACTAGTTACTCATTCTTTTCTTCATCTCTTGTACACCGTGATGCGGAGTTAAATCATCGAGAGTCAAGTTTGTCGAGTTTGTCAGTCACTATAACGCGTTCGGTATCGAGGCGTTTGTTATTAAAGACGATTTTTAAAAATTCTACAGATAGATTTTAAATTTCGCTTTCTAAAGATTTGATTGGTACAAGAATTTAACGAAAATGACTTTAGGTTCGAATTGTGGATTCAGTCTTTTGGAGCGAATGGACACGTAAGTAAGCAATTTACATTACATTCCTAAAAAGTTAGCCTTCAAGAATTCAAGGCAACAAGCAATTAATGTGATTAATGATCACAGATTATTTTTTACCTCATTTGTAAACACATTCATTTTACTCATCACAGATCTGGTTTCCAACAAGATGGGACGACTCTGAATATTGCTAGAACCTTCATTGGACACCGTGGTCTCCAGACTTAACTTCCATTGATTTTTTCCATTGACGTACATCAAAAGTAAAGCCTTCGCTAATAACTGTTACGGTCTGTTAAGAAGTTGAAAGAAATTATCCGCTCTGAAAATCACCGCATCCAGCCAAACACGCAGTACGTGGCAGGAAACACCGTAGTCTACTTCCAACAGAGTTCACGACTAAATGAACGGCATTCGGACGATATCATTTTCAGATATTAGAATATTTCGATTTGTGTTAAACTTTGTAATAAAACAATACGACCCATAGGTTTTACTTTATACACCTTTTAAAATATTAATCTGTGTTCGTGCAACCCTCTATATATACGAGTATACCATATTCTTCATTCACTTCATTCTTCTTCTCCGAGTTAGTTTTTGGATGAATTTTCAAATTTTTTAGCCAATGAGCGATCTGGAAATCTTGTTACGAGTATTGTTGTGTTTCATTAAAACACTTGTTATCAATTCAATGTTTTATGTTCCTTATTAAAGAGTACAAATTGGACTACGTTAGTTGATTGTGTATCTATGTAGTATGAATATGTGATTATGTACAATATAAGCGGTAATGATAATTCATAGAGATTAGTATGTAAAGGTTAATGATAGTTATTATTATGTTAGAGATGGGACATTGTACATCATCTCCCTTCTTTTAATTGACTTTACAATTCAATTCATAGCACTTAGATGTAAGGGTACAAATAATATTTTTTTTTTTTTTTCGTGGGAAGGTGAGAAATCTTCATAGACACTATAGGCCCGGAGCCTATAGTAGTGTGAGATTCTTACTCACTAAAAAACACCTCCCTTCTGTAAACCACGACTGAGTTCACACTCAACAAGCAGTTCTTCTATCGCAATTTATTTTGTTTTTATAAGATATCCTACAGGCGATTTTCCATTGAAAATTCCTGTGTACTTTAGAAAATTACGCGCTGCTAATCACCACGCTAGATCGAGAGGTTTAGTCCTTTTCAGACAGTGCAATAAATTTGTCTCGTCGAGGATCTGTTGAACAGAAATATTCGCATGACCTTGTAATCGATTAATCGATTAATCGCGCAAACATTTTAATTACGTTCTGAACGTTTTCGACTCCTAAGTCTCTGTGGATATCATCGTTTCTAATGTACCACGGCGCATTAACAATACCTCGAAGAACTTTGTTTTGGAATGTCTGTAATACATTAATGTTACTATTTCTAGTACAACCCCAAAGTTGTACACCATATGTCCAGATCGGTTTTAGCACTTGCTTGTATAACAGCAGTTTGTTCTCTAAGCTAAGCTTGGAATACTTTTCAATAAGCCAGTAAATATCTCTATATTTGATTTCAAGCTCTTCACGTTTTTTCTTGACGTGTGGTCTCCATTTTAGTTTAGCGTCGAGTGTCATACTGAGATATTTGGCCTCGTTCGCGTAAGGAATTCGTACTGCGTTGATAAACACCGGTGGATTCTCAATTTTTTTGTGAGTGAAGTTCACGTGGACAGACATGTTTTCATTAAGCGCGATTCGCCAAGTCTTTATCCAATTGTTAATCCGTGTAAGGGAACGTTGCAACTTGGCAGTTGCTTCTTCGACTGTTTTAGCCGTTGCCAAAATGGCAGTGTCATCAGCAAATGTGGCTAGGACAGTGTCGTCCGTTTGCGGTATATCGCGGGTAAAAAGTAAATATAGCAGAGGGCCAAGTACACTTTCTTGCGGCACCCCCGCTTTTATTGTCCTAAAAGTGGAATTTTCGTTTCCGTGTCTCACACGGAAGAGTCGGTCTTCCAGGTATGAACTTAAAATACAAAACAATTGCTGGGGTAGAGCTTGTCGAAGTTTATATTTTAGGCCTTCGTGCCATACCTTATCAAAGGCTTGCGAAACGTCAAGGAATGCGCGAACAGACTAACTTACACTCGATTGCTCATTCAATTACATCGGTTATTCGATGCACTTGGTCAACTGTAGAGTGTTGGCTTCTAAAGCCAAATTGATGATCCGGCAAGAGGAAATTTGTGTCGGTAATTGGTTTAAGACGATTAAGAAGGATTCGCTCGAAGACCTTCGATGTAATCGGGAGAAGCGATATTGGTCTATATGACTTGACTTCAGTCAGCGGTTTACCGGGTTTCGGAACCATAATAACTTCGGCTACTTTCCACTGGTGCGGTACATACTCTAGTCTAATGCTGGCATTTATAAGATAGAGCAGCTTTAGCAAACCTTTTTTCGGCAACGCTTTGAGTATATCTCACGTTATTAAGTCATATCCCGGGGCTTTATTGGGCTTAAGTGTGTCTATAGCTTGTCTAAATTCCCTAAGTGTAGCCTTTTCTACTGGAAAGTTTGTCGTCAGGTCTAGCGTATTGACATTCTCTGGAAGCACTTCCCCATCGAATGGTTTAAACGTTTCTGCAAGATGGTCGGCGAAAACATTAGCTTTTTCCTTATCCTCCTTCGCCCAGTCATCCTGGTTTCTTCTTATTGGCGCCACGTGTATTTGGGGCTTTGGAACACTTTTAACGGTTCTCCATATGGAGTAGTTGGTATCCTTTGTCGCTGTGAGTCTTTCAAGGTAGTTTTTAATACCTTGATTATTGAAGTCCTTGATCGATTTTTTCAACAAGTTGTAGAGCCTATTGAAGGGCGTTTTCGTTTCTTCCTTATCATTTCTCTGATTTCCGGTGGGTATCTTATGCCGACTTTAGGAACTTTGTTCGATTCGCGGGGAGTGTTCTTCCAGGCCGCTTGCTGTATGACTTCAACAAAACGTTCAACTTCTTTTTCAAGTTGATACGGCGTTCTAAGTGCTACTTTCAACTCAGTATTGTCTATAACGTCTATTCGGAAATCTTCCCAGTGAGTTTTGCTGTTAGTTAATCTGGGTGGTCTTTGTTTCTTAACCAAGGATTCGCATAGGGAGAGGATAACTGGAGAATGATCGGAGGAAAGATCGAAGCCCTCTTCAACTTTGACGTAACTAGCGTTTACTCCTTTTCCAATAAAGAAGTCTATTAGATCGGGTGTTTTGCCAACATCCGAGGCCAGTATGTCGGCTTGCCTGTTGAGTAAAAATAGCAACCATATTCCATACCAGCCCTGTAAAGAGTTTTGCCTTTTTGAGAGATACATCTTGAGCCCCAAAAGGTGTGCTTCGCGTTAAAGTCGCCACCAATAATGAAGATTGGTCCATTAGAGTTGAATAGGTCACTAAATTCGTATTTTTCTATCTTGCTGCGGGATTGGCAGTAGATTGAGGATATATTAAAAGAGTAATTTTTATTTTTAGCGCGCACCACGGTCATTTGAAATTT
This sequence comes from Volucella zonaria, assembly GCA_963966105.1. Taxonomy (NCBI): domain Eukaryota; kingdom Metazoa; phylum Arthropoda; class Insecta; order Diptera; family Syrphidae; genus Volucella; species Volucella zonaria. Next base: position 36,896,381 of record OZ014532.1, on the reverse strand, counting down.
ATCAAGTTCAATTATTGCTTCCAGAGTATGTTCAATGCAGTCTTTTATGAATAGGGATGTCCCGCCTCTTGCGTTTCCCGATGGATGATGAGCGTGGTAGTCGCGGTAACCTTTTAGTTCCACGCGCGATTCTGTCGCCAGGTGAGTTTCAGAAATTAAAAATATGTCAATTACTTTTTCATGCATGTAAATATTTAGTTCATCAAGCTTTTTCTGTAGCATTCCACGCTAGTATATTGAGCTTCTTTGCCATAATTAGTTGCAGAAATTGGCTTCGAACTTAAGAAGCCGTTCGACTATTATCTTATTTATTTTAGTTTGTTCTTCTAGTCTCTCGAGAATTACTGAGAACACATTTGAGGCAGGATCCGGTGATGTACAGTTAGTCATGTTTACTCGCGCCACTATTTGCGCGTAAGTTTTTCCACTTTCCACTTGCGCATTGTTATTTTTGACGTTGTTGTTATTGGTGATTTTAGCGTTTGTCACCATTTCCTTCTTTAAAGGCTTTGGAGTAGGACCGCTCTTGTTATTTGTTATTCTAGCTGTCCCTGCGTTTTTCAAAGGCTTCGTTTTTGATTGATCTCGTAGCTTTTGCAACTCCTTCGCGACTTCGCATCCTCGATAATTAGCTGGATGTTTTCCCTTGCAGTTAATGCATATGGCTGGGGACCCTTTCGCGGCATTGCACTCTCGAGTCAGATGTTTGCCAGCGCATTTTACACAGCGAGGTTCCTTCTGGCAGTAGGCCTGAGTATGGCTGAATCCCTGGCAACGTGTACATTGTGGAATCAGCCTAGAGTTTTTCCGCGGAGGTTCAATTTTGACAACAAGTCCCAAAATTGAATTTATGGCATAAATTCTTTCTAGGCTTTCGGTTTTGTCGAAAGTTAGCCTAAAGAGGGGAAGACCGCGTCTTGGGGTAGTCCTCTCGCTTTCAACATTGCGCTGTTTTTGTGCAAGTATATTAACTGCCTCGATTATCTTAAAGTCTTTAATTTTAAGGTCATTTACGATGTTTTCTTTAAGACAAGAGGGATGCAATCCTCTAGCTACAACGCGTATGGGTCTTTCCGTTTTATTTTTGTACGTATGCCATTGAATTTTCTCGGCATTTAATTTTTGCGAAAGCGAACGGTAGTTGTCTGGATTAAGGATATTAATAGTCCATGTATCATTATTACGAGATCTTACTTTATAATCGGTTGAGCATAGTGATTTCAAGATAATGTGCAATTTGTTGTAGTCCGAAATTCCAAAAACATTTATTGGCGGCGGCGGTCTTTGTTTGGGTTGCTTTGTTGCCTTATCGACCACAGCAGTGTTAAAGCTGGCTTGCTTCTTTGTTTGTTCGATGTCAGGCGGGGAAGTAGCTTTGCGTTTCTTACCTGGCTTTTTTTTAAGTATCCAGTCCGTTTCGCGGACTAGCTCTTCTTCGTCCGTGTGAAAACTCGAGTTTTCGGGGCGGTCAAGTAGCGAAACAGACTCAGACTCAGATTTAGATTGCAGCTTAATGGCATCTAGTTGCTTTTTTAGTTCGGCACAGACCAATTCCATATTTTGGAGTCTGGCGCGGAGATCAGAATTTTCGCGTTCGAGATTTTGTAGCTTAATCAGTGTAATGTTATTGCCCTGAGCTACCGACTGTGCTTGGTCTTTGCTTTCGCATGATTTTCCTAGCGATCCGCGTGCTGGAGATCTCGTGACCCTTGAGCATTTTTTAAAGGGGTCCTGGTTTATATTTGTATTATTTTGAATATTATTTGAACTCATTTTTGTTCCCACGAGTAGCGGAGAAAGGGTAGTCCGTCTGTCCAGAGATCCGCATTAGACAGATAAAGCTGGCTGATCCGGAGGTCGCCAAGTATCCGGATGCTCCGTTTGAGATTGAGCTATTTTTATACTGGGCCCCCAACCTGGTCGATTCTGGCACGGGTAGCTTAACACCTTAATCCGGCCCAGTGGATTTTAGTCGCCTCTTACGACAGGCATGCCTTACCTCGGGTAACCCCTAATCCGAAGGGTTAGGTTAGGTTAATAATTTTCGAAATTTAGTTTAGTTCACAATTTCGTGTACAAGAATTCAGTTTTACTGAGGTATATAAAAGTTTGGTTTCCGACTTCTTCGACCAAATCTTGTGGTATTCTCTCCGCTCGGTTGCTGCACTGATTCGGGTTCTTGATCGGCATTGTTGTTATACGGTAACGGAGATGAGTTGTTGTGATTGGCATCTTTTATTTCAAGAGAAGAGCGATTATTGTTTCTAGAGGCAACAGGTGTTCTCTCTTCCGCATCAGGTAGCCTTATGTGAGGAGAATTCATTGACCTGCGTATGTGAAATGTATTTCTACGAATGATTCTGTTATTTTCATTTTGAAGTAAGTATGATCTTGGACGTTCATGTTTGTAGACTATTCTAGCAGGTTCCCACTTCCCATTATGTCTATATACTATGTTTTCTCCTTCCTTAAGATTGATTTCGCGACGGGGTCGAACCGGATTGTTACGTATTAAATTTTTTTCTTGTCGTTTTTCTAATAATGCTTGCAAGGCATTTGGAATTTTCGGTTCAAGATCTTCATCTTTTATCGGTAACCATGTTCTTAATTTACGATTCATAAGCATTTCTGCTGGTGAATACCCAATTCCTGGAATTAATGTACTTCTATACTCTAAAAGAGCTTAGAGCAAGCTCTTCGGATACCTTCGGATTTACTAATTCTTTTAAGCATTGATTTGGCAATATAGTATGTACTGCTTTCTCAGCAAGACCATTTGATCGTGGATATTTCGGACTGCTATAAATAAAATCAAAGTTTGAATTTTTTTGCAAAATTTCGGAGTTCATATGAATTGAAAGGTTGATTGTCGGCGACAATATTTTGTTCATATTTTATTTGTTGATATTATATTTTGAATCGACAGTATTTTGTTTAAAATTTTAATAATGCTTGATGCAGTTTTGCCTGCTATTGATTGGAGTTCTATCCACTTGGAGTAGTAATCCATATCCACCAAATACGATTTCCCCCCGTAGTCGAGACAATCCATTCCAAGTTTTGGAAACATCGTTCAGGCATAGGATGTGGAATTAATGACTGCTTTTTATTTTCCCGTCTAAACATTTCACATTTAGACATTTAAAAATCATCTTTTCGATATCCCTATTCATGTAGGGCCAATAAAGAGTGGTCTTAGCCTTATTCAAAGTTTTTGTTATACCCATGTGAGACTTATGAAGTTTGTGTTTAAATTGCCAAAAGAACCTAACATTTTCTGGAACTTGTTGTTTATTTGATGGCCATCCTTCTTCGTACAGGCGTACAAGAGTTTGTAGTACAACATCGTTTCTAGTCTCACCTCCAAAAATTTTTCTTTTTGGATCACTCATATTGATACTGTGTATGATATCTTTTAATGGTGATTCCATATCAATTAAAGGATCATGAATAAAATTACGTGATAACAAGTCATCTACATATAAGAACTTGCCCGGAACAAACTTAGTTTCGAAATCATATTTTGAGAGTTTCAATTTCATGCGTTGTAAACGAGTCCAGTGAATTTCACCTACATCTTTTTTTACTATACCTACCAATGGCTTATGATCAGAATTGACGGTAAAGTGGTACCCATAAATGTAATTCTTAAATTTCTCACAAGCATAAACAACAGCCAATAATTCTTTTTCGATCTGTGCGTACCTTGTTTCAGTGTCAGTCAAGCTTTTAGATGCGTATGCCACCGGCTTACCATACTGAAAGAGACAACACCCTAAACTATTTCGAGAAGCATCAGTCTGAGCCAAGATTTGCTTCTTCGGATCAAAAACGTGAAGAATGGAATGTTTGGCAAGAGTATCTTTTATATCTTTGAAAACTTTGCTATGATTCGGAGACCACTGAAATTCATTATTTTTTTTTAACAATTTCCTAAGAGGTGCATTTAAATTCGAAAAGTTAGGTATGAAAGCGTGAAGGTAATTGAACATACCCATAATACTTTCTAATTGTTTTTTGTCTTTTGGTTCTTTTAGTTTTATAATAGCTTCAACTCGACTTATGTCCGGACAAATTGTATCATCAGTGAAAACATGACCTAAATATCTAACTTTATTTACGCACAGTTGCAGTTTCTCTTTGTTAAATTTAACGTTAATTTACGAGCTCGTTTTATTGCTCCTCCTTTGTTTTTCCTCCAACTATAACATCATCAATGTAAACAAATGTGCCAGATAAACTGGCAAAATATTTTGAATTTAACTTTTGAAACTTTTCAGGTGCCGTTTTAATGCCGAAAGGTAAAACATTCTATTGATATGATCCAAATGGCGTGATAAAAACTGTCAGTTCTTTTGATTTTTGGCATAATTCAAGCTGCCAAAATCCCTCTTTTAAGTCAAAAACTGAAAAGTACTCTAATTGCGTCACAAAAATCATCAAGGGTAGGAATTATACAATGCTCATCTGTCAAATTCACGTTAAGGGCACTGGGATCTAGGCATAGTCTCAAAGACCCGTTGGCCTTTTCTACAACTACTAACTGGTGTGACCATGCAGACGATTGATCACGCTTGCTAACTATTCCGCGACGCTCTATATTTTCCAATGCTTCCTTAACTTTTTCTCTGATTACAATTGGTAGTCGCCTCGGAGGTTTACTTACAGAAATACTATCTGGGAACCGTCCATAACACGAAAATACATCATAATGTTTAAGAATAAATTCACTATGATTGTCCACTTCATGCACCCTTTGAATTAACCCTAAGTCTACACATGAACTAAGCCCTAATAATGGGCTTTGAATCATTGCGGACTACCATAAAATCTGCCTCGATTATTTTGTGTTTATATTGAGCGCGAAGACGAACTAACCCCTTCGTTGGAATATGAGAACCACCACATGCCTCTAATTTAGTTCTCACCGGTTTAATTATATGTTTACAGTTCATATATTTTGCATCTTTAAGTGGTATAACGTTGACATCGGCCCCACTGTTCAATTTAAATTTAACCAAACAATTTTCTATCGTAATATTTTCATGCCAACTCTTGCCACTCTGTCGAACCTGATTAATCAAACCAATGCTACCACCAGAACTAACACCAACCACCTTTATCGAATCAATATATGACTCATCCTCGTAATCCATTTCGTTACTGTTAATATCATTTATATCCTTAAATCTACATGCTGATCCAAAATGATTTTAGTTGCCACATCTCAAACAATTTTTTCCAAATGCTGGACAGCGACCTTGAATATGGTTAATTTTACACTTGTCACACCTGACAGCTTTCATATTTCTTCTCAAATTCAACTGTTTTTGCTCTTCACTAGTATGGTGGTCTCCTTTCTTTATTACATGCATTGGAGATCTATAATAAGAATAAGATGGAAATTTAGAAACATGATTACTGGTACTGAAATTTATATTAGAATGCTTGTTATTTTGTTGTTGAAGACTTTTATTTAGAATTACTGCAATTGACGATCCTCATTTTGCTTGCATCTTTTGAGCTTGCATGCTTGCTTGCTCTGCCACGCAACAAAGTTCTTTAGCCATAGTTAGGTAAGGATTATCGGTCTTCAATAGCTGCTAGCGTATATTTGGCTCTACAATACCCATGACAATTCGATCTCTGGTCATGTCACTCTTTTGGCAATCAAAATCACAACTTTCCGCTAATTTGACGATATCAGATAAAAACTGCTCGCACGGCTCTCCTTCCTCTTAGATTCTTGAGAAGAACATATATCACTCGTAGATCACATTGTTTCTTGGCATACAATATGTTTTAAATGCTTTTATGACTTCATTAATTGTGTTCTTACTAGCTTCAATTATAGGTAGCGTTTGTAATATCACAATGGCTTTTTCAGCAGCACAGGACAAAAATCTTGCTATCGGGATAGCCTCACTTTCAGTGTCGGTTTTTGTGGCCACCGTATATATGTTATTTTCCACATGTCGTAAAATTTGCGCCAATTTTCTTTGACATTTCCATCCACTATTAACAGGTTTTTGGAAATCACAATTTGCCATTTTATTGTTTTAATATTATTGTTTTTCGGCTTTATTCTTCACTTTGTAAAAAAATAATTTAATAAATTTATTTTTGTTGTTCTTTAAAGCGGCTGCGCTTGTGTTTCATTAAAATACTTGTTATCAATTCAATGTTTTATGTTCTTTATTCAAGAGTACAAATTGGACTGCTTCTAAGAAACTGTCAAGGAGTGAAACCCAGCACGCCAGTTGATTGTGTATCTAGTATGAATGTGTTATTATGTATAATATAAGCGGTAATGATAATTCATAGTATGTAAAAGTTAATGATAGTTATTATTATGTTAGAGATGGAACATTATACATCAGTTATCCTAGGTAATTTTAATCTAGATATCTTAAGTTCTAACTCCGTTTCTGATTCCCACCAAGAGCTCATGGCTGAACATGGTTTTTTATCTTTTATTGCTGAGCCTACTAGACCAATTTCAAGCACCTGCCTCGACCATGTGTTTGCTCGTTTTGAGAATATTGCTTTGCATTCCCTTGCTGGTGTTAACTTGGATCTGTATATAAGTGATCATTGTATGACGGGAATCCTTCTTCAAGTTATAATATACAGGAAATCAAACGTATCATCTCAAGCCATCTTTGATAAAATTAACTTTCCTGAATTGAACAATAGTAACGTAACCTGTTGATGATATCAACATAAAATAGTTATTTTCCTTCATTATTCGCATTTATTGCTTAGGTTAACAATATTTGTGTTTTTATGTGTCAACATTTGCTTTGGTATTCTTTTAACTTGCACCTTGTCGCTTCTTTTTTATTGCTTAGGCTAGCAAAATTTTTGTATAAATTAAGTTGAAATAAAGTTACTCGGCTCAGTCTTGTTATTTAATCGAACCAAGCCTTTTTGCTACCTAATGTGAGGCTGCATTGAATTAAAAAATATAAAAATTCTAAATAATAGAATTTCCATGGTCCTTCGAGATGGATTAGCCGGAAAGGCAAAAGATTTGTAAATATTTGTACTAGACCAATACACAGAAATGAGTGAAATCGAAGATATTGCATTGAACAAGACGAGAATCACGGAAGAAGTGCATCGATTATGGACTAATTTTAAGAAAGATGGAGAGTCCTGCAATCAGTGGAGTATTTCGTAAGGAGACTAGAACAGAACTGGACCAACTTCCAAATAAATAACGGGTATTTGGGAGTTCTACGAAAGACAATTCCGCAGCATGAGTGCTTTCTGAGAAAGTATTTTGTCCAATTTGAAACGAAGTATCTCGATATTAAGGGTACTTTCAAGGCAAAATTGGAGGTAATCAGGAAAAACACGCAACCAGCGGCAGTGCCATTACCAAGCGGTGCAGGCATACACGATTCACGACTATCTCCTGTAAATCGAAGTCCAAATCAATGTGAAGTAAGTCAAGAATCAACATCCGACACAGAAAGAACTAACATCAAGAAGTGCCCAGCAAAATTTAAAAAGTTGAATGTAATTAAGAACAACTTTACACGTATTATTGAGAACTTGGAGTTAACTCAGAATTCTTACCTAGCATTCCAATTGGATCAGATTAGAGAATACTGGACAAAGCTGGTGACAATGAATGACGAGATCATGTCCTCATTGGAAGAAGCCGATTACGAGCAGGAGTACGTGTCCAACAACGAATTCGTTGAGCTGGAGCAAATATATCAAGATGCTTACATCCAAATTTAGGAAGCAGAACAACGACAACACCAACCAGAAGCAGTAACTCCACAAGATGCCACACATCGGGAAATCAAACTTCCGCCAATAAGCATTCCATCATTCAGCGGCAAGTGTTCGATCGATTAGTTCACCAGAACGGAACCTTAAGCGATGTTGAACGAATTCAATATTTAAAAGGAAATTTAAAAGGAGAAGCAGCAAGGATTTGGCACCGACATCAAGCAATTATGCAACAGCTACAGAATTGCTAACGAACCGGTTTCAAAATTCAGCAGCATTGGTCAACAACTACATCAAAAAATTGCTCAATTTAAAATCAGTTCGACATGAAAATGCGTTCGATTTGAAAACGATCATGGATATGTCAACCGAAATCTTGTATGGTATCAAAAATTTAGGGGGTCGACGTAAGCTCCTAGGATATATTAGTGATTCAGTTGTTATGTCCGAAACTTGATTCTGAATCAAGGAAGTTATATCAACAATCCAGAGGAACTTCAACAGAAATTCGAGTCTAGATTCAGAGGGTTGGAAAGCAGTCGTGAATTCAACCGTGAACACCAGCAAGTACGAGTAACAGCCAAAAAAACCATTTGACTATAGTCACAGAGTCGAAATGCGTTGTGTGCAGCGAGTCTCATCAATTGTATAAATGCAAAAGATGAAGACGAAGAACTGATTGGACGTAGTCCAAAGGTCGAAGCTGTGTTTCAACTGTTTGCGAGATGGGCATACCGCAAGGGAATGTGCGATGAAGAGGGGTTGCAAAATATGCGCACAACAGCATAATTCCTTATTTCATTTCCCTCGAGGTGAGAGTACAGTACTTTCGGGAAAAGGAAGAATATCCAGTGAAGAAGCTTCAACATCAACACGAATCGCTACCGCATGTCATAGTAACAGGACGGTATTACTAGCCACAACCATGGTGAACATATGTGTTGGAGGAGAAGTTAGACTCGCACGAGCTCTGATTGATCAAGGGTCTCAATTATGCTTCGTGACAGCGAAATTAGCCCGTCAATTAAAAGTTCCATTGGTCAAGTATGAGTCAAAGATCAATGGAATCAACGGTCATGCTACAGAAATCATCGCAGCATGCCGCTTTAACATCCAATCAATTCACGATGAAAAGGTCAACTTGGAGGTAGATGCTCTAGTAATGCCAGTTATTACATCAAGACTTCCAGCACAATAACCGAAGGAGATTGAATTACTAATTGAATCAGACATTTTGCCTCAATTTTTAAAGCATGGACTAGTCAAGGGTCCAGCCAATACTCCAATGGCACAAAATACAAGGTTTGGCTGGATAATATCGGGACCAGTCAGCACCATATTAACCTCAAGGAAGAAGGCACAAGTTAATATACTCATATCATGCATCAGTGTGTGCAGTAAAGATGAAGACTTAAAGAAATTTTGGGAATTAGAAGAAGTTCCAAGTGCAAAGATCAAGAAGACGAAATGTGCGAGAATCACTACCAAATGACTCACAACCGGGATGAAACAGGGCATTCATCGTCAAATTGCCACTGTTTTGGGAGATTCACGCAAAATGGCATTGAAGCGATTCTTTGTGTTGGAACAAAGATTCGCAAAAAATGAGAGTCTTCGGGATGAATATTCCAATTTTATTCGGGTATACATTAATCTTGGACATATGGAGGAAGTATCCAACGGTTATACTGGAAAAAGATATTGTCTTCCACATCACGCAGTGATAAAAGAAGACAGCACTACTACCAAACTGAGAGTGGTATTCGACGCTTCGGTAAAAACAACATCTGGGGAATCGCTAAACAGCATTATGATGACCGGTCCCACGGTACAAAAGGATTTGTTTTTCTTGCTACTTCGATGGAGAACCTTTCCAATCGTCTTCACAGCTGACGTCGAAAAAATGTATCGGTAGATTTTAGTCGATCAGGAGGATCGAAATTTACAACGTATCTTATGGAGAGAAAACTCCAGGGACCCGATCAAAGAATACGTTCTCAAAACCGTCACATACGACACATCATCCGCGCCGTATTTAGCAATTAAAACTCTATGCCAGCTAGCCGAAGATGAAAAACAAAAGTATCCACAGGCAAGCCAAACATTGCTTGACGGATTCTATGTAGACGGTTGTCTAGGAGGTGCAAATTCACTAAGGGATGCCAAGATCTTCAAAGGGAATTGATGCAGCTACTTCAGAATGGTGGATTTAACAAATGGACATCAAATAATGCAGCATTCATAAAAGCATTGCCAACCGAAGCAATTGACATGGAGCCAGAACTTGACTATAATAGTGACACAACATTTAAAATTTTGGGAATAAAATGGTGCCTAGGAACAGACGAATTCCAATTTAAAGTCAATTTTTCGTCATTCAGCACAAAGGGTACCAAACGAGCAATATTAAGTAACGGTGGCAAAATTTTCGATCCTTTCGGTTGGTTGTCGCCAATTACTATCAAGGCAAAAATCATTATTCAAAGGCTTTGGCTTTTGGGCATCGGATGGGACGAAAATGTTCCAATGAAAATTCAAAACGAATGGAACGAATTCAAGATAAGACTATCAACGCTTGAAAAAGTAAGAATTCCACGATGAACACAGCAAACGGAAGGCTCTCAAATAGAGTTACATGGATTCGCAGATGCATCAGAATCAGCGTATGCAATTGTGGTGTATCAGAAAGTCATTAATCGTGACTCTACAACAATAAGCCTAATCGCGTCCAAGACTAAGGTGGCGCCTGTGAAGCAAGTTTCATTGGCACGGTTGGAACTATGCGCAGCAACACTACTTACGAAGTTAATGAAGTGCATCAGAGAGCAAAGAGACACGAATTATACCAAGGTTTTAGCATGGTCAGATTCTACCATAGTATTGAACTGGTTGAAACAACATCCAGTGAAATGGAACACATTTGTCGCCAACCAGGTATCCTATGTTCAACAACACTTTAAAGGACAATGGAAGTTCGTACCCGGAAGAGAGAATCCTGCTGATATTCCGTCTAGAGGATCATTTGGAGATGCCCTAGCTGAAAACTCAACCTGGTGGCATGGTCCAGAGTGGTTAAAGGAAGATCAAAAATATTGGCCAGCTGACAAATCTATGATGGAAATGCAAGATATGCCTGAGATTCGAAAATCTCTCGCTTGCCTGTCAATGCTTCCGTGCAATCCTTCACACAAAGACGACATTTATCTCAATTTTTCATCGTTTTCAAAACTTCAATGGGTAAGTGCGTACTGTCTACGGTTTAAAGCTAATTGCCAACGGAGCAAGAGGCATGTACCGTTACAATATGGCAGGCTAACGGTAATGGAGCTACTGGAAGCAGAAAGAGCGTTGGTAAGGGGTGCTCAACGAAGTTTTTTTGAGGATATGAAGAGTCTAAATGCAAATAAATCACTGAAATCAAACAGCAAGATATCATCACTGAACCCATACATCGACGCCAATGGAATATTGCGGGTGGGAGGTCGGTTGAAACATGCTCATTTATCAACTGATCAGAAACATCCTATGATTCTGTCATCATCGCATCCACTGACAAAATTAATCATAAATAAGACCCATAGCGATACACTTCACGGTGGAGTGAAACTAACTCTGAATCACATTCGAAGAAAATTTTGGATCATCCGAGGAACCAACACTGTCAAGGCCATAATAAATCAATGCATCAGGTGTTTCCTGTTCTCACGGCCATTTACACATTGTGGGGTAGATTATGCAGGCCCAGTCAACATACGATGCTCACAAAATCGAGGCGTGAAATCACATAAAGCTTACATAGCGCTGTTCGTTTGCATGGCAACAAAAGCAGTGCACATTGAACTGACTTCTGATTTAACAACGGATGGATTCATGGCAGCATTGCGACGTATGATCAGCAGAAGAGGATCTATACACCATCTCTACAGCGATAATGGAACAAATTGTGTTGGCGCAAAAAATATTATTGATGCATTACAATCCACGCTAGCCGAAAACGCAATCCAGTGGCATTTCATCCCACCTGGAGCTCCACACTTTGGTGGACTCTGGGAAGCCGGTGTTAAGTCAGTTAAATACCATTTGAATCGCATCATAGGAGAGCAGAGATTAACATACGAAGAGATGAATACCATCCTAGTGCAAATAGAAGGATGCTTGAACTCTAGACCACTCTGTCCATTAACAGACAACATTGAAGATCTAGATGCATTAATACCAGGTCACTTCATTATTGGGTCGCCACTGATTGCACCACAACATGATGTCATTCTGGACCTGGCAGACAGTAGTTTAAAAAGGTGGAAGTTAATTCAAAAACTCAAACAAGATATTTGCAAGCGTTGGTACGAGGACTGCATAAACAAACTACAACAGCGATATACTCGTAAGTGGAAGCAGCCAGTAAAGAATTTGGAACCTGGGGAATTGGTGCTGCTAAAAAACGAGCTGCTGACACCATCGAAATGGCCTCTAGGCAAAATAATTGAAGTGCACAGGGGAGTTAATAATCTTGTCAGAGTAGTAACAGTGAAAACGCAAAAGGGAACATTCAGGCGACCAATAACCAAAGTGTGTTTGCTGCCAAGCGAAGAAAACATCACGAAGCCTGATGATAACATGGTTCAACCATCAAATCATCCATCAAACAGACCGAAAAGGAAACTGAGGGATAGAAAACAATCAAGCAGTTTCTCCACTGCCCTTGTGATTCTATCATTATTTGCATCCATCACGTCGGGATCTACAAGGTATACAATCACCCACCCGGAAGTTGGATTATTTGTAGAACAAATTGGAACAGCAAAAAATTCAACGAGGAGTACTACGTACGGATTCGATTCCCAATCGTAGACATTTTACGTGATCAAGTCAACATGAACAAGACGAGAGATCAAATAATTGAGTTGTGCGACAAGGCAAAATCAGTAACAAAGGAGAGTCAATGTGATGAATTGCGTCATCACATGGAAGAAGAATGGAAGAACGTACTCTCAATTTTCAATAGACTGGAGGTAACACCTTTGCGAAGACAAAAACGAGGACTACTAGGAACTATTCTTCTGTCAATATTCGGAGTCAATGATGCAGGTCATGAAGGGATCAAGAACATGGAATCTTGGTACAGGATTGTTGGCAAGAATAAAATAAATAGACATGTGACGAACGCATATCTGATTGCACTTAGCTACATGCGAGAAATCGAAATAAAATACAACAAGTTGCTAAATGCATATCTGAAACGTAGTCATTTATTTGAGTTTTTGTCACACAAGAGCATGGAAGAAATCATTAACAAGTGTGCGGAGAAACTTGGCGCAGAGATGGAAGTACTACCAGATCGAATGGATAAACTAGAGTTGTCTTCAACTTCAACGGAGATTTTAGAAACAGGATACTTCATGATCAGCGATGCCAATGAGTATGACCTGATTAAGGCTAACACTGTGCCTGAAAAGATCGATGAGCAGACATTTCGAGAGGTGCAATTAGAGCAGCCGGTGCTTGCAGTCAACTATAATCTACAGAGGTATTTCGAATTACCACTGGAAGATATAAACAAGGCACCAGCTCTCAACGAAACAAGATTCATCCTACGGCCTTCAATATTTCACAGTATTGAGCAGAGTGAGGATTGCATTATCCAGCAGCTGTATAAGAAGCTATTTTTTTAAGCGATGTCCAACCAGGACGCTAAGACTCACGCATACTATGTGGAAGGAATTATGGACGCATAATACATGGATGTTCATTACACCTGGAGAAACTACTGTATTTGTGAATTGCGGACCAACTCGAGAAGAAGTAATTTTAAATGAAACGGGTATTATTCACGTCACTCCAGACTGCGTCATCCAATACAAAATCATGCGATTGGAATCAAAATTAATCAAGGACACTAGAATAGTGATGCACTTCAGCAAATCAATCGCCACTGATTATCAACGCAGGTTCAGGCTTATTTTACAAATGAAACCGTCATCCCTCTGAATAAGGATATAATGGAAGTTTTAAATTTCAACCATCACGAAGCAGTTGAGGCGCTCAATCGGCTACATGACCACAACTGGAAGACCATCAAAAAACATCAGTATTGGACAATTGGGTTGTGTTCAATTTCCGCAGCCGCTATTTTTATCATTTGTCTTATTGGCTGTGATCCTCAAATACCGCAATCGTCCAACTAAGAACTCTGCAAACATTGAATTAAGAGCCCAGAAAAGACCGAGTCACCGTTTTGAGATCAATTGGGCAACAGCGTCGGAGGAGGCAAAATGTTGATAATATCAACATAAAATAGTTATTTTTCTTCAATTTTTGTATAAATTAAGTTGAAATAAAGTTACTCGGCTCAGTCTTGTTATTTAATCGAACCAAGTCTTTTTACTACTTAATGTGTGGCTATTGTTCAGTTCAGGAAATATTGGGACAGCGTTTATCTTTAAAGAAATGCTTCATCAACATATATAAGGTCCGCCATATAACGTTTTTTTTTCAACTAGTGCTTATTTCGTGAATGGTAACACTTAGATCATGTCTGATTTGACAGATAATTAGTTTTATCTTTCCGCTGAACGAATATGGTTATGTATACGCTTGAACAACGCTTCGCTAAGTGGGCCTTCGATCGATATAGAGAAGATGCCGATTTTGCCAAAAAAATCATCTTTTCAGATGAAGCTCATTTTGATCTTGGCGTGTATGTAAACAAGCAAAATTGTCGCATTTGGGGCACAGAAAACCCGCACGCATACATTGAAATGCCGATACACCCAAAACGAGTCACTGTTTATTGTGGATTTTGGTCCAGAGGCATAATTGGGCCATTTTTCTTCGAAAATGAGCAAGGAATGGCCGTTACAGTCAATGGCGATCGTTATCGGGCCATGTTGAACGAATTTTTGTTCACAAAAATTGAAGAGGAGGATATTGGCAAGATTTGGTTTCAACAGGACGGCGCTACGTGCCACACAGCCAAAGCTACACTCGATGTTTTGCGCCCTGTTTTTGAAGATCGCATTATCAGCCGCAGAGCTGATGACGTTTGGCCACCCCGGAGCTGCGATTTGACACCGTTGGACTATTATTTGTGGGGTGCCGTAAAAAATAAGTATTACGCCGACAAGCCAGAGACAATTGACGCTTTAAAGGACAATATTCGTGAAGCCATTGGTGAAATACAGCTGCACACAATCGATAATGTGCTTAAAAATTGGACCGATCGTGTAGGCTACTGCATGGCCAGCCGAGGTAGCCATTTGAATGAAATTATTTTCCATTATTATCCGGAAGAATTGTACTTTCAAATAAAAAAAGAAATTTGAGAAAATATTCAGTAGTTTTTTTTTATAGCATTTTCAAAAAAAAAAACATTTTTGGCGGTTTAGTATATTTTTTAGTATACTCGTACCTGAAAAATTACATAAGCGCATCTACTTGCACTACAATACACGAAAAATCGGAGTGTCGTCTTAGCCTTGGATAACTCGTGCCCTTATCAAAAAAATAAATATCAAAATTATTTTCGTTCGAAAATACAAGCGGCAAGTGGGAATCTTAAGAAAGATTGGCAAGTAGTTAACAGTATCGTTAGTCGAAAAGTGTGTACTAACGCAGATCCCATTGTACTTAAAAATGGTTCAAATCCTTGGGAAATAGCTAACGAGTTTAAAAATTACTTTTTTTCCATTGGGCGAACTTCTTTTTCAAGTAATTCACAAATATCGTGAATTTGTGACTCCCAAAACAACTGTTCTAGAAACAGTTTCGTATTTAAGTTCATTACTGGATTTGAATTGATAAAAACTATTAATTCCCTTCCTAATTCAAATTCACATGGAAATGATAAAATATCGAATTTGGTCGTCGAGAATATTAGACCCAATTTAGTAGATATTTTAACTTACATTTTTAATTTTAGTATTATGTCTGTTACCTTTCCATCTGAACTTAAATACGCTGTAGTGATTCGGTTATTTAAGAAGGGTAGCAGGACAGATGAATCAAACCACAGACCAATTTTTTTACTGCCATCAATTTTAAAAGTTTTTGAGAAAATAATTAAAACGAGAATATTAACTTATCTGAATCGTTATAACTTCTTTAGTCTTATGCAGTTTGGTTTCAGAACTGGCCTCTCCACTGAGGATGCTCTATTGGACTTTTGCTCTTTCTTACATAAGGACTAGGTAAAAAACAATTTTGTGCTGGCCTTTTTGTGGATATAACTAAGGCGTTTGACATGGTTGACCACGTAATTCTATTAGATAAACTATAAGGTCGGATTCAGAGGATTCATATACAGTTGGTTTGAGTCTTATCTTAAAGATAGAATGCAATATGTAAAAATTGGAAGCAATATAAGCAGTATACCAATAACATTGTTCCTTTGCGCCATTTATTCTATTTGAAAGTTCTTAAAGTCTTTTCCATGGGTGGCGGGTATCTGCAGAGTCTAATTTCTGACTTTCGCAGCTTACGCAGCCATTCAAACTTTATTCTAAATGTCCCTTCGAACCTCAAGATGTTGGCCACAATGAAACAATCGATAAAGATAAACTTCTTAAAGATATTCGAATGAACGATTTACAACCCAAAGAAAAAAAAGTGATAAAACAAGTCATACTTTCATACAAACATATTTTTAGCAACTAGAAATCTTTAACTTTCACAAACGAAATAAAACATAAAATAAACACGAGGGATAAACCAATTCAGACAAAAATTTATAGGTATCCATATATTCATAAAGCAGAAATTCAGAGGTAAATTCAAGATATGCTAGAAACTGGAATCATAAGAGCTAGCTCAAGTCCATGTATGGATCGTTCAGAAAAAAGACGACGCATCGGGAAAAACTAAGTGGCGGCAAGTCATAGAATATAGCCGATTGAACGAGATAGAAGAGATCCTCGATAAATTGGGCAGATGTAATTACTCTTCAACTTTAGATTTGAAAAGTGGATTTCATCGAAATGGAGGGAACGGATATTCAAAAAAACTGCATTCTCAGTCAATCACTGGCATTACGAATTTTGTCGAATGCCATTTGGATTGAAAAATGCCCCGGGCACGTTCCAAAGACTTATGGACCAGGTTCTTAACACCCGGTAAACAATGCCTTGTCTACATGGACGACATCATTATCTTTTCAAATGGACTAGAAGAGCATATCCACAATTTGAGTTTGATTTTTAAGAAATCAAAGGAAGCACGCCTCAAAATCCAATTGTATAAATGTGAGTTTTTAAGAGAGGAAGTGGAATTCTTGGGCCTTGTGGTGAGTGAAGAGGGAAGCCTTCAAAACTCAAAGAAAGTCGACGTCATGAAGAATTACAGAATACCTAGAAGCCAGAAAGAAATAAAAAGATTTTTGGGAATAGCCGGATAATACAGAAAATTTATTCGGAAGTTTGCTGAAATGGCTAAACCCTTGACTATATTTTTGAAAAAAGACGCAAAAATTAACATAGAAAATAAAGATTATATAAAGAGCTTTGATAAGCTCAAAGAAAAACTAATCACCGCGCTTATCTTACAATATCCCGACTTTAACAAAATATTCGAAGTAATAGCAGATGCAAGTCAATAAGCCATTGGAGGTGTTTTATCCCAAGAAAACAAACCCATCAGTTATGTTTCCCGAACATTAAATCAACATGAAATAAATTATTCAGTTATTCAAAAAGAATTGCTTAGCATTGCATGGAGTTTGAAACAATTCCGACCATATACCCGTATCTTCGGAAGAAAAATTAAATTGTACACTGATCACCAGCCTCTAATCTGGCTCAACAATATGAAAGAACCAAATAGCAAACTCAAAAGATGGAAACTGCAACTAGATGAATACAATTATGAAATAGTTAAAAAAAGGGCCAAGATAACAAAGTCGCCGATTTCTTAAGCCGCATCGACTTTAACAATATAAACACACCAGAGGATGAACAAGATACTGAAAACTCAACGAATATGAATAACATAGCCCAAACAGTAACACCAATAAATTTTTACAAATATCAAATTATAATTGACGAAATCACATCAGGGTCTTTAAACATAAAAAATAAAATAATCTTCGGGAAAAATACTCGTAGGAAGATTATAGGAATGAAAAAAGTCGACGAAGATAGTATAAAACAAATAATAAAAAAATCTCTTCAATCCAAACAACGTTACATCCATTCTAGTAAATGATGCAGTATTCGAGAAAATGAGGAAAATACATCAAGAACACTTTAGAGCATTTAAAATAGTAAGATGCAGCAAAATAATAAAAAACTTTGAGGATGTAAATGAACTTGAAAAAATAATCGAAGATAAACACTTAGAAAATAACCATAGGGCAATCGAAGAGGTATATGAAGAACTAAAACAAAACTTCTACTACCCAAACATGAAAATAAACATCTCAAAAGTTATAAACAATTGTGATATATGTATTTTAGGTAAATACGAACGCAACCCCGCGAAAATCCCTTTCAAAATAACTGAAACTCCAACCGAACCCAACCAAATCATACACTTAGATGTATTTTTTTCAATCAATAAATCACTTTTTGTAACAATGACAGACAAGTTTAGCAAAATAGCCCTCTTTACCAAAATAGAAAACAGTGAACGAGAGTTTAGGAAAGCAATATTAAAATATATAAGCATCTATGGACATATAGAAAAAATAATTACTGACAACGAATTAGGAATGAAATCCAAATTAATGCGAGATTTTCTCAATGAAAAGAAGATCGAAATCCATTTCACCTCCAATTCAAACCACGCTAGTAATGCAGACATCGAGAGACTACATTCTACTATTAATGAGCACCTTAGGCTTCTAAAATACAAAAAAAATATTTGCCCATCGAAAAACAACTTATTCTCATAAACGGTTACTATAATAATGGTTTGAATAGTGTTCATTCAACAACCAAACGTAATGAACACTATTCAACAACCAAACGTAAACCATTAGATTTTGTACAAGGAAAGGTAAAACATGAGGAATATCCACAAATTCGAGCCCAGGAATAAATTTTATTAAGGAAAACCATCCTCATTATAGGAAAATAGATTACGAATTTTTAGATGAAGACCATGTAAAAGATAAGACAAATAACCTTAAATATTACAAAATTCATGTAATGAAGAAAAGAAAATTTCGAAATAATAACGCTCTTAAGTTTAATGTATGTAGTAACAAAAACCGTACTATCACAGGTAACAAAAATGTCAATACTGGGCATAATACTGTTACATAACATTTTACTACCTTTTTCTTTTGAAAGTAACAATAATAAAAAAAAATTATCAATGAGTTTGCAGAAAAGCCCGCAGATTTTATGATACTTGGAATAAACTCAACAGGTAAAAAAAGGAATTTGTAATTTTTTACCAACGTTTCTAACAACAGTGGAAAATACATACTCGTAAGAGTGGTTTTCCACAGATTACAAGTTTTCCAATATTTTTTTTAAAATTGCATAGCTATTAAAGAGTTTTAAAGCGTGCTCTTTTATTTGACTACCTGGCAAAACCCTCACTTCTTTACCCTGTGCTTTAGGGTTAGGTTTAGGGTATGAAGGCCAATTTGGAAAATATACCAAACAAAAATGGTATAAAAGATAGGAAAAAAAATTAATTCATCAGTTTAATTTTTTTCGCTAAGGTTACAGTTGCTTATAAACGCTGTTTGAAATGTCAGCATTTACAAACAAAGAATACTTTGGTACACCAAAGTAAG
Organism: Volucella zonaria; assembly: GCA_963966105.1. Taxonomy (NCBI): domain Eukaryota; kingdom Metazoa; phylum Arthropoda; class Insecta; order Diptera; family Syrphidae; genus Volucella; species Volucella zonaria. The sequence goes on along the minus strand of OZ014532.1, from coordinate 36,876,898 downwards.
CCTTTTCTTAAATCCTCGTTAAATGATGTCAACATTGGAGATAGACTCTTACTGTAGAACGATTTTTTTCTTAGAATATACCTGGAATCATTTCCCAAATTATCGTCATCGAGTTAGGGGACACCCTGCATATGTGACAGTTTTACCATTCCCAGTCAAAGAACAACTATCAGCGCATTTGTCGGGGAAGCGTATTTTGCATAGTTTAAAATAAAAATTGGTGACCAAGATAAACGTTGGGCACCTCACAAGGTGTGCAAACGGTTGGAGCACGAAATAAATTGCAATTTGGTATACCTATGATTTGGCGAGAGCCCAAAGATCATTCAAGTGACTGTTACTTTTGTATAGTGAAGGCGTCCGGATATAACAAGAAAAACAAATGTAAAATAGAGTATCCTAGTTTATCATCAGCCATACGCCCAGTACCTCATTCATTTGAAATCCCACTGCCAGTTTTCAAAGAATTACCTTCTTTGTTACAAGAATACGACTATGGTGGAAATCGAAGTGACACCAACTAAGTATAAAGATTTTGAAATGGAAGAGGACTCCATTCATAAGAGATTTGATCAGAAAGAGTTAAATGATTTGGCCCGGGATTTGGGACTTTCTAAAAAGGCTTCAAAGCTCTTAGCATCAAGACTTCACGAGAAAAACGTGCCTGAAAAAGCAGAAAAGAAATTGCATTTCCGCAATACTTTCGAAGTGACGGGTAATTTGTGTATTGCCATAACATGAATGGTTTAATGGAGGAGTTGGGAATTCTAGCCTATAACGCAACTGAATAGCGACTGTTTATTGATAGCTCAAAGCGGAGCTTAAAGTGTGTCCTCCTCCACAATGGAAACTTATTTGGTGCAGTCCCCATAGGCCACTCAGTTTGTGTGCATGAAGAATATGAAAATATAAAGAGTGTCATTGATTTGTTGCAATACCACATGCACAAATGGATCATCTGTGTTGACCTTAAAAATGGCACGCTTCCTTCTTCGCCAGCAACGAGGATATACCAAGTATCCCTGTTTTTTGTGTATGTGGGATAGCAGAGCTTGTGAGAAGCATTGGCTAGAGTCTAATCGCCAAGATATGAACTCAAACCTGATGATCCAAGCATTCTAAATACATCAGCCGCTTGTTGACAGAAACAGTATTATATTTCCACCTTTGCATATAAAATTGGGCCTCATGAAGTAGTTTGTTAAAGCTTTGCCAACTGAAGGAGACTGTTTCAAGTACCTTATTTCAGCATTTCCTCGTCTGTCTTCTGAAAAGATAAAGGCCGGTGTGTTTGACGGTCCACAGATTCGGCAGCTCATTAAAGATGAACGTTTTATTGGGACAATGACAGAAATCCAAAAGAGTTCGTGGTTGACATTCAAAAACGGTGTCAAAAATTGTCTTGGGAAGACGCGAGCAAAGAATTACACAGAAATTGTCCAGCAACTTTTAGAGCAACTGCTTGGTTGCAGATGAGATGTACATATGGTGACTGACTACAGTTGAAGCATCAGGCGAGATTGTCCACAGAATCAATACTCCACGAAAAGCTATAAACGAAAATTTTTACCTTGATATGTATGTTTGCCGTTTGGTTAAAGAAACTTATCACTTTTATGAATAAAATTATTTTCTTTGAACATTTTGCTTGGTAATTGTTTCTTTAATTTATAATTGTGTGCACATTTTGTATATTATTTAGAACGAAAAATGATATCCTATGGCTTAAAAATGTGAAGTGATAGACAAAAACTGTGATCATTTTCGCATTTAGACGCCAAAAATAAGTCAAAAACAAGTGTCAGGTCTTATCCAGGGAAATGTGTGTTCCCCAGGGAAATTATTTGGTATTGTCAAAATGGATGGCCTAAGCACAGGTCTAAGGTGCCAACAGAGCTACATGTTTATTATCAAAACAAACACAATATTTATTTTGAAGAAGATATACCGTTTTTCGAAGATCGTGCAATAATACCACCCCATCTGCAAAAAAATATACTAATAGAAAACAAAAGGCAGTGAAAAGGATCTGATTTACTGGCCTTTAATGAATCGGGACATTGATACAATGATTCAGACCTGTAGGGTTTGTCAGCACTTCATGAGGAAAAACTGTAAAGAGCCAATCATGTTTCACGAAATACCACCATTCCGTTTTTATAAGCTGGGTATGGATATTGTGGAGTAGAGAAATAAATGCTTTTTGATTATTAGGAATTATTTTTCAAAATGGTTAGAAATTTTAGAATTCAAATCATTTTGCTATCTATGGTATTCCAAGGCCAATAGTTTGTGACAATAACCCTTTCAATTCATTTAGGTTTAAAGAATTCGCTAAATTGTTAGATTTTTTATTCAGTATTCGAGTCCATACTATGCAAAATCAAATGGTTTTGCCGAAAAAATGGTAGGGATTGCAAAATATTTAGTAAAAAAATCACACCATGACAATCAACAACTATTTCTAGCTTTATTATAATTTCGTAACACACCCATCAAAAGTTTAAGCGCGTCACCATCCCAAATCTTGTTTAGTCGAAACTGGCGCACACTAATTCCCATGCATGTTAAAAAACTCGAACCTAAAATCATTGAAGACGTTCCCAAAAGAATAAAAGATTTTGAAGAAAAAGTTCAGGAACACTATAATAAAACTGCAAGAACTGACAAAGATATTAAAATAGATGATAGAATTTATTTTCAAAAACAGGATCAATTATGGTATCCAGGCTTTATCGTAGAACAATTGGATTATTCAAGAGGAGGGAATGGGGAAACATATCGAAAAAATAAAAGTTTCATAAATAAATGCACTTCCGAATAAAATTCGGCTGGTCAAATTGACGACATTAATAATAATAGTAAAGAAAGTATTGGTCCTGACGGTATACATACATGCTGGTAGAATCTTGATAACATCGATATTGAAAACACCCTAGCGTACAGAGTACGGAAGAGGTGTTAAACAACCAGAAAGATATCGTCCCTACTAATTTATTTTATTTTATATGTATTATTTTATTTTATTTAAATAAAAATTGAGTTATTGAAATATGATTGAATATTGTTGAGGCAAAATAAAATAAAATAAAATATGTTGAGTTAAAATAAATATTGTATTGCTAAAATAAAAAACGTGTAACAAACAAGTCTTTATGAAGTAAATATAAATATATAAAAAGTATATAAAATATGAAGTAAATATAAATTAAGGCATAAAAGGAGAGATGCAGTGCGATTCCAAGAAACTCAAGTATATATGGCCTTAGGATAAGCGATATAGCCTTGGCTAGCTTTCCCATTTCCACAGAAATGGACAGTTTAAAATTTTATACTGCTGCACTACCCGGGCTTTTTAATAAGCTACCAGTCAAAATTAGATTCATAGTAAAACCCGCCCGTGAAATCCATTGAAGTAAAAAAAATTGTCTTTTGTGTGGATAATCCTACAGTTAAGACTTTTGTAAATACAGCTCTAAAATTTCAATGATTATGTTGAAAATGCTCGTAAAGTAATGTTGTGTATTTTGTTTTCATTCACTTGTATTACTTCATATTATTATTATACTCTGTATTGTATTGTTTATTAATTTTTTGTTGTATTAACCCCAAGTGAAATTTAAAAATTAACTCTGAACTCCAATGAAGTTAAATATAAAAGTCCGTGACTTTTGGATTAAAACAGATTTTTTGATAAAAAAATAATTTTATTTTTCAACGTAGTCTCCCTTGAGCTCTATACACTTTGTTCAACGCTTCTCCAATTTTTTTATCCCTTCCAAAAAAAATGATTTATCGAGGTCCTCAAAATGACGAGGTGACTTCATCATTGGGGTCAAATCTTTTTCCACCAAGCCATTTCTTCAGGTTTGGGAACAAGAAGTAGTCGCTCGGAGCCAAATCTGGTGAATAGGGTGGATGAGGGAGCAATTCATAGCCCAATTCATGGATTTTTGCCATGGCAACTGCACATGTGTGCACCCTTGCATTGTCTTGGTGGAAAAGAACTTTTTTCTTGGCCAAATGAGGTCGTTTTTTTTTCAAATCGTCATTGAATCGGTCCAATAAGTTGGCATAATATTCCCCATTGATTGTTCTTCCCTTTTGAAGGTAGTCAATGTGGATTATCCCGCGTGCATCCCAAAAAACCGTCGCCATAACTTTATTGGCTGACAAACCCACCTTGGCCTTCTTTGGCGCCGATTCACCCTTAGAAACCCCCTGTTTTGACTGTTGTTTGTTCTCTGGTGTGTTGTGATGGATCCATGTTTCGTCCACGGTTACAAAACGGCGCAAAAACTCCTCCATATTGCGATTAAACAAAGCCAAACCTTCCTGTGAAGTTGTTACACGATTGCGTTTGTGGTCGACTGTGAGCAAACGCGGCACCCATCTTGCGGAAAGCTTTCTCATGCCCAAGTGATCATTCAAAATTGAAACCACTGAGCCATGCGAGATCCCTACGGCTTCCACAATCTCTCGCACTTTCAATCTTCGGTCGGCCAACACCATATCGTGAATTTTTTCGATTGTTTCGGGTGTAGAGACCTCAACTGGGCGTCCAGGACGTTCGGCATCTTCAGTGCTTGTACGGCCACAACGAAATTCAGTAAACCACTTTTTTACCATTGAAATCGATGGTGCAGAGTCCCCATAGTATTTATCAAGCTTAGCCTTGGTCTCGGTAATGTTTTTTTTTCGCAAGAAATAATGCTTAATAAGCACACGAAATTCACTTTTTCCCATTTCCTCCTCAAATTAGTGAGTAGTCTGATAAAAATAGCTGTCAAACACAAACTAACTGACGCAGCAGGTTTAAATTTTGACAGGAGTCAACTGACAAATGCCTGTTGACAGGAGCAGTGTTGCTATTTCAGTAAAGAGGTCAGAAATTCAAAAATTGACCCGCCCTCGTATCTAAGGTAACATTTGTATGAATTGTAATTTTATATTAATGAATGTAACTTTAAAATTGTAATATGTAGGTACATATACATATAGAAATAGAATAGATACAAAAAAAACCTTGGGTAGAGCTTGACCTTCTATTTCGTTTTGAACCGGATTTTCCGACCACCTTCGCTGAACATTGTAAAGCCAACTGATTTGATTAGTCAGAATCCACTATTCAATCTTAATTTGGAGACCTCCGGGGATTCGCATACTGGACTGAACTAGCTGGACCTTTAAGTTTAAGCGGCATTTTCCTTCATAAAATACAGTAAAGTGTTCGCGTCATTTAAACCACCCGACATTGATTTTATGTGCGACATTGTCTGCGCAATTTTCTTGATCTTTAACGACAGAACCTAAGAATTTATGTTGTTCGCACTTTGGTACGATGACATCTTCTAAATAGATGTCAGGACTTAGGTTTCCAGGTTCGGAAAAACGAGAAAGCAGATATTCGGTCTTAGTAAGACTGCTTCGACTGCGGTTGTTGTAGAGAGCGTTTACCGATGACAATATCATGCTCACCTTACCGATTTCTCCCATGACGTGTACCTGGGCTCTCTCACTTGCCATTCCGGCTTAGCTCATCCCAGTGTGGGGTGAGAATTTATAGAAATCTCTTTTAATATTGTAGACGAGCTGAATAATTATACATTTTGGTCATGTATATAGACTGGTGGACCGAGTAAATGAAACCAACTTGACTTCTTATTCAAACTTAGTACATAATTATTCTATTAAAACAAAAAAGAACAAAAACTCATAGAAAAATGTACCTAACAGAAAAAAACATATAATATTAAAGAAAAACGTACTAGGTATCGCGGGATACCACCTTGATCTGAACTTATTCAGAAAATTAAAAATACAAGTTTATTCATCTAAATCTATGTATATTGTCCCCTTCAAAGTAATCCCCATCGACTGCAACACACTTATACCAGCGCTTGATCCAATCCTCGAAACATTTTTTATATTCTCGGCTGCTGAAACGCGTTCCCTGTAGTGGTTTTTTAACTCGATTGAACAGAAGTCACTGGCAGCCAAATAAGGTGAATTCAGTGGCTGTTGAATGGTATTTGTTGCATTTTTCGTCAAAAAATTACCAATAATGATGTCACTGTGCGGCGATGCGTTATCTTTGTGCAACATCCACGAGTTTTCTGCACACAATTTTGGTCTCTTTCGGCGAATTGCTTCACGCAAACGTCTCATGACGCCCAAATAAAACAAGGACTCTTTGTTTACTGTCTGGCCTTCTGACAAAAATTCATGATGCACTACATCGTTGTAATCCATGAGAACCGTGAGCATTGCCTTCTTTTTTGACTGAAACCGACGTGGTTTTTTTGGTCTCGGCTCATTGACGCTGGTGTCTGGATTGCGTGTCGTACTCATATACCCACGTCTCGTCTCCAGTAATGATCCTTTTGATGAATGTGGGATCGGATTCAGCCTCGCAAATCATCTCTTTTGCGACGTCAACACGGTCTCTTTTTTGCATGAAATTGAGGTCTTTCGGCACCAACTTCGCTGCTATACGACGGAAACCCAAATCATCACCCAAACCGTCTTGGACGGATCCATAGGTAATGTTCAAGTCCTCCGCTATCTCTCTGATGGTTAATTTGCGGTTATTGACCAACATTTCTTTTACTTCATCAATGTTTTCATCGGTTTTCGATGTGGATGGTCTGCCACTGCGTTCATCATCTTCGATTGACTCACTACCACTTTTGAACCGCTCGTGCCACTGTTAAACGACCGTTTTCTTTAGAGAATCCATTCCAACATTTCCAATGTTCGCGCACCATTAAATCCGTTTTTTACGCAAAATTTAATACATTTTCGTTGTTGCAAATTTAAATCCATTTCTAAAATTGTAAAAAATCACCCACACACACAGCGATGGATGTACTCTTGGCTACGTAACTTTTGCAAATGTTAAGCTATGACTGTAAGATTTAGAGAGAATGTAAACAACAGATTTATCAACTTAACAAAAAAACAGGACTCAAATCGGAACAATGGGAGCGCCACGCAGTGGTGTGGTGCGGGAACGTTTTGATCAAGGTGGTATATTTTGTGCTATCATAATGACCAATAATAAAATCACTCTCTTACCTCTGAAATCCGCTGTTCGCGGCGTCAGGATCAATTGATTGACTTACACCTTTTGTTTGGACTTTTTTTTATTTCATTTCTTTATTTCTAATTTTTATTGTTTCTTTTTTTTAGCCAACATACTACCACGGTTCACAATTTGTTATTATTGTTTTTTCCTACTAACGCAGATCACTTAAATATGGCTTCTGTGTCTTTTTCTTTCGATAATTTTGTTAATTCTTTTAGGTTTATTTATTTATTTTTTTCGAAGGAAATTCTGCACTTTGGTTTATTTAATTTTTTTTTCTCTCTTATAGGAGTGAAAGAGAAGAAACACGAGTTAGATAGATAGTGCGGACGTGTTTTTCTTTTTGTCCCGTATACCGACTTCAGTCAATTTTCCACTTTACGTAAATTGCCGATGTTTACAAATTCAGCCGTGCCAGTTGAACCCCCCCCCCCCCCCCCCCCCCCCCACAAGAACAAAAAACAATGGGAAAGTGTTGTGCTAATGTTCTGTGCTCAATTGTTGACCCCAACGCCGAATGTGTGCATCGGACTTACCAGGAGTTCTATTAACCTACCTCAAGGAGTATTACAGTCTCTTAACTTTTACTGCGACAAGTGGAAAGAGATCACCTTGGCTGACGTTATGCTGGTAATCAAGTCTATTAATGCAATGCTAACGGAGAATGGTCATATTAATAGAAACATTCTTGGAAGAATAGAAAAGTTTGAAGACTCAGTAAACTGTATTGAAAAGTCCACAGGAAGAAAGATTGAAAAGCAACTGGTAGCAGTCCAAAATCTGTCGAAAAACCAATCTAATCACGACGACGAGAGCGAAGTGATAAAAAATCAATTCGGTGGATTAAAGCATTAATCAAAATAAATTTCGCAAACCTCCTTAAATCCAACGTACTTACCCACATAAACGACTACCAATCTCCTCCGTGCAGATCTCAACTAGCTTTTTCAATCCTCCTCCAATACAACACATCCCACCCCGCATCCATCAGATCCTACGCTCGATGACCGTAGCGAGAATTCATAACGACTCGGTTCAAAGTTGCCGAAATCGGTAAAGAAGTGAGAATGGCATCCTACAAAATCAACGGAATACCCGACCAATTTCAATTCCAAGCTAGTTCCTCGTACAATGTCTCAATTCATAATGAATTAGTAGACACGGAGTCTCACATGCCATCATTTTAAACTACTCCTCCCGCCGCCCTATCAACGGAAACCGAAATCGCGCTGCCTTTACCAGCTACCGCTCGCCGCTTCCGCACGCAAACTGCTCAAATAATTCGAAGCTGCATGAATCCTCTCCGAATGGAAAAGCAGACTCGAAAAGCTGAAAAAAGGAAACCATACGGCATTCTACGATGCGGAATTTCTTGCACCGAAATTATGCTATCACTATTAGCGAGTGCCAGATGATTTCCCCTGCTGACTTCAAAAGTCCTTGCAGCTTCAAAATCAACATCCCAACCAAATATTCGTAGTTGTTCCCTACTTCCCATGATAAGGCCACTAAACCTGGGAAGATAAGTATCACTAAATGTTCGGCATAACGAGAAAACCCACACCTCGACCATAATCAAAGTTCTAAAATTAAACGTAGTTTTAATGATACGCTTAAAAAAAGACGCCTCTCCAACTCCCTTCCAAAAGTAACAAAGAAAGATGTTAACAAAAAACGAAGCTCTAATCCTGATCATAACTGCAGCTTCAAAACAAACACATTCCCCAATTTTAGTCATCTGTCCTCAATTATACGACACAAAGCCCTTACACATCAACCCTCCAATTCTTTAATTTCCCCAGTTCCACCCAAGCTCCGGGTCCCAACGCGTGTCTCTCAACTTAACCCCAACCACCTATATCATCCATTCTCAACCTTCTACGCCACCAAACCCAGCTAGCAACTCATTTCCTAACTTCGACCTTAAAATTGAAGCTAAGTACCCTAATTATTAACTCCCGTACGTTAAATCCCACATCTCATCCCTAGTCCAACTCCATATACAAAGATTTACCTCCACTCCTTCCTCCACTGCCCATATTCAGGATCGCCTTTTTCCCCCCGCAGTTAAACTGACACAGAAAATAAATGGCGCTACAGAAAGTCGCTATGCACTCTCTAGGCTTAGAGAAAGAAAGATATACGAAAACATTCGTCTCTTTCTTGCCTATCTACATGACAAATTGGATTCGGTCTGTTACGAAGGGAAGACCGAAACCAGCGTCATGGTTTCCATCCAGCAGGGAGGCCTCTCTACTGACCCTATCAGTCTCAGGAACCGTTACGTCAGGTAACGCGAGATTTTTAGAGAAAGTGGCTGACGACCTTACTGCATGCGGCCACTACGTCCACTCTATGCGAGTCCCACAGCCGATCCGAGTCGAGCCGAGCCGAGCCGACCACGATAATTTTTTTCGTCCATTACTTGCTCCCTTGCCAGCACTTAAACCATCCCGCCTCATACCTCCACCCCACAACAACCCTCTTACTTATTACTACCGGAATGTAAGAGTTCTTCGCTCTAAAACCAATGCAGTTCTACGCCAATCGCATGCTATTTAACTGATTCCCGGCATAAAGAACCAGGAATTGTCCCCCTCTACTTTTACTGTTTTTCGCGACGACGACTGTCCGTCCTAATGATGATTCCCCCTGATGAAGCGTCGTACTGGCGATCCACAACAGCCTTTATTCTTGCCCCATTACCATTTCTTTATCCTCTAAAGTCGACTTTGTTGCAATAAAAATATCCCTTTACGTCATATGTTGCTACATCCTACCAGCTCAACCTATCGAATCTTACCAACTTGCTATCGATGCGATCGACCATTTAATTGACCTGTCTGACTCTATTGACGATGTCCTTATTTTCAGCGACCTTAATTTTACTCAGCTACACGGGATCCCATCAGATGATCAATCGTTTTTCATCGCTTCAAATGCCAACTCAGCTAAGTAAAGTCTCTTCGTAGATCGATTAACAGGCTCAAGTCTATACCAAATCAGCGGTATATGCAACTACATGGGCAGGCAATTAGACCTTATTTTGACAACAGATTCAATTAAATCCTCAGTCTCATTTTATCCCCTCTCTCTGACAACAATCGATAACTACCACCCTCCCCTTCTTCACTAGTTTTTTCATAACTCCTCTGTCCAGTCCACTCCCCCCAGATTCTCTCAGGCACTGATTTTCATAAAGCAAGCTTTAACAAAATCAGTGACTATCTCAGCAGATCCCCCTTTAACTTTCACAACCTAAGCACCTAAATGATGCCATATCCATTTCTTATAAAGAAATATTTAATTAGTTTGCCCTTTACGTTCCGTTTTCCCACCTTAAAACATTTACTAGTCCTCCCTGGTATAATCGCAAGCTTCGTTGCTTACGCAATAAGAGGAACAAGGTTTGGGCTGTTTTCCTTCGCACCAGATGCTTTTCCGACTATTCCAACTATCTTGGCGCTTATCTTCATTTCAGCGAACTTCACGATTTCCTTTACTAGCGCTACCTTAATAATGCGCAAGTCAACCTTATAAATGACCCTAAATCCTTTTTCCAATTTGTTAACTACAAAGAAAGTCCGGAAGTCCTTCCCTCTCTTTCAGCAACAAATCATCAACCGATCCACTCACCATTGCCAACATATTTGTCGCCTTTTTCAAACAACGCTTCACCAATGACTCCTTCGTACCAGATCCATCCTATTTTAATTTCTCCAATGGCCCACTACTCTCTCACACCTTGGACCCGTCTTATATCGAATATAAGTTACACCAACTTAAAGACGAATTCACACCCGGCCTAGATGGTCTCCCTGCCATATTTCTTAAAAAGTGTTCTTCCTCTCTTTCCCTTGCCCTTTCCAATTTCTTTCGTCTTCCACAAGGAGAATTTCCTCAGGATTGGAAAACCTCCTTCATAACCTCGATCCACAAAAAGGGATCAAAGAACGAAATAACAAACTATCGTCCAATCGCTAAACTCTCCCATATACCCAAACTCTTCGAAAGTATTTTGTATGAAGCTGTAAGCTTCCAATGCAATTTACTTATTTCCCCTAGATAACATGGCTTTCTGAAGGGTAGGTCAACCACCACAAATCTCGTTGAATTCGTATCCTTTGCCCACTCTGCCATAAGGAAAGCAACGAAGTCGATGTAGTTGAAACCGATTTCAGCAAGGCCTTCGATAAAATCTCTCATCGATTAATACTCTTCAAATTGTCTGCCCTCAGCTTTGAACGCATGCTGTTAAAATGGATAACCTCTTACCTCGAAAACAGTTTTTACAGTGTTCGTTTTAGGTCAGCCCACTCGTCTCCATTTTTGGCCACCTCTGGAGTTCCACAAGGCAGCCATCTCGGTCCCCTTCTTTTTATATTAACCATAAATGATCTCGACAGGATCATCAGACACTCGTCTGTCTCCCTTTACGCCGACGATACCAAATTTTTAAAAACTATTTCCTCACCCTATGACCCTTCCTCCTTCAACAAGGACTTGATAGTTTTTCGATCTAGTGCCTCAAAAATTGTTTGAAACTTAATATACCTCAATGCAAATCCAACACCTTTTCACATAAACGGCACCAACCTCCTCCCCGACTCTACCTTCTCCACAACCAACCCATCTCCTCCATTCAATCTCTTCGCGACCTCGGCATATCGTGTGATAGGAAGCTCAACTTCAGTTTACATATGGATGGGATAATCCTTTAAGGACTAGGTTTTGTAAAACGGTGGTCCAAATAATTCACCAACCCATACGTGACCAGGTCCCTCTATATTACTGCTGTGGATGCTTGGGAGGTTGCACAACAGAGATCTTTGAAAAGAGTCTTCTTTATGAGTACCCCGTGCTCCAGGTACTCCGGTTGGCAGGTGATTTCTCCTTACGCTTTCCCGTTCGCTTACCCTTTTAAAGGCGCTGATCCAAAAATCAGCCTGGTTTGTTTTCTTTCGGGTGGGAGCTTATCCGTACCACGAAAACAAACAAAAAACTAGCTCGGGTTTTTTTTCAACCTTACGAAACAAAAAACAACTATCTACGAGAAAGTCTAAGAACTTTACTATATGTTATGTACATACCTTGGAAGTGCGTCAGAATGAAAATCTGTAGAAGACATATTACCGGTTCCAGAGATCAGATCGATAGCAGGAATTTTTTTAGCGGAAATGCTGGGAACATGTGTAAACGCAAGACGTACTGTAAGCATCGCATCAAAGCGGTTTTTGAAGATCTTTTCAAGAGTATCAAATAAATTATAATGCGTCTCTAGGATGATCGATTTTAGTTGTTGATTGAAATTTTTCAGTTTCTTTTGAATCCATGATAAATAGTTTGTTTTAGTCTGGCATTATTTTCTTCAAGGTGTTTTATGAATTGAGATTTGTTGTCCTTAATTTTTCGCGTAAGAGGGAGTTTCAATGCTAAAGAGATTAGTTGAAAAAGACGGAGATGGTGAACTGATTGACATGTTGCTAGTACAGTGTAGCTCAGTAATCTTGGCAGCATTGCTGTCCTTGGCTGGTTTTGCTGATGAAGTCGTTTCTTTGCTCACCAATAGAAGAGCGCTTTGTACACTACATCAGATGACATTTACGACAATAGCTAACTGGCGTTAAAACAACAACTATTATCGGAAAATTTACTTTGCGAAACTCGGCGGAAAACGACTCCCAATTCGAAAGATATTTCACGCAAATGAAAAAACACGGCTTTGATATGTAGCTACGAAACTTTTTGGAATTTAACAAGTTGTTATACTTTGTAGTTATATTAACTTGAAATCTAATACAGCGAAACACTTTGGTGCTTAGGTTATAACAACTGTCATACTTATCGATATGAGTATATTTTGAATTATTAGCGGCATCCAAATAAGATCTCTGCGAACTCTGTTGAACGCTTTTATCAAGTCGATGAAAATAATATGCATATCCAATATCAAAGGATCGCGTTGTATTTCCCTTATTATTAATAAACTTTGAATCGCGTCATGTGTCGACCTGCATTCCACAAAGCCGCGTTGACTGGCATGGAGTTTAATGATATTGCACTGTCGACTGTCTATGTATAGTATAACTCTCTCGTATATTGGTTTTACCGATAAATGGTTGTTGCATTTCTCGTGCCCCTTTTGCCTTTACACAGTGGAACAAGAAAACTCTCCTTCCACCGGTTAAGTATTCGATCGCCTTTCATAATTTTGCTTAACAAAATCTCGTGCCATTAAGCCTACGATTATTACACACACTTCGGAGGATATGTCCGACTATTTGCTGGTTTGTTTACGTCAGCGGAGGGAATGGTACTGCGGAAAAATTCTTCGCTTAATTATGCGCTAAGGAACTCTTTCAATCTCATGCAAATCTCTACTTAACATTCTAAATGGATTATGTTTTTCCAGCTTCCTCTATGAAGTCGGACAAAGCTGCTGGACCCGATGGCTTAACTGTTGAAGTGCTTAAATAAGCAGTTAATAATTGGATACAATCCCAATCCGGGTCGACGAAAGTATTCGTATTCCCGACGATCCTAGGGAAGAGAGATCTTCAGAACTGCGCCAACTACAGGGGAATAAGTCAGCAACCCAATTTTTAGTGTCTTCATTAAACGTGAAGCGCTGCTCAGAGAGGTCATGCTACATTGTTCTAAATGAGTGATAATCCGAGGGAACAATGTTGGGTGAATACGGTCGTGCATTATGTTCCCGAGCAATGTCATGCTGGAAAATAATTGTGTAATGTCTGAAGTTTGGCACCCAACCTGTTACCGTGGGTGCATGGTTGTAAAGGACCTACAAAAATAAAAAAAACAACATCTTAAGTAAAACAACCGGAGGAGTAAACTCCACATCCACAAGAGAGAGGGCTAGCGAAATAAATGACAAACCTAACGAACTCCCAGGAAAAACTACATTGAGCTATGCACAAATAATAAAAAATCTAACCGAAATACTCGTACATACACATGCTAAAAATGAAGACAAAAGATTACTTTGAACCATACTTGCAAAACTTGATGAGCAACAAAAATTCATCTTAAGCCTGCAAGTGCGGTTAGAAAAAATAGATCAGTTCTTACAAATTAAAACCCATGATTAAGCTTCTTAGAATTATGTTGTGATATGCAAATGGCCTGATTTCACACTGAGATGAGCTTCAAGCAATACTTCAAACAGAAAAAATCGACGTATATTTGTAAAACACATCTTACTGATCAAACTTATTTCGAAATTAAAAACTACAAAACTTATCGTGCAAATCACCCATTCGACAACTCAAGAGGAGGAAGTGCAATAATCACTAGAGAATCTATTGAGCATTATGAAGAAGATAAATTGCGGACGGAAGAGTTCCAAGCATCAACTATGTCCATTACAACTAAACGTCAAAAACTATGTCTTACCTCAGTCTACACATAACATCAATACGAGCAATAGAAAAATCTACTACTTAAACATAATAACAGATTCATAATGGGCGGTGACTTTAACGCATACATTGAGGCTCTCGGATAATCACAACCAAAGGACGTGAGCTATTAAGAGCAATTCAGGATCGAGGATGTGATTTTATCTCCACTTGTAAGCCAACATACTGGCCAACAGACAAAAATAAGATACCAGATCTTATCGATTTTTTTATTATGAAGCAAGTTTCAAAAAACTTTCTCATGATAGAAGATCGGACTAATTTAAACTCCTACCACTCTCCACTGTATCTCACTCTTAGTGAATGCTTTATTGTTACAAATCCAAATCTGCATCTTAGAAATAAGTTTACTAATTGGCAATATTTTAGAGTCTTAATAGATCAAAATCTAAATTTTAATAGACTGTTGACTGATGAAACGGAATTAGGAAATTAAGTACTTTTATTTACCAAACAAATACAAAGTGCAGCATGGAAAAGTACTCCTACTGTAACAAAGAAACTGACAGAAATTAAATGTCCAGGGCTAATAATGGATCTTGTAGCTGAAAAGAGAACGGTTAGAAAAAAATGGCACCAGACTACAAATCACTACTTAATAGGCTAACTACATTGATAAGGCACCAGTTAAAAATCAGTCATTCAACAGATTTGTGAGTGAACTTTCTGCTGATAAGCAAACAGAATATTCTCTTTGGAAGTCTACCAAATACTTAAAATGTCCAATCAACAGAATCCACCTTTGGCTAAAACAGACACCGAAAAGGCTGATTTATTTGCTAGATACTCAGCAAATGGAGACCTTCCAACCCAATATATCTCAACTTGTTAAGGTTTGGCCAGAAGTAGATCAGGCGGATGAAAAAATTCCCTTCACTTCGCCGAAGAAAATCAGATTTATTGTCAAAAACGATCTCAAACGCAAAAAATCACCTGGATTCGATTTAATAACTGCTGAGGTCCTACAAGAACTGCCATCGAGAGCTTTTCTCAAGTTGGCAATGCAATGGATGTCGCAAAGTCATTCGACAAAGTGTGGCACGAAGGCCTTATTAACAAAATAAAACAGCTCTTTCCAAGGGAATATACAGAAGTGCTAGGGTCGTATCTCACATAAGGGTTACTATATTCAGAACTCAATGAAATTATGGTTAGGGTTCCACAAGGGAATATTCTAGGTCCAGCTCTATATCTACTCTTTACCAACGACATACCAACACCTTCAAATTGTACAATAGCTACTTTTGCTGATGACACAGCTATTCTTACAGTGGCGAAAAATGAACGCGTTTCGACTGAATACCTTCAACGTGCTATAGATAGAGTTGATAGATGCACCAAAAATAATCGAATTATCTTAAATTGCTCAAAATCAGTTCATGTAAATTTTACGAATAAAAAAATTTTGGGACTTCCTATATTTATATCTGGAGCAGAAATATCCTTTTCTAATTCAGCTAGATATCTGGGGACGAACTTAGACGCCAAGCTTAGATGGGAGGAACATGTTAAAAAGAAAGGAGGAGAACATAATTTCAAGCTAAGAGAACTAAACTGGCTTATCGGTAGAAAATCGCCTCCATCGATTGAAAACAAACTCGTAATTTATAAACAGATACTAAAACTGGGGATGTGCTTCCAAAACCAATATTGATATAATCCAACGGTTTCAAAATAAAGACGTAAGGGACATCGTCAAGGCACCCTGGTATGCAAGACAGTCCGACTTACACCGCGTCCTTAACCTCGAAACGGTAGAAGAAACCATCGCCAAATATGCGAGAAAGCGCTTTATGTGGCTGAGAGAGCACGTGAACCAAGAAGCAATAATCCTGATTAATACCTCTGGAATGATGCGACGACTTAAACGTATCAAATCACACGAGCTTTGCGGTTAACTTAACATTTTCTTTATTTAACTTAACTTGTATAAAATTATTAAATGTAAAATAACAAATATTGCCAAAATCTTAAATTCATAAAAAATTCTTATAATTACGCTGTATTGTACATACAATGTACTCTTTATTTTTATTTTTAAATTAAAACTGCTCGTTAGTATAGTATATACTAGTAGTAGTACCCTGAAATGTTACATATTTTATAACGTTTCAATAAAAAAAATGTCTGAAGTGCAAATGGAAGCATTTTTCCTTGAGTGCGCAGCTCAGTCGTATGTTCAGTAGAGTGCCCTAATGATGGTTTCGTTCAGTTTGAGAAGCTCTTAATAGATGACACCAAGCTGAACTAACAAAATACACAGCATGAGTTCTTTGCCATGAATATTCTGCATGACTGTCGATGTTGAAGAATTGCCAGGTGATCTCCATATTTTCATTCTTATATGGCATAAGAAGTATTTTAATGCCAAAAATCGGTTCATTCAGTTCATTTCCTTGCTTTTGAATCATTGCCAATACTTTTGAAATTGCTTATTGAGTTACTTGCAATGCAATTACAAGCCCTTGTTGCATTTGGCACGAATCTTCATTCAATATTGTTTCCAATATTGTCTGTGTACAGTTTCGTCCTTCCGCTGTGCTCTTTGTCTTCGACGTCAAAATCACCATGCTTAAACTTTTGAAACTACCCACGACAACTTCGTAAACTTAAGGCAGCCTCACAGAATGCGTCTACAAGAAATCGATGGCCTCAGCAGCAGTATTCTTTAAATTAAAGATGTATGTAGTTAGACATTTTCGCTTGAAAAGAAATACAATATAAGATGTTGATACAAAATCGTTACAGTGGTTATGTCGCTCCATGGGTGCCATCCAACATTTATTGGGGAGACTAAATTCTTAATGGAAGTTGACTTGATGTTGATTTCTAGTCAACTACTCATCTTACTTGATTTTCGTTAACTGAAAAAATGGATGATATGTCTTTCGGGCGACGCTGGGATTCGAACACCGAACCGTCCGATTTGGAAGCCAGTCCACTACCACTTGAACCACGGCCACCCACTTACTTCTGCAGTCATCTTTTGTAAAACGGCGGAGATTTATTTGTAGACCTGATAAAATTTAACAACTATTTAAAATAAATTTTTAATAACTTTTTTACATAATTCGCACATGCTTAATGGATTATGAACGCCCTTAAAATGTGTGCAATTATCGCGGGCGTGAATTGCTCCACAACAAATTATTCTTAAGGACTCTCACAATAGATTTGCATTTTCACCCGTATACTATGTATACTATACAATTCAATTGTCGCAACAGCTACAGAAAAAATATTAGAAATGGTGCGAGATCTGTGAACAGGGGTTTTACTCGTACAACTCGGTATTGACAGCAGCGAGGCACATTTCGTTGTGCGTATTTGCCCATTTATATATCTAAAAGAAACAACTCTATGTGAATACCTTCGTCATAAGTCCAATATTCATTGCACTGGCTTTTAAGAGAATAATGTTTGCTTATGGTCAAATATGTTGTCTAAAGTATCGTTTTGCTATTCTGTTGTGCCCAATTGCCTCAGATTGCATTTTATTCATTAGTATCAAGCAAGATTGCTATGTGTATACCATCCAATATCCCTATTTTCACTGTAATGTAATATCGTAGTACCAACCAGGCAGTGCGGAAAGTTTTCCATATATTTTTTTTTGGTAGCACCTATTATCCGTAAAGGTTCTGGAGAATTTCCCAGAATTTCTGAAATATTGTTCTCTGAATAAGTTTGTTCAACTACTCATATACTGCAGCTCTGATTTGAGGTGATATGTACTCCTTACTTTGAACAAATAAAACTACGAATTTCTCCTCGCTCGAATTAAGAGGAAATTAAATTTCATCAGATTGAATACGCGGAACTCTGTATGAAAAACTTAAACTGAGGCTAGAAGTTTAAAAAAGGAAGCAGTCTTTTGCCGCACCCTTTACATGTAACATGGATAACAACATGCATAAATATAGCCCTCAAAACAAAATGCATATTATAAATGCAAATCAATTCAAATATAAATTCCCCAAAGTAGATAGGTGCTTTCAAAATTTACTCGAGAAATACAATAGTAAAATATGTGAGGCTTACCGAGGATTGTGAGGAATTTCGTAGAGAAATTGAGTTTTTCATAAAGCATTGGAGGTGAGGGGAAATACATAGTATTACTATGCATGAATTTTTTGGCTATTATAAGGATTTATTTGATCTCTTTTAGACTGGAGATATTCCATGAGTTCATTCGAAACAGAAGTATATCTGTAATCGAAGAATTTATTAAAAAACCAGGCAAGTTCGTGCTGGTTTTCATTTGTTATCGTTTTAATATCATTTATAAATAAATATTTATGTTTATTTAGAAGAACTAATGGCAAAGAAAATATAGCGTCATAAAGACAAAAATTGCTTGCTTACAGTAAATTATAATATATAATATGCCGAAGATTTGGAGGGGAGATTCCTTGATATGTTTCAATACATTCGAGAGAGAAAGGCTCCTACTGAAAATAGCATCTTTCAAGTTTATGAATGTTTGGTAACGAGTATGGTACTATTGAACTCATAATTATGAGTACTTTTTACTAATAATGTGCCAAAAGTAATTGAAGATCAAAAGTGATTTTTTTTGACTTTGCCATAATTTTTTGGGCAAAATATCTTATTAACCCCCACTGTTGGAACTTTTGAAACGTGTATCTAGTATTTGCGAATAAAATTGTGGCAATAAGTTTTCCTTTAGTCGCAACTGTCGGAAGGACTAACCAATGGATAGCCCAAAATTTAACGCGTAGTGCAACCAGTAAAAACTCTTAATTTTCAAGACAGTAGAAAATCATATTGAGGCAGTAAGTCTTCCCTGATTTAGTTATAGCAATATAAATTAAACAACACGGGATTTACATACCATAATGGTGGTATTAATACTATAAGTGAAAAAAAATTGTAGTAACGCTTTTTCGATTTGCTTTTATTTTAAATTATCAATTGTTTTACTTTGTTATCAAACCGTCTTTGAAAACCTGATTTTTATAACCCCCTCTAGTTAACACAACTTTATGAGAAAGTTTTAACTTATTGCAAGGTACTCGTACCATTATTATTAATAGATTTGTAAAATATAAAATGATTTATCGAATTTTTTAAAGAATGCTTAAAAATAACAAAAACGGCTAGCCACAGCGCCACAGCGCCAAATGTAAAGTAGTTTAATTATTCAATTAACATTTAATAATCATATTTCACCATCACTCATATGGTGTTTTTCTTATCTTCTTTCAGAAACAAACACTTATGGGTGACATGTATATATTATCTATTTTAAGCCTTGTTTTTTTTTAACGACTTTACTTATCACACACAAAACAAACAAAACAAATTTAATCTTATCATTAAAGATTTACTTAAATGTTGAACATTTATTTATAACTCAAAATGATTGTCGTCGTGGCCCCACTGTTTCTTGATAAAATCAGCAGCTCTCTCCGCCACCATTATTGTAGGTGCATTTGTGTTTACACTAACAATGTTTGGCATTATACTGGCATCACCAACTCTGAGTCCATTTATATCTCGCACACGTAGTTCTGAATCCAAAACAGCGCTTGGATCTGTACTTGGCCCCATTTTGATAGTGCCGGATACATGATATAGTGTTGTGGAAAGGTATTTCATATAGGACATCCAATATTCATCACTCTTATATGCTAACTTATCACATTCCGGCAGATTTATATGAATGAGTTGTCCACCTTGGTCCCGATACGCTGTAGTTTGTTCTAATTTCATTTGAAATTTAATCCCACGAAGTAGAGTTTTCTTATCGTCTGGATGATCTAAATAATTGGCAAACAGTTTTGGTGGATCTTTTGGGTCTGCACTTCGTAAACGTAATTTTCCAATAGATTTTGGCCTAAGAAGAACTACGTAAACTAATAGAATATGATTATTTTTATGAACTTCTCGAATACTGTCTGCAATGCTGTCTTTCAAGGTAAGGGATGTCAACCATAATTCTAAATTTGGAGTTCCACGCTGGAGAAACATGTGATGGTATAAAATGTCAGGAAATGGGCTGTTTGAGCTTTCATCAGAGTTTATAAGTCCCGCAATACTAGCAGTGCCATGACCTGCCAACAATCCAGATTGATTGATGAGGTAATTATAGGTAGCCTCAAGATTTCCTTTCATTGTTTCAGGTTTGACTTTGTTCTCATTTATTTTAAAAAACAGTGGAATGACGACATGATCTTGAAGGTTATCACCAACCTGAAGATTTTTTATGACAGGAATGTTAAAGCTTTTGAGATGATCTTTGGGACCGATTCCTGACAGCATTAAAAGTTTAGGAGAGTCTAGTGCTCCAGCAGAGAGCACCATTTCTTTGGCCACGTTCACTATGATTTGATGTTTGTTCTTATAGAGAAACGAAACGGCCGTCACTTGCTTACCTGTTTTATCAAAGTTTATTTTTGTCGCAACTGCATATTTGATTACATGTAAATTTGGACGGTCCCTGGCTTTTGCTAAAAATCCTCTGCCTGTGCTCGCTCGACGACCATTTGCGATTGTACCTGGCAAAGCAGTATAACCAATATCTGCACCCTCCTTTAATTGTTCAATGATAGGAATTCCTAGTTCCTTAGCACCAGCGAGGAGCATTTCACGTATTTCAGGATATGATACTTCGAACGGTCCTACATCAGCGCTTCCTTTTGATTTGCTGTTTTTAATGGATTTTTCAAAAAATGGAAGGACATCTTTCCACGACCAGTGAGGGTTTCCCTTACGCTCCCAATTATCATAATCTTGACTTAAGCCGCGCAGATACAACATGGCATTAATACTCCCTGACCCTCCAATCATTTTTCCTCTAGGCCAATAGCAAACCTGATTTTTGTACCCCATACAACTTTTTCCATCCGACTCAGTAAAATAGTTCCAAGCATGATCGGTGTGTTGCATACTTAAAAATAATGCAGGTATCTAAAAAGTAGATGAATAAAATGTTCTCAAATGCCTTTAATGTAATCATATAGCCTACCTCAGACTCTAAGGGTGGATCACCTCCTGCTTCCAATACCAGTACTTTCCAATTGGGATTTTCACTTAATCGACTTGCGATCACAGATCCAGCAGTTCCAGCTCCGATAACCACAAAATCATAAGTTTCGATTCCGCCTTGTAAAAGAGTCTCCCCATGGTCCTTTGGCCATGAATCAGGTGATGATAAAGCACACTGAGCAGCAAGTAGTGTTTGGAGAAGCGCCGACACAATGCCATTGCCAGCTCCAGTGCTTTGCTGCATACATTGAGCAGAAAATTGAATGCCAGTAGACATTTTCTCTGCGTAACATGTGTCCCTATCTGTGGGTTTTTAGTAACTAAAGCAAGAATAAAGCCCAAAAATACAGGTAACCAGTTTTATCTTCTATTGCGAGATCTACATACCTCCATCGATGAAATGTGTTTGTAATGTTTATTTACTTGTAGTTTAATGTTAATGCAATTGAGTATCTGTCTTATCTGTCATAAAATTTGTCTTTTATAATAAAGGCTTATCGTTTTTCTTTTCTTGTTTATGTTATTTGGTTATTTAATGAAATGCTTATCATGCTTCTATCACGCTTTGGCCTCTAAATTTTACCTAACTCCCACAGAAGGGACTTGCACGATTTCAGAAGTTGAACGTACGTTAAGCTTACGTAGGTAGTTCAGCACTTTACATATACATATTACTATTAATTTACTCTTATGAGTCAATTACAGTGAATATTTTAAGATGTTGGATTTTTGTTGGCATCGAATGGCCGCTGCTTTTGTATTTACGAATTAAATAATAGACAAAGGTGAATTGAGAAAATTCTGAACACATTGGCGTGGGCAGGAAAATTGTCCAAAAGAGAGGGAACGATTTTAATTTAAGTGGGGAGAAGAAGGGTTACTTCAACTGAGAATCCACGGCTTTACGTTTTTTCCCATATCATTCCATTTCTGACATATTTTTTCTTTTTACTTTTACTCGTTGATGAGAAAGGAAGTGCAAAAAGTGGATAAAGGGTATGTTTTAAGCCAACTGCTCAAATTTAAAAATTAAAAATGGTCCAACTCAAGCGTTCCACTTGTTAAAAAGTCTTCCATCTCCATGAAAATGTGAACACGATGTTAATGGGCAAGATTTTCATGCCCATGCCAATGTGAACAGCCACAAAGAAGAAATATTCGATGAGTTTTCGTGAATTTACTGATACAACTGAAAATAGAATGTCATAAATTTTTTTATCCGAATGCAACTTCCCTTAAATACTTTTCGGGAAATAAAAAACTTAAACATTTAAATACTCGTATTCTGCTAGTGTATCAAAATAAAGAAACCGATAGCGAAAAATTCCAGACCGCAATACTTGGCATTGCCTTGCTTAACCCTTTCGGACCTGAATTCAAATATATTACTTTTTAACTTTTTTTTGATGATTTTGAAGATTTTACAACTGGTAATTATAGTATCACCTTAAAAAAAATAAAAAAGGAGGGGGGTGTGATTATTTGAAGCCAGTACACCATTGAACCAATAGTACATTATAAATGGTACATATGTGTACCAGCAGTACTAAAAATGCCTACACTACAGATATGCGATATGCTTGAATCTACCGTACATTCTCGCGGACTTGGAGCTGTCATTCGTAGCATAAAACTGTCCTCAGGATCATTCCAAATTCGAAGAAAATTCTCTGCTACATAACCTTCACCTTCAGAATGCGTAGCCTCTTGTTCGGCCTCAGTTGAGTTCTTCGAATTTCTTGTTGCTTTCTCTTCTGAAGATTATACATCCTCAGAGTTGGCATCGTCTTCTGGCTCGTAATCGCTGCTACTGCCATTCGAAAAATCGCTTCCTGTGTTTTTCACAATCTTGCGTTTCGTCATTTGCTTGGGCATTTTACTTTTGCGAAAAAAAACGAAAAACCCCCAATTAGAAATGGTCCACACATAAACTGCCATAAAGTACTATTGGTACATATAACATAAGTACCACCATAGAGTACCACTGGTACACATGTGTACCATATATAAAAAAAGTGCTGAATAATCAGGCTGCTAATACATCTGTAGCTATTTTTTAAATGCCACTTCGAATAATGTAGCTTTCCTCATTGTTTTCTTTTCGGCGAATTCATGATGGTACGAAAGGAAAAAATTTGTTGTAATAGGATTAATATCGTTGTAGCATTGAAGAAGATCGGACGTGGTGTTGTTATTTTTTGAAAAGGTTGAAAATAAAACTTATATTTAATAAGAGTCAAATCGTTGTTTTAAATCGTTTGTTTTTGGTTGTTGATATTTTTTTTCCCCTCGTGAAACCGCTCACAAGGCTAACATTTTGGTGCCGAAACCCGGGAATCTTGAGATTCAAATAAAAACCACATCATATGTATCTATAATTCGTTCACGAATGAAATGATAAAAATATATTCACATCTGAAAGGATTGTGTTGCTGAAATTGGTAAATTAACAAAAAGTGCTTATTCAAATAAAATTTCTTTCAGTGCATCGTGAAATTCCAACTCTCGCTTCAAATAGAAAGCTTTCGTGGACGGTGACACTCGATCAGCGAAACTACACCATCAACCAAAAAATTGTTGCGTGAGGAGTGACGGAGTAAGGCAACCAAAGCTTTTACATTACCACATAAGCAGTCTTAACACAAAAGAACTTGGGGATCAAACCCACCAACATTAGCTCAGCTCAGCACCATCCACCATCATCACGAGAAGTTTTCAAATCATCGTGCGGGCTGTATAACAGACAATCATCAACTTTATGGATAAGCAGTAAGCTTTATACCTATACATAAGTTTTTATGCATGTTGATTAATTTCGTGCTGATAAACATAAGTAGTGTTGCTGGAGATTGGGTTCTGATATATTGAGGCAGGATAGTTGTTGCTATACGTATTGTTGCGAGAATTGGTTGATTGATTTGAAACTTGTTGCATGAGTCTAGTTGTTGGGATTTAGAATAATTTTCATTGGAGCTTATCGTTGTCATCTTATCAATTAAATTGTTACTGATTCCTCTCTTTTTTTTTCGTACCCCAATTAAATTCGCTCTCGAACTCCAGTTGGATAATTAGTTTTCATTTGGAAATGGGAAGCGACAAGGAATCCGCAGGTGGTAAAGCTGATGGCCAAGGAAGTCCATCAAGCAAAGCATAGTTGATTCGCAGGGCGATATAAAGAATCTGTCCGAACTTAAAGTTTTGCGATCGAATGCAAAGGGAAGCCTAACTCGTACAAAGAAGTTTATTTCAACGAAGGGTAATAAGTTGATGACCACTGAATTGGAATGCAGATTAGGAATACGGGAGTCCTATTTTAAGCAGATAATGCAGGTGCAAATGTTGATCGAGAGGTTTAATGTTGTGAGTGAGCAGAGTGGCCGTGGTGTAGTGGTACTAGCAATCGCTTCTGAGTCGTTCACTTACAAGGGCGGATCAATAAGTCCGTGACTTTTACTGAAACAGCAACACTGCTCCTGTCAACAGGCATCTGTCAGTTGACTCCTGTCAAAATTTAAACTTGCTGCGTCAGTTAGTTTGTGTTTGACAGCTATTTTTATCAGACTACTCACTAATTTGAGGAGAAAATGGAAAAAAGTGAATTTCGTGTGCTTATTAAGCATTATTTCTTGCGAAAAAAAACCATTACCGAGACCAAGGCTAAGCTTGATAAATACTATGGGGACTCTGCACCATCGATTTCAATGGTAAAAAAGTGGTTTACTGAATTTCGTTGTGACCGTACAAGCACTGAAGATGCCGAACGTTCTGGACGCCCAGTTGAGGTCTCTACACCCGAAACAATCGAAAAAATTCACGATATGGTGTTGGCCGACCGAAGATTGAAAGTGCGAGAGATTGTGGAAGCCGTAGGGATCTCGCATGGCTCAGTGGTTTCAATTTTGAATGATCACTTGGGCATGAGAAAGCTTTCCGCAAGATGGGTGCCGCGTTTGCTCACAGTCGACCACAAACGCAATCGTGTAACAACTTCACAGGAAGGTTTGGCGTTGTTTAATCGCAATATGGAGGAGTTTTTGCGCCGTTTTGTGGACGAAACATGGATCCATCACAACACACCAGAGAACAAACAACAGTCAAAACAGTGGGTTTCTAAGGGTGAATCGGCGCCAAAGAAGGCCAATGTGGGTTTGTCAGCCAATAAAGTTATGGCGACTGTTTTTTGGGATGCACGCGGGATAATCCACATTGACTACCTTCAAAAGGGAAGAACAATCAATGGGGAATATTATGCCAACTTATTGGACCGATTCAATGACGATTTGAAAAAAAAACGACCTCATTTGGCCAAGAAAAAAGTTCTTTTCCACCAAGACAATGCAAGGGTGCACACATGTGCAGTTGCCATGGCAAAAATCCATGAATTGGGCTATGAATTGCTCCCTCATCCACCCTATTCTCCAGATTTGGCTCCGAGCGACTACTTCTTGTTCCCAAACCTGAAGAAATGGCTTGGTGGAAAAAGATTTGACTCCAATGATGAAGTCATCTCGCAAACAAAGGCCTATTTTGAGGACCTCGACAAATCATTTTTTTTGGAAGGGATAAAAAAATTGGAGAAGCGTTGGACAAAGTGTATAGAGCTCAAGGGGACTACGTTGAAAAATAAAATTATTTTTTTATCAAAAAATCTGTTTTAATCCAAAAGTCACGGACTTATTGACCCGCCCTCGTATCTCCGTGGAGAACAGACATCAGTTTTCAGTTTTTATACATTTTTATTTATATTTCTTAATTTACTCTTACATGCTAGACAAAAAAACGCTTAAAAATTAGCTTAAATAACTTACAAGTAATCTTATACTAACTTACTGGCCCCATGCGGGCACTCTAAGTTAAACCTAACACTTTCGACGGATCTTGCAGTCTATATTTATTTTTATATTTAATGAAACTAAAACTAAGAAAATCAATTTTAAGTAAAAACTTAGTATATGGACATTTTTTTTATAAAACTTAAACCTAAAAGCCTACATACTACCTAAAAATAAATCTTAATCTACTTAAACTACTTACATCTAATATGTACATTTTTTTTTTTTTTTATTTTTATTTTTTTTTTTTTGGTTTTATATATTTTTTTCTTACAATCTAACTTAAACCTACCTAAAACTATGTAAGCCGGCCATGGCTAAAAAAAACAAAAATTAGGCTGGACCACTCTGCTTCACATGAAGCTACTTATCACTGGAGGAGTTCGACTACGAAGCATCCTCGCCTTCTTCAAGCCACCAAAATTGCTGGTGCTGCTGAGCAACATCCCTCCTGTCGCGAGTCCCTACCGCCCTACTGAACCGGAGACGCTCCGCACTGCCATGTGCGACGTCTCTGTCGTAGTTGAGTCGCCTGTCCGCAGCTGTTCGAGCGACGTGGAAGATTAGCGGCACCGCCAATCTGTCCTGGATCAGACCTTTACTATCTAGATAGAGGAACGCTTCTGGAGGAATAAAGCCGTCAAGGCGAGCTCTCTCGTGATACATATAGTTGGGGTAGTAAGCCCCTAAGTGGAGAACAGACGTGTTTCGGCTTGCAAGTGATAGTGATTAGCAAAATCAGTAAGAAAGAGACATTTGAGCAAATCCTAATAGGCTCCAATTGGCAGAGTGTCAGTGTGTTCGGCTGCTCCAGGACAGATTGGCGGTGCCGCTAATCTTCCACGTCGCTCGAACAGCTGCGGACAGGCGACTCAACTACGACAGAGACGTCGCACATGGCAGTGCGGAGCGTCTCCGGTTCAGTAGGGCGGTAGGAAGCCGTGATAGGAGGGATGTTGCTCAGCAGCACCAGCAATTTTGGTGGCTTGATGAAGGCGAGGATGTTTCGTCGTCGAACTCCTCCAGTGATGCGTAGCTTCATGTGAAGCAGAGTGGCCCAGCCTAATTTTTGTTTTTTTTTTTTTTTTTTTAGCCATGGCCGGCTTATATAGTTTTAGGTAGGTTTAAGTTAGATTCTAAGAAAAAAAAATATATAAAAGCAAAAAAAATAAATAAAAATAAAAAATGATAAAAAAAAGTATATATATATATATATATGTGTGTATATGCATATACACATATGTATATGTATATATGAAGTGTGTATGTATTCTGTATTGTATATATGTGTGTATGAACATATTATATGTAAGTAAGTTAAGTAGATTAAGATTTATTTTTTAGGTAGTCTGTAAGTTTAATTAAAAAAAAATGTCCATATACTAAGTTTTTACTTAAAATTAATTTTTTCTTAGTTTTAGTTGTAATGTTAAATATAAATTTAAATATAGACTGTAAGATCCGTCGAAAGACTTAGTTTAAGTGTTAGGTTTAACTTAGAGTGCCCGCATGGGGCCAGTATGTTAGAATAAGATTATTTGTAAGTTATTTAAGCTAATTTTTAAGCATTTTTCTGTCTAGCATGTAAGAGCAAATTAAGTAAAATAAATAAAAATGCATTTAAACTGAACTGTGTGTTCGGCTGGCATACCATAGGTCGTGAGTTCGAATCCCCGTGCACTCTAGACTTTTTTTTTTTCTTTCTTAAAATAAATTCAACGTTAAAGTGATATTAAGTGTTGTATACTACATCACGTGATGAATGGTGGGGAGCGGTCCGCTATGCCAATAGCGGGACCAGCCGAAAAATCAGGCGATGCTTCGAGTGGTTCATCAAGCCAATCAGCCATGTTAGCTGAACCAAAGATGAAGAGAAGGAGGAAGCTAAGGCCCACTCCTAACTTGATACAACGTCCCTCTCTTTCAAAATCCATCGAAAAGCTGCCTGGTGGATTAAGGGAGGAGACGACAACAACTACTACAAGTGCAGCAATAAACAATAACTTAGAAAATGACGAAGAAGATCACGATCGTAACATGGGAAGCGACAACAGCTTCGCAGCTCTGACTGTCTCAGAGTCGGACGACGAAGACGACGAAGTTGAAGCCCTAAATAGCAGCATCAGGCAGATGCAGGAAAAAGTGCTTGCCATTAAGGCAAAGCAAACTGCCAGGAGAGAAAAGGAGCAGAAATTAAGCTCCCAACAAGAACAACAACAACAGCAAAAGGTTGCAAGCCAGCAACAGTTGCAACACCAACAAAAACAGCAGTCAAAAGAGAAAACTCAAACACAACAACAACAAAAGCATATGCAGCCGCCATAACAACAACAGAAGCTGAAACAGCAGCAACCGCAACAATAAAAACAGCAGAAAAAACATCAACAGCAGACCATACAACAACAACAGCAAGAGCAAAAACCTACCAAGCAAAAAGTGCCACCAATCAACACGTTCAAATTGGAGTTAAAGGACACCATCGAACTGTGTAAGTCGGCCATAGGCAACAATTTTTTTATAAAAAGATTATCGCTAGATAGGCATGCGATCCACTGTAACACGCGGCACGCCGCGTCGAACTGCTAAATGCAGCCTCGATGCGTAAAGTGTGGAAAGAACCACAAGACAGAGGAATGCGTTCTGGGTAAGGACGGAACGTCAGAAAAGAGCCAACTTTCTTGTGCTTTATGTAGGAACACGGGACACACTGCAAATTATCGGGGTTGTCCCAAATTCCAGTACATGAAAAGAATAAATCTGGCCCGGCAGCAAAAAGTGGAAGTTAAACGTCAACCCGTGCATATACAAACTCCAGCCGTTACGCCCAAATGGCGGCAGGTAGGGGAAATACGGTACAGCAAGCGAAGGTTGCTTCTCAGGCCCCAGCGCCTAGAGCACCAGAACCAGTACCTGACATGCTAGCTATCTTGCTCTCTATCCAGGGACAGATGGCTCAGCTACAACGTAATTTAACTGAACAGACCGCGCGGGTGGATCAAGTTTACGCGCTGCTGCCTGGCCTAACGCACCTTTTGTCGTAATAGGTACATACGTGGCGGAGCAGACCCTGAAGGTCCTTGCAGTGAATGTGAATTTATTGATTAGGTTCGAACGACGAGCCGCACTATTTAAGTCGCTTAAAGACCAAGCCCTTGATGTGCTTTTGGTTAGCGAAACTAAGCTAACCAAAAGATACAAAATGAGGCACAGAAGATACAAAATAGTACGGAGAAACCGACCCAACTCCATTCAGGGAGGAGGCGTTGCGATTTTTGTAAGAAAAGGTATACGTTTCAAAAGAGTATACAGTCGTGTAGTACGTAGGTTCCAAGTGTTGGAAGCATTCATCATGTATATTCCCCTCCGTAGTGGAAAGCGGCTGTATATGGTGTCTGTCTATGCACCTAAGGCTACTCAATCCACGTTATTCATCTCAGAGCTCAAGACACTTTTTCGATTCCTGAGGCTGGAATTGGAAGATAACTATTTTATTATCGGCGGAGATTTCAACGCCAAACACAGTGATTGGGGAAATAATACACCAAATACTAGAGTGAACCTACTATTTAATTGGTGGGGTCAACACAGCATAATGTATCTTCTGCTGTTCGACTCACGAATACAACTGACATGTACTAACCAACAAACTGCAAACTGTCTACGCACTTTCGTGTATGACAGTGACCATTGCGGTCTCAGCACCGAAATAACTGTCCCCAACGAGATTGCGGAATTGGAAGAGTTTGTTCAAAAGCATTCCTACAATTATAGTAGAGTTGGACACACTCAAGAATACTGACAAGAGCATTCTCCTCGAATTCGCCCAAACCATCGTCCAACAGAAATCTGTCAAACGAGGAGATCGACAGGTATCTTAGACTAATAGACGAGACAGTCAAACGAACAATGGACAAAACGATACCTCGGTATCAACACACTGACTACGAAGACTTATTCCGCAACGCAACTATTGATTCACTGCACCGACATAAAAGTAGATTGATGTCAAGACACAAAACTTTGTACTGGCATTTTACTGACAGACATAACCCGGAGATCATGACATTGAAGTCATCGATTAAAAACCTCCAGATATTAATAAAGGAAAATTACAGAAATTCTGTAAGTTTGTATTGGAACTACAAAATTCGGGCTGTAAACACCAGCAACCCGAATATGTTCAAGCAAATAAGTAAAATATTTCGGAGAAATAATCAAAAAGACCGCCCGAACGACGAACAACGAACAAATACTTGTGGCAGCAGGTATAGATCCAAATGAGGCAGTTGATGATGACAACTTCTTTGTGATCGAGGATCCGCAGGAGAAGGTAGAGGCTATAGGAGCCGACTTTCCAGGAAGTGTACAAGGCGAATGACATCAATGGTCCTAACCACTACCTGGAGAGTCGAGTCCTTGTGCACAATTTCCGCCTTCGAAATGAAATTGTGAATTGGCGATTCGAGAGCTCGGGTTTCAGTCAGTTTAATGACGAGAATATGGCAAATAATGTCATCACCAACGAAAGGGTATTACAACCGTTCATTTCGAAGGAAGAGCTCCAAACGATATTCGAATCACTTAAAAGTAAGAAATCAGTGGGAACCGATGAAATACCGAATATTGTGCTTCGACATCTCCCGCTAGAAGCGGTGGACAATTATACCACCCTGTTTAAAAAGCAATGAATAATGCACATTATCCAGCGCATTGGAAAACTTGGTGGTGTATCCCATTTCCAATCCGGCAAATCTCCGCTCGATCAGTCTTCTTCCAAATATCAGTATGGTTTTCGAGAAGGTGATCAATAAAGTCCTGACTCAGCGGGTTGAGGACAAACATATACGTAGTTACGGATAATCAATTCGGTTTCAAGGGGCGCATGATATCCTTCATGCTGCGTCTAAACTGGTTTCTGATATCCAATGGAACAAAGGCAAGAAACAGTTCACTGGTGCCTGCCTGATTGACTTGGAAAAGGCCTTCGTATGGTTCAGAGGGGCTTTTTTTCAGGCTGAACAGGTTGGGCATGAGTTAACCACTGCTGTATATTATTTTTGATATGCTCTCCAGTAGACAGTTCATCGTGAAGAATGGCGATATGACTTGCGCTGGAACATTTAACATTAAAAACGGTCTGCAACAAGGTGCGGTAAATTCGCCGATCCTGTTCAACATTTACACAAGTGATCTGATAGGTTCACTTCACCATGCCATAGCGTATGCAGACGACTTAATCGCGTACAGATCAGGTCCAAAGATTGAGGTCATTAACATACTTTTGCAACGTGACTTCGATAAAATTAGACAATATTGCGATGACTGTAAGTTGAAAATCAACTTTCAGAAATCGGAAACCATTCTGTTTAGGACGCCTTTGTCTGGGGCCTCTAGGGATACCAGAAAGAATTGGCGAAAGTTCTCTGTCGTCGGACAACATGGACAGCCACTTGCTTGTCGAAATGTAGTCAGATACCTTGGGATCTGGCTATATCAATATCTGTATTTTAACAAGCATATAGATGTTGCTCTGGCCAGAGCCAGAGGTGCTTTTGCCCTTACAAAGAGACTGTTTTATAGCAGCCAACTCGATGCGGGGGTGAAGGTAATCTGTTACATGTCCCTTATCAGGCCCATGCTTGTATTTGGATGTCCTGTGTGGTTCAACGTGAGAGCAAGTTTATTGGAAAAGATTCGGGTGTTTGAGAGGGCTTGTCTTAGGACTTGTCTTCACTTATACAGAACACCAGAGTCTGAGTACATAAAATTCTATCCTAATGAGGTCTTGTACAATAGGGCGAACCTGATAAGAGTGGACAATTTTGCCATTAAGTTGACTCGAAGGCACATTGCGAGAGCAATGACATCGTCGAACAACCTGATCTCTGGGGCTTATTACCCCAATTATATGTATCACGAGAGAGTTCGCTTTGACGGCTTTATTCCTCCAGAAGCATTCCTCTATCTAGATAGCAAAGGTCTGATCCAGGACAGATTGGCGGTACCGCTAATCTTCCACGTCGCTCGAACAGCTGCGGACAGGCGACTCAACTACGACGGAGACGTCGCACATGGCAGTGCGGAGCGTCTCCGGTTCAGTAGGGCGGTAGGGAGTCGTGACACGGGGGATGTTGCTCGGCAACAATTTTGGTGGCTGATTGAAGGAGGGGAGGGTTCGTCGTCGAATTCCTCAAGTAATATGTAACTTCCTGTGAAGCAAAGTGGGCCAGCCTAATTTTGTTTTTATCCATGGCCGGCTTACGTAGTTTTAAGTAGGTTTAAGTTAGATTTTAAGAAAAAAAATATATAAAAACAAAAAAAACAAAAATAAAAATAAAAAATTACAAAAAAATAAATTATTTATGTGTATATATGTACATATATCTATATATTAGGTATATATGTGTTATGTATATATATATATATATGTATGTACGCATTAGATGTAAGTAGGTTAAATACATTAAGATATATTTTTAAGTAGTCTGTAAGTTTTTAGTTTTAGGTTTTTATAATTCAATTAAAATATCCAGATACTAAGTTTTTGCGTTAGATATATTTTCTTAGTTTTAGTTTTAACATGTAAATATAAAATTAAATATAGTGTAATGTACGTCGAAAGACTTAGTTTAAATGTTAGGTTTAACTTAGAGTGCCCGCATGGGGCCATTAAGTTAGTATAAGATTACTTGTAAGTTATTTAAGCTAATTTTTAAGCGTTTTTTTCTTTAGCATGTAAGAGTAAATTAAGATATCAAATAAAAATGCATTTAAACTGAGAACCAGCAATCGCTTCTCACTCGGAGGGTCAAGGTTCGAATCCTAGCCACGACAAAGTTTTCGTTTGTGCAATTGGAACTCAGTCAGAAAAATCTGCGTGTGAAGGCATAACACTGACATGTAGATTTGGCTATTGTAGGGTTTTCAAGCACAAATCTACCGTTAAAATTCACAACCTGAATCATTCCGGGTGAAGAAAATCTCTCCGTCCTATTCGGACTCCCACCCCTGGAGAGTCAATATCGATACCACACACACCTGAGTTTCAAACCACTACATCACAACCAATGCTTTCCTTTCTTCTCCTTTTACCTTTCCGCCCACGCCCTGGCAACGTAAAAACGGTATCATCATTAACCCCTTAGGCGCGCGTAAATTATAAAAAAAAAAAATGATAGTTTTCGTGACGAGGTTGAGGAAATATATGTTAGCACAAAATCGGTCATATTGAGTTTATTGTTGAATGCAACTCAGTATCCCCAACATCAACCTTCTTATTCAAAGTTAGAAGCAGTTAGACTTCATACATTTTCTAGGAAATTTTCCGAATATCCTAACTTCATGGGATTGTTCCTTAATTTGGTCGATAAGGAAGATATAGATAACCTTCAAAAGTTGAATTATCTCCGTCGTTGTTTGTCAGGGTTAAGTGCTATCAAAGAGTTCGATATGATAGGTGCCAACTACAGAAAGGCATTAGACAGATTGAATCAACGCCTTGACAACAAAAATCTGAACTTTCAGGAGCACATAAATTCGTTGATGAGAATTCAGAAAGTTACAAAGGTCTCTGCTCTTTCGTTAAGGCATTTAGAGGATAGTTTTTAATACTCATCTCACAGCTATGTTGTCGATGTCGAACTCACGAGGATATTATTATTATTATTATTATCAAGGGAACGATACAAATTAATTTGTAGGGTCCGGGATTTAACGCCGGGGTACTATGCCCATGTGGCGCGTTTTTGTCAACAGCACACGGAGTACTGAGTTCCCATGTGGTCACCCACCTACGTACTTACCAAGCATTTGCAATGCGATTCTAATTTCGATAGCTTTTGACCGTGTAGATGCAGTTAAAAAGGCAAAATGGCAGGATTCCATCGACTACAGTCAGTTACCAAGTTGGGAGGAGTTTACCAAAATCCTCGACCGTCATTGCATCAGTTTAGGAGCGAAGGAATCGCAATCGTCAGCTTCCGAAACTTTTCAAAAAGGTTATAAAGATGACAATCAACCACGTTTCCGAAATGAGAAGAATTCGGAGAAAGTTCAGAGGCCCTTTAAAGGTGCTTCCTTGACAGTGCAATGCACCCAATGTGAGTACTACCGATCGGAAAAACATGCTATCGAGTCATGTACCGATTTTCAGAATTTGCCGGTAGTTAGGAGGTTCCCTGAGGTGAAAAGATTGGTTTTATGTATAAACTGTCTTGAAAAGAGCCATTCCGTTCGTCGATATGTTCTTTACCTCATCACCAACTGTTGCATAGATTCACCGTTGACAGCGCTGGTCAGCACGAGACAACCTCGGACGCAGGGCCAAGTAGTTCAGTTTTGGTTTGAAGGTCTGATAACCAGGTTGTGCTAGCAACTGCGGTTGTTTTGATAAAGAATCGTTATGGGATCTATCAAACAGTCCGCGCACTACTCGATTCAGCGTCGCAGTTAAATTTCATTTCGGAACATATGGCCCAAAGATTGAAATTGTCCAAAATCAAAACAAGCATACAGATTAGCGGGATAGAAAGCGACGTTTTAGCTGACCCTAAGTTCAACGAAGCTTCAAAAATAGATTTGTTGATAGATGCAGAGCATTTCTTTGAACTATTAGCGATAGGACAGATCAAATTGGAAGTTGATACTCCAGAAAACACTCTTTGGATGGGTTGTGTCTGGGAAACAGGAGCTAAACGCTTCGCAGAAAGCAGCCGTGTGTTTAGTTGGGCGGCACGAAGTACAGGATTACTTGCTCCTCCATGAGCTTCTTGAACGATTCTGGGAAGTAGAAAATGTCAATGTGGAAAACAAGTTTCTTACGTCAGAAGAGGAAAAATGTGAAAGTCATTTTATAAGGACAGTTAAGAAAGACGAAAACGGTCGATTTATAGTTCGATTCCCTTTTAAAACAAGTCCTTCTAAGTTGGGTGAATCCTGCGAAATGGCAAAGAAGAGGTTTCCGGCATTAGAAACACAACTCGATAAGAATCCATTGATAAAAAGGTAATATGTAGATTTCATGGAGGGGTATGAGACTCTAGGGCACATGAAGGATGTAAGCTCGAAGAGTTCCAAGCATATGAAATATTTTTGTCCCCATCAGTTTGTATTGCGACCAGATTCTATCACTTCGAAACTGAGAGTAGTGTTCGATTACAGTGCTCGAACTTCGTGGGGCGTGTCCTTAAATGACATCTTGTTGAAAGGACCCACCATACAAGAGGAACACTATAATATTCCGATTTCGATGTTATAGGTATGCGCTGACAGCAGACATATCGAAAATGTATCGCCGAATCCTCGTTGATGTAGAAGACCGGAAGTTTCAATGTGTGCTCTGGAGATCCAATGCAACTGATGACTTGAAGGTATACCAGTTAGGTACGGTGACCTGTAGTACTACCTCTGCACCGTATCAGGCTACTCGTTGTTGGAAAGTGTTGGCTGCTGAAGCATCGTCGAAGTTTTCGTTGGGCGCAACTGTTCTTAAAGAGGATTTCTATATGGATGACCTCATTAGTGGAGCAGACTCTTTAGCTGAACTTCATGCCATCCACAAGGAAGTTAGGGAGTTGATAGGCAGTGCAGGGTTCGAACTTAGAAAATGGTGGACAAATGAAGAAACATTGTTGAAAGAGATACCAGAGACTGATCGCGAAAGACCGCTTCATATTAACGACTCTGACATTATAAAGACTCTTCGGATAAAATGGAACCCCTCAACAGACGAAGTACAGTCTGTTGTACCGGATTTGAAATCGTTAACAAGGATATCGTATCATTCTTGCTGAGCTGTCCACACTCTTTGACCCCCTTGGTCCTATAAACCCTGTTGTTGTGAAGGGAAAAGTGGAATTATTTGTCCACTGTGTAGTAGCCTTAAGGCGAATAGCTGCAGTCGCAGCTACTTGCCTTCTGAAAATATCGAGGGGTGCCAAATGAAACAGGATGTCTAATGACGCAGAGGGAGTAGACCGTAAGGCTCCGCTAATGCATAGACACGCTGTTCTTTGGACTATGCTTAGTTTACTGCAGTTGACTGCATTGTCTAAGGCTGTCCACCAGACGACAACCCCGTAAGTGAGTATCGGTCTTATGACCGAGGGGTATAGCCAGTGCGTTATGCGGGGTTAAAAGCCCCATTTATTCCCAATGGCTCTTTTGCAAGAGAATAAAGCTACTGACTCTTTCTTGAATGTTAGGTTTCCAGTTTAGTTTCCTGTCAAAAATGAGACCCAAATATTTTGCTGTATCGGAAAAGACCAGGTTACTGTTTGACAGTTGAAGTAGAAGATGTCTAGAATAGTTTCTAAAGTGACGGCTAATCGTAATATATTAAATTCCAAAAAGTTGTCGTTGTTGTTGTTGTAACGCTAGCTAGTGATAGTCATTATGCAGTCTGACTTACAAAGTGCTCGGGAAACAAGGCCAACGTCGAGAAATAAGCCAATAAATTCCACATTCAACTAACAAGTCTTTCGGCTCACCATTACCAGGCGATGCAAAATCCTTAGAATTGGAGCTTTACTTAACAAAGCAAATTGAAGAAAGTAAAATCGAGTTTATAAAACAGCTTGAAGAAAATAATGCTCAGCTGAAATTGACGATCATGGAGACTCAAAAACAACTAGATTGCTTTAACCAACAGCTCAAATCTACGATCCTTGAAACTCATAACAATCTGCTTAAAACGTTGGAAAAGGCTGTCACTGACTTCAATAATCGCTTTGAGGATGTCAACCGATCCGTTGCAGCCCTACAGTACGCATCGAAGTACTCGAACAGACATCAGAGTCTACAGCTACAAAGTGATGTTCGTTCTCTATAAGGGAAGATTGATGATTTGGAACGCAAACGTTGTCTACTGATGTTATTTTGCGTGCTGTTCCAGAAAACGAAAATAAAGATCTTCATTGCTTTGTGTACCTCGGTCGATTGCACACCAAAACCAATTCAGATTGCCCAGCAATTATAATAAAATTTTCTTCAACAGCTGATAAAATTAAATTGCTGAAATCCGTAAACTATGCATACAAGAAAACAAAAAAGTCGCTTTGTTTACATAATGTTGGCTTGCAATCTGACGTTTCAATCTATCTCAATGAAAATCTTTCTGCAGTCAATCATGTAATCTATCGGAAAGCTTTCCAAAAACATCAAACATCAAAAGCAGTTGTCATCTGTATTCACCCGAGGTTGGTGTGCTTATGGGGGTGTGAAACCAAACGAAAAATCTTTTTTGGTAAACTCTACATATACACAACTTGGATTCATTTGCTGCCATCGAATAATATGATTAATATCAACTTCACTTTTAAGCTACAATTCCAGTTTTCTTCTTATATGAAACTATTCACAATTCACTATTCTGTTTGTTGTTTGAGCCTCTTATTGAGAGGACAATTTTCCGTTGGTACCGTTAATGGGTGATATCGGCGGAAATCTATCCGTAGGCAATGGCTCAAATGATAACCTGCGCGTTTAATATCTTTTGTGAACAGCAAGAAGGCTTTAGGGTATGCCACATCAATGCACAAAGCTTATCGGGGAAAATTGACGAATTTAGATATCTGTTTGTTGGTTCATGCGTTGACGTTGTGTGTATATCTGAGACGTGGTTTTATCCGAAGGTAAGTGACGAGCCATACTAAATGTGCGGTTATAAGATCTTTCGGTTATAAGATCTTTAACTGTAAATCCTCTGTTTGAGTCATCCCCCGTTAGTGGTTTTCAGTATTATTTTATGGAAATTGAAAAATGGAAATGCCTGTTTGGTGTCGTTTATAGACCCTACAATAATATTGACCTGTCATCCCTCTTTGACTTATTAGAAAATTATTCGTCGTCATACTTGCGAACTATTGTGTGTGGTTATTTTAATTGTAATATTCATGAATATATGAGATCGTCACCTTTTATTGATTCCATTAAAATGCTTGGTCTTGATGTTGTACTAGATGGAGTGAAAAGTGACCTCCTTGGGAATTAAAAAATTTTTTTTTTTAATGTTGTTTTATATTATTCAATATAGTCCCCTTTTAGTTTGATACACTTATTCCAGCGACTTTCCAACTTTTTGATCCCGTCCTAAAAGTAATTTACCGGAAGGTCTGCAAAATACCACTCCGTGGCGTCGACGATTTCCTCGCGTGAGCTGAATTTTTTATTGATGAGCCATCTTTTGCGGTTTGGGAAGAGATAATAGTCCCAGGGATCCAGTTACCAATCGACGCCAAAAGTCCACCCGATTCCGCATCAGCAAGTACAAACACTCTTTCGAAGTGCTCTCGCCTTCGTGTTTTTGGTCAGGAGTGAGCATGGCCGGCACCCAGCGGCAGGATAAATTTTTCATATGCAGAATGTTGCCCAAAATATAGCGTATGCGCTCAGTACTAATCTTTGTGGTATCTGCTACCTGACGCACCTTCACTTTCCGGTCAACCAACACCGTTTCATGTATTTTTTTGACATTGTCCACGAAACTCTCGAAACCAATATTTGACGGTGTAATCTGACGGAGCATTAGCCCCATAATATTTATCCAACTTTTCCTTTGTTTCCTTTGCCGTTTTGTCTCTCAAAAAATAATGTTTTATGAGAGAATGAAAATCGTTTTTGTACATACTCAACATGATGCCAAACACGTCAACAACAATCAGCTGTCAAAACAAAACGAAAGACAGTATCGCACTGAAATTTGGCATGTCTGCCTAAATATGAACGGACTTCAAGGCACCGTAACCCTTTTTGCAGTAGCAGTGCATTCTGGCGGTCAAGGAGGTCACTTTTCACTCCATCTAGTAAATTCGACTATTCCAACGCACTTTACTGGTTCCAACAGCACACTCTTGGACATTTTTGTCACCAGTGACTGTCAGGAAGTGTTCTTTACCCAGATTTCTGCTCCTGTTTTTTCTATACATGACCTCATTTTTGCCACTTTTAACCTAGTCACCAGTAATAAACAATCGGTTTATACATTCAGGGACATTAAAAATCTAACTGTTTAGCAACTTGAACAAGACCTTCTTTGCCTTGATTGGCATAACGTATTCTTTGAAACATCGGTAGATGCCCAAGTTGAATTTCTCCATTACGTAGTTTTACAGCTCTTCGATAAACATGTTCCTCTAAAAAGGAAAGCTGTCAAATGTAATAACATCAAGTGGTTTACCTCTGAAATTTTTGGGCTAAGAAACAAACGTGATGCTGAATTCAAAAAATGGAAACGATTTCGGATTCCCGAATACTATGACAATTATCAGTTGTTATGTAACATAGTTAACTCTAAGATTAAAGAAGCCAAACGTCGCTATCATGCCTAGCACTTAGATCATAAACTTCCAACCAAAACACTTTGTACAAACTTACGAGAATTAGGTGTAGGTAGTAACTTGAAGTCCATGGTAGACCAGGTCGATCCTAACGAACTACACAAAGAATTCACTAAAGTTTAAACGATGTTGCACCCAAATGGAAACAATATCCAAACGCCACACGCTGGCTTATTTGAATTTGGCCGAGTGGAACAAATTGACGTTGCTAGAGTTGTGTTAAAAATTAAATCTAACCCAACTTTTATTAAATTAATATTACCCTATATACTTCCAGCTTTAACATATATTTTCAATAATATTATAACAAGATCCACTTTTCCGTGTGCTTGGAAGCAAGCTAAGATTGTACCAATCCCAAAAAGGAAAGCAGTAGGGAACTCGTCAACTGAATATTGACCTAGACCTATATTTGAAAAAGTTATACACCATGAAATATCAAGTTTTCTTCAACAAGAACAGGTTCTTTGCGCCTACCAGTCTGGATTTCGGAAACACCACAGATGCACATCAGCTCTTCTAAAAGTATCCGACGACATGACAGTTGCAATAGACAAGAAAGAAATCACCCTTATCGCTCTCCTAGATTTTTCTAAGGCCTTTTACACCGTTGATCATGAACTACTAGTATCAAAATTGATAAACTTCTATAATTTCTCTACATCAGCCGCTAATCTTATACGGTCCTATCTGGTTGACACAAGACAAGCAGTTCATGTAAGCAATGCTGTGTCAGATTATATTGCAATTTCAGTTGGTGTTCCACAAGGATCCATTTTTGGTCCCCCCCTTTTCGCAACTTTTATTAACGATCTTCCCAAATGCATTAAAAGTTCAAATTTTCACATGTTTGCTGACGATATCCAGCTCTATTTAGCTTTGAGAATGATCTTATTGATCATTCCACTTTGAAATTTAATGATGACCTAAAACGTATTCATTGCTGGGCAGATGAAAACTTTCTGCAGCTTAACCCGAGAAAAACGAAGTGTCTTCTCATAAATAGAAATCCGTTATCTCTTATCAACGTTCCTCCAGTATACCTTGGTAATGAATGAATAGAATTTGTAAATAAAGCCAAAAATCTTGGTATTTGGTTCAATACAAAATTAACCTGGGACGACCAAGTTTGCTCAGTTGTGGGAAAAATATACGGATGTCTTAGAAATCTCTCCCAATCTCAAAGCTTCACACCAGTAAATACGAAGCTCATGTTGGTCAAGGCTGTGCTCATTCCTCTGATAACGTATGGCTTCGAAAATTTTTGCTGCACCGGCGCCCTTGCCAGACGTAAGCTCAACATTCCTTTTAACAATGTTGTGCTATACTTATACGGCCTAAATCGATTTGCTCATGTGTCGGCTTATACCAAAAATATTCTTGGTTGTACACTTGACCGATATTTTGACTACTGCACAATCAAATATCTACACAGGATTATAATCAACAAACAGCCCCAATACTTATATGATGAACTAAGGTTTTCGCATTCAAGTGGATCTTTAATTTGATTGTACCTCGTCTTGCTTATCAAGTTAAAGAACGACAGTTTTTCGTTTACGCCATTCGCCATTACACCAACCCCCTTAATATAAGATGACTCTACAATACAATATATCAGAAAACTAGAAGGAATACTGAATATAAACTCCACACCATACAAATATTTTATTTTAATTGTTCAAGAAAGCTTATAAATTCTTTTTTTTTTCCTCTTTCAATCAGATGTTAATATTTTAGAGTTTACTTTATTGAAAAGAATTGTAATTTTAGTTTAATCTTAAATCACTTATTAATTGTATCACATTTATAACTTAAAGATTTGAATGTTCTATTATAAATGTCGTTGTTATACTGCAATAAAAATACTGAAATACTGAAATATAAACTGATACCGTTTATTGGAGGAGGGTCTATAATTGGAATTTTGTATTTCCTCGAAAAGAGGACAAGATCAGTTTTATGGGGGCTTACTCCCAATCCACAGTGATCTGCCCAATGTGTTGACGTTGTTAAAGGTAGAGGGTGTCCAGGATGTGGCAAGTCAGTGAATGCAGAGCCGTTTCCACCGACTTTCCTTTACAGTAGGAATGTTGACAAAAGTCGTAAATCAATTCTAGCTCGTATGTGGATATCAATCAGTCATTCTAGAGTCTTCAGAAGGTAAGATGGATTGACTTATAGATCTAACTGAGGACCTCTGTAGCTCGGCAGGTATTATACCGTTCAGACCAGCAAAGTTGTATGGTTTGAAGCTATGTAGCGCCCAGAGCAGTTTGTCTCTTGTAATCAGATCATGAACTTTGGTCCCGGTTGCAGTAGGCCTATTTGGGTTGCTACTGGCCGCGAATTGGGAGCTATCTGGAAAGCGGGTGTGCATTAGCAGATTGAGTTATTCATCACTTGGGGTTGTCCAAGAGCCATCATTTTTTTCAAACAGCTAGGCATCATAGGATTTGTAGATTTTTCTTAGCCGCGATGACTCAGAGGTTCCCATGATTTTGTCACAGAATGACCTCCAGGATAGTCGCTTTGCCTTCCTCAGTTCTTTTTTGAATAATTTGAGGTATTCTTTGTATGAGTCCCAGTCAGTCCCTTTTCTTGTTCTTTTTACTAAGTCGAAAAGTTTTCTGTAAGTGTTTCTAAGCGTCCCTATCCGGCGTTTTCTGGCCTCTAGGTTGAATAATAGGGAAGGAAGCGGCCATGGCCAAATTGAGAACCCTGACTTTCGTGTCAATCTCATTGGTGCCCCACGGGGGACTTGAGAGTTCAGAGGATATTGTTTCTGACAGTATTCCTCCGTATTTTGGCCAATCAGTTTTCCGATAATTCCGGAATCCTGGTTGGCTGGGAGGAGCATCACTCAGGCTGAATTCGATGTATTTGTGGCCTGAAAATGAATGTTCAGACGATACCACCCAGTTCGTTAGCGTTTGAGTGATCCTGTCCCTGTCGGAGACAAGAGTGATATCTAGCACTTCCTGTCGGTTTCTTGTTATAAAAGTGGGCTCATTGTCAATGTTGCAAACAATGAGGTTAGTGCTTATTATATGTATAATCAAAAAGTGATTCACCTCTATCATTAATGACGGTACTGCCCCATACCGTGTGATAAGCGTTAGCGTCGCATCCGATGATGAGGACAGTTTTTTGTCTTCCAGCCTCCAGTACCACCTTTTCTAGGCTCTCACCATGGAGAGGGCCCACATGGTCGTGGCCAAGGTCTGGCAACGGTTAAGTCGGGGTCGCTGAGATTAGCAAGTAGAAGTGCATTAAGGCTACGTTCCACTAATACTACCTAGATCAAAAAGTTCCCGGAATGCATTCAGAAAACTGGAAATACAAGTTTATTTATCTAAATCTATACTTTCACCTTCAGAGTAATACCCATCGACTGTAATACACTTATGCCAGCCCTTGATCCAATCCTCGAAACATTTTTTATATTCGGTTTTCGGAATGTCCATCGGTGCTTCCTGCGATTTTTCCATTACTTCCTCTCGGCTGCTGAAACGCGTTCCCCGTAGTGGTTTTTTAACACGATTGAACAGAAAGAAGTCACAGGGAGCCAAATCGGGTGAATTCGTTGGCTGTTGGATGGTATTTGTTGCATTTTTTGTCAAAAAATTACGAATAATGATGGCACTGTGCGACGGTGCGTTATCATGGTGCAAAATTCACGAGTTTTCTGCCCACAATTCTTGTCTCTTTCAGCTCTTTGTTTACTGTCTGGCCTTCTGGCAAAAATTCATGGTGCACTACACCGTTGTAATCTATGAAAACCGTGAAAGAAGGCAATCTTCTTTCAAATTTAAATCCGTTTCTAAAATTATAAAAAATCGCCAACACACACACACAGAGATAGATGTACTCTTGGCTACGTAACTTTTGCAAATGTCAAGCTATGACGCTAAGATTTAGGGGCAATGTCAACAACAGATTTACCAACTCTGTTGGTACTTTTTGATCAAGGCGGTATACAAGTTCTGATCTTACCTTTGTCTCTTGCATAGGGCGGGACGTATACGGGTGTCCTATGTCCACGAACCACGGCTTCTACAATCCATGGTTTCTGGATTAGGATAATGTCTTCTGCGTTTTTGAAAGACGCAGAATAAGTGCGGCCGAATCTGGCGAAACCGAATCATTGCTACAGTTTCCCAGAGTAGCCTCCACCACGGTGTTGTTGGGATCCTCCAATTCTGAAGATGTGCCCAAGAGCTCATCTTCTTCCTCTGATCGTATAGGACCTCATTTTGCTTCGTCATCGGTTTCCATTCCCGACGGGGTGTCAGATAAGGAAGTCGACGGCTTGCTTGTCACCTCGGATAGATTGGAGTCGTCGCTATCCATTTCTGGAAAGGATATCGACGCTCCAGGGACTGAGGTTATGTTTAGTGGTGTCTCCGTTAAAGGAGGAGGAGGTTGCATACTCATCCTCAGCATAGAGCTCATCCTTTTTGAATTGAGTCGAATCCGAACCGAATTATGCCTTTTGTCTGCGCTAGAGGATTAAGGGATTCTTTATTGATCACAATCAACGCGCATCTGTAAGA
This sequence comes from Volucella zonaria, assembly GCA_963966105.1. Taxonomy (NCBI): domain Eukaryota; kingdom Metazoa; phylum Arthropoda; class Insecta; order Diptera; family Syrphidae; genus Volucella; species Volucella zonaria. The sequence goes on along the minus strand of OZ014532.1, from coordinate 36,832,639 downwards.
ACCCCTTAGTTCCTCCAGACTCGCGATTATATAGTCATGTTCGGAAGTGTCAGATTGCTGAGCCTGAGGATTTCCAGAATGCTTTCTGGGGAGGAGGGTTCGGCTGGGACACAGGTGCGAGTTCGAGGTCTGCTAGGGATGTCCTCCTTAGGAACGACATCGAGTTTTGCAGCTGGCCAAATCTCTCCTTAACCCCAAATAATAGATACCGTCTCTCTGGTAATTACTTAAAAGGAAAAACGCAACATTCTGCAAATTTTCATTCCTAGTAGGATTGGAGATAATTAATAATTGTGGATTTGAAATAGTTGTCAACGGTTTTATATGATACTGTTGATATGACATATGATACTGTTGATAAACGAATAATACTTGTTCATTATTAATATATTTAATGTCCGGATTTTTATATGAATTTGTTATTATCTCACTGAATTACCAAACATATTGTTATTACCATATTACATATGTTGTTTATTTTTCAATGGTAAAAGTAGATCTAATTTTAGGTTAACAATATCACTGCAATGGCACACACACTTTCGCGAACGGCTTTTTTGATTATGAAATTATTGATTACTACAATGCTATTGTTCAGTGAATATTGGACCATTGGAGACCACTTTTGTAGCAACCACCAAACCAGACGGTCAGCCGTAGGGCTAGCTCCCTATAGAATTTTGTCTTGAGCTGGATTGCCAATGGTTAATAAAACAATTATGAAGTTTTCATAAGTCGTTTTATTCGATTTTGTTTGAGGCATTCAGAATTAGATACCTAACCAAAATAAACTAAGGTCTTAATTCAATATAGTAAAAATAAAACTTAATCCGAGAAATGGTAAATCTACTTGTATATCTTATGCAGACGAGGAAAAGGTTCGATATGTTTAACCAAATGTTCCGTCAAGACTCGATTCAACGAAGTCGAATTTATAATAAAATGTAAGCAATAAACATATGATAAGTACACTATATTTTTAGTATTGGAGTAACTAGATAACCAACAACTGAAAGAAATCACGTGATGGATGGTGGAGAGCGTTCCGCTCGTCCCATAACGGGAGCTGCAAAAGGCAACAATAGTGTTGCCGATACCGTGGCGAAAGCCATCCAAAAAAGGAGGAACATAAAAACTACTCCTAATTTAACGAAAAGTAAAATAAGTGCTGTTTTAACAGCTGAATCAGCGAAAACTGCACAACAAAATAAAAAACAAGCAGATGCAAAAACAACAACAGCTGAAACCACTGAAAAAACATCAGCAGCAGCAACAACAACACCAGCAGCAGCAACAACAACAGCAACAGCAGCAGCAGCAGCAGAAGAAGAAGGAGAAGGTGCCTCCTATTAACACCTATAAACTAGAGGTAAGTGCTACCAAGGACCTGTGTAGGTTGGTCATTGGTAATAACTTTAATATTAAGAGATTGGGGAACGATCGCCATGCCATCCACTGTAATACAGTGGAGGGCTACGCGAAAGTTAAAGAGCTCCTAAAAGAAACGACGACGGAGCACTACTCATTCACACCGAAGTGTGAAAAGCGGCAATCGATGCTGCTGAAGGGGTTGGAACCGTCTTCTGATCCTGAGGAGATCCTGGCACTGCTCAAAGAGAAGGAGTGCGAAGGACTCAAGTTTGTGGGGGTAAAGCCATTTACCACAGCTAGAGCAAGGCGGGAGAAACGAAGTTTACCGTTCTTCCTGGTGCAGCTCAGCCCCGAAAGCCGTCTGGATAGTCTAAGGAGTATCAATGTCCTAGATTACCAGGTGGTTCACTGGGAAAAATTAAAAAGGAGCGAAGGCGTTATACAATGCGTTCGCTGCCAGAGGTTCGGACACGCCGCGTCGAACTGTCAAATGCAGCCTCGATGTGTGAAGTGCGCAAAGAACCACAGTTCCGAGGAGTGTGCTCTGGGTAAAGATGGAGCATCCGATAGGACGCAGCTCTCGTGCGTATTATGTGGGAACGTGGGACACACCGCAAACTATCGGGGTTGTCCTAAGTTCGCTAACATTAAAAAAGCAAAACTGGCTCGGCAGCAGAAGGTGCAGGTCAAACGTTCACCTGTGAGGCTTCAAACGCAAGCCGTCACGCCCCAAATTTCCTACGCCCAAATGGCGGCAGGTAGGGGGGCTACGGTACAGCAAGCGACTGTTGTTTCTCCGGCGCCAATGCCAAGAACAACGGAAGCTGCACCCAACATGCTGGCCATCTTGCTCGCAATCCAAGGGCAGATGGCTCAGCTGCAAAAGCAGGTGCAAGAACAGGCCAAGCGGGTGGACCAGATCTACGCGCTGCTGCCGGGCCTAACGCAACACATGTCGTAATGGGTACGCACATGGTGGAGCAAACTTTGAAGGTCCTTGCGGTGAATGTTAATTCAGTAATTAGGATCGAACGAAGAGCCACGATGTTTAAATTGCTACAAGACCAAACTCCTGATGTGCTTTTCGCTAGCGAAACCAAGCTAACCGATAAGCACAAACTGGACTACAACAATTATATTATTAGAAGGAGAAACCGGCCCAGATCCAAATGTGGAGGCGGTGTCGCGATCTTCATTAAACAAGGTATAAAATTTCACAGAGTGTACAAGGGAGTGTTGCGCAGGTTCCGGGTGTTGGAGGCAGTCGTCATTTACATCCCGCTCCGCAGTGGAAAGCGGCTATACTTGGCTTCTGTTTATGCACCTGAGACTTCACAATCCACTTTATTTATTACAGAGCTCGACACGCTTTTTCGACTTCTGAGGCTGGAATCGGGGGAGAATTATTTTATAATCGGTGGGGACTTCAACGCTAAACACAGGGATTGGGGAAATAATGTGCCAAATACTAGAGGGAACCTACTACTCGATTGGTGGGGTCAGCACGATGTCATGTACAGACTCGGTCTTAAAGCGACGGATAACCCGTCGTTTCCCAGAGGCGGGTCTTATTTGGATCTACTGCTGTACGGCGAACGTTTACGACTGACTGGTACGAATTTACAAACGCTAAACTGTCTGCGCACATTCGTGTATGACAGCGACCATTGCGGTTTTAGCACCAAAATTACAGTTCCTAACGAAATTGCGGAATTGGAGGAGTTTGTCCAAAGATATTCTTACAACTACAGTAAGACTCGATGGACACCCTTCTCCGCAACCTTGATAAGAGCACTCTCCTCGAACACGCTCCACCCACCGTCCAATAGGAATTACCTAAAACAAATGGACGAGACAATTAAACAAACTATGGACACTACAATACCGCGATATCGACATACGACTAACGAAGACCTGTTCTGCAATCCTACTATTGACGCTCTGCACCGACAGAAAAGTAGACTTCTGACAAGACTCAAAAACTTGTACAGACAGTTAACTGACAGACAAGACCCGGAGATTAGGACACTGAAGTCGTCGATTAAAAACCTTCAAATGTTAATAAAAGAGAATTACAGAATTTCTGTAGTTCGTATTGGAACAACAGGGTTCGGGCTGTAAACACCAGCAACCCGAATATGTTCCCTCAAATAAATAAACTATTTCGGAGGAAAAATCAAAACGACCTTCAGTGTCTTAAAATAGCGCGGACAACAGACAACGAACGGTTACTGACAATAGCAGGTATTGATCCAAATGAGGCCGCTGATGATAACGACTTCTTCGTGATCGAGGATCCACAGGAGAAGGTTGAGGCCATAGGAGCGACTTTCCAGGAAATATACAAGGCCAATGATACCATTGGCCCAAATTATGACCTGGACAATCGCGTCTTGGTGCACGACTTCTGCATTCGAAATGAAATAGGGAACTGGCGATCCGAAGGCTCTGGTTTTACCCGGTTCAGCGACGAAAATATGGCAAATAATGTCATTACCAGTGAGGGTGACCTACCCCCGTTCATTTCGAAGGAAGAGCTCCATGAGATCTTCGACACAATCAGGGCTAAGAAATCAGTGGGGACCGATGGTATTCCGAACATCGTGCTTCGACATCTTCCTCTAGAAGCGGTGTACATTTACACCACCCTGTTTAATAATGCAATGAATAATGCATATTATCCAGCGCATTGGAAAACGGCGGTGGTTAAACCTATCCCCAAAAAGGGAAAGGATATATCCAATCCGGCGAATCTCCGTTCGATAAGTCTCCTTCCGAATATCAGTAAGGTGTTTGAAAAAGTAATCAATAGAGCTCTGTCTAGGTGGGTTGAGGACAAACATATAGTACCGGATAATCAATTCGGTTTTAAGGCGGGACATGATATCTCACATGCCGTGTCTAAACTGGTGTCCGATATCCAATGGAATAAAGGCAAAAACCAATGTACTGGTGCCTGCCTTGTTGACTTGGAGAAGGCCTTCGACACCGTATGGTTAGAGGGTCTTTTCTATAAGCTGACTAGGCTGGGGATCAGTAAACCACTCTGTACATTCTTTATAATATGCTAACCAACAGACAGTTCATCGTGAAAAATGGCGATGTGACTTCAGTTGGAATATTTCAAATTAAAAATGGTCTTCAGCAAGGCGCGGTCAATTCGCCGATCCTATTCAACATTTATACAAGCGACTTGATAGGCTCACTTCCCCATACTATTGCGTACGCAGACGATTTGATAGCGTACAGAACAGGTCAAAAAATCGAGGTTATTAATACTCTCTTGCAGCGTGACTTCGATAAGATAAGACGATTTTGCGATGACTGGAAGTTGAAAATCAACTTTCAGAAGTCGGAAACCATTCTCTTTAGGACGCCGTTGTCTAGAGCCTCTAGGGATACCAGAAAAAATTGGCGAAAGTTCTCGATCATTGGACAACGCGGACAGCCTCTTGCCTGTCGAAATGTAGTCAGATACCTTGGGATCTGGCTAGATCAGTTTCTGTATTTTGACAAAAATGTAGATGCTGCTCTGGCCAGAGCTAAAGGCGCTTTTGCCCTTACAAAGAGACTGTTTTATAGCAGCCAACTCGATGCGAGGGTAAAGGTAATCTGCTACTTGGCCCTTATCAGGCCCATGCTGGTATTCGGGTGCCCCGTGTGGTTCAATGTACGAGCGAGCTTAATGGAAAAGATTCGGGTGTTTGAGAGGGCTTGCCTTAGGGCTTGCCTTCGCTTGTACAGAACACCAGAGTCGGAGTACAAAAAATTTTATCGTAATGAGGTTCTTTACAACAGAGCGAACCTAATACGAGTGGGCAACTTCGTAATTAAGCTGACTCGAAGGCACATTGCAAGAGCAATGACCTCGACGAATAACCTGATATCTGGGGCTTACTACCCCAATTACCTTTACCACGAGAGTGTGCGCTATGATGGCTTCGTTCCACCGGAAGCATTCCTCTACCTAGATCAGATAGGGTTGATCCAGGATAGATCAGCGGTCCCGTTAATCTACCATGTCGCTCGGACAGCTGGGGACAGGCGACTCAACTACAACAGAGACGTCGCACACGGCAGTGTGGATCGTCTCAGGTTCAGTAGGGCGGTGGGGAATCGCGATAAGAGGGATGTCGTTCGGCAGCACCAGCATTTCTGGTGGTTGAATGATGGAGAAGAGGTTTCGTCGCCGTTTCTGTCAATTACGGACCAGCCTCACTAATGAGGCAGAGCTGACCAATCTATTTGCTCTGTGAATAGCGATGGCCAGCTTGCATAGGTTTAAGTTAGCATTTAAGAAATACATATATATATTAGTATATACATAGGTATATACTAGTATATGTATGCCATTGTGTATAATGTCTATATGTATGTATGTGCGTATTGTGTACGTAGGTTAGGTAAACTAAGGTTTATTTTAAGTTAGATATTAAGTTTTTATAAAAAATAAAAAATTATGTCCATATGCTAAGTTTTTTGTTAAATTCTTTTCTTAGCCTTAAGCATAGAAAATAAGTATATATAAGTATAAAATGTAAACAAAGTCGAAAGACATATATATAAGAATTTAGAGTAGCTTAGAGTGCCTGTGTAGGGCCAGTAAGTTAGTATAAGTTTGTTAAGTAATTTTAAGCTAGCATTTAAGCATTTTTTGTTAGTATGTAAGAGTTAATGATTTAGAAAATAAAAAAATGCATTTAAAACTATATTGGAGTAACTAGATGATGAAGGTTCGATTCTTGTATGTTTCGCTGATATAGGACATGTAGATTTATTAATTCTTATGCACGAGTAGGAGTACTACAAAATATGAAATATGAACTTCTGAAAAACGTTGATATGGCTAGAAGGTTTCCTCCAATTATCTGCCCTCAATTGTCGTAGAAATTGCAAACAAATTAAGATTATATGCTTTTTGGAGACCAAAAATTGTGAACAAATATCTGTTAAATCCGAAATGATAAATAATGGTAAAGTCCTGACTTCAATCCAATTAATAATCTGTAATCTATCGTAAAGGGCAAACTATCCCTGTAACCTTAATAGGTTATGAGAACATGCCAGATGCAAATGAAGTCAAATTTCAATAGAAATCGTGCATTATTATATTGAATTTTTCGCTAAAAAAATCAAAGGTTTACACCTTATCCTAGAGTTAACTTTATGAGTCGAAATATGAACCGTTGCAATCTACATGTTTTTGCCAACGAGTTTGTGTTTGTTTATTGCTGTTGCTTCACACTCAGAATATGTGTGTCCCAGCATGGTCGAGAAGAAGGAGTGGACATTTACTTTTGAAAATATCAAATATATAATATACAGTTCCTGGTGCACTATGCCTATTTATTGTTAGAACTTCTGAAGTGATGATTTCGACTGGACTTAGAACACTTATGCGGATTGTTTCGACTGTTAAATACTCTTCACAACTATCTGCTTTTCGCAACGCTTCGACTTATGGTATTGCTTTGGCCTATTCATCTCGATCTACTGCGCCGAACGGCATCAGTTATACAGAATCTATTTTTTATCACAGCCCACAACCGACAGAGAAATGGCTCATTTCTCTTACGTAAAAGATGCGCAAATGAAATATTGCATCGAAGATTTTTTTGGAAATCATTCAACTCATTTTCACAAGTTTGGAAAAATGTAAATCGTCAGGAAAATGATGGTACATCGAAGGCTGTAAATTGTTTAGCAATTTGTTTAAACTATAATAAGAATATGAGCTAGGTTTATAATTCTGATCATCGTAAATTTACATAAAGAGCGTTCTGCTTTTTGTTTCGACGTTACAATAATAAAATCGTTTATTTAGTACATTTTGTTACCAAACACAAAAGGCAGAAAAGATAGAGTGTCTATATCCGGTGCTCACGAACTCTAAATATCGATCAAAAAGTATTAATCTCACCTTGCTCAATGGAAAACAAAAAATAGAACAAAGATAAGCTTACTTTGCGCCATTATGTGCACTAACGGCTAAAATCTGTATTATTCCGTACCATTCCTAAATACAAAACTTTATCTAAAATAATAAAAATAATAATAATCTAATAATAATAATCTAATAAAAAAAAACTGATTTTTCCATAATATTCTGATACTTTGAATTTTGAAAATCGAATATCAGACTAAAATGCAGAAAAATCGCATTTTAAATGCTATAAGTTCAAGTAGTTAATCACTCTCCCTTACGTAACTTTTTCTTTTCCGTTTATCAATTTTATTAAGATTATTTCAAAAATCATTAAAAAATATCAAAAAATTTCAGTTATTTGTCCCTTAACAAATATAAAGTATTAAATTGACTTTGTCAAAATGACTAATTTTATACATGTGCTGATGTATTGATGAAATTATAATTGTCATTATTAATTTTCCGTTGATATAATTATTTAGTCACATACAAATCACCAAAATTTATATAAACACTTATCTCAACTTAATGGCAATCAACAATTAAAAGATGTTGCTGTTCCTTTAATAGTTTTGTTTTCTCACAAGCAATGAAGACAGATATATGTAATTCGTTTGCTATTCCCAACAGATTATTACGAATAGTCCAATTCATGCTAACAAAACTGTTGACGAGTACTCAGTTCCAGAGAAATGATATCGTCAGAGCTTGAGCGAGCCTGAAGTATAAGCACAACAAAATCAGAGTACCTATTATGGGGATTTATGATATATACAAGTTACCAGCTTGCAGAGCACGCGCTTTTATCGTAATATACTCTCAGTTGTACTCTTTGTTATATAACTGGATTTTGTGGACTTATTTACCTGCATATTATTCAATTCTAGTCAACCAATTATTTAAAACACATCAAAAAAAAATCATTGATATTGCACTTGAAACTCGCATAAAAAGACATGTTGTAAAACCTTGATCTCGCAATTATCTGTGATCTAAATCTAGGCGAAATCATAGTCCGGTCATTAAACCAGGTTGTTGGGATTTAAGTAAATTAAATAAATTTTGGTGTACAATATTATTTTATACTCAAATAAATCTTGACTGTGTGGAAATATGAGTACTCTTATGTGTTAAGCCGCTTGTACTTTTAAAGTGAGGTTTCAATTGTTCAAAAAAGTCACTCCGTAATAACGTTTTCTTTTTTTTTCGTTTTTATACCAACGATACTTTAAGTAACATTACTGTTGATGCTTGTGAGCATCTTATTAATTATATTTCAAATCTCAATCCTGGTGTTTACAGAAATAATAATTAGCTCTCCCTCTATCATAGTTCTTATTCCTAAGGAAAGGCGCTAACCTTAAGACAACGTGGTCATTTGTAGAATTTTTACTATCTATACTATACGTTCTGTTTGATCAGGTTACCAATAGATTTAGATACGAGACTTAAACTTTTATGGGTATTTCTTTATATTAAATTTTAATTTCCTACTTATATCGAATAAGTCCATTGATTTCGCCAAAAATTATGATTTTTAATTAATTGTGTTTCTTTGCTCTAATTTTCTAATTTTATTGACTCATTTTTTAAAACAGGTAATTATTTCATTACTTAAAATATTTGCATATACTAAACATATTGAAAATGATAAGATCGGTTTTAAATTTAATACAACCCTACAATATTAAGGTGAACTCCTATGATACTTATCATAACAGACACCACAGGTGGAGGTATTATAATCTACTATAGGTCAGATCTGCGTTGTCAAGAAATTGTTGAATCAGTGTTAACAGCTCTCCGCATTAAATATAAAATAATAGAAGTTACGGACGGAAATATTAAATTTCTTCTCACATTTGCTTACAAAGTCCAATATTTTTTTTGTCCATTGTCCTTTTTATGGTTTTGGCCGACTGAAGTGCTCTTTATAAACATACCATTTTGTGCCGAGATTGCAACACAAATTCGTTAATAAAAAATAGTCTGTCGAAGCAATTTCTTGAACTTGCAGCTCAAAATGGTCTTGCTATTTTAAGCTTCTCGCCAACTCGGTATGCACTAAACGTGATTCCAAGTTTACTCGATCTCATCGCTGTGTCAGATGCGAAAAATGTTCTTCTTTGTGATAAAATCTCTCTTGATGGCATATATGACTACTACTAATTTTTCTGACTTATGAAATTGACTTATAGCTTAATAACACCCCTAAAATGTTTACTTACATATATAGACTAAAAGTTGGCACTGCACAGAAATGCTAATGTAATATGTTGGAGTTAATGCATGTTCACTCCTGGAGCTAATGAAAAATTATCTTCCTTTCAAAATTCTGTTCTGGAGCGGTTTGATAAAAATATGCAACTTAAAACTGTTAAAATTAAAAATTATAAATATCCGTGGTTTTCTTCTGATGTTCTTGACTCCATTAATAAGCGAAGGAAACTGTATCACAAATAAAAGTAAGACCTACTTCGAGAAGCTGGGAAAATTTTCTCCAGGCCATGACTTATTATTAATCCACGAAAATTGGACAGCCGTCTACCTTGAAGGAGACCTGTCTATAGCCTTTAATAAATTTTCCAATATTTTAAAAGGTCATAAGAAATAATAAATTAAAAAGACTTAAACCCTGGATGTCGGCAACTTTATTGAAAAGGGTGAATTATAAAAATAAATTAGGAATCAAATGCAAAAAACATCCCAATAATTCTCATCTTCGTAATCTCTATGAAAAAATCAGCAGAGAAGTTATTGCTGATGTTCATACTTTTAAAGAAAATTAATCAATAATTTTCAATTAGCCGAAAAACAATATTAAAAAAGAATGGACAATTGTGAACGATCTACTCAACAAAAAAGGATCTCTAAACAACCTGCGTAAATTACTATATAATGGCATGGTCATCTCTGCACCTGTTAAGATGACTGATGCATTCAATATTTTCTTTACAAGTGTGGCCTCAAATACACTTTCTGATGCAGGATTTCATTCATCACACTGCTTAAGCCGGGAAAACTCCCAAGTGCACACTTTTGCTTCTGATCTGATAACATCTTTTGAATTGTATAGAACTATTAAGTTATTAAAAAAAATCTTGTCCGCCAATAAATTGTATTTTTTCGATTGATCTTATTAAGAGAATCTCACTCTTTATTGTTGATGTGTTAGCACATATTTATAAGAAAAGTATTTACTGTGGTATTTTTCCAGACTGCTTAAAAGTTGCAAAAGTGGTACCTTTCTTTAAAAAGGGGGAAAGAAACAAATTAAATAATTACAGGCCCATCTCTCTTCTTCCCGCTCTTTCGAAAATTTTTGAGAAAGTGATTAAAAGTAGAATCGTCTCTTTTTTAGAGCACAATTCTTTTTTTAGTCCAAATCAATATGGGTTCAGAGCTACCAGATCAACCGAGGATGCGCTCTTAAAATTTTGTAATTATAATTACGAAAGCCTTAATAACAAAAAGAATACTGCTGCACCTTTTATAGATATAACCAAGGTATTTCATACTGTGGACCATAAGCTACTACTAACAAAATTAGAAAAAGCTGGTTTTAGAGGTTTTATGGGTCTTATGCTCAATTGCTTTGATTTTTAGCCTATCGTCTAATATACGCCACTCCCTAACTCACAGTACAAATTGTAAATGTGTGCTGGTAAGTTCCAATACTTGTGGCAGAACTAGTACGGGAAAAACCTTTGATTCAAATTTTAGCTGCTCATCGAAATGTTTTGTAATTGAGAGGGTACCTACATTTAAGTACTTGGACTCGAGTTTGATGATAAATTAAATTGGAGTGCGCATACCTTCTCACTTAGAAAATATCGGTTAAGAACTACCAGTATAATGCTTCATGTAAGACTGTTTTGCTCTCGTAAACTCTTAGAAACAATTTATTACAGCTTAGTACAATCAAAAGTGCAATATGGTTTAGTTTGTTGGGGAGGAACAAATAGCAACAAAATCCAATCTTTACTAGTGCTCTAAAAACATATTCTAAGAATCATATGGAGAAAAAAAACTTCTAGAACACAGTTTTTTGCCTTTTTGCAACTCTTTAATACTTCCTCTCAAACATTTTTACTTTTACGAAGTGCTTACAATATTTTACCTAAGGAGTGGATATTCGTTAAATCGTAATCCCACCGTTCATGGGCTTCGAAGCGACGCAAGGTTCCTGTCGTTTGATCCACCACATAACACCCACCACTTTCTAAATTTTTATACTTCGGTTGCACCAAGTATTTTTAACTTACTACCGCTAGCTATACGCTATAGTACCAATGCTCTGTCGTTTTCTCGAGAGGTAAAAAAATGGCTTTTTAATTTTGATTTCAATGATGTAAAAGATCTAATAAAGATAGTACATTAAGAATAATGGTAATTAAGAATAATGATAAACACAAAAATCATTCTCTAGTTTTTTTCTTTTTCTTTCATAAATCAACCTTTCATCTTTCATTCTTTAGCGATACATTCGACACTAGTTGCCTTAACTACAGAAGGTATCTAAATATTGTATTACTCAATACCAATGAAAAACACTTATAGATATCTAGTTTATGTACATAATATTAATGGACTTAAATTATAATATAATTCTTTGTACTATACTCGTATGTAATTTCTATTGATCTGTACCTTATAATGAATTGCATTGAATAATAAAATAAATAAAAAAAAAAAGCTACTCCAACAGTGTAACGCTACAGTCCACACGTCATTGCTATCTCTCCTAATTAAATATACTATATCATTAGATTCTAAGGCTTTTTGAAGAAACTTGGGTAGTATTGGTGTTGGTATTGATAGTTTAAACAACTCATTCTCAAAATATATCAAAAAAGAACTGAGGCAAAGCGACGTTTCTACAGGTTATTCTGTGATACGATAACAGAAACCTCTGAGGCATCGCGGCTAAGAAAAATCTACAAATCCTATGATGCCTAGCCATTTGAAAAAAACAAATGACTTTTGGACAACCTCAAGTGGTGAATCGCTCTACCTGCTACTGGACACCCACTTTCCAGGTAACTACCTATTCGCGCCCAGTAGCAACCAAACTGGACTACTGTAACCGTGACCAATATTACTGGTCTGATTAAAAGAGAGGAACTGCTATGGGCCCTTCATAGCTTCAAACCATAAAAGTCTACTAGTCCGGACGGTATAATATCAGCCGAGCTACAAAGGTCCTCAGATAGATCTATAAGTCAATCCATCTTTCCTTCTGTAGACTCTAGAATGACTGATTGATTTCCTTATAGGAGCTAAAATTGATCCACGACTTTTGTCAACGGCTGAACATGACAATTGTAAAGGAAAGTCGGTAGAAACGGCTCTACTTTTACTGACTAGCCACATCGAACGATCCCTACAATATAGAAAGTACACAATTGTCGCTTTCCTGGAACTCCAAATTGGGTGGGGTTTCTGCTAAAAGATGTATCAGCAGCGGTACGCCGCAAAGCGGTGTCCTTTCTCCCCTTCTCTGGAACTTAGTGGTTAATGAACTGTTAACATACCTGAAAGCGGGTGGTAGCAGGGTGTTTGCCTATGAGAATGACGTTGTTATAGTCGTCTCAGGTAAGCATCTTAATATCATTAAAGAACTTATTCCGCTAAATCTTAACAGATTAGCCCGTTGGGCAGATCGCTGAGGATTGGGAGTAAACAACCATAAAATTGATCTTGTCCTCTTTTCCAAGAAATATAAAATTCCAATCATAGACCCTACCACAATAAACGGTACCCGTTTAATCTTTTCCGATACAGCAAAATATTTGGGTCTCATTTTTGATAGGAAATTAAACTGAAAAAGTAACATTCAAGAAAGAGTCAAGAATGGTACAGTAGTTTTATTCTCTTGCAAAAAGCTATTGGGGATAAATGGGGTTTTCAACCTCGCATAATCTGGCTGGTATCTCGATCATAAGACCGATACTCACCTACTGGTGAGCAGTCAACTGCAGCAAATTCATGCAGAGTGAAAAGAATAGCATGCCTATGCATAAGCACACCCCTATAATCTACTCCCCCCATGGCACTAGATAATCTGTTTCACTTGACACCTCTCGATATCTTCAGCAGGAAAGTAGCTGCAACTGAAGCCTTAAAGCGACTACACAGTGGACAATTTAATTATTTTGCCACGCTAATATTCTTAGTACGCTAGGAATCCTTCCAGAGAACATCGATTACACTATACCCGAACTTTGGTTTGACAATGATTTTCATGTAAGCTTCCCCTCTAGATGCTTCTAGAAGGAAGATGCTTTCATGTAGGACAAGTCAATCCACTTTTACACAGATGGATCTAAAACCTTATAGGCAAGCATACAAGAAGGTTTGGCGCCTTTACTAATGATTTCTGTAGAAGCTGCATGGACGAGGAGGGGGAAGAGACAATTCGCCACCTACTCTGTACGTGCCCAGCCCTCTCCCAAAAAAAAAAACTTCACTGAGGAACTTTCTTCTACAATGGCTTTAGCAATGTAAAATGCATATATACAACTTAACAGTGCCCTACGTTTTATAATGACCTCAAATTGGTTCAAAGAATAGGAGAATCACAGATTCACGTGGCATCACAATGGGCCAATAGGCCTAAGTGGGTTGATCTTTCCAACAGCCACTTTTACCTTGACTGATTGTCCGTTTTTACTTCAACTTATCTTTTTTAACATCAACCCGCGAAATTTTTGGTCCGTGCCACTTTTCCTGCTCAATCTTCACAGAAAGAAATACAGACAGGTTGAGCTAATGTCTTGAATGATTCGCGGAGTTAACGATATCCTGCCTCCCTTCGGCTATCACCTTAGCAAACTATCACCCAAAAATATTCTTCTTTCCACATAGGCCTCACATCCTAGTTCCATTTGACCGCTCCCACTCTTTACTTTTTGTCTTTAGTTTTAATTGAAATTGTTAATTTTAAATCTAAAATATAAGCATACTTCTAATAAGCGTTAATATATCTGTATTAACGAAATCTAATCAGGCCTGTGGGTCATTAGCCTTTAGAAATGCCGGCTGTGTTCCTTGAAGATAGAGTTAGTTTAAATATTTTGTTGTGCTGCTGACAGGACTGAAGGTTCATAGTACTTGTGGATCTTTTCGCCGTACGAAGTATTGTTTTCTTCGCTGTGGTGTAGAACAATGGCTTTCTCGGAAAGGTTCGGTTTTAGTGCGGTTATTGTTTAGTGAAACTTTTTTGTTAGTTAATGTCATCAAAGTGGGATACTTCAAAGATTTTGTTGGCTTGCATTGACAATTTGCCTAGATCGGAGACTTCATTAATAGTTAAAATTCCAGAGGTCAACCCCGATTCTAGGACAATCGTGCGGTCTAGCATTCACACAATAGCAGTGCCTCTTCCTAAATATCATACAAATTTTCATTACTCACTGCTGAATGAAAATACCAAAAATATATATCAAGTGCCTAAAGAAGGCAAATTTCAGCTACAGATTACCACTCAAACATTTCCGCAAATAAATGTCTTTCTTCTTCTTTTCAACTTTCTTCATGCCAAGATGTCTTCCTCAGAAGTCAAGCTTGAGGTGCTTCGTAATTAATTCTTTAACCCAAGTATCTTAAAGAAGAACATTTAAATGAGACCTTACAAATTAATACAGGTACCAACCGAATCCCCTGAAGTTCCCACCAGTTAAAACCTCCCAAAAGAGGAGTGCCAGTCTCAGCAATATAAGAAAATTTCACCATCAAAGCTCCCACAGTCTTGTGTCTTGTCTAAGAATCTGGTGGGATCAAGTATACACGGCCAGCTCCATCCATCCCTCGTGTTTTTTTTTGTTCCACCTAAGAGTCTTATCATGTCAGGAACATGGAGAATTTTAAAAAAAAAATCAAAAATGTTCCTTGAATAAACCCCATGAATAAAAAAATCACAGAAAAAAATCTCATACTTTTGTATTCATACCGTTTTTAAAAACAATAAAAAGTCAAGTCGGCTTCATTTGTTCGTCTCCACCAGCTTACGCATGCGATCATGACGAATAGTATGTACCGCTTTTCAATCATATGCTTCCAATAATTGTTAACTCGCATCTAGCATATCCAGATCCACGCAGGCTGAGGAAGACCGGGACGACAAACGAAGGAGCTCAGGTATGCGTGATGAGTGAGATCGGTAATATGAAAATGATAGCGTCGTAAAAATCGCTCTTTTTATGGAATAGTGTGGCTTTGCTTTGATGCCTTTGGACTGTCGTTTATATTGCGGTGCAGTAATAATATCCTAAGCATGTAGTAACTAATACTTACTCATTTTTACCGCAATTTGCAGTAATACGTGAAATGTCGATTATGGCTTTTACTTAAATAAACCAGAGATACGAGTAGCTATTTATTTTCTCGTCAAAATAACGAGAGAGTCTCTTCTGAACTGCCTTTGGTAGGATGTATAACATTGGAGTCGTTTCTTCCAATTACAGTTGCTTCCAATTACAAATTCTCTATTAAGGAACAATTTTACCTTAACTCGGTCTTTAATAATAATATTACTTCAAGTTTTGAACTTTCACAGAGAAATAAATATAAATGAAATTAAGTTTATTACCATTTCTCGGCTTACTTTCTTTTATGGAGTTGATTTTCAAGTTGAAATTGCTACATCACTATCTACAATATATCTGTACTTCTATGTATATATTTACTTGATAGCATTTAAAAACTGGTTGAAATTCGAATTAAAAATTATAGCCAATTTCATCAATAATAATACGTACGATACATATAAAAATATGTAATTATGGAACATCCAAATACCCAGTCAACAAAGGGTTTCCTGATAATATTTGGGTAACTCTAAGCCACACTTATACGAGTATCTTACTCTTACAACATTCTTTATCGACACACCATTATTTACTTAATCCACCAAAGAGCTAAGGCATTTTGATAGGATACTATGGGGACTTACATATTTTTATATCCATAATCCTAATCATAGTCCGCAAAATTGAGAAATAAATCTTGAACCACAGCCTATCTTACAAGTAAGTGTATATAATATTATGGCAAACACGCTTTGATTCACAAAAATTCATTAAGGGAACATCAAAATCTCATTAAAGTTACATTATTGATACTGTGGTCTGCTTCTAGAAGTAAACAAAATTGGCTATGGGAGTCAATATCCTTTTTTCTCTCAGAACACCGTTATTTCAGGTGAGAAATCTGTCGACAAGAATCGATTTCTACTACCCTATATGGTATATCCCTGTGGATGTTTTGTTTTATAAACGGCTTTACTAAGATTTGGGATATGCGAACACCTGGCGATTTCCTATTATGTGTTTAGAAATGTATGTATTCACGAGTGTACCGTTTTATGAACTGTACCTTTTTCTGAAGCATATAAAGTTATTGGTCAAATATACAATAATTACTGGTGCTTGCATGTACATGTACTCGTACATGTACAGGTCTATGATTTAGTTTTCGGTCTTATACCGAGTGGGGTATAATTTTATATGCAAATAACGCTTCTGTTGTAAATGCAATTAAGCAGCTTTAACGATATTAAGTTAAAATTAAGAATTTTTCTTATACGGCAATTAGACAAACTTCAAATCGATTGATAATAATAAATTTGATAGGAAGATTGTCTAATAATTTTAAAACAAATTGCCTGTAGCACTAAGGCTGATATTTTTCATTTTTCAAAATACGTTAATATATAATATACAATATATAATTTAATAATATATACGAGTACTATACACAGATAAAATTAAAGAATTCATTGTGAATATTGCAACAAACTTTAATGACGTCCGCGCTTTTTGAATTAAAAGTTTTTACATCACACTCATGCAAGTGATAATAGTTCGGATTATGGTAATCTCCACTCTCGCAAGAGTAGATCCAAATTTCAGAAACAAATATTATGTCAGGCAGGTTAACGAGAACTTCAAGATTCACCATCAGTAAATCGGAGTTTTGGCATAAACTACTCATGTTTTGATGTAAAGCGAAAAATGATTTGCCATCTGACTCACATCTAAAAAAGCTTTCTAAATTACTACTTATGGTTCTAATAGTGGGGCTGTCGTACATAAGCTCAAAGCTGTCGTTCATATTATTGTGCTTGAAGAGCATTAAAATCATCAAATGATCTGATGACAACAGCCTCACTGTTATCAAATTTTCTCATCAAAATACGAGAATTACGGAACCACAAGTAGTTATATTTAAACTCTGTTTTAAATTTTTTAGCTGCCATAAATAAAGCTTGAAAATAGTTTGTTAAGCTGTCATTAATAAAAATATTACTATTGCTACCGTCAATAAGTAGCGATATATTCAGCTTCCTCTTTGCAATTTTCTTGCTCTTCATCACTTCCTTTTTGATCTTCTTTTTAGAGAAATGTAGATAGAGAATATCACCGCGATTATTGGTGGTGGTGGTTATGCTCTTCTTTTTTTGATTTTTCGATGCGCTTTACATATCACTTCTGTATGTCCTCAGTCGATCTGGAGATATTTAAAGCTTTGTCAAAGATCACCCTTAATCTCTCCCTGGCGTTTGAGCTATTTAAATCAGTTTCAATAACAATCTCCAGCTGCTTCTGCTCCCTCCAATTCACTCCGTTCTCCAATTTGGCCACCTTTATGAGCAACGCATCATTCTCCTCTTTCAGTTGCTGGACTGTGCTGAGGAAATCGCTGTGGATTTTTTTCAAACCGATGATTTCTTCGTACAGCATTTGCAGGGTTATTTAACTTTCAACCGAAGGCGAAAGAACCTTCGAAAAACTGTTATCAAACGGTCCACAAGCAGTTTCTGTTTCGCATTGATACGAAAGTGAAGCTTGATTGGCGCGGGCAACCATCGTGGACGATTTAGATGTAATTTCCGCCTTGGCAGGTACTCCTTTTGATGAACATCAAGCCTTTGAAATACACTATTCTTTTCCAGTAACCTGTACATGTTCTAGCAGCACTCTGGTAAATTGGGTGTATAGTATATGCGCAACCCCGTCTTATCTTTAGGATTTTCTAGATTTAAGATAGCTGGAATGCCCTCATAGGAAAAGACCTGCCCTAAATATTTAACTGATTCTACTTTATACTGAAACTTTTCGGAATTATATTTAATGCCTAAATCTTTCGCTTGCGAAACTGCTCTTTTTAAGTTTTCATCATGTTCTTTGGTATTTGCAAAATCGAATGATTTTTCGACTGCTCCTTGGGAGACTTGGCTATATAGAAATATGCGAAATATAACAAAGAGACGACGAAACGAGTGAAAAATTTAAAAGCTTTGTTGCTCCGTCGTAAAACAGACGAAAACAGATATGTGAGTTTTGTAGTACGTTAATATAGGTCCGCAGAAATCGACACCGCATCTTAAGAAATATCGAGCCACGATGACACTTTCTTTCGGAAGGTTGCTCATTACTTGACGTAAAAGTTTGGGCCTATAGCGAACACAATGTACGCAACTGTGGACGATTTTACGAGAGAGATCTCTGGCGTTAACAATCCAGACTGTTTGCCTAAGAAGTGAGATGAGAACCTGTGAGCGTGGAAGTTTTTTCTATGCTGACTATCAAGACACGTAGCCAATCTATGTAGAGTCTTTCGCCAGTAACACAGGGTGCTTGTGTTGCTCAGGCAGCGTTGAATTTTCTAACCGCCCTCCAACTCGAAGTATAGCGACTCCTTTTGGAGTATCTACAAACGGGCTTGAGATGCTTAAGCGAACTTTTGATAAATTTTCCGTTTTTGAGTAGAGCGATTTCTTCCGGGTAGTACGTACTTTGTTCAATCCAAACGATTCTGTAAAATTCTGCATCTAACTCTTCAGCGCTACAAGCTAATGAGCTTTGCACCTTAAACCTTTTAATCCTGTTAATAAATCGTATGATGTACATGAAAATGTGTAAAAGTTTTATATTTCAGATTATAATTCAGTTATTTACTACCGTAAGTAGGTCTTTTCCAATTATTGCATTACCTACTAATACAGTTTTTCTCTTCTGCTCTGCAAACTGCTCCGACGAAAGTAGAAACAAATGTCCTTCCAACCATATCGGTTTCGTAAACTCTTCAACAGTGCATCCGCGGGAACATACACATGTCTTCTGGGTTGGGTTCTGTAGATACGTGCCCCCAGTTTTATCCAGAAGTCATCTCCTGTATCTCGGCAACTCGATTCCCAACAAAGGTACTTAATTTGGATGTGTGAGTCGAAATCCAATGCAGAATTACGGACAAGTCTGTCCAAAAATGCGTTTCCGGATTACAATCCTGAAAATTGGGCTGAATTTTGCACCAAAGTTTTGCCAAAAGGTGTGCAGCGCACAGTTCGAGACGTGGATTTTGATTTTTCTTCGACGGCGCGACTCTCGACTTTCCTACCAAAAGTCTAACTGAGGTACAGTCCTCATCGTAAATTGTTCTATGGTACATGCAGGATCCATATGCATTAATAGACGAGTCACAAAATCTATGGATTTGGACAGTTTTCTTTTTTTTTTTTTTTTTATAATTTACTCGCGCCTAAGGGGTTATGAATACCCTTACACTGTTGCCCGGGCGCGGGCGGAAAGGTAGAAGGAGGAGAAAGGAAAGTTTGTGATGTAGTGGTTTGAAACTCAGGTGTGTTTGGTTTCGATATTGACTCTCCAGGGGTGGGAGTCCGAATAGGACGGAGAGATTTTCTTCACTCGGAATGGTGAGGTTGTGAATTTTAACGGTTGTTTTTGTGTTTGAAAACCCTACAACAGCCAAATCTACATGTCAGTGTTATGCCTTCACACGCAGATTTTTCTGACTGAGTTCCAATTACACAAATGATAACTTGCTGTGGCTAGGATTCGAACCTTGACCTTCCGAGTGAGAAGCGATAGCTAGTACCACTACACCACGGCCACCCCCTTGGATGGAGCCAAAGCATACCTAGGCACAGGTAAATTTTGGATTGAGTACAAATCACTCATAAATTTCCTCCATTCTGTATCGATTGTCTGTGAAATAGCAGCGTTCCAATCTATCTTCTCCATCCACAATCTTGGCCTTAAATTATTGGACATAGAAGTCCTAATAGGACGAAAAGAGTTGACGCTACAAATAATATCTTTCATTTTGTAAATGAAGTGTGTGTTCGAGAAGGGTTATATGAGAAATAAAAATTATCATCAAGTGAATTCCTTGACTCATTGATATTTATATTCTTTCCAATATGATCAGATGAAATTGAGGAGCCGTTACTGTGCCACTTGAATAGTTCCATTCCTGCAGATAAAACAATGGAAACAACTTCCTGTTGTTTGCGTTTTAGCGTTTCCAAATCATCCGCTCCAGTTATAAGGTCGTCGGCATAGAAATCTCTACGAAGTGCTTCTGAGCCAAGCTTGTTCCGCGACTCAAACTGATCCTCCTTCTAAATATTTTAGACATCGAATTACCATGAATGGTGCAGATGAAGTTCCATATGGGAGAATTCTCTCCACAGAATATACTGAAATCTACGGTGGTCCGGATGTACCAAATACATTTTAACAATGTCAGCTGTTAGAGCAAATTTATGCAGGCGAAAACAAAGTAAAATCATGGATAAATCATCCTGAATAGTTGGTCCTACCATAAGGATCTCGTTGAGTGAAATATTCGATGTGGTACGACACGAGGCGTCAAACACTACAAGCAATTTGGTTGACAAACTATTCGGCCGTAACACGCATTGGTGAGGTAAGTAATAGTGAGGTTGACTTAGATCTGGATTTTTTTCCAATGACATGCAACCTAGTGTTTTCAATTCCTAGAGGAATTCCATATATGATGATTTCAAAGCCATGTCCTTGACCAACCTACATTCTAAGGAATTGAAGCGACAATAAGCAATGTCGTAAGAAGAGATCTATCTCGTTTGAATGGATACTTCAGCATGATTCTTCCTCCTACTTCCTCTACCGATTCGTTGAAGTGTTTCTCGGAATCCATTCGTCAGTCCATTTAGATTTTCTTACTGTGACTGCTTCAAGTTCCCAAAATCGTTCCACAAACTCATCGAGACGGTTGTCAATGGAACTAATACAACACGTTCTCCTTTGATTGCTGCTTAAGGACTTATACTTCCCCGAGACAATCCAACCGAGACGAGTACTTTGAAGTGATGGTAAACCAGACCCAAGTTTGATTTGGCCTACCAGCAACAATTCAAAAAATGTTTCTGCTCCCAAAAGCATATCTATGGCCGCTTTTCGATTAAATTTCTCATGCGCAAGTTCAATGTTTCTGGGAACGTTCCAATTGTCGATGTTCATTGACAGATCAGGTTGGTAACCGGTAATTGAAGGTGCCACTAGAAATTCCAAAGATAACTTAAATGGTGAATATCTGGATCTTATTGTGGTTTTTGTAGTGCTGCCAATCTTAGTTTCTGTCATACCGATTCCATGAACTTGTCTTTTCTTTTCTTTGAGTTCACAAGCCTAGGGTTCTAGCAAAATGTTCTTTGACCAATTAACGAACCAGAATCTAAAAGAATTCGTCCTAATTGGAAACATCCTGATGCATCTTTTACCAGAACAATTGCTGTAGCTAATATTACTTGAGCCAATTCCCTTTCAACCACCGAGTTCACTAGAACTGACGATTGAGAAGAAGACGACAATGGCTCCTGTGAGGTTGAAATGTTTGCAGATTGGTTTTGCCGATGAAGGATCGTATGATGTAATTGCTTGCAAACTTTACATTTGAAATTTGACAAACATTTGGAAACATTGTGACCCTTTCGTAAACAATTTATGTATGGACCCAGCTTCTTTATATTTATGAAACGGTCGGAAATGGGTAGCTAAGCAAAAGTGGTACAGCTTGTAATGGTGTGCGAACTATCTTTGCAAAACACGCAACATTGTTGTGTAATTGTAAGTGAAATTCTTTCGCCGTGTTCGTATTGAACCACTTTAGGTTTGCTAAATAAGTTCTTACTCGTGTTGAACCACATTGTTTTGCTTTCACGAGCATTGACAGCGTCGACTTCTGCACACTAATCCCATTTTGGGAGCTTATCGTACTGAAATTCTTCATCCCATTTGGCTTGCGATTTAGGATCTGCCTTTGCCATTGCAATATGAATTATAATGGCGTTACATACGAGTATTTCAGATTCTGATCCTATAGCTTGCAGCGAATTAAATAGACAACTCAAACAGTTGGGAAATATAGTCCAGGAATATAAGATAGTCGTTACCGTAACGCTCCTTTAGCCGCCCCAATGTCTTAAGGTAATTCTCTTCTGTAATTTGGAATATTTTAACCGTCCCTAAAGCATAGTCATTTATGAAATTTAGCAAATGGTTAAATTTTTCTATTTTGGAAAGCGTTGAATAATTGTGAACACGTTTTTTGAATGTATTAATAAAGTTTTTGTACTCCGAGTACTTCCCACTGAATCGTGGCAGTTTTGCAAAAGGTAAATGCTGAACTAATTGAGGTATAGATATGGTAGTCTCTAATGCAGCATTACTACGAGTAGTCCTTCTTTCGTGCCCCATTTGCGATAGAATTTTCGATTTAGTGGAGACATAAACCTCCTTTAATTCACTACGGCCTGTATCAGATTGTTCCAAACTCTCAATTTGATTTTGGTAAGCAATTGCCTGTTTAAAATAAGATTCCACAATTCCTAAGCGGCCTTCAAGTTCTGTCTGCGATAATGTTTTTGTTACGATAAGAAATACTTCCTTTAGTAGTAGCGCGAGACATTTTCAAACTATCGAGAGACATGACCACGAAATATCTTATTTCGCAGTATGAAATTACTTGTAACATACAACTAGAACAAGCAGCAACTACAGCAACAACACCTGCAGCAGTGAGAAAATTAAGAGCGAGAATTGTAAAGCTAAGCTTAGCAATGCACATAGATCCTATGTGGCTGATGTGTGAACGACGAATAAAAGCGAAGGCCAATGTAATTATACCAAAGTGCAAGCTAATCCAAGTAAAACGACAACGAAAGATTTATATGCAATTTGTTGAACCTACGAGGAAAAGCTATGCGAGTGATGAGCGACGAACGATGGTACCTCAGTTGAAAGTTAGTGGTTGAAGCCACGAGTGCAATTTGTGAGCTAGACAAAGTGCGAACGCGTGGGTGTAGGTATGTGTGAGCGAAAGTTTTTTCGAATGAGTGCGAAAAAGAGTGGGTGAAAATAATTTCTCCTCTTGGAGATTCTTAACTGATCGTGTGAATTTTTTTTTTTTTTTTAATCAAAGATGATTTTAATATATACTATAATATGTATATTGTTCATATTGTTTCACAAATATAATAAGATACAATTTTAACTACTTTGAATGCTAAAATATTGCCTTTATATAGAAAGTGCGTGTATAGAGCGTCAATTGGTAATTACAAATTATTTTCTTTTGTGCTATGAAAAATTAGGACCGTTGAGCGATTTTGATTTTTAGCGCATGTTCGAATAAATAAATTTGCCACATACCTGGTAGGGAAGGTTTTTATACTTATTTCCCTTTCCTCCTATCCGAATGATTCGGAATAACGAAATTTTGATGTTTTCCTTTGGACTTTGGGTATTTCTTCCTTCTGCTATTGGTGATGGGGATTCCCACGATGTGTCTGGAGTTGGTCCTTGAACAAGCTGGAACACTGGATCCTGCCTACACAATTGCACTAACGCGAACCGATACCATCACCGTTTAGGACACTGTTTTTTACCCGTTACCGATTTACTTTTGGAAGTTTTCCTTTTTTGATTTTTTTAGAATTTACCGGCGCTTTTTTTTGGTATAAGGATACTGTTTCTTCCTTGCTCTACCCAGTTAATTTTCGAAAAGTCCTTTCTCGGTCGCCAAAATGTAAAATCGAATGAGTTTTCGACTGCTCCTTGGGAAAACTTTGCTTCTGATTTTGTTGCAATAAAATTATCTCGGATGAATATCTTTCGCGAAGTTCAATATTTGCATAAACTTGAGAAGAAAACAAACGTCCTTGCTAAAGATTGCGCGAAAACGAGACTTGTCTATATAGACAACTTGCAAAATATAGCAAAGTGACGACGAAACGAATAAAAAATGTATAGCTTTGTTGATCTAGTAGTGCCAATAACAAGAATGATTTTTTATTAAAGTAAAATGTATAATGTGAGCTGTTTAATACATGCGGTGTTACATTTTAGTTCAAAGAGTAATTTAAAAAGATGGTGAACATTGGTTTTTTGGCGCTAGCTTTAAAATTTGCTATTGGAATTTAATATGTTTAGTTCGCTACTTTTAGAGTACAACCGATAAGTTTAAATGCGAATTACAATAATATGAATTACAATAATTTGTTTTATGACTTTGATAGATATGACGTGTTGTGTGATCCAACACTATTTTTTCCTGTAACTAATATGTCATCAATCTACACAGCTGTACCAGATAAGTCTGCGAAAGATTCCATCGTGTACTTTTGGAAAATTTCTAGGGCTACCTTCCGCCCAAACGCTAAACGGTTAAATTTGTAGCAACAAATTGGCGTACTGAATGTGGTATTAATGTTTTCGTTAACACAATCTGTCAGAATCCGTGACACAAATCTAAAACAGAAAAATATTCCATTCCTGCCAGTTTAGACCTCAATTCTCCCAATTTGGGTATCTAACATTTTTCTCTAACAAGAGCTTTATTTAAGTCTTTTGGGTCAACACAAAGTCTTAAATCTTCATTTTTTGTCTACTATAACTAAGTTGCTCACCCAGTTAGATGGATGAGAAACCTTTTCGGTAATACCCTTTTCTTTCGAACTTATTTAATGTTAGCCTGGGCCTATGATTGTAAGAGGAACCCTTGGTGGACGACGAACTGTTGGTGTTATCTTATCCCTGACTCTTAATTCACATTTTTGTGGAAAACAACTTAACCCATTGAAAATAGAAGCATTCTCGAATATAACTTTTTGTTTTTCATTTTCTATTGACTCTACTTTTCTGACTAGGCGAAGATCGCTACATGTGGGAAGATCTAGTATAAGCGGTGATTTCGTATCCGCAATTATAAATTCCTGTATGAGAAAACCTATTCTAGCGGGCACGGCAATAACATTTTCCTCGAAAGTTTCAACTTGTTGCCACCATTGATCTCCAATACTAAATTTATGGGATTGTAATTATATTTACTGGAAATTTGCTCTAAAAAGCATAAAGGTAAGGTCAGATATTGTATCGATTTTGAATATTATTTTGATATTTTTTAGTAGAATGTCTTCAAAATACTGTGTTTTTGCCTTGTCTCGTTTCGGACAAATTTCCCTCATATTAGTTTCAATACAATCAAAAATCAAAGTTTCATTTTCATCGCTACTTATATTTTCATCATTAGCACCTTTTAGGTTATCAATTTCCATTTTAGTAATTTCGTTTGTCCAAACGGCATCATCAGACAATTGTTTGTTTTTATAACATGCTAGATAGTTATGATCCACTTGTTTACACAATTTACACTGTTATCCAAAAGCCGGGAGTTTGCATGAACTGGGAGACAGCGTCCACAACTTATTTTATTATCAATATTAAATACAATTTTTTTTGAGCAATGGGGTTTTACGAGTAGAAGAAACATTTTGCGAGTGACAGATAGCATATATTTTTCTAACTCTTCAACGTGTGGTTTCCAAGAAAATTTCTTATTAATTGGCACTCCTAGATATTTAAAACTCTCAACACCTTCTATTATAAAACGATGTGAATCGTACACTAAATCTTCTTAGTAGTTATTTTTTTCCAAAAGTATGAACTGATAAAAATAATTTTGTTCATGACTTAGAGTGAAAGATAACATCACAATCAAGTGGATAGAGACCTTTTAAGCAACATATCATAAGTTTAGTATTACTTCTTATAAGAAATTCATGTTTGGCAAACCACTGCCGCATAATTAATGTATAAAACTTGAATTGCTGAGTCAATATGTTAATGCCATATTAACAGAGAATGCTGTAATATGTCAACTGAATCATTGGTAAAACAATGAGTAAACAATACTGTTGAATAGTGCGCAGGATGGTTTGGAATAAAAGTGGATTTTATGAATATAAAAAACGGAGCGCAGTTCTTAGACATTCTAATTCTCTGACGGATGTAAAAAAAAAAGAAGGAAAAAATGAAGAAACATGTATGATAGTAGATTTTACAGTATAATAGTTGACAAGTATGAGTGTTGCCAGTCAATACTATAATAATAGTGTTACCAGGTATGTATACTGTTCCAACAAATACCAATTGTCATTTGCAACTACGAGTAATTGCAGAAAATTTCTTCAAGTTTTACTCGTTGCTTCTCTTTTCGATAAATATAATTAGAACCACTTCTGAACTACACCTCGCAGACTAACCTTATACATTTTATCCAGATGTATCTCACGGTTGATTGACTCGGATCACAACCTCGTTGCAGACAAGTTCCGAATGAGGATTTCCCAAGCGTCACAACAAAGAAGAATTACTGGGAGAGATATAACGTAGGAAAACTGCTATTGCAGGTGACCGCTAGAATCTCGCCGAACGCGTATCCCGAAATCTCTCAACAACTCCTATGCAGCCAGCATTAAATACCGAAGACCAGTGATAACGCTGGTAACGTGCCATCCGAGACGCCGCCACTGATGTGCTGGGTTTCACCTGATCACCACTAAAGAATCCCTGTTTTGATGAAGAATGCCAGCAACCACATGTTTCTTCTCCAGGAGAAGAATAAAGGGCATGAGAAGCCTGTCGATTGAGAACGCTCGCTGCTCTATCAAGGTCGGTAACCATAACCTTTGATGTCGAAAAATATTTATGATAAGATGACGCGCTGTCATGTGACTTCTTTAACACCATATTGGAAAGAATTGTGCGGAAGTCACGAATGAACACAAACAGCACAAACTTTCAAAAGTCTAGCTTACGCCGATGATATCAACCAAATTGTGAGAACTTAACGGACTGTCACCGGTGCGTTCGCAAGTATTGAAACGAAACTTGCCAAAATACGTTTAACTGTAAATGAGGGCAAAACCAAGCATATGCTGTCAACAAGAAGGGACACACAACATCGGCGAATCGGACAGAATGTCAAAATCGACAACTATAATTTTGAGGTAGTTAAGGAGTTTGTCTACCTTGGATTCGTTGTGAATTCTGTCAACAATACTTTAGTAGAAATAAAACGAAGAATCACTCTTACCAATCGCTATTTCTAAGAAAACAATTTAGTAAGGCCCTATCCCGGAAAACTAAGTAAACTCTTAATGAGACGTTGATCATCTCAGTCTTATTTCATAGCGCTGCGGCATGGTCTCTATCGAAATCGAATGAACATATCTTCAATTGTTTTGAGAGAAAAAAAAATCGTTCCCCTTTGCGCTGACGCTATGGAGCAGAAGATTCAACGATGAACTATACGAATTGTACAGCGACATAGATGGTTAGGACATACAGAGCGAATGGACACCAATGCTCCGGTCCGCACAGTCTTAGAATCTAATCCGGAGGGACAACGCAGTAGAGGAGGATCCCATCTTAGGGGGGCGCAGAAGTAGAAGGGGACCTCAAACGACTTGGAGTGCGCAATTGGATGCAGTTAGCTGAAAACCGGATTAACTGGAGCGGCTTGTTAGTTGAGTCTCATGTTCACCCCAAACTGCAGCGCCGCCTAAATAAATAAATATCCTCATGCTTTTGTCTATAAAAAGCACTACATTATTGACGCTGTCGTTTACTTCACTACACAATTTCAGAGTAGCGTCTTCAGTAGATCTGCCTTCGCAAAAACTAAGCTGTTCGTTTCTGAAAAATTGTTTAGAAATGGTACAATACGTACTTTCATCAGTTTTTGGAACAGTGTACACACAAAACGTCGGGGATATAGATTTGGGCCTGTAATAGATAATTGATTTTCTACTACCTGTTTTGAACAGAGGAATAACTCTTTTAAGAGGCGATTTAACACATCACCAATAGAAAAAGATATACATTTAGAAAGACAGTTAATTATACCATCAGACGTGCATGAATTCTTGTTGTCAAGAAACATTACACATTTATGGATTTCCATTGGTGTGAAAAGTTGAAAAACCAAACTATTTTGGGAAGTAAATATCTTCAACTTCGATACCATCCCAATAGCAAAAAAAAATTATTAAGTTGGTTGAGAATTTCAACTGGGTCTGATATTTCCCTACAGTTCTTATCAATTTTAATCATTTTCCCTCTTGTATTTCCTTTGTTAAGTATATCGTTAAGCAATCGTCGCTCATTTTTTATATTACCCTTACAATTTTGAAGTTTCTGAACCTATGTTACGACTTGAATCAACTTGATTTATATCCTCTTCACTTAATTTAAGATAGTTCGAAGAGATGCCACCGATACAGCAAAGCAGAAAAGTAAGTAGTTTTTTAATTTAATGCAGTCCTAAAGTTTGCAAAATTTAACTATCTGTTACTTATAAATTAATATTATTTAAAAAAGAAGTAAAGCTCATTCATACATAATACGTATGTACAACTAATTTCATACTTAAACTTATAAATTGAGAACGATAAAAGCTAATTAAAATTTAAAGTATCTCTACCATTAACCGACACTTAAACCTAGGATAAATTTTACCAGATGTGAAATAAATTCCACTGCAATTGAATGCCTCTTCTAATTTCCTTTCTCTCTATCTACTGTTCATATGAACTAACTCTCTTATACACATTTTTGTAGCAATAAACATTTAAAATGAAACACGATAGCCATCGATGAAATGAGGTGCTGAATAGCTTCTTAATTGCTGATAACAACTCTCATTATCTGTGAGAGGGCTAAGCCAATGAAACAGCGGAAATTATTCCGCTGCCCTGTCATAACACAATCAACCAGCTTTCCACTTTAACATAAGTATGATACTTGAGCAAATCTGGAAGTATTAAATGACATCTGTTGAACAAATTTTTTTCTAAAAATATTGCAGCAAAAACTGAGTTACTTACATACCAAAGTTACATACTTTTTAAAAACTTAATGCTAATAAGTCAATTAATCTTGACTTATTGATGTCACCACTCAATTCAATTCATTAACTCTTACATGTCATACAAAAAAAAATACTTAAAAATAACATTAATTACTAACTATCTTACCATCTTACTTTCCACATACATAAACAAAATTTACAAATTACCTTAAAATAAAGCATAACTTGCTTACTTAAGCTAAATAATTCATTGCGCATAAGCCTTAACATCTCGGTGCAACAATGTAATATAACATATTAAGAACCCTTTTTTTATATTTGACGCGCGCTCCAGGGATTTTGGGTACCCTTCAAATGTTTGCAGACAGCGCGGACGATGGAAAGTTAGGGAGAAAAGAAAAGGGGGTACCGATGTACGTACGTTAGCTTTGAATGTTTGAAGGTTATAATGACTAGAAAATAAAGAGTTCGGCAGGGCATTCCATAAGCGAGTTGTTCGCCTTAGGTAAAAGGCATGATATTTCAGTGTATGTTTGAAAGTGGGCTTGAGGGTAAACTGATGAGCATTCACAGCGAGGCGGCTGTTATAGTTAAAGGCTTGAAAGGGCGGAATGCTACTGCAGTTTCACTGGAGCACTGGTCGTTTTTGTACTTCAATTTGGGGCAAATAAATGCCTTATATATTGAGGCCTGGACTGGACATTTCGCACCATTTTTGACGATATCAAATACGTGGTCATTCCAACCTAAGTCGTCGTTGGCACACATACCGAGAATGGAAAGTTTTTCATTTTCAAAGGTGCAAGTCCCATTCATGGATAATGGCTGGGTGTTTGGCTTTCGCTGTAATGACAGCAGACACCACTGTATTTTGAAAGTATTAAATTCCACGCTGTAGAAAGTTCCCTAACTGGTTATGCTGTTAGTATCAGAATTTAATGAGCTTGGCATACACGCCGTGCCTGTTCTATAGCCGAAGAGCAAGGATA
Source organism: Volucella zonaria (assembly GCA_963966105.1). Taxonomy (NCBI): domain Eukaryota; kingdom Metazoa; phylum Arthropoda; class Insecta; order Diptera; family Syrphidae; genus Volucella; species Volucella zonaria. The sequence goes on along the minus strand of OZ014532.1, from coordinate 36,802,357 downwards.
TGAGTCCGGTAACGAATATGAAAACCAGAGAGTACCGTCGTCAGCAATGGAATATATTGGATTAGAAATAGCAGACCAGAACTGACTAATTAAGATTAAAAAGAGTGTCGGAGACATAACAGAGATTTGACGATCCGAAATACACTCATTTTCAACAAAAGAGCTTGAAGCCAAACTAGATATATCAAGTGCAATTGTCTTGCTTTCGCCAGATTGGTGTGTTTTTTTCGTGCTTCGAGATATTTCACTAGCTGACGGTCTATCAGCGTTTCCATAACTTTGGTAGGAAGGGAGTGTAAGGGGTCTGTATAAAAGAAGAGAAGAAAATTTGCCCGTTTTAGGAACGAGCTGGGTAAATGCTGTTTTTCATCTGTTCGGAAATAATCTCGAAGAGTAGGATTAATGGAAAAGCTTACGCAGTGGTTTTGCCAGCGGATTTGTGGAAGCTAGGATCCTTAAATACTCTTGCCACTGTACGAGTGCGAAAACAGATTAGTCCCATTGAATATTCGACGCACTTAAGAGTAGGCTGAGATAAAGCACAATCTAGAAGTGCTGAGCTAGCCGCAAAGTATGGTTTGTAACTTTTTTGTTCCAGTTTAATCTTTTGGACGCATATTACAATACCGTCGTAAAGAGTTTTGGAGATATTGCATCCCTCTGCCTTATTCCTCTTTATATCTGGTATTTTTCTGTTGTTTCGTGTAATTATACACTTCCAGTTGCTGCATTATAAATATATTGTAATGGTTTGGCATATCTGCAGTCAATTTTGCATTGTTATAATGAGTTTAATATTGCCAAAATTCTATAGTGTACAAGGATTTTTTGAAGCTGATAAAAGTTAACGCAAGGGGTTTATTATATTCAACCGATTTTTCCATGAGATTCTTTATTGTTTGTAAGTGGTCATTTGTGCTTTTTTTGAATACCTTCCTGATATTCGGACGCAAACTTATTGATAGAAGACTCACCTGACTGGACGTATCATTAACCATTTGCATATAATATGATCCACTAATTTCTTCCAATGGTCTAAATAATGTGCATTATAGATTGGGGAAGATTTCGAAGCACCGTTTTAGTCCTTCTTCCGAAATACAATATTTTGTTTATCCGCGTTGCTCTTATTTGCACTAACACATTGTAAAATGCTATGGCTCTTTACTTTTTCCCAGTGCATAATCTGGTTGTCTTGGGATTATATGCTCTTTTGACTACCCTGTTGAAACTGAGCTGAACCAGGAAAGTTTATACTTTCCGCTTATTCCATTTGGCTCTAGCCGTGACGGATGGCTTTGCTCCTAAGCGCAAGGAGTTCCTCCTGATTGGTTGTTGATTCCAGGCTCCTTAATAGCATTGTCTGCATTTTTACCCTTCCATGTTGAGGTCAAATCTTTCAATAAATCTTTAGTTTTAAAAAAATGCTCCACTGTGGATCGCATACCAATCTGCGTTTAATTTTTTTACATAGAAATTTTTGCCCATGGCCGATTTACGTATACATAGTTTAATGGTCTCCTCTAATCTCACCTTATAAGTATTTAATGGTCACCCTTTGTTTGATATTTTGATGTTTTTGTTGTTTTTGGTGGTGCTGGTTTCTGAAGTTATAGTTACTGTTAGGATTTTTTTTCTGTTATTGTTGTTTCAGCTATTATTTTTCCTGTAGTTGGTGTAGCTATTCCCGTTTTTGTTGCTGGTGTTTCCTTGGCCGTTGTTGGCGCTGCTTCCTTGATGGCTGACCTTTTGTCTTCAGGTATTGTTGTTGCTCCAATTTTTGTTGCAGTTTTTATTGTTTTTGTAGAAAACACCCTAGTGCTTCCCGCCGTCAATTTTTTTGCAACAGCCGTTCTTGGGGCTGCTTGATGCTGCTGACGAAAAACTCGGTGACTCAACGGGGTAGTCTTTTGATAAAGATAAGTGTTGGCCTCACTTCCTCCTTCTTTTGAAGGAGTTTGGCTGTCCATAGTTGCCATTAGTCCTGCTTCCACCGAATCTTGATCAAGTCATCCGTTGATACCGCTACGGGGTGAATAAAACGCTCACTATATTCCATCATCTGGTTTTATACTCATAATTGACTTTTCAAAAATATGTAAAAATTAAAAGACTCTCGTTCCCCAATGGGGAATCGCAGTTGCACCACTAGGATTTGTGTAAGGTTTCATTTTTGACCCCTTCTACTGGAGCTAACTGGGTGTTTTTTACTAAATATTTAAATGTGTGTTTGTATTGAATACGCAATTGTAGCAAAGTCGAACCACATCCAAGTAGTGCGGCAGTCTGTGAACAACTGAAGCGTTCCTTACCAAGCGGCATTACCATGTTGGCATTCAAAAGAAATATTGTAGTTTATATTATAATAATTATGAAATTTTTTTTTTGTATAGGGACGGGTGAAGTGATTGAACGGAACTTTGCTTCAAGTCGTTTGGAACGGAAATATATCTATCTAGACTTAAAACAGTTCGCTCAACTGCTATTAATAAAAAGAACTTCTCTCTTGTCAATAGTTTCCCAACCGCAGCTGACTTTACCTTTACTGAAGAGCAAACAAAAAAAATTGTCAACGCGGAGGAACTAATGGCCTCAAAATCCAGGAAAATAACTTGAACGCTTTTTCGACAATATGCAATATTTTATACAATATTTGAAAATATAATAAGACAGTACGACTTAGACTAACCATTTATTTTGTGCATATAAATATTAAAGATTAGATATTTGATGGTGAATATTTAATGCAGCTTACATATAAATCAGTGGTTAATTTTAAGACGACGTTTCGTCTTCGTTACTATAGTTCATATTCATCGATTCTCTGCTTGATTATCTCTACAGTTCCAACTTTTACCCTCAGACATATTAATATAATCTAGGTTAAAATTTATTCTAGATATTCATATAAATCATCTTCCAGCTAAAATAAAACCGCGATCTTTATTCTGACACAGAAATATCGATTAACATGTCTTTCGTTTCACTTTTCTTGTAGAAACGTTATCTTTAGAAATAATAAGAAAAAGCTGGCTGTCGTAAAAATATGAAGTCTGTACTCATAACTTTTAGTATAGTCTAGCTCTAACTGCAATTTGGTCTGAAATGGTCATAAAAATAAAACAAAATATCTGAATTTTTAAGATAAATAAATTGGTTGAAAGACTTGTTAAATTTGGAAATGGAAACATCCCTTTCAAATTAGTTGAATTTGAAAGGTTTTTTCTCCCCTTACTAGAAGGATCTAATACGCAGTCTCAATTTTCTTCTCCATTTCGAATGTTCGAAGCATCAAACTGTTACTCATCCTGCAACTTTTCCCCAATGTCGAATTTTCAACGTGTTATTGCTTCCTCATTCATCTTTCCGCTACGAAAAAAAAAGTAACCCCATTTCGAATAATAACATTGCCCAGTGCAATATTTCTTTCAGTGCACAGCATCTCTTCGTACCCTTCAGACGACGAACATATTAAATCGCATTTCACTTTAGTTTTGGTTCAGAGAAATTATCACGCGAGTCGTAACATTCCGGCGCGAAACTTGACGGATTTTTGCTAAAATTTTCAATCACTAAATTTTGAACAAATGTCAACCGACTAATTGTCCTTTGCGAAAGGATGTGTACATAATTTCTTAAGTGTTAATGGTGAAAGTGCTAATTAAGTGTACATCAGGAGACACTTAAAAAGGTCCTTTATACATATTCCGTGTGAAGAAAGTTCTTTGTACTGCTTCTTAATTGGTGCCTATGATAAATTTCTTATGATTTAATATTTTAATGAGCGCGGGTAACGATATTATTGGTGTTGTGATCTAGAAATTCCAAAAAGACCAGAGCATAGGGTTAATATTTCCTAAAGGAAAACCTTCTCTTAAAATAATTATTTGAAAACCGCAACTCCACAATAATAGAATTTGCAGAGTCTTAAGGATCCTGAAGTTTTGTAAGTGATAAATGGTGAATATATGTATACATTTGACTACAAAGAGGGTTTTGAAGGTTTCACTTGCACACAAAATTACATCATCATCATTACCGTCAATCCATTTGTGATGAACAATTTTACCTCTAGTCTTACAATGAATAAGACACTTTAAGGGAAAAAATTGGGACTTTGGAACTGAACTGCTGTCCGTTTTTCTTAAAATGGTTAGGTCTGCGGTAGAATTTATTTTATTGCATCATTCCCTTTTTTTCTTATTCGTTAAACAAACTAGCATAAATATTTTTATATATGAAATATAATCGTAGCAAATCTCATTTGTAAATATACAGTGATTTAATCGTATAATTTATGACTAGTCAAAGCAAAATATTAAATCAATTCAAACCTTTTTAACATTGTCATCGGCTGGAGCTTCGACATAGAAATATTTAATAACTTTAAGAAAAAAACAATAGATTTCGTAATATCACGAGATTTTATTTAGTGTTGTGGGCTTTTTCACTCATTTGCGGATACAAAGTGCGCCAATATCCAACGATGTGCGCCAACTGCCATCGAACGTTTCTCCAACATTACAGAAAAATGCTCGACTGAAGGGTTTGGAGTAAATACCGGCCCAAAGAGCCACTTTCTCATCATGCAATAGTGCTTCATAAATTACGTGAGGATTATCGGTTCCCCGAAAGCGACAATTTGGTTCTTTACTGCGCGAGAGAGGGTGAAATTAGCCTCGTCGGTCATCAGAATTCGCTCCCAAAAACCCGGCTCAGTTTCAATCATTCGAATGACGCTATTCACGTAACCCAAGCGGTAAAATTATTCATAGTTGAAACTGAAGATCGGTTGAGAATTTTGAAAGTTATGAAATATTTCTATACCGAAGCCAGATGGTGAACCCATGTATAAATAAAATATATAATTTTTAGTAAGCTTCTATGTGATACTTCGCTTTCACTTTTAAACAAAAAGTTTCCTCAACAAAATAAAAGAATTAGTAACTCCCAAACGATCTCTGAAAAAACACAGAAATTCATATAATTCAGCAACCTCAATCCTGTATTTATAACTGTTCACAACTACACACAACACTATCCATTCAGAACGTTGGTCTTAAAAATTTTACTTCCATAAAAAATATTAATGTACCATATGTATAAATGTGAAAATACTCCTACTTGTAAAAAAAACTTGTCTTCCTTATTTTCTCAGCTTGTATTTTGTCTTTATTACGTACATACGAGGTTTAAAAGAACAATTATACATCGTGAAAATTTGCATGTGCAAGTCCAAGGTATTGTAAGCTACTAGTTCATATAATTTGTACTCTTACATTTTAAAATTCCCTCTTATTTCTTTTGTTCTCAAAAATAGCCATACTTTCAATGTTACTTATTTGCAGAGAAATTTGCAATTTTCTTAAGTTGGTTGGGGGATTTCTAAGCTTCTAATTTCAAATCTTCTCATATATGTAAACGAAACTGAATGTTTTCAACAAACGAAGGAAAAGTTAATCAGGGAAAAGGCAAAGTGATTAGGTAACTATCACTCTGTCTTATAATATGGTATGTTAGAATTTAAATATTTATTCGTTTTATTCCATATTTATTGATTAAGATAACGTCACTTCGTTGATATCAACTTTTCAAAAATGTTTTTATTAACGTTTGTGAAGATAGAGAAATTGCTGAATACCCCCACAAAAAACTGTGAAAAAGCAATGATTTTGGATTTTTGCATTTTTATTAAAGCTTTTTCGGTCCCTCTTTATTTCGTAAAATTTCAAAAAATCTATTTAGCAAGATATATACAAATTGTTAAAATTTTTGATGTGGAAAAATTCTCCTTGAAAATCAACAAACCAGTCATTTTTGGTTCTTTTGAGATCGGGGCAAAAAGCTGACCATTTCAATTTTTCTAAAAGATCGATGTAGTCCGCAGAATTCTACCAACCCTCCGAAGTTACTATGTATTATAATTTGGAATTATTTTATCTGAGCTCACGCGATTTCGAGATTTGTAAAGTACATACTACATATTCACAAAAAACTAGTATTATTATTTTGCTATCACCTTCGAATAATAATTATTTCTGTCACTGTTGATTCCCCAAAAAAATTACCGAGTTTAGGGGCGTAAGCTAACCTGGTACAAATGGATTACTTACAGCTGCTTCAGAAATGTGGTAGACATCATTACTATCGAATCTATTTCCTAATTTTCGGAAAAAAATATTTTTATTCCTTTCAACAGATATGTATATACGTATTACATTACTACCAGAACCAACCTAGTCCCAGTTTGCTAGGACGCTGATTTAAAGCATTTTTAAACACAAATATGATTAGATTCACTACAACGCAATGATTAGATTGCTATTCTAATTATCTCAAATTAACCGCCTTCCAAGCTCTTAAAAGCCTACCAATTCAAAAAATATCCAAGTATTCTTAGAATACCTTCCTTTTTTCTACAAACATGAATTTATGTAACAGTTTCTCTTGAAACGCTCGTTTTCCTTTTCGTTAGATGGTGAAAGTTGGATCGGGTTATCAAGTCTGTCGATCCTGCATGTCGTAGTCTAGCTGCATCCAGTACTGCATGCCAAATTGATTGGGCTCTCTATCCGCTTGCCTGATCTTCCAATGGTTTTGCTACTAGATTACCTCTTAGACTAAAAAAACTTCTTCCTTTAATCTCAGCAATGGTATCGTTGTGAGAATTACTAGGTTGACAAAAATCTCTGTGAATTCTTTGCGAAATGTTTTTTTATACTCAACATACCTGTATATTCCACTTTTCTCTCTTTGGCCGCTAAACCCATCTTCACCGGTTTTGAATTTATACTAACGAAGACGTAATCTCTGGTGTTAGCGAAAGAAATTGCATTGGGGATCGCTTTTCTTTAATCTTTTTCTCATATCCAATGTCTTCGTCAGGTTATTACCGACAGTGCTCTATATGTTTGTTTGTTTAGTTCCTTCAACCAATCGTATTGCAGAAGGTCCACAATATTATTTAAATCCTGCAATGCACTTAAGTACCCTTAGCTTAATCCCACTCATTTACCTGTTTCGGTGAGCGGATTGCTTTAACATAAATATAGCTCGTCTTAACATTTCATACGTGGTTTTAAAATTGAAAAAAATATTATATGTGTATGGATTTACAATTCTTTGGTTTTCTCCAAACCTGGCAGTGTATGAAAATTGTGAAAATGTAGCTTATAGTGGACATACTGGGCCCAAATCTACACTGATATGGCCCAATCAAACTGTTGATAAAAGACTTTATGTGCTCACGCAATAGGGTAGTTTAAAAAGTCTCTTTTCTCGAGTATCGCTAAAAAAAATGCTGAGATTCCATTTATCGGGAAAATAATACTTTCGTACGACCATATTTTGCTTCAACACGTTGTTGTATCGTTATATGCTCTATGTATAATAAATTTTCTTCGAATATTTGTCGAATGACATTCAAACCAAAATCTCATCACATGTTCACAAAGTTGTGACCCTATTCTGTTGATAATGGCTAGAATATTGTTTTTTGAATTTTTGGAAACGATTGGTTTCAACTTTCAACTGAAACATTATCTTTTGAAACTTTAAACTAAGGAAATAAAAAAAATTAATGACTACGAAAAAAAAAAACCTTAAATACAGGTGAGAAAAAAGAAATGAGTAAATAACATAGAATTTAATTGTGTTATAAGAGGGTTATTTAAAAGAACGCAGTTTTGCAAAAATTTGCCCGTCAACTTAATGATGCTCTCGGAGATCAATTCAACATTCGATTGGAGATGAAGATCAGAGGTAGAATGATATCTAGATAAGTTGAGAATCATTTTCTACAGTCTATTTTGCGATATTTGCAATTTTTTTGTATGACATGTTGCACAATTTCCTCATATTGGCATCCATATACATATTAGTATTGATTGACATACTACTATATGGATGATGATTTTGTTAGAGCTGCTAAGCATTGACTTTCTACTAATAAAAGCGTAAAGCATTTTGATGGCAATATTTAATTTGTTGATGGTGTTTGAAATAAGTTCTTTAAATGTAAGTTTTACATCTAGATGAATACCCAGATACTTTACATTTGGTTTCCAAGCTACACTTACCCTAAGCGGATTGTTAGGAAGATAGCAAGTCTATCTTTTTCGACTGAAAAGGATTGATTGCACTTTTTCGGGATTTCGGGATTTCCACTTATTGAAGTATTGAGATTAAAAGGTATATCAGAAAACGCTATATCAAACATAATATAGTCAATCGGAACAATTCCCGCCTAAAGCTTACATTATAACAAATGTAAACAAACAGACATTACTAGGCATAAACAAATGGAACAATAAACTCTACACAACAAACAAACACAAAATACTGAACATAGGCCAATGTCCGTTGTTCCACATTGCCCTACACAAGACATAAAAAGCACTCGACCTCATAGTGAATGGACAGCATATATAAACCAAAACGGAACTCCTCAGTGGTGTGTTGTCCCTCGAATTTTGTCCAGCCCGGATAGGAACTGTAATAGTTTATCAATAAAAGATTATACTATATAAAAGAGAACGTGTCGCATTTATTACTGGCGGTTTTTTGTTGGTTATTTTTTCGCATTAAGTTGCGTATTTCCAAAAACCTGTGTTCGAAAGCACAAGAGAATATTGTGAATAAAGTGTATTTTAGAACAGGAAAGCACAAGAACATATTGTAAATAAAGTGTATTTTGGAATACGAAGGCACAAGAACATACTGTGAACAAAGTGTATTTTAGAATGCGAAAGAAGGAAGTGAAAAAAGAAAAAGGTGGAACAAAGTAAACTGTTTTGCGGTGAAACCAAGACGATGAAACTCAACACCATCATTACCATTATCACCATTGACCATAGCAGCGAATGACACAACAGGCTCCAGCCAACAAGACATCAAGATCCCACACTCCACAGAAGTGAATATTTTTTTTTTCTTTTTTCCTCCTTTTATATATGTATATATACATACATATACATACATATTTCATAAATATACTTATATGTAATAATAAGATTATAAGAAGAAAGAACTAAGTAATAAACAAATGATAGGGGAGAAAGAAGCAGGGATAGACCGGTTAAGGGCTCAATCAGCCGAAATTTCCAATTTGGTGCAAGGCCTCAGCCCGAAACAGAGATGTTAACTTTAAATATTGACCCCGTGAAATACTTCACAAATTTACTAGATTACTCGAGAGATTATCGAGAATTACAAAATTTCATAGGTTTAATCGATAAAATAGCTAAATACTATATACTCAGTCAAAGCATCTTCTCAGACCTCATTAAATCGAGATGCAAAGGCAGAACAAGGGAAATACTAGAAATCAATAACCATGTTACAACATGGAATGACATGAAATCAATCTTGACGAATAATTTCGGTGACGGACTAAGCGTTGACGATTTATTCAATGAAATGCGAAGCCTCCCTGTAGGTTCAACCTATGTCGAATATTATAACTCAATCAAAAGTATTCTTAGGCGTCTCAATAATAAATTAAAACAAAAGCACACTCCCACAGACGAAGATCTAAAACAAAAGTTAGAGCTAAACAAAAGATCCGCGTTACAGATTTTCAATACAAAATGCCCAGAACCAATGAGATCGATTTCATATTGTAGCAACCCCGACTCTTTGGAAGAAGCCATAAACATACTACATGCAGCAGGGTACGCTTATCATAATATACATTCAAATACCCAAATGAAACAAAATAGGGAACCCAGTAAATTATCCAAACCTAAAAATCCGTTTCACAGATACGAATTACCAAATAATAACCTAAACCCCCCAAACTCCAACAGAAATACCCACAATATAAGATCTGAGCGCCAGAATTCTTATATGTTAACAATTCCGACCCAGGCAAATCCAAAATTAACACTCCATTAATGATAACCAATATTCAACCCCGAATCTTAACACAGGAAATACAAACTACTCTCGTAATTATCCTAATCACAATAACACCCCAATCATCGATTCATAATATTTTAACTAACCCGTTTCCCCACCACAGAAATCAAACTGTAGAACCAATGGAGTAAATAATCAAAACGTTGTAAATGCATGAAATTTTCGAGTAGACCCTTTTGCAAGCTCCCCTACATAACGATAAAAGCTAAACATTTCTTAATAGATTCAGGAGCCGCAACCGCAACCTTCCAACCACACCTTATCAAAAATCTCCAGAAACCAATTATCCTCTGATCTTTAAACAAAGATACAATAGTTACATAAAAGGCGACTATTCAAAGTCAACAGTTAATCCAACCGTTATCAGGTAGTTTCGACTTTTTACTTTACCCATTCAATCAAAGATATGATTTTAACAAAAAATAACGCAATAATCAAGTTCAAAGAAAAAATTCTCGTAATAAACGGCAGTAAAATCAAACTCAATTTTTCTCCAATGAAAGAAAACAGTATTTTTCAAATAGACCCAGGCGAATATACATATAGGATCACAGTTAACTAAGAATGCGGAACAGTTTTCGTACCTGAAACAACAATAAGTGATCACGTTCAACTGTGTGAAGACGTTTACAACATTACAGATTATAAAGCGTTAGCTAGGATCAATAACGCCAATAAAGAACCCTTGATTTTAAATTTCGCTACCCACTTTGAGACAATCGACATTGAGGAAATAGATGATTTCCATAACTTCGAACCTTAAGATGTTGACCACAATGAAACAATCGATAAAGATAAACTTCTTAAAGATATTCGAATGAACGATTTACACCCCAAAGAAAAAAGAGTGATAAAACAAGTCATACTTTCATACAAAGATATTTTTAGCAACTAGAAATCTTTAACTTTCACAAACGAAATAAAACATAAAATAAACACGACGGATAACAAACCAATTGAGTCAAAAATTTATAGGTTTCCATATATTCGTAAAGCAGAAATTCAGAGGCAAATTCAAGAAATGCTAGAAACCGGAATCATAAGAGCTAGCTCCAGTCCATGTATGGATCGTTCAGAAAAAAGACGACGGATCGGGAAAAACTAAGTGGCGGCAAGTCATAGAATATAGCCGATTGAATGAGAAAACAATCGATGGCCGGTATCCCATACCAAACATAGAAGAGATCCTCGATAAATTTAGCAGATGTAATTACTTTTCAACTTTAGATTTGAAAAGTGGATTTCATCAGATCGAAATGGAGGGAACGGATATTCAAAAAAACTGCACTCTCAGTCAATCACGGGCACTACGAATTTTGTCGAATGCCATTTGGATTGAAAAATGCCCCGGGCACGTTCCAAAGACTTATGGACCGGGTTCTTAACACCCGGTAAACAATGCCTTGTCTACATGGACGACATCATTATCTTTTCAAATGGATTAGAAGAGCATATCTACAATTTGAGTTTGATTTTTAAGAAATTAAAGCAAGCACGCCTCAAAGTCCAATTGGATAAATGTGAGTTTTTAAGAGAGGAAGTGGAATTCTTGGGCCATGTGGTGAGTGAACAGGGAAGCCTTCAAAACTCAAAGAAAGTCGACGTCATGAAGAATTACAAAATACCTAGAAGCCAGAAAGAAATAAAAAGATTTTTGGGAATAGCCGGATAATACAGAAAATTTATTCGGAAGTTTGCTGAAATGGCTAAACCCATGACTATATTTTTGAAAAAAGACGCAAAAATTAACATAGAAAATAAAGATTATATAAAGAGCTTTGATAAGCTCGAAGAAAAACTAATCACCGCGCTTATCTTACAATATCCCGACTTTAATAAAATATTCGAAGTAATAGCAGATGCAAGTCAATAAGCCATTGGAGGTGTTTTATCCCAAGAAAACAAACCCATCAGTTATGTTTCCCGAACATTAAATCAACATGAAATAAATTATTCAATTATTCAAAAAGCATTGCTTAGCATGGTATGGAGTTTGAAACAATTCCGACCATATACCCGTATCTTCGGAAGAAAAATTAAATTGTATACTGATCACCAGCCTCTAGTTTGTCTCAACAATATAAAAGAACCAAATAGCAAACTCAAAAGATGGAAACTGCAACTAGATAAATACAATTATGAAATAGTTTACAAAAAGGGCCAAGATAACAAAGTCGCCGATTTCTTAAGCCGCATCGACTTTAACAATATAAACACACCAGAGGATGAACAGGATACTGAAAACTCAACGAATATGAATAACATAGCCCAAACAGTAACACCAATAAATTTTTACAAATATCAACTTATAATTAACGAAATTACATCAGGATCTTTATATATAAAAAATAAAATAATCTTCGGGAAAAATAGGAAGATTATAGGCATGAAAAAAGTCGACGAAGATAGTATAAAACAAATAATAAAAAAATCTCTTCAATCCAAACAACGTTACATCCATTCTAGTAAATGACGCAGTATTCACGAAAATAAGGAAAACACATCAAGAACACTTTAGAGCATATAAAATAGTAAGATGCAGCAAAATAATAAAAGACGTTGAAGATGTAAATGAACTTGAAAAAGTAATCGAAGATAAACACTTAGAAAATAACCATAGGGCAATGGAAGAGGTATATGAAGAACTAAAACAAAACTTCTACTACCCAAACATGAAAATAAACATCTCAAAAGTTATAAACAATTGTGAAACATGTAGTTTAGGTAAATACGAACGCAACCCCGCGAAAATCCCTTTCAAAATAACTGAAACTCCAACCGAACCCAACCAAATCATACACTTAGATGTATTTTATTCAATCAATAAATCACTTATACTAAAATTTACGAGCATCTATGGACATATAGAAAAGATAAATACTGACATTAATGCGAGATTTTCTCAAAGAAAAGAAGATCGAAATCCATTTCACCTCCAATTCAAACCACATTAGTAATGCAGACATCGAGAGACTGCATTCTACTATTAATGAGCACCTTAGGCTTCTAAAATGCAGAAAAAAATATTTGCCCATCGAAGAACAACTTATTCTCATAAACGGTTACTATAATGAATGAACACTATTCAACAACCAAACGTAAACCATTAGATTTTGTACAAGGAAAGGTAAAACACGAGGAATATCCACAAATTCGAGCCCAGGAATAAATTTTATTAAGGAAAACCATTCTCATTATAGGAAAATTGATTACAAATTTTTAGATGAAGACCATGTAAAAGATAAGGCAAATAACCTTAAATATTACAAAATTCATGTAATGAAGAAAAGAAAATTTCGAAATAATAACGCTCTTAAGTTTCATGTATATAGTAACAAAAACCGTACTATCACAGGTAACAAAAATGTCAATATCGGGCATAATACTATTACTATCTCTTCAAATTAATGGACAAGACTTAACACACCATAATGGATTTATAACATTCAAACTCGATAACGTCAAACTTATAAACGGATACACAAAGGTAGTTCACATCATTAACACCACCGAATATGAAAATACTAAAGAACAGCTCCAACGTAGCGTAGATATTTTAGAACCTAACACCAGTCTGATCACTCCAATAATTAATACAATTAGGCATAACTTGAAAATTTTAGGAGATAAAATTAATTTCTTCAGACCCCACGATAGACAAAAACGAAGCCTTTTTAGCATTGCAGGTAAAGAACTTAAGTTCTTAGCAGGAACCCTAGACAGCGATGACGAAATCGAAATTAAGAATAAACTTGATGCACTCGAAAATAATAATCATAATCTTATATTCGCTAGTAACCAACAAATAATAATAAATAATCAAATTTTTGACCAGATCAAAAATATAACTACCCACATAACAAATCAACAGAAGCTAATAGAGACACACCTTAATACTTTTAGTAACACCGTACTCAAGAAACGGACTTTCCCTTCTCCAATACACGTACCAAATTAACCCTAACATAAACCTCTTAAAAGACCATATCAAGACTGTCGATTAGGTTTTAACCAGACTTGTTGTATTTTAGGCAACCACTCATCTTACGTGGTTTTAGTTTCATGAAAAAAGAAATGTCTTCCGCGCGGTTTTGGGATTGAACGCCGAACTGTGCGATTTGGAAGCCAATACACTACCACTTGAGCCACAGTTTTAAGTCTCCCATGGCTTTTTCCAGTTTCCCATCATTTGATGTGTGCATTCAAAGCTAACACATGATCAGGGTCTCGTCTGGTATCCACGGTCTTAATCTCGCCCCGACTAGGTATTTAATTCTAGTGGCAATCTCAGATTTTTCTTCAGCCCATACCTTTCAAAGCTTTGAAATTGCTAGTCTACTCGTATAAAGATGTATAAGTCTCTGACGCGAACAATTTCAACTTTATTCTAGCTGTCAAACGGAATTCTGTCATCCTCTTCGATCGAGTCTATAACTGCTCTAATAAGTGATATATTTTCTACTTTTTATATTATTTTTACCCCTAGGAGACAATTTTCCTACATCCTGTTTAGTTCTAATTAGCTAGAAGAAAGAGAGAGCAAGCATCATGACAATGCTCTTTATAGGTCTTGTCTTAGATCCTTGTTATTACATACATAACATACATGCCAAATTGTCGTTTTACTGATCATTTATAAAGCGATCTTTGAGTTGTGTGGTTGCAAATAGTTATTAAAATTAGATGTATATATTTTTGAAAAGTGCAGTTCACCAATTTCAATGGTAAAAATAAAATTCTACCATTAGTTTATAAGGCTAATCTTTTTCCTTCCGATGCAAATACGAGTACTTTTAACAATTCATTTAAGTGCAATTCATTTAAGCTGCGGAAAATTAATTGTGCTTTCACTTTGGGTACGTTTAGTGAGCGAACGGTTCGAAACTGGTTTACAAGGTTCGGTGAATGATATTTTTCACCCCAAATTAAGAAAAAGTGAAGAGCCGATGAGGTTGTTGTTAATAAAACACTTGCGGCTGCTATACCAGCTACGTTCTTATCTTGGTGCAAGGTATCAAGTGTAATCATGAGTCAAGCTCAGCCTGTGTGAATCCAGTCTTGCATGGTGTCGAGACTGTATGGTAGACGAGTGAGAGAACTCTTTATTATTCCTTTCTCAAACGCGGGAAATAATCACAGCAAAATGATACTCTAGATTGCAGCAAAAAAAGACTTGTCTACTAAAAAGACATGTTTGCATCCTGCTACTTGATAATGCAGGGTTTGGGTTACCATCTGCAAAGTATTCAGTTAATAATCCCAGACAAAAAAACACAATTTTAAACACCTTTCATCCCAATAGCATAACAATCTCTTTAATACAGGCATATTTCCTTTAGTCGAACTTCGGAAAAAATTGATGTTAGTGTATGTAGATTATTTTATGGCACAAGCTTTCTAAATTTAAGAAAAAAAAATTAAGTAATTTAATTTAATTTAATTTTAAATAAATTTTTTTTTTTAATTTTTCAGAAGGAAATCGGCAATGTCATAAATGAAACCCGTACAGTATTTTAATTTTACTTTTGTTTATAATTACAATTAAGTTGATCCTACACGTCCCGGAGACACGGTATTTTTTCTGCACAGAGATTTGTTT
Source organism: Volucella zonaria (assembly GCA_963966105.1). Taxonomy (NCBI): domain Eukaryota; kingdom Metazoa; phylum Arthropoda; class Insecta; order Diptera; family Syrphidae; genus Volucella; species Volucella zonaria. The sequence continues at coordinate 36,786,840 of OZ014532.1, read as the reverse complement.
TTCCAAAGAAGCCATACAACTTCAGGTTACATCTGAGATATTTGACTGCGCTCGCTCTCAACAAGGTTGATTATCAGAACGCGCTATCCAGCCCAGTAGATTGGATTATGGAATGGGAGTGGGGAAAGGAAATGTGATAAGAATATGTTAGTTTACTACAGTAAAGGGTGTCTGTTTAAGAGCTGTAGACCTTTCTTTAAAGCAATAATGTAAAAAATGGTTCATGACACAATATTTTTAACACGACTTTAGGCATATGTCTTCTTCGAACTTTTTTAAAGAAGCGCACCCAATAACGCGTTGAATATTAATTTTTATAAGTTTGTGACTTATTAGTTAACAACAAGACTTTACATAGCCCCACAAGAAGTAATCGAACGAGATCAAATCGCACGTTCTCGGCAAATTCACATTGAATAAGTAAGGATCGATGGTACCACCGCTGTATAGATCATATTAAACACTGCACTTTTATAGGAATAGTCCCACGAGACTCTTTTGAATTTGCTGTACTTTAGAAATTTCCCTTTTGCTCGTTCACTTGTTCAAATGACAGCACTGTTTAAAATTTATCCCTATTCGACGATCTAAGTACAATATCAGTCAAAAAACATCGTACTCTAATTCTACTATAGTGATTCGGCTGGCATTGACTTTGCTCGCTAATTTCAATACAAAGTATTCTTAATTTCATTTTATACAAATACATAAGTTAAATAAATAAAATTGATTTTTAAGACCGTCAAAAATTAAACATCGTCTCGGGATTGGTGGAACAGTTGAGGAATTCTCGCTTTAAAGATAAACGCCATAAGCAAAACAAAAATCAAAAGAAGAAGACAATAAGCTTCAACTTTAAGAATAGAGATCAAAATTCGAAACTACGACATGGAAGATCCCGAATTAGGGATAAGCGGAGTTCTGAGTAGCCCCAAAATGTGATTTACATTACCAAAAACAGGTTACTTAACTACTTTCGTGCAAGAAAATGCTATCGATGATGATATCAAATTTCGATGACACTTTCAAAATTATTGTAAAGAATTAATTTAAAAGCTTATTTAATTTGAATTATAGTACAGCAAAACGATAAAGTACGAGTACTCGTGTTGTGCAAAAATTGATGATATTTAATGCTCAACAAGTCAATATTTTCTTAAGAAGTGGATGTTCACATACGAGTGTATTGTATTAACTCAAGTGTGCGTAGGAGAAAAATGTCAAAACGAAAATAATCAACTTTCAAGTGCGCGTAATTTTGGCATTCTAAAATGAGCCAGTATTTGAAGAAGAAAAAAATGCTTCAAAATCTATGGTTTCTTCGAACAATACAAGTAGAAGATGGATTTTGCCACTCTCAAGGGATTTGAGTACCGTTAAAATGTTTGTGTACAGCGCAGGAGAAGGAAAATTAGGGAGGAAAAAAAGAGAGATACCGATATACGTTGGTCTTAAATTCTTGCAAGTTATAACAACCAGGAAATAGAGAGCCCGACAGGGCATTCCATAAGCGAGTTGTGCGGCTTGGGAACGAATCACGATATTTTAGAGTACGTTCGAAAGTGGGCTTGATGGTATACTGATGACCATTCATAGCGATACGGGTTTTACGGTTGAAGATCAGAACGGGCGGAATGCTACTGGTGATTTCCATGGAGCACTAGTCGTGGAAATAACGATAAAACAAGGTGAGACTGGAGACATTACGTCGGTGTTCGAGGGTGTCAGTTGACTGCCTAATATTAGTATCACCTACGAGTTTTATGGCATGGTTTTGAATCTAATATATATATAGCAGGTGCAGAGATAGTTTAGGACCACCAGATGTGGGCATTGTACTTCAGTTTTGGGCAGATGAATACCTTATGTATTAAGGCCAGATCAGAAGGGGTGAAATATTTCTTACATCGCTCGAGGAAACCTATAGTTCTGCAATTGGTTATGCTGTTAATATCGGAATTTAATTAGCTTAACATACCCTGCCCTTCCCGTTCTACAGCCGAGAAAAGCAGAGAGTACTGTTGTCAGCAAATGAATGTATTGGATTAGAAGTGGCCGACAAGAAATCATTGGTAAAAATTAAAAAGAGTGTCGAAGGCAGAGCTGAGTATCGGGGTACACAAGTATTTATTTTATGAATATCAGACTTGAAACCATCCAAGACAACTTGAATTGAAGGTTCTGAAATGTAGTTTCTAATCCATTGAAAAATGGCGGTCATTGAGAAGTTTTCATGTTTCGAAATATTTCGTGCGTTGACGGTTTATCAGCGTTTCCATGACGCTGTAAAGAGGCAACACAAGTGCATGAGAGAAGATTCGCCTTTTTTAGGGACTAACTGGACAAATGCTCTGCTCGTAAAGAGTCCTAAAGAGTAGGATCGATTAAAAAGCTTACGCAGTGGTTTTACCAGCGTGGAAGATCGCCTATTCAGAAGAAGGGGAGATACATATACCCTCCAGACCACCGGACTTATATATATTAGGGTCTTTAAGTACTCTTGCTACTACACGAGTTCGAATGTGGATTCGTCTTATTGAAGATTCGATGGACTCACATGTAAACTGGGGCAAAGCACCATCTGGAAATGTTGAACTGACCCAAAATTGTGCAGCAAGCAGGTTGGCCTTGTCTGAAGTTTTTCGTTTACTCTTTTTTCGGTTTTCCTCTGTAGGTTTGGTCTTATACTGCCGAAAAACAGTTCTGTAACTCTAATAGGCTCCTTACACATCGACTTATACCACGCCTTTTCTTTTGTTTTGGTACTCTTCATCCGATGAGAGATAAAGGATCTCATTCCATAGAGAATAGTGTCTGTGATCATATCAGCAGCGGCATCTACGTCGTTATTAAGGAAACATAACGACCAGTTAAAATTACTAACGATTTTGTTAAGTGCGCTCAAATTGGCTTTCTTGTATTGTTATACGGTTCTTTGAGAAATCCTTTCTCTAACTAGAGGGGATAGCACGTCGACCTTGCACTTCTGGGTGAGAAGTTAAAAACAAGTCCAGGGTGTTGGTGGTATGACTATCAACGTCTGGTACTCGCGTGGACTCATTTACAGCTGGTTCAAGTTATTTTCTTCATCGAAGTTCTCAACAAACCATCCTTCGGGTGTTGTCTGTCCAGAATGTTGAAGCCACCCGAATTGCGTATATTGAAATCGCCCGTAATAACATTTTGAGTATGAGGATACAGAGATACGATTCTTTGTATGGAGTCAGACATTGCATCAAACTCGTTAAACGTCGAGTTGCTGTCCAATTTGAGGCTTCTGTAAATAAAGCAGTAGTAGGTGTTATAGGTGTTATGCTCTTAAACAAAATGAAACAAAATTGGCACTCGCTACCGGCTATCCATCGGTTGTTATATGCACTCAGTCATGCCGAATGACAAATACAGCAACAGCAGTGACTAGGTGCAAGCAACAGTACTATGGCCGGGGGCGGATGAGTTGGGATACTCGCACTGGGTTTTTAATTGGTTTCCTGCAGACACTGCACTAAACTTTTTCTTTTTCTTTTACAACATGCGAGCAGGGAGTGTAAACTTGCGAGTGCAACACGTTAACATAGTGTGTGCACTTGTTGGAGATCAGCAGGAACCGAACCTCATTCGTAGTTTCTCGGTCACCCTTTCTCTTGCTACTTTTATTTTCTTCTAAGTAGCCGATGTTCATTCTCTTTTACTTCAAAAACTTGCCAACATTCTTCGTCGAAATGGCTTTGATGGTTTTTTTTTATGTTCTCGGTATAGCACTTCATCAAAGACTTTGTCACTCTCGATCAAGAAAGGCTATGGCGATCTCTTATGATTACAGCCATTCGATGTTGCATCTCTTGATAAGCGTATCCTCAACCGGATAATCCGAGCCAATCTTCGACCCTCGGAATGCTCAGATATCCTTTATATTGTAGGGCTGTCCTGCTCAAATATCAATGTTATCAAGCAGGTAAGCGACTGATCATGAATCTTCCAATCCACTTGTGTCCCAGTCGTACTAACCACGCATATATTTCCGCCAGTCCATTAACCTGAATTCGATATCGGGCGTGGTATCGTGGAAGCTATACTTTGTCGGAAGATGCCATTTTTAAAATCACCCAAGAGAACCTTAGCAGTAACACACTTCTGTAACTAATATTAGTTGCAAAATTTAAAATATCGATTACCTACTTCCAAGTAGGAGAAATGGCTAGTTACTACAATAGTTTCTCCAGTAACTAGAGTTGAATGTTTGAACTACAACGTATGAAAAAAAGAAACTGGTTATTGATGGGAAGGAATTATTGCAGTGTACGAAATGAATGAATTTCAATACATGCTATCTACAATAGTTCGTTGAGAGATGGAACGGTTTTGACATAATAATATATTTAACTTATTATGTAATGTTCATATTCGGATATACAACTCCAATGTTGTTAGCATCTACGTACCGCAATTAGTAAACGAACTATCGGAAAAGGAAATATTTTGGCCCGATATAAATGAATGTCTAAATATGTAGAACATCAAGTTAAGATTTAATCCGGAATCGAACGAGAAACTCGTTGCGAAAAAATGCACTAAACTCATGAAGAGCAAACAACTTAACTATCTCAATATGTTATTTAGTGAGTAGGAGCGTCACTTAACCCCTTCAATACGGGTTTAATCGTTTTTCCCATTTTTAAGCAAACTTCGAATTATTTCTTCAGTAATCTGCCAATTTGAATTTCGTTCACTGGTAATAAAAGTTACTCTTGGGACACTTTCCATCCACTGGCAAATGCTCGATTCAAGCGTACACGGCTAGACATAATGGAGCCTGAGCATCATGCAGATGGTAACAATACATGTTAAAATAAGACAAAAATGTAAAGGAATAATTGAAATGTTTTGTTATAATAAAACTAACGAATACCCGCGAATTCGTCTACGCTGTTTAGAGTCATCTGAAAAAAACTTTTGATTTTAAAAGATGTTGAAATTTATATATTTGTTATTGTCTGAAGTCTGAATTATAAAAGTTTTATTAAGGTCAGAAAAAAATTAAATAAAATATACTAATAACTTTTCTACAAAACATCTTTGTAAAAAATATTTGTTGTTTTGGTTTTTGTACTCGTAGCTAACATATGTATATTGTACATGTATATTGTATATAGACCATCAGGGTTGCTGATACGGCCAAGCCAGGAATAGTTGCCGTGCGAGAAACAGCCCGTTCTCAAGTCAACACCAGTAGATTTGAATGTCCGCCCATGCGACTTATTTATTGTCATGGTAAAGCAAACGCTCACAGGAAACTACTCGTTTACATTGAAATGGGGAATTGTTGGGAATGGATGGAACACGTGGTATAAATATTCTATCACATACGCCACAACTTGTAAGAACTTTCACATCAAGCAGATTTCTTTGCAATTCGACCACTTCAAGTCGGGTTCCGTAACATAATTTTGGAGGGTTCAAGTTCCGAAGACTCATTATCGGAAAACCGACTTTAAGTGCAATCCAATTTGCGGGAAGCTTGGATATTTTTCGGTGTAAGAATGGCTCGTTTGAACATCCAGCAACTGTTTTGATATGGTATTTGTGCAATATCTATGTACACCAAAACAATAAGTTCCTCAATCCGAAAATGATTTTTCCAGCGCTTCCGACAGTTTCACTAGACCATTCTCCTCTGCTAGAGTTCATTCGCCAACGTTCAAAAACATAGTAAAGATTTCTTGAGCATGTGAGCTTCCGCCAAGTTTTCCTCTTATATTAGCCATCTAGCGTAGCCGGTGAACCTGAGGCCAAATAGAAGATCGTTTCTGAGAGGAAATTCCTGGCCAGAAATCCATAATCACTCAATAGTTTACCACTAATGGGAAGGACAATATCTGGGAGTGAGCAGAGACTATTCTGTATAATGTAGGAAATCAGATAAAATATAATTGCACTATTTGTCCCACCACTCTGCTACGTACGTCAGGATTTTGGCTAAAATAACTTCTAAGCATACATTATAAAATGCCAAGGGCGTTGTTTGTAGCGTTTTTTTTTAAACACTATCTGACGTTATTGGGATCAGAATAAATCCATCGACCATTTTCCGAAAAAAATATCCAAATGCACGACAGTATGACGCTGGCCATATATTGAGAAGATCCGAATTCTCCAAACTGCTTCTGATGTACAAATATAGCGACCAGATGAGAGCAAATGCAGCTTAGCTGCTCCCTTTATTCACGTATTCAGAAATGTATTTAATGGACTGGACGCTTGTGCAGGACTCCACACTGTTTTATTATTACCACATAAACAACACGGAACAACCCATCTATTGTCGATTTTTACTGTCGGACTGTGCATATTTAATTTTTTACTGAACCTTCCCTCAGTGGGGTATAACAGGTGTCCTCACCAGAGACAGCCTCTCTGACAAATCTATTCGGAAACCTTTTTGAATGGCTGCCGTTCTTCATACACAGTGAATTTATATTTAATAAGCCACAGGGACCGTGGATCATGCGACTCTTGACGATTTGATGCAGAGCAGGTGTTACTTATGGGTCAGACAACCCAGGGCAAGCCTCGTTTTTGCCATTCAACTAAACACATGTAGCATCGGGTTACTGGAAAATATGTTTTCTTTTGTGAGAAGATCCATCAAGAGTTTTGATTGCAAATGAAACACTCTAGCTATCAAGCCATGTCTGTCGTAAAGCTTTTGTCCTGAGAGAAGCTAGTTATTGGTTATTTTAGCCTACTTGGCATTCGTGGTGATGGTGATAAACAAATCCGGGCTGAGGTTGGCCTAATAACAAATTTAAAATTATTTCGCTCGTCATCAGACACAAACCCCAGTGTTCCTTTGAAGTTGCTTCCGTAGAAATTTGCATTATACAGCATCATCTATTAGATCTGAGTCCGAGCACAGAATGTGTTGTCGCCTGATGTTAACTTGCTCAGCGTGATCAACTATAAAATATATTTGCAAAGACTTTGGCATAACATAGTTGTGAGTATCAAAGACCCGATGTGAAATTTGTCCCTGTATTTTAAAGGTTGGCTGGAAAAATCCTTCAACTAATTGATTTGCTCCAAACAATGTCATTTGGAAAGCGCGTTTGTGTGCTCTGACAATTTGTGAAAATCTTTGAATTTCGGATAGTCTCCATTTAAAAGTGTCTTTAATATCTCTGGTGGCTCTTGTTTTGTATGTAAATGAATCTTTCGAGATCCATAACACAGCCCTTTCGGCTCCCTTTTCCATTTTTCAGTGTCCGTGTTTGCGAGTAGGTACATACCTCTTTTCTTATAGGACCACGGTAGCTCTTCAGTTACAACAATGCATACTGGAGCGGAATCAGTTTGCAATCTGCTATGCGAGTAGATTTCGGCTCGAACGGGTGGGTGGCACTCCCGGTCAGAAGCTAACCGGGTTTTACGCCGCTTCAATTGACTGAGACAATCAACTCTTCTCTTATTTTGAAGGCATATTCCTTTTACCTTTTGATCATTCAATGTTGTCAGCTAAATCAAATACAATATCCAAAGACTTAAGCAATTATTAATTGAGTGCGAAAAGTAATTTTTCTATAAAACATATTTTTTTCGAAGTATGTGTTGCAGTTTGCCATTTCATTATGGAGAGGTTAACGCCACAACAACGATTTCAAATCGTTTGAAATTATTGCCAAAATCGAGGCTCTGTTCGCGAAACTTATAAAGCACTTCGTAAAATTTACAGTAGGCTTCATCGACCTTTTGAACATGCTATTTAACGAATTATTGAAAAATTTCGGATCATATTCAAGTTATTGGATACTCACACACCAACCAAAACGAGAAAAGTGCATTCAGAAGAAAATATCTGTACTGTGTGTTGGAGAGGACCCAAATTTATCGATTCGTCGTTGTTCGTAGCAACTTGGCCTTTGTCCATCTTCTATCTGAAAAATTATGCGTACAAATCGTTGTCTCAAGGCTTATAAGATCCAATTGATGCAAGAGCTAAAGTCGCGTGGCCATTTATTGCATCGAGTGTTGGGATTTAAATCAACTAGGCTCATCTCTGGTTAAACGGCTAAACAAGCAGAATTGCTATATTTGGGGCAAGGACAATCTTCAAGACATTCACCAGGTGCCACTGAATCCAGAACGATGTACTGTTGTGCGGATTGTACACCGGTGACATCATCGATATTTCTTTCTTCAAAAATGAGGCCGGAGCACAAGTCAACAGACATCGGTACAATTCGATAATCGACGATTATTTGTTCCCACATTTGTGTGGCATCAATGTGGAAGAAGTATGGTTCTAACAGAATGGTGCTCCAAGGAAAACCTCGCTTTACTGAAAACACGATTTGGCGAAAGCGTAATTTCAAGACATGAACCGGTCAGTTGGCCACCAAGATCATAACACATACATATGTGCTATGTATACTAGTTAGTGTTGCTGTTTTATTAATGTTTAGCACTTTAATACATATATACAATAATATAAAATATACTATAAATGTAGGCCTAACATTTGAGAAAATTTAAAATGTTTTATTTTACATAAATTTTTTGTGAGAATATCAGAAATCATTTCATCTCTTTAAACGAGCTCAAATTGTCACCATTCAACTCGGTGGGTTCTTTCACTAACTCAGAAAAGCCCATCTCCTTGATGAAAGATCGCAAATAAACTGCTTCTCTCGCTACTACTGATAAAGCCATATGTTCGGCCTCGGTGCTACTCAAAGCCACTGAAGGTTGCTTCCTGGACTCCCAACTGATTGCCACAGTTTCTTCACCAATGAAGAAAGCATAACCGATATACAATTTTCGGTCATCGCTGCCACAAGCCCAGTCACATAAACAAGACATTTTAGCTTCCCATCAGTATTTCTGTAAATAAGTTTGAAATTAAGTGTATTATTTAGGTACCTTAAAATGTGTTTGGCAGCTGTAAGATGCTCAACATGCGGATTTACGAGAACAATAATATGTGATAGTTTATTCACTGAATGTAAAATATCCCATTAGCAATAATGACCCAATTATTGACTGATATGCTGTTCTGTTAATTTTGTCACATCCGGAGCAAGCATTGCACTACGAAAATCTTTGACAAAGATCCAATGTAGAGCTACATTTGCGAGTCTAACCCATAATGTGCTTTGCCAATAAACTGTGTATGAACTGCTGTTGTGAAATGGTAATACTCCTGTTTAAATTGGAGCAGCAAGCCAAGAGAATATCATCCACATATACAGCGACAATATTGATTTCTTTATTTCCACTCAGGGTGTATACGCAAGAGTCAGCACTGCACTGATTGAAGCCCAAATTCTTTAAGACCTTGTACAATTGGCATTCCATTCACAGCTAGCCTGCTTCAATTCATACAACTCTTTCTTTAATTTATAAACCTTCTGCTCATTGCACACAGCGATGAATTTTCCGACTAGTATATGTATATACATCCTCTCTTAGTTCTACATTTAAGTAGTCATGTCCATCTGATGTACCTCGAGGTTAAATTCAGCAGCAAGCGCCAATATGAGCCAAACGAATTACATGCGAGAACGTCTCCGTGTAATCCACCCGAACCTCTGGCTACAACCCTTTGCCACTAGCCGGCATTTCTAGCGATCTACTTTTCCAGATTTGTCCCTTTTAATATTAAAAACCCATTTTATGACTTTCTGGATGTCTGGTGGATCAACTAGGTCCCAGGTATCGTTACCCAACAAAGAGTCATATTCACTTTTCATGGCCTCCAACAATCTTTGACCATCCCTCCGATTTAATGCCTCTTTTACTGTCAACGGGTTTGAAAGAATTTGAATTTAATTTAATTCACTTGCATATGCATTAAGTCTTTGGCGTGAGCGAAGGGTATACGGAGAATGTATCCGATTTTCGACCAAATCAGCACCGTCACTACCACCAAAACTTTCAATCACTGAGTCATCATCTATTTCAACACCAGTATCAATCAGACAGTCAGCTACTTTTTCAGCAGATTGTGCAGCATCAACAGCACGGTCATCAAAACTCTTCTCAGACAAAATACGCGTGCTTCGACCTTTGATAGCCTCGGTGTTTTGTTTGACAGGAAGAACTTCTTGCCTTTGTAAGTCTATAATGGTATAATCATTAAAATCGGTAGATGAGGCCGCCTATCCAATATAACTTCCCTGAATCCAAATATTTTGAAATGCTCTACAGAAGGTTTTCTCAGCACCAACCTTCGTAAGGCATTGTGTTGTCCAAAGATCTCGTACATGATCGGCTCAGCTAGTATACAGCAGTTTTGACGGCTTCACTCCATACCATCTCCGGAAGACCGGGAGAATTTAATAGCGAGCACCTTGCCGTTTCATTGTGCACAATTTGCAATGCTTCTGTGCTGCGATTGCTTGCATTTTTTGGAAAACGTAGAGTACATAACTTACCTTTAATGAACGTATCACGATCGAATGGATTTGTATTACTTTTCAAATTTAATCCGAGCACCATATTATTCGCGATTATAAAGTTTAGGCCTTTAAAATTTATGTGGCCGAAACGTTGATGCAATTTCATCAAATCATCAGATTTTGCGCTTATATACTCGTATGTAACAACTTCTCTTTTTCTACGGCGTATAAGTAAATACAAACTTTTACACTTGCTTGCAGTAGTGGGACAAAAAGAACATCACGCAATTTGGTTTTTACTTCTTCCGTTTCTATTAAAACGTTACCGAATTCCTGTGGCAGAATGGTGTTGTGGTCCGCTAACTGAATTTTTTCTTCAAAACATATTTTTGTCACAACACATGTGACTGATGGTACCGCTATCTAAAACCCAAGTTGATTTTGTAAGCTTTGTTTATGTTTGGCTTGCGGTGTTCAACATTGCGAAATGTGCAGTTAGCTTTGATAAGTCTACGCTCGATACGATGATGCGTATTTACCCTTTTTATGACATTCATAACACTGGCCACATTTCTGTGTCTGTGTTTGCACTTGCGGTTGTTGTTGTTGTGCTGGATTTCTGTACCGGTATTTAGAGAAAAATGCTGCTTCCCCAGTTTCATGCAAAATGTTCCCCTCACGTCTTTTGCCCTCTTCTATTGTATTAGCTGCGTTTTCATTACTTGTGGCTTGGGCAAATCGTCACGAGACTCGGTTGCTATAACGAAATTCTCATAGCAATGTATCTCTTCCAACTTCTGCCATGCGGATTTGGGTCTGCGACAATTTTTTATATGAAGAACCATCCTTTGACTTCTATGTAGCAACTTTGCTACCAGCAGCAGTAGATACAGGCTCTGCAATTTCCCTCCAGAAACATAATCCAGAAACCGACAGGAAATGCTAGATATAACTCTTGTCTCCGACATCATCACTCAAATGCTAATGAACTGGATGGTATCGTCTGAACACTTTTTTTCAGACCATAGATACATCCAATTCAGCCTGAATGATGCTCCTCCCATCAACCATCATTCCGGAACTACCGGAAAACTGATTGGCCAAAATATAGAGGAATACTGTCAGAAACGCTATCCTCTGAACTATCAAGTCCCCCGCGTGACACCAATGAGCTTGACATGAAGGTCAGGGATTTCACTCTGGCTCTCAATCAGGCTAAGCTTGCTTCCTGCCCTCTTATTCAACCTAGACGCAAGAAAAAGCCACACTGGTGGACAACCGCACAGAAACACTCGCAGAAAACTTTTCAACTTAGCAAAGAGCACAAGAAAAGTGACTGACTGGGACTCATACAAAGAATCCCTCAAATTATACAAAAAGGAACTGAGGAAGGCAAAGTGAAAATCCTGGAGGTCCTTCTGTGACAAAATCACGGAAACCTCTGAGGCATCGTGGCTGCCTAGCTGTTTGAAAAAAAACCAATGGCTCTTGGACAACCTCAAGTGATGAATCACTCAACCTGCTACTGGACACCCACTTTCCAAGTAGATCTCAATTCGCGGTCAGTAGCAACCCAAATAGGTCTACTGCAACCGGGTCCAAAATCCAAGGTCTGATCACAAGAGACAAACTGCTGTGGGCGCTGCATAGCTTCAAACCGTACAAGTCTGCTGGTCCGGACGGTATAATACCTGCCGAGCTACAGAGGTCCTCAGATATTATTCTGCATGCGCTAGAAGATATTATGAGAAGCTGTGTAGAACTTATCCACATTCCACTGTCATGGAAAGAAGTCAATGTAGTTTTCATCCCCAAAGCCGGAAAATGTTCTCATGTTGTCCCAAAGGACCTTAGACCTATAAGTCTATCATCTTCCCTTCTGAAAACTCTAGAACGACTGATTGATATCCATATACGAGCTAAAATTGATCCTAGACTTCTGTCTCAACGGCTCAACATGCCTACAAGAAAGTCGATGGAAACGGCTCTGCATTCACTGACTAGCCACATCGAACGATCCCTACAATATAAAGAGTACACAATGGTTGCTTTCCTGGACATAGGGGGCGCCTTTAACAACGTCAACACATCCGCAATCACGACTGCGCTGTCAACTCTGCAGGTAGACGACTCACTTGGGGAATTGATCTGTCTTATGCTAAAAAGCAGGATAATCGACTCCAAACTGGGTGAGACTTCTGCTAAAAGATGTGTCAGCAGAGGTACGCCGCAAGGTGGTGTCCTCTCTCCCCTTCTCTGGAACTTAGTAGTAAATGAACTGCTGATATACCTGGAAGCGGGTGGTAGCAGGGTGATTGCCTATGCGGATGACGTTGCTATAGCCGTCTCGGGTAAGCATCTTAATACCATTAAAGAACTTCTTCAAGTGAATCTCAATAGATTAGCTCGTTGGGCAGATCGCTATGGATTGGGAATAAACCCCCATAAAACTGATCTTGTCCTCTTTTCCAGGAAATACAAAATTCCAACTATAGACCCTCCTTCAATAAACGGTACCAGTTTAGTGTTTTCCGATACAGCAAAGTATCTGGGTCTCATTTTTGACAGAAAACTAAACTGGAAACCTAACATTCAAAAAAGAGCCAATAAAGCTACAATAGTTTTATTCTCTTGCAAAAAAGCCATTGGGAATAAATGGGGCTTTCAACCCCGGATAACTCACTGGCTGTACATCTCGGTCATAAGACCGATACTTACTTACGGGGTGGTAGTCTGCAGAGTAAGCAGAGTCCAGAGAACAGCACGTTTATGCATAAGCGGAGCATTGCGGTCTACCCCCTCTGCGGCATTAGACACCCCTCGATATTTTCAGCAGCAAGCTACTAAACAGTGGACAAATAATCCATTTGGCCACGCCAGTATTCTTAATACATTAGGAATCCCCACAGAGAACATCGATTACACCGCATCTGAACTTTGGTTTGACAAAAACTTCCATGTAAGCTTCCCCTCTAGATCCTTCTGGGAGGAAGATGCTTTCATGGAGGACAAGTCAATCCATCTCTACACAGATGGATCTAAAACCAATAGCGGAGTTGGTGGCGGCGTTTTCTCAGACACGCTAAATCTAAGCCTCTCTTTCCGTCTGATTTGGAAGACGTGCAGCGTGTTCAAGGCGGAAATTTTGGCGATTAAAGAAGCTCTGTCCTGGCTGAAGAAAAACGTGATATCTGCAAAGGATATCCGTATCTTTTCGGATAGTCAGGCCGCTATCAAATCCCTGGACTCAGTCTCACTAAATTCTAAAACCGCCCTTGAATGCCGATCATCTCTTACGGAGATGGCATAGCAGTTCAACCTTCACCTCTGGATACCGGGCCACAGAGACGTTCCAGGGAACTGTAGAGCCGATGAACTCGCCAAAATTGGAACCACTCTACCTATTCTACCGGAAAAGGGTAGCATAAGTATCGCAATCGCTGAGTGCAAATTAATATTAAAGCTGGATGCCAATAAAAGAATAGACCTTAGGTGGACTGTTGGACCAACATGTCTAGCGACCAAACAAATCTGGCCAAAACTGGATCTGTATCGCTGTCTGATCCTTCTAAATAAGGAACATCTCAGCGCCGTCATACGTGTGATCACTGGACACTGCCTCATAGGCAAGAACGCAAGAAGGCTCCTTTACAAATGATTTCTGCAGAAGCTGCATGGACGAGGAGGAGAAGGAGGAGGCAATCCTCCACCTACTCTGTACATGTCCAGCTCTCTCCCAGAGAACAAAACTGCACTTAGGAGCTTTCTTCTACAACGACCTAAACGATCTGAAAAATATAGACGTAAACAGTCTCCTATGCTTCGTCAGAAGCTCAAACTGGTTCCATCAGTAAGAGGACCATAGATCCACGTGGCATCACAATGGGCCAATAGGCCTAAGTGGGTTGGTATATCCAACAGCTACTTTTACCTACCTATCTACAGTCCGGCACTCATAATGACTATTTGACCCCAATCCCCTTTGTTACAGAAAAAGCACATTGTTAAACTTTATATGAGGAATTTAAAACAAAGACCTTCTACTTGTATACACGTTATAAATTTTATTGAACGAATAAAGAAACGAAAAAATATAACTTGGTATGTATACCGTATGTTATGAACATTATTATACATAAATGATATTTTTTTTTTTTTGAGATTTGGTTTTTAAACTGGCAACACTGTTTTTACAGATTATCAATTTGACAGTCGAAAGTTGATTTGTGGTTAGTACGTTTTGCCATTATACGATGACTAGATTAATGCCAGAACAACGCGTGTAAATTGTGCAAACTTATTTTGAAAACCATGGTTCGGTTCGCCAAATTTATCGTACCCTACGGCCATATTACGGTCGACATAATCGTCCATCTGAGCAAGTTATTCGGAACACGATGAATACACTCTAGTGGATAATAGGCATCCCCAAAAACGACAAACAGTACTGCCGTTGTGGAGCGCAGTGTCGATTCTACATCGTGCACAGCAATTGGGGCTATACTCACCCATTTTGTGGAAGATTTTACGGAAAGATCTTGGCTTAAAAGCTTACGTGTAAGATCCAGCTTGTGCAAGAGTTGAAACCGCGTGAACATTATACGCGTTGTAGGTTCGGTGAATGGGCTGAAAACACGATTAGATTGATCCTCATTTTCAACGCAAAATTTTGTTCTCCGATAAGGCCCATTTTGGTTAAATGGATATGTAAACAAGCGAAATTTTCGAATTTGGAGTGAAGAAAACTCAGAAGCCTTTGTCAAGACAAGGCTTAAAACAACCATTAAAACGCCCTGTTTGGTGTGCTTTATGGGCTGGTGGAATCATCGGCCCATATTTCTTTAAGGACCATGCCGGCCAGAATGTAATCGTCAATAGAGAGCGCTATAGAAACTTGATTTCTCAGTTTTTCTTTCCTCAGTTGAATAGCATTGACGTGACAGAGCTTTGGTTTCAACAAGATGGTGCAGCATGCCACACGACGCGCGACACCATCAATTTATTGCTGGAAACATTTGCTGAGCTCATAACTTCGCGTAATGGACGCGAACTGGCCTTCACGATCCTGTGATCTCACACCTTTAGCTTACTTTTTTTGGGGGTGTGTGAAGTCACTAGTCTATGCCGATAAGCCAGAGACGTTTTACGATTTGGAAGTCAACATTCGCCGTGTTATTGCTGATACGAGTATACTGCCCCAATTGCTCGATAAAGTTGACGAAAATTGGACTTCACGATTGCGCTTCATTCGACCTAGCCGTGGAGCGCATATGCCCGATATCACCCTTTACATACATATGTGTTGTGTTTACTACAATAGTTAGTGTTGCTGTTTTATTAATGTTTAGCACTTTAATACATTTTTGTCTCAACATGGGAATTGTAGCGCGGATCTCTTTTTATTTGCGGGAATTTTTTTTTTTTTTTTTTTGGGACTACAGAAGGCCAAGTCTTTTTCGAACTGCCGGTGATGAGGGGTATAAGGGAAATACTGTGGAAGGCCAAGTACTGGTCGAACCACTAACTATTTATATTTATAGTATATGAAGCGAGTAATATACAATTTAAACAGTAAACGCCTCACGACGTGCACTTCTTTATTTTTTTTTTATATAATTCTTTTGGTTACAAGTACATGTGAAGTGGGATGTTAATAGCATTATTTTTATATATTTTTTTGTTGTAATTTACAGAGAAAACAAAATGTTAAGAGCCTGAAAGTAAAATAAGAACTTTGTGATATGCTTCGTTACAGTCTCCCCCTCTGGACATGTAGTCGTCTCGACGATTGGCCAGCTTATCGTTGTGTTGGAGGTCGTCCCCTCTATCTTAGTGGTCTCACTGGCTTGGGTGTTGTCTTCACATGCTTATAACGAAAACGGGTAAGGGCTGATACATGGTAGGTCCCAAGCGGAACATCTGGGCTGTCCATGCTTGCAACCTGGTAGGTGGTATCTCCGAGTTTTCGAGTGATAACGTATGGACCGTCTCGCCTAGAAACAAACTTGGAAGTTATATTTTTACTGTGTCACTAAGGACGTGTGTAGTAACAAGCACTGCGTCGCCTATCTGGTATTCTGGAGCCTTCCGGCGTCTTTTGTTGCTGCACTCCAGCCGCTTGCTTGATGCGTCCTTTTCAAAGCCTGCCACTTCGTCGAGTATGTGTTTAAGTTTCTAAAGAGTTGAAGTTATCTCCTCCGTAAAATTAGCAGCGTCGGGGCTGTTGCTTAAATCGTGGGCGATGTGTATGGGCCCTCGAAGTTCGCGTCTAAAAGAAAGGAAAGCTGCACTCTTCCCGGTACTAGAACATACGGCAGTGTTCATTGCAAAACGAACCGAGGAAAGGTGCTGGGACCAGGATCCATGTTGATTACCGACGAGTATCGCCAGTTGTGTCTTCAGGTCGCGGTTCTTCCTCTCAACTATATTGGGTTGAGGATGGTATACTGGCGTGAGCATCTGGTCTATTCCGAGCCGGGTTGTTAGATACTGCTTTATCGACGATATGAACTGGGGGCCATTATCACTGATAATCCGCCTGGATATTCCGTATCGTAGGAAGACGTCATGAAGTAATATACCTGCACACCGTTCTGCTGTAGCTTCGATCAGGGCAAATAATTCCACCCAACGACTTGAGGTGTCTACGACCGTAAATATCCAACGGTTATTATTGCTGGCAGGCAGAGGTCTAAAGAGATCTGTGGATAGTGCTTCGAATTGCTGGTTGCTTGGCTTTGACTTGTAGAGGCCCATTGGTCTTAGATTACTCGGCTTGTAGCGTTGACATGTGTCGAAATCTTTTACATACCTGTCCACACGCGAATACATCCGATCAAAGTAAAAGTTAGAAGCTATCCTTGACAAGGTCTTACTTATGCCATAATGTCCGGCAGTCGGAGAATCATGCAAGGCTTCAAGGATCTTCTCAACTTCATGCTCGGGAACGACGAGAGCGGCATCTTCGGATTCTGTCCCGTATTTGTATAATACGCCGTGGGTCATAAGATAACCCTTATTAGCAAAAGACTCACAATCTGTCTCCTCCGAACTTTCGAGTGCATCGATAATCTCCTTAAGTTTCTCATCTTTTAGTTGTTCTTCACGAATCTCATTGCTGCGTCGAGTGGGGAATTTTATTTCCGTGTATGCTTCATATGTATCGATTGGCGGACGCGAGAGAGTATCTGCTACGTGATTGGTCCTACCTGGTATGTATTTGATGCTCACGTTGTATGGTTGCAGCTGCAGGGCCCATCTTGCTAACCGTCCAGTAGGAGACTTCAACGTCATAAGCCATCTTAGAGGCTGATGATCTGTTAAGAGAGTTACTTCGGATCCATCTACATAGCCTCGGAATTTATTGATTGCCCAGACGATGGCTAACGCTTCTCTTTCGGTGGTTGAATAATTTTGCTCCGCTGGGGTCAGGAGTCGGCTGGCGTACTCTATACGGTGTTCATCAGGACCCTCCCCCTGGATCAGAACCGCTCCTAAGGCGTAGCTGCTTGCATAGGTTTTCAAGAAATACGGCTGCTTTAGGCTGCAGGGTTTTAAGCGGTTGGAAAGAGTGTTCTTCCGAGGCACCCCACTGACATGTAGCTGTCTTTTTGGTAAGATTACTTAGGGGCTTGGCGATTTTGGCAAAGTCTTTGACAAACCTCCTGTACAAAGAGCATGTTTGCAGGAAGGTCAATACTTGCTTAATATTGTTAGGCCGTTTCATTTCCACAATGGCAGCTACTTTATCCGGATCTGTTTTAATACCGTCCTTGGTGAGTATGTGTCCTAGGTACTTTACTTGCGGACAGCAAAAATTACATTTGGACAGATTCGCTCGTAAACCAAACTCTTTTATATGAGTGAGTATCTTGTCGAGGTCTTGCATATGCTGTTCTAATATTGGCGAGGCAATGAAGAAGTCGTTGATGAAAGCCAGTATGAGGATACCCTCCATGCTTGCCTTGAACTTATCCACCAATCGTTGAAATGTGGCAGCAGCGTTTCGAAGTCTGTATGGCATTCTGATGCAGCGAAAGGTTCCAAATGGCGTTATAAAAGCAGTTTTGTCTCTATCTAAAGGATCTACCATGATCTGCCAATGTCCTTTCTGCAGGTCTATTGTCGACATATATGGTGTTGACTTTGCGTTGTGGAGCATGTCGTCTATCCTTGGTAATGGGTACCTGTGTGGTGATGTCGATGCAGAATCTGATTCCACCATCTTTCTTGGGAACTAACACAACTGGTGCAGCCCGTGGGGAATCACATGGCTCAATGATTCCAAGTTGGAGCATCCTGTTGATTTCGGTCTTTAATTATTCTCGGCGTGGAGCTGATAGGCGGTACGGAGGTGAAGCGATTGGTTTGTGTGTTCCGGTTGGTATGCAGTGTGCTACTCCGTGGACGGTTACCTGAGCTTCCCATTCGAAGACTTTCATATGCTTCTCGAGCAGTTTAACAATTCTTGCTGTGTGTTCGGTGTCGTCGTGATCTATGGTTTTGATGTCCACCATATTCCATCTAAATGGAGGACCGAACACCCTTTCGTCCAATTCCTTTTCCTCGTTCGGATTGAGGAACACGTTACGAATATTTGGACCTCGACGTCGACCTGGGCTGACCACATGGAGTGGCAATGAATCCTTGAAAATCTGGTACAGATTATGCGGCGATTCTACTTCCCAATTGGGTGCTTTAGGTTTAAGTGAAACACTGCGTTCTTTCTGCGGGTAAAGGTGTTTAATAACCTCCGGATCTTTGATCGGATCCATCATCTCAAACGTTACCTTGGGAGTGGACACTTCTGCTTCGAGCACATACCTGAAGTATGGGAAGCACATTGTTGGTGCATCTGCGAAATACCATACACAATTGGCTGAGTTGATCACGATGCCATTTTGTTCAATGAAGTCTATTCCGATCAGTGTGATCTCCTGACTAGCCTCGGCAGTATGCTCCGGTTCAGGTGCAGACTCCAATATCCTATTTGAAATTCAGCTGTGGTTAGTAAAATGTCCCGTGGCCTTCGAACTAGTTTAGTTAGTTTTAAATGCATTTTATTATATTAATCATTAATTCTTACATACTAACAAAAAATGCTTAAATGCTAGCTTAAAATTACTTAACAAACTTATATTAACTTACTGGCCCCGCACAGGCACTCTAAGCTACTCTAAATTTTTATACTATGTCTTTGGACTTTATTTACATTTTATTGAAATTCGTATATATTTTGTATACTTAAGGCTAAGAAAAATTTGTTAAGAAAAACTTAGCATATGGAGTTATATTTTTATAAAAACTTAATATCTAACTTAAAATAAACTTAAACCTAACCTACATACACAATACATACACATAGATATTATACACAATTATATACATATATTAGTATATACAAAGGTATATACTAATATATGTATATATTTCTTAAATGCTAACCTAAACCTATGCAAGCTGGCCATCGGTATTCACAGTGTAAATAAGTTGGTCAGCTCTGCCTCATTAGTGAGGCTGGTCCGTAAATGACGGAAACGACGACGAAACATCTTCTCCATCATTCAACCACCAGAAATGCTGGTGCTGCCGAACGACATCCCTCTTATCGCGATTCCCCACCGCCCTACTGAACCTGAGACGATTCACACTGCCGTGTGCGACGTCTCTGCCGTAGTTAAGTCGCCTGTCCCCAGCTTTCCGAGCGACATGGAAGATTAATGGGACCGCTGATCTATCCTGGATCAATCCTATCTGATCTAGGTAGAGGAATGCTTCCGGTGGAACGAAGCCATCATAGCGCACACTCTCATGGTAAAGGTAATTGGGGTAGTAAGCCCCAGATATCAGGTTATTCGTCGAGGTCATTGCTCTTGCAATGTGCCTTCGAGTCAGCTTAATTACGAAGTTGTCCACTCGTATTATGTTCGCCCTGTTGTAAAGGACCTCATTACGATAAAATTTTTTGTACTCCGACTCTGGTGTTCTGTACAAGCGAAGGCAAGCCCTCTCAAACACCCGAATCTTTTCCATTAAGCTTGCTCGCACATTGAACCACACGGGGCACCCGAATACCAGCATGGGCCTGATAAGGGCCATGTAGCAGATTACCTTCACCCCCGCATCGAGTTGGCTGCTATAAAACAGTCTCTTTGTAAGAGCAAAAGCGCCTTTAGCTCTGGCCAGAGCAGCATCTACATTTTTGTCAAAATACAGAAACTGATCTAGCCAGATCCCAAGGTATCTGACTACATTTCGACAGGCAAGAGGCTGTCCGTGTTGTCCAATAATCGAGAACTTTCGCCAATTTTTTCTGGTATCCCTAGAGGCTCCAGACAACGGCGTCCTAAAGAGAATGGTTTCCGACTTCTGAAAGTTGATTTTCAACTTCCAGTCATCGCAAAACCGTCTTATCTTATCGAAGTCACGCTGCAAGAGAGTATTAATGACCTCGATTTTTGTTCTGTACGCTATCAAATCGTCTGCGTACGCAATAGTATGGGGAAGTGAACCTATCAAGTCGCTTGTATAAATGTTGAATAGGATCGGCGAATTGACCGCACCTTGTTGCAGACCGTTTTTAATTTGAAATATTCTATCAGAAGTCACATCGCCATTTTTCACGATGAACTGTCTGTTGGTTAGCATATTATAAAGAATGTACAAGAGTGGTTTACTGATCCCCAGCCTAGTCAGCTTATAGAAAAGACCCTCTAACCATACGGAGTCGAAGGCCTTCTCCAAGTCAACAAGGCAGGCACCAGTACATTGGTTTTTGCCTTTATTCCATTGGATATCGGACACCAGTTTAGACGCGGCATGTGAGATATCATGTCCCGCCTTAAAACCGAATTGATTATCCGGAATTATATGTTTGTCCTCAACCCACCTAGACAGAGCTCTATTGATTACTTTTTCAAATACCTTACTGATATTCGGAAGGAGACTTATCGACCGGAGATTCGCCGGATTGGATATATCCTTTCCCTTTTTGGGGATAGGTTGAACCACCGCCGTTTTCCAATGCGCTGGATAATGTGCATTATTCATTGCATTATTAAACAGGGTAGTGTAAATGTCCACCGCTTCTAGAGGAAAATGTCGAAGCACGATGTTCGGAATACCATCGCTCCCCACTGATTTCTTATCTCTGATTGTGTCGAAGATCTCATGGAGCTCTTCCTTCGAAATGAACGGGGGTAGGTCACCCTCACTGGTAATGACATTATTTGCCATATTTTCGTCGCTGAACCGGGTAAAATCAGAGCCTTCGGATCGCCAGTTCCCTATTTCATTTCGAATGCAGAAGTCGTGCATCAAGACGCGATTGTCCAGGTCATAATTTGGGCCAATGGTATCATTGGCCTTGTATATTTCCTGGAAAGTCGCCCCTATGGCCTCAACCTTCTCCTGTGGATCCTCGATCACAAAGAAGTCGTCGTCATCAGCGGCCTCATTTGGATCAATACCTGCTATTGTCAGTAACCGTTCGTTGTCTGTTGTCCGCGCTATTTTAAGACACTGAAGGTCGTTTTGATTTTTCCTCCGAAATAGTTTATTTATTTGAGGGAACATATTCGGGTTGCTGGTGTTTACAGCCCGAACCCTGTTGTTCCAATACGAACTTACAGAAATTCTGTAATTCTCTTTTATTAACGTTTGAATATTTTTAACCGACGACTTCAGTGTCCTAATCTCCGGGTCTTGTCTGTCAGTTAACTGTCTGTACAAGTTTTTGAGTCTTGACAGAAGTCTACTTTTCTGTCGGTGCAGAGCGTCAATAGTAGGATTGCAGAACAGGTCTTCGTTAGTCGTATGTCGATATCGCGGTATTGTAGTGTCCATAGTTTGTTTAATTGTCTCGTCCATTTGTTTTAGGTAATTGTCGATCTCCTCGTTTGACAAATTCCTATTGGACTGTGGGTGGAGCGTGTTCGAGGAGAGTGCTCTTGTCAAGGTTGCGGAGAAGGGTGTCCATCGAGTCTTACTGTAGTTGTAAGAATATCTTTGGACAAACTCCTCCAATTCCGCAATTTCGTTAGGAACTGTAATTTTGGTGCTAAAACCGCAATGGTCGCTGTCATACACGAATGTGCGCAGACAGTTTAGCGTTTGTAAATTCGTACCAGTCAGTCGTAAACGTTCGTCGTACAGCAGTAGATCCAAATAAGACCCGCCTCTAGGAAACGACGGGTTATCCGTCGCTTTAAGACCGAGTCTGTACATGACATCGTGCTGACCCCACCAATCGAGTAGTAGGTTCCCTCTAGTATTTGGCACATTATTTCCCCAATCCCTGTGTTTAGCGTTGAAGTCCCCACCGATTATAAAATAATTCTCCCCCGATTCCAGCCTCAGAAGTCGAAAAAGCGTGTCGAGCTCTGTAATAAATAAAGTGGATTGTGAAGTCTCAGGTGCATAAACAGAAGCCAAGTATAGCCGCTTTCCACTGCGGAGCGGGATGTAAATGACGACTGCCTCCAACACCCGGAACCTGCGCAACACTCCCTTGTACACTCTGTGAAATTTTATACCTTGTTTAATGAAGATCGCGACACCGCCTCCACATTTGGATCTGGGCCGGTTTCTTCTTCTAACAATATAATTGTTGTAGCCCAGTTTGTGCTTATCGGTTAGCTTGGTTTCGCTAGCGAAAAGCACATCAGGAGTTTGGTCTTGTAGCAATTTAAACATCGCGGCTCTTCGTTCGATCCTAATCAGTGAATTAACATTCACCGCAAGGACCTTCAAAGTTTGCTCCACCATGTGCGTACCCATTACGACATGTGTTGCGTTAGGCCCGGCAGCAGCGCGTAGATCTGGTCCACCCGCTTGGCCTGTTCTTGCACCTGCTTTTGCAGCTGAGCCGTCTGCCCTTGGATTGCGAGCAAGATGGCCAGCATGTTAGGTGCAGCTTCCGTTGTTCTCGGCATTGGCGCCGGAGAAGCAACAGTCGCTTGCTGTACCGTAGCCCCCGTACCTGACGCCATTTGGGCGTAGGAAATTTGGGGCGTGACGGCTGGTGTTTGAAACCTAGGAGGTGAACGTTTGACCTCCACCTTCTGCTGCCGAGCCAGTTTTGCTTTTTTAATGTCAGCGAACTTAGGACAACCCCGATAGTTTGCGGTGTGTCCCACGTTCCTACATAATACGCACGAGAGCTGCGTCCTATCGGATGCTCCATCTTTACCCAGAGCACACTAGTCGGAACTGTGGTTCTTTGCGCACTTCACACATCGAGGCTGCATTTGACAGTTCGACGCGGCGTGTCCGAACCTCTGGCAGCGAACGCATTGTATAACGCCTTCGCTCCTTTTTAATTTTTCCCAGTGAACCACCTGGTAGTCTAGGACATTGATACTCCTCAGACTATCCAGACGGCTTTCGGGACTGAGCTGCACTAGGAAGAACGGCAGACTCCGTTTTTCCCGCCTGGCTCTAGCTGTGGTAAATGGCTTTACCTCCACGAACTTGAGTCCTTCGCACTCCTTCTCTTTGAGCAGTGCCAGGATCTCCTCAGGTTCCGAAGACGGTTCCAACCCCTTCAGCAGCATCGATTGCCGCTTTTCACACTTCGGTGTGAATGAGTAGTGCTCCGTCGTCGTTTCCTTTAAGAGCTCTTTTACTTTCGCGTAGCCCTCCACTGTATTACAGTGGATGGCATGGCGATCATTCCCCAATCTCTTAATATTAAAATTATTACCAATGACCAGCCTACTCAGGTCCTTGGTAGCATTTACCTCCTTAATATGAGGCACCTTCTCCTTCTTCTTCTTCTGCTGTTGTTGTTGTTGGTGTTGTTGTTGTTGTTGTTGTTTTTGCTGCTGCTGTTGTTGTTGTTGCTGCTGCTGCTGTTTTTGCTGTTGCCGTTTTTGTGGCTGCTGCTGTTTTAGCTGTTGCAGTTGTTGTGACTGCTCTTGTTGTTGTTGCTGGTGTCTCTTAGGCTTTTGTTGTTGTGCCTGCTTTTGAGCATGCTGCTGTTGTTGGGATTTCTCCTGCTCTTCCCTCTTCCTTCTGACCATTTGCTTTTCTTTTATGGCCAGTACTCTTTGTTGTTGCATTTTGATGCTACAACTAATGGCCTCCATCTCTTCCTCTTCATCATCAGATTCGCTTGCTGCCAATGAAGCGAAGTTGTTTGCCGTTGATAGGGTGGGACGTTTTACCAAGTTGGAAGTTGGAAGCTTCCTCCTTCTCTTTGTTTTTGGTGTTTGGCTCGAACCACTCGAAGCCTCACCTGACACTTCAGCAGGTCCCGCTATAGGCACAACGGACCGCTCTTCACAATCCATCACGTGATAGACAACACTTTACCACCACTTTAGCTTTATTGTTTTTTTTTTTTTTGTGTTTTATTCACTTTTAAAAATAAAAAGTCGATGCGGCTTTTTCGGGAATCGAACCCACGACCCCTGTTTTGTCGGTCGGACACCACTACTTCTGCGCTACCGAAGCACTTGGCCAAAATGTTTCTAATTGTTTTTTTATTACTATTTCACTTGAAAAGAAGCCGAAACACACCCGTCCTCTATCGAGGTCTATAAACGACTGCCGTGGCCTTCGAACTCCATCTGCCAAGATGACTTCCATCATTCGCATTTTAAACTGGTGGTTTTCCGCCTCCAGTTGCAAATATAAATGTTTGCTAACCACGCTTCTTCGTGCGGCTGTGTCTAGGTAGGCTACGTGCTGTCTTCCTTTAACACTTATGAGGACTGTTGGTATGTTACCGCTTGGCCCTATATTTAGCGCATTAAAGCTTCCACCACTACCACTTGCACCGGCACTGTTTTGGCTGCAATTGGGGCAGTTTCGTCTGATGAACCCAAGCTTTCCGCATCCAAAGCAAACAGGTTGGCTAGTGGGGGGTTTTGTTATCGATGACGCTTGTGCCGTCTGTTGCGGGGATTGTTGGGGCTGTTGCCTTTGCACTTTTTGCTTCGCAAACTTTCGGCATTCCTCTTTGAGGTGTCCAATATGATGGCAATAGCTGCATTTCGGTGTATCCTTCTTAGGAGGTGGGTGCATGCGCTCGTGTTCTCTGACAAGCAATATTAGCGTTCGGAATGTTGAGAATTCGCTTCGCTTGACTCCTTTTTTGATGTTTTCCTGGAGCAGGCTATAAACCATGTCAATTAAGTGGACCTCTGGTATGGCTGGAGCAGGGAGTTCGGCGATCAAGGCCCTCTTCTGGCTTATGAACTGATCCCCTGGTTCGTTCGATCGTTGTTTCCTCTCGAACAGTAGTTCAAAGATGACGTGTGGTTTTCGTTGAGGGGCGAAGTGTTCCCGAAGTATTTCCTCAGCTTCATGACAAGTATTCGCTTCTCCTTGCACACCTTTCCGACACGTTGCTGCATCACAAAGTTCTTATTTTACTGCCTACTTTCAGGCACTTAACATTTTGTTCTCCCTGTAAATTACAACAAAAAAATATATAAAAATAATGCTATTAACATCCCACTTCACATGTACTTGTAACCAAAAGAATTATATAAAAAAAAAATAAAGAAGTCCACGTCGGGAGGCGTTTACCGTTTAAATTGTATATTACTCGCTTCATATACTATAAATATAAATAGTTAGTGGTTCGACCAGTACTTGGCCTTCCACAGTATTCCCCTTATACCCCTCATCCCCTGCAGTTCGACCAAGACTTGGCCTTCTGTCGTCCCCAAAAAAAAAAAAACAAAATCCCCGCAAATAAAAAGAGATCCGCGCTGCAGTTTGAAGAAGCACAAGAGCCTTAAGTTCGAGTTGTCTATTTTGTTTGCATAGATCTTTAACACCATATCTATCTCAAACCTACACATATTCTGAAACACTATTTATCATCTCAGCTCCAAATGTGTTCAATTAGCTCATGTAACGTATCTGTCATGTTGATCTGACCTAGCTGCCGAAGGCATCGAAAACAGGTGTCATAAATGCTTTATACAAAGCATTAGTACATATTTATTATAACAAGCAATATAATAAATAAACAAATAAAATCAAAGAAGTAGCAAACATTTTTGAAACAATTTCATCTTTAATCTTCTTAATTGTCTCAAGAAGTTGATAAGTAAATAAAATGTATGCTGGAATATCCTATTACCAGTTTTTAATATTTATGGCTAAGAAGTTCTTACTGTACCCAGTCATACATATGTAAAGCATCATCAATCTCCTTTTAGGTCGTTTGGTAAGGGCGCAAATAACAAACTTCTTAGTGGGCTTTTTAATTGCTGGTTCACAGTTATTTTATAGACTAAGCAATTCTACATATACTCTCTGTCTATACTCTCATATAAGATAACTTCAGAGAATTAAACTGAAGGGTGACGTTAAATCTACACCTCACTTCAGTATTCATTATATGTACATATGGAATGTATATCGAATTTTTACAAAAGCAATTGACTAGTTTTTTCATGTGATGGGTTTCTTAGTATCTCTTCTCAATCTGTTTTGTTGAACAGTGGTTACTTCTTTCTTTACGTGGAAGACGAGCTGTTATATTTTACATGTGGAAGATATCTTCCTTGCTTTAAATTAACGAATAATCCTATAAGATATGCTATCTCGAATTTATTTTAATAGTAAAATGTAATCACTTAATAATAAAACTTAAAGATGTTTAATGTTTAAAGATTTCTTAATCTGTTATGACCCAATTGGTATCAAGAGATTTTATTTTATTAACGTTTGGTCATTTAGACTGCCAAATCAGAAACCAGCCTGAATGAATTGTTGGGCAGATAAGGCTTTACTTTTCAATTGCTTTCATAGCCTAAGGAAACTGCGATTGGCAAGAGTGATTCTTCGCATTATTTCTGCTGAAGTGTTGTTGGCAGAATATATAGCAGAACCAGTGTAGACAAGGTCCTTTACTATCTCGAAATTATAACTGTCGATTGTGACGTTATGTCCAATTCACCGATGTTGTGTATCCCTTCTTGTTGACAGCATTTAAGTGTACTTGATTTTGCCCTCATCTACCGCTAAAACCATTTTGGCAGCTTCCGTTTCAATACTATCTGAGTTCTCATGATAATGGCGATATCATCGGCGTACCTTAGTAGTTGTACAGACTTTTGAAAGATTGTGCATCCAGTGGTCACTTGTGAGTTCCGCACAACTTTTTAAAGTATGATGTTGAAGAAGTCACGTCACCTTGTCTAAAACCTTTTTTGACATCAAGGGTCTTGGTTAAGTCATTACCGATCTTGACGGAGCAGCGAGCGTTCTCAATCCCCATTCTGCACAGACGGACGAGTTTGGCAGAGATGCCAAAACTAGAATCGATGAAAAGATGATGGGTATCGATTTGGACTTCTTGAGTTTTTTCCAGGGTCTGCAGGAGTGTGAAGATTTGGCCATATTTATACAATCCTAATTTATATCCAAATCCTTAATAATAGCGAATTGCAATAATGAAACTCGAATCTGTACTAAGCAAGCGGTACTAGTGGTTGAAATTGACCTTATTTAGATCAAATCAGATAAGCATGCGCACCAGATAGTGAGAACTTTCGATAAAAGTACTTTTAGTCGAATATTTTGTCTCGTATTGGCCACATAAAGCAAATAGACAATAATGTTTAACTTTATGGTAAATTGTTTCCGTTATCTGGTAAAAATATTTGTTAGAAACCCAGTCGGGGATAGCTGAAAATATTATTTTTTTTTTCAAACCTTTCAACTAGTGACCCATCGTATTTCCCATATAAGTTTCGCTGCGCCGATTTGAATAACGAGTATATTATGATGGCGTATTAATTGATGAGGGACTTCTTGAAGATTAGTAGAAACGATTCCCGTTTTCTAAGCTTTACCGTCAGTATTAATTTAACATTGTACATAAAATAAA
Organism: Volucella zonaria; assembly: GCA_963966105.1. Classification (NCBI taxonomy): domain Eukaryota; kingdom Metazoa; phylum Arthropoda; class Insecta; order Diptera; family Syrphidae; genus Volucella; species Volucella zonaria. The sequence continues at coordinate 36,758,595 of OZ014532.1, read as the reverse complement.
TAGTCACTGACTGATCCAATAGACATTAGTGCAGTGCTCCAGCAAAGACTTCTACACCAGCCTCCCAAATAGGTTCCCCATATGCCAATTTAATTTGAGCATAAGGATTTTTCTAATCATTGCTAAGGCTCCTCGTTCTTGAGAGTTATATACCCAGAACAGCCGAAACATAGTGGTTTTTTCATATCCACTCCAAAATGTTGAAATAAAGTGGGTGGTCGTGGCTCAAGTGGTAATGAACTGGCTTCCAAATCGGAAGGTTCGGTGTTCGAATTCCCGCCTCACCCGAAAGATATACTATTGGGTATATAACTTAATTCAAAATTTGAATGTTTATTTAAGAAAAACATGTACAATAGTATTATTCCAGGTATTGCCCATCTGAAGCTATGACTTTTTTCCCATCTTTCTGGCAATTTGTGGATCCCGTCCCAAAAAAACTGCGCCGGCTTGGCAGCCAAGAATGAATCAAGTCAATTTTTGATATTCTGCTCTGATGTGAACCGTATTTCAGTGAGGGCGTTCTGCATTGACCGGAACAAATGGTAGTTAGAAGGGGCAAGGTCTGGGCTATAAGGCGGGTGGGGTAAGACTTCCCATCCACTGCTTTCCAAATAGTTCCTAACCGGAATAGCAACGTGGGGCTGAGCGTTGTCATGATGGAAAATTATTGCCTCGTGTCTGGTCGCATATTCCGGGCGTTTTTCGGCCACTGCTCTCTTCAAACCGATTAATTGTGTTCGGTAGCGTTGTTCATTGATGGTTTCACCTGGTTTTAGTAGCTCATAATACAGCACACCCATCTGATGCCACCAAATACAGAGCATTACCTTCGCGCCATGGACATTCGGCTTTGCCGTTGATTTGGCTGGTTGGCCGGGTTTCACATATGATTTTTTGCGCTTGGGGTTGTCGTAATGGATCCAGTTTTCATCACCAGTAACAATCCGATGCAAAAATGACTTCCTTTTGTGGCGTTCCAGCAGCATTTCGGACATGCAAAACCGCCTTTCGACGTGTCTCGGCTTGAGTTCATGTGGAACCCAATTTCCTTGCTTTTGAATACATCCAGCTGCTTTTAAACGTTTTGAAATGGCTGCTTGAGTGACACCCAAAGATTCTGCGAGCTCTTCTTGTGTTTGGCAACAATCTTCATAGAGTAATGCTTCCAGTTCTTCATCTTCAAACTTTTTTCGCTGCCCAGGACGTTCATCGTCTTCCAAGCCAAAATCACCACTTTTAAATCGTGCAAACCACTTTTGGCACGTTCGCTCAGCTAGCGCATGTTCACCAGAAACTTCCACCAAAATACGATGACTTTCGGCAGCAGTTTTCTTCATTTTAAAATAATGAAGAAGAACTCCCCGCAAAAACACTTTTTCAGGCACAAAGTTCGACATATTTGAGTGAAAAAAAATTATTGTTGTTTACGCTTCAAATGAATGACATATACTGAAATGACGTACAATGACAGTAGCTTTCCAACGCATGTTCCAATGGAATAATAGCAATGGAATAATACAAGTTACGCCATCTCTTAGCAAACCGCACGAATTAAGTTATAGACCCTATATATCATCCATTTTTTTCAGTTGATGAAAATCAAGTAAGACGAGTAGTTGACTAGAAATCAACAGCAAGCCAATTTCCACAAAGAATTTAGTCTCCCCATTAAATGTTGGATGCCACCCATGGAGCGAAATAATCACTGAGCCCAAACATCTTTCTTTCCCTCTCTATCCGATTTTCCAAAAAACTTAACACATGCTGAAGCATAATAAGTGTACTCATAGCCACTTGAGTGTTAAGTTCTTTTTTAAAAAAAAAAAAAAAAAAAGCAGGAGGACATTTGATTTAGGTTTTCTATTTGTAATAAAAAAAAGATTTGACTGAGATATAGGTATGCAAGAACTAGATAATTCTACTTTTTTTTTACTTTTTGAGATAACCGGGTTTGTGGTTGCCTGGGTTCGATAAGAATGGGTTTCAATGACTGGATAATTGCTTGCAGCCTTACTTGCAGCCATCTATCGTGTGCTTTTGACGGAAATAACTTGTGAAAAAAGTTTAATAAATTACAGGTCAAATTGTTTCTGCCGATTTCTCGAAAGTATAAATAGTCGAGTTACCAAGTTTTTGCACGCAGGTGAGGATATGCGGGTTTGACTTTTCAACGGTAGGAAAAGAAGAAGTTGCGTGTAAGATGAGATAAGCAACTGTACGGGTATTGTACGATATATCGTATATATAGGTGGTCCGGTGCTGTAGAAACAGGGTAGGCATTGCTAGGTGTCAAGCTGACGATCCCCAATGTTGTAATTGTTTCACACACCAATCGTGCGCATTTTTCATCCAAGTGGTCACCATCGGGTATCGGTCGATGTCCATCCGGAATCCACTTGCTGAACTTATAGGCTCGAATGCTGACGAGCAGACTAAAATAGCCACACTATAAACGGGACAGAGCAGATGAATTCACCAGATGGAATCAACGGTGAAGTAAAATTCCGTAACAAAGCAAATAAGACTTTATCCGGGCTACTCCTACATATTTGGAGCTCAGGGCGGCAAGGATTTCCGAGACTAGGTCAGGATTTTGGAAAAGAGATGGTGGCGCATGAGCCCTTAATGAAACAACGGAAGCACTCACTTCCCCAAAAGGATTACTGGCTTCGGTCTAACTGAACCCACATTCTAGGGATATCTATAATATAATGGAACTGGCCCTCCTAGTTGGGAGTTATGCCGTCGGGGTATGGAAAAAAAAACCCACAAGTACGAAGCAGCAACAAGTCTCGGACATAGACGGATCTACTGTTGACAACCCCTGCAGATGGAACAATTATAACGAACTTCCTTCCGATAACGGGTTCCGGCTAATAAACTTTGTGACGGAACGAAACATTGTCGTAGCTAGTACGCAGTACCCGCATCTTGATATTCATAAGGGGACTTGTAGAACTCCTGATTATTCAAGCGTCAACCAGATTGACTTGATGCAAGTCACTCCTCCTGTATTATGGATATTCGAACGTTCCGAGGGGCCGATATCGACTCGGACCATCACCTTGTTGTAGCGAAGGTACGATTGCGGATATCCCGAATATCGCAAAGGCGAGCTAATGCTGTGAGGAAGTTTCGCGGAAGTTTCTCGATCCTTTTCCGATCGAGTCGTCTCGCTTAATCTCTCAATGGTGGTGTGTCGCCACTGAAGACCAGTGGCAACATTTCCAAAAAGCCATCAGAGATGTCACCTTAATGTCCTGGGTTTCCCTCGGCGACCACTACGAAACCCATGGTTTGACAATGAGTGCTGGCAAGGACATGTAGATAAACAAGATGCATGCAAAGCGGTTCTGCATAGAAGGACTAGAACTGCTCATGCGAACTACGAGCACCGGCTTCTCAGAAAGAAAAAAGAAGGAGCATGAGAAGCGCGCAGATGAAGAAATTGAGAGATGCTAATCCAGTAATGAGATTCGGAAACTTCATCAAAAAGTAAGAAAATAAGGAAATGAAAATGAGGAACAAAATAACAGAATGAACCTTTCAACCTGGACTATGTAGACCATCAGTTGCCTCCACACGACCTGGATGAAGTGAAGATAGCCATATCTAAGTTTAATTCCAACAACGCTGTTGGAGTGGATGACCAGACTGCCAAGCTGTTCAAAGCGGCAAGAGATGAATTGATAAGGAGCATACATCAACGCATCTGTAAAGTATGGTCGGACAAAAGTATGCCCGATGAATGGAACCTAAGCATTGTTTGTCCGATCCTCAAGAAACGAGACCATCTGAACTCCCACCTACAGAGGCATTAGTCTTCTTCGCATCGCCAACAAAATCCTCTATGCCGTATTGTATGAACGCTTGAAGCCGTTCGTCAACAACCCGATTGGTGCAAATCAGTGTGGCTTTAGGCCAGGGCCAAGTATTCACACTTGGAAAAAAACCCATGAACCCCAAATCGATACACATCACCTATTCATCAATTTTAAGGTCGCGCATTCCAGCATCTATAGAGACGAGCTATACAAAGCTTTCTCATTCCTGCCAAACTCGTCCGTTTGTGCAAGATGACGGTGGAAAATGCACGCTGCTCCATCAAGGTCTGTAAAGAACTCACCGATACTTGTGATTTCAAAAAAGGATTTAGACAAGGCGAAGCGCTGTCATTCTTAAAAGAATAGTGCAAAACTCACACGGCAACACAAGAGGCACAATCTTTCAAAAGTCCGTTCAATTATTCGCATACGCCGATGATATTATCATAATCGGAAAAAGCAGCGAGGGAAGCACGAAGCAACGCGATCAAGACCAAGTATACGCTATCAACCAGAAAGGACACCCAACATCGACGGCTCCAACAGAATATAACTTTGAGATAGTTAAGGACTTTGTCTACCTAGGCTTCGCTATTAATTCAGACAGCAATACCAGCGCTCAGATCAAATGAAAAATAACCTTTCCAATCGCTGCCCTATATAAGACCTTAATAATCCTAGTCCTGTTCTGTGGCGCAGAGGCGCGGACTTTATCAAAAATGGATGAGGCTTGGCTGCTTTGAGAGAACATTTTTCGGGTAATTGTCGGTCTCGTCTCGATGAGTACAACGATATGAGATGAAGAAAACATAGCCGACGTAGCGGCCAGTATCAAAGAAGAGGCAGAAATGTCCATTCGGAGCCTATCAGCCGAATTGGGCATCCCCAGAGAGCCAACCTGGCTTATTTTGCGGTTGGATTTGGGCCTACACCCATATAACATTGTGAGGGTGCAGGAATTGAAGCCGGCCGATCATAGACAACACCGTGAGTTCGGTAATTGGGAGCTGGAAATGTTTGCCGGAGACTCGGATTTTGACCAGAAAATCATGTTCACGGACGAAGCCCATTTTTGGCCCAGTGGCTATGTCAACAAGCAAAATTGCCGTTATTAAAGCGAAAACAATCCACAAGTGTTCGGTCAAGCATCAATTCATCCTCAAAGATTGACTGTTTGGTGCGGCTTATTTCATGGCGGCATCATCTGATCTTATTTCTTTCGAAATGAGGAAGCAGACACCGTTACCGTCAACATTCGAGACTATATTGCCGGAATAACGCCGCCCATATTGGACCGAGTTATCAAAAATTGGACCCACCGCTTGAAGCACTGCTAGTGATTTGAATGATGTGGTATTCCACACATAATACCATGAACGTAGCTTCAAAATAAAGCCAGAATCAATTTTATATCTCACGTCCTTGTTGTTTTATTTAAATTTATTTTCTTATCGTTCTTATCTGGTCACTCTTTATATTGTTACAAAAGATTTATAAAATCTACTGAATGTAAAAATTATAATCTTACGAAGGTGCTAACGTTAATTGTGAGATTTTCAACAACACAAACAAAACGGTTAACTAAAAATAAATTTAAAATGGCAAGGTATATAATCTTTGCAAAATAAGGTAATTAATTTTGAAACGTTAAAAAATTTTTTTACGTCACAAATCGGGTGGAAAATTCTATGAAAAGGGTATCAAAAACAATGTCTCAACATTAAAAAATGACCCATCCTTAAAACTCAATGCAACATTAATATTCATTCATTCTTGCCCCACTTTAAAACATAAACGCCCTCAATTGTTTCCCCATGGTGTTTGGAAGATAAAAGTGCACAATCGGATTTCATATAGACATGTTTGAAATTAAAGATTGTATGATGGCTGCAAGTTTGCCTCACAGGCATATGTGTATATGCTCGTACATATGCATTGTCACCTAAATATTTTCCAGCCATACAGTCAGCGATTGATCGAAATCAATAAAAAAAAGAGAAGTGCATTAAATTTTTAATCTTTCGTTCATCTACCTTCAGTCACACTTAGAAAAATGAATCTTTGCCGGCAACCAACCATTCCGAATTATAAAAAAAAATACGCTTCCGAATCATCAATTCACTGGAGAATCGTGTCTACAGTTTCTTTTAAACACTTCTACTCAAACTCATTTTTAATATCTTCATCTGAAATTAAACAAGTACTAACACTTTTTCAGATTGATTTGTTTTTCAGGTCAATTATTAAGTCCATAGATCTCCTAAGAAAAAGCATTTAAAATTTGAAGAAACCACAGAAATTTTGCCGACAGCAAAGCTATTAAGGGTCTATGTACATATTCATATGTTTGATCTAATGCTTTTCGTATTTTACAAAAAATATTATAAATTAAAATTGAAATTTTTAAATTGTATTTATTTTTAACTGTTTTTTTATAAATAAATAGATTTATACATTACATAAACATCAGCGTATAAAATATGATACTATTTTATCTTAAGAAAGATGATCATGTATTGTAATATTTCTAAAGTAAAAAGTACTCGTAAGGAAAAAAGTTTGTACAAAATTAATAAATTAATAAATTCAATCGAGCATGGAGTATAAAGAAACAAATCACATTATTAGTGTCTATTAACTCCTTACCTATTCCTTCATATTCCAATTTCATTGTAAGTTCTAATTGACTTAATAATTTGGCATAAATATTGCATTTACCTAAGCGGAAACTTGTCCAAATATTTTGACACGTTCTTAAAGTTCCGCAAATTTGTCCACCCTTCATCTAGAACTTCTACCCGTCTTTCAGTTTTCTTCCCAAATTCAGAAATAGATTCACTAAAAGAACAATACATTGAGCTAAATCTTTGGGGTATAAGCATCCCGATGCCACTAAAACTTGTTCATCGAACTTGGTTGGAAATAATTTTTGATACCGCTTGGATTTTGAATAATTTGAAATAGTAGCATAATTAAACTATTGTGTTCTAATTTTCCGTCGGTAAAAATACAAAAAACCAATTACCATGATAATTTAGTTGTGAGAAAGAAAATAGAGGAAAAACAATAAAAGAGAAGAAATACATTCTATGTTTCTCCGCCAGGTTGGTTTCCATGAATTATACTGTACTTTCTCCACACTAAAGCCAAGCGATGGTTGCGCAATGTTGGTATTGTTACCAGGTGCTATCCGCAATTCGAACTGAAAAGAATTCGGTTCTGCGAAAGATGAAGAAGTGATCACTACCAATTCGACCATCAACATCAATTGAGGCTTGGTTGATTTGATGTGTTTCATCTCAAAATCAACAGTATTCATTCTTTGCAAAAAATAAGAATACATTTTTTTTTCAAAACTCGATTGCAATGAGTTTTCCGAAGCACCAAGTCATACAACATACCGCGTTATTTTGAATGTCGCCCTGTGCAAATTGAGCGTCTAAAATATTTGAGTATTTTGAGGTAAGTGGAAACGAAATAGTAGGCGGTACCCATTATCATCGCAAAGAAACCAATATACTTTGGAATGCGCGGCAATTTTTTTAGAAGTTGCAAGAAGAGGACAGTTGTTTTAAAAGTGGATTTCATGGACCCACATCACCGATCGCAATTGATACGGACTCAAAGAATTTTGACTTAGACTTAGTGTCTACAAATTTCCTTTTGAACATTAAGTTTATCTGGCATCTTTCAACACTACGTATAAGGTTACATCCGATTTAAAGACGTACTTCAATGATGTCATCGGGTCTTGAAGGATAAACCCGAAGAATATTCAAGTCCTGCAAATGCTTCTCGAATGTTTGGAACATCGAATACTTCTGACTAGTGGCAGACGAAATAATGAAACGCAGAGAAAATATAGATTAATAGAAAAGGAAACATACTAGTATATGTGGAAAAAAATCGCCTTATCTATTGGAGCGAGAATTCTAACTTTTAACCGATCGTCAACCTTTAATGTCTATTTCACATCGAAATAAAAAAGAACCTCCGGAAACGAGAATTTAGTACCCAAAACCTTGAGTTTTTATTTTTTTTTTACAGAACTTAACACTCAAGAGGTTTAAGTTTTTCGGAAAATTGGATAGAGGGAGACATCCATGAGTGGCATCCAACATTTAATGGGGAGACTAAATAGCGCAAATTGACTTGGTGTTGTATTTAGGTAACCATTCATCTCATCAGATTTTAGTTGCATGAAAAAAAGTCTTTCAGGAACGGCGGGTATTGAACCCCGAACCATCCGATTGGGAACCCAATACTTAAGCCACGGCAACCCACGAATATTGTTGAATATCATAACATCACTCGGTGCTCCCCAACAAAGCTCCACTGAAACGTTGATTATCTCCCAAGTTTACCTATGGGACCAGAGGGGAATTCTTTCATATGAGTACATTTCCGCCGTTATGGAAGACTTTCCTTCAGCAGAAACCATTCTGTTGCACCCAACGAATATAAGACTTTGAGAAAAGTATCTTAGTAACTAAGATCTATATTCCCATAAGAGATTCAGTTCGTGTTCAACTGCTAGAGTCTTTATTTTCCATTTCAGTCACCGTTTAGCTCTCGTCGCGTACACATAGTGGTGACTTTTACAGCGGCTTGATTTCTAAACGCATTATCATTTTGGTTGTTTGTTTCTCTCGGCATTTTACTAATATGTTTGCGGGTTGTCTCCTGAAAAACCCCTGGATGTTCCTCCCCCTCCACCCAAATATTTAAAATCTGATAACCTTCAAGAATTTCCAAATTTACACCCAAAAATCCCAAATTTATATTGATTTCCACTAAAGATGAAACTAGGTCCCTCACGAGTGTGAGTATTTTTATTTTAAGAAAGGCAATAGCCGCATTAAGCACAGAGTACGAAGCCGTTACACAACTTCGAGATGGCAACATAATTATCGTAACAAAAAATAAAAAGATTGCCGAAAGGTTCATTGATGTTTCTAACCCAGCTAATTAATGTCCAGTAGCAGTTAAGTACCATGAAAGTCTCAACTCTTGTAAGGACATAGTGTAGTACCGTCCCTGCCATAACAATGTTCACGGACCCGAAATTTTTGATTATAAATTTAGCTTAAGAATTATTACGCTTTACTAAAAAAAAGCCTTTCTATCAGGGTCAATATCATCAAGTATTTTTCCACCAAAAGTAGCCATTGTAACATTATCCGCATCGCCCTTGTAGTTAATAGTAGTAACACCCCAGGGTGAGATAGGGTGGAAGATTTCTCACTTGAAACCAGTGCAGCGGTTGGCATGCTTCGGATGCACGGCAATTAGCTCGTCGGAGGGGGGTTACTTGCTGCTCTTCTGCTGGCCTACAAAAGAAATCATGCCACAGATATTCTCACTTTTGAAGGTGAAGGGAAAGATAGACAAAGGACTTAATACCTTGAATACCAAAGGATATCGCACGTTTTGGATGTACGTAATAAGGCTATTGCCAAATATGGTTTCTCGCAAGATAAACCCAAGAGATTCTCTTTCTTCTTGAGCACCAATCATATCGCACGTTTCAGCAAAAAAAGGAAATGTTAATGTATGATTACACGAAAATTATAAGTATTGTATTTCAAATAACGTAATTCACATGAGATTTCAGATCAGCTTGGTAAGACTACACACGATTCACTTAATTTGATAGGTATGTTTGTACATACTGTACAGGCTGTCAGGGTTAGAGAAATGTTTTTTCGGGCCTATAAGACCAACCCGACAGAGAAAAACCAAAAGAAATGCTGCAACGCCTTTTTCAAGCGCGTGAAATTTCTATGCGACCAAAAATAGAGGCAAAAAATGCTACAATGTCTCAAAGGTAGTAAAAGTTGTTGGTCGTTTCTCAAAAAAATTAGAAATTCTGCCTCATCTTCCATCCCAACGCTCATTTACAATGGACAAAGCCAATCTGCTTGCTGCAGACTTTGCGGCCAGTTCAGCACTTCCAGATTGTGCTTTGTCTCCGCCTACACTTACTTGAGTGCGTCGAATCTTCAATGAGACGAATCCACATTCGCACTCGTGTAGTAGGAAGAGTGCTGAAAGATCATAACATCCACAAATCCGCAGCTCCAGATGGCATATCTCCCCTTCTTCTGAAGAGGTGTTCTTCCTCGCTGGCAAAACCACTGCGTAAGCTTTTTCACCAATCTAACTATTTAGGACTCTTTCCGAGCAGATGGAAAACAGCATTTGTCCAGCGAATCTTCTTCCCTCTCCTCCTGCAGACCCATTGCGCTTACGTCCCTTCTTTCCAAAGTCATGGAAACGCTGATAAACCGTCAGCTAGTGAAACATATCGAAATACGAAAACTTCTTAATGATTGACAGTATGGTTTTCATAGCAACAGGTCCACTGGTGATTTGATGGCATGTCTCACCGAAAAGTGGAACCAAAGCGTACATCAATCTGGCGAAAGCAAAATAGTTTCACTTGACATTTCTAAGGCATTTGACAGAGTTTGGCATCAGGCCCTTTTGTCGAAAATGCGTGCTTTTGTGATCGATGACCCTCTTCTTCAATGGATTAGAATTTATGTATTTAGGGTATGTTAAGCTCATTAAATTTCGATATTAGCAGGATAACCAATTGGGGAACAATCAACAGAGTGGAATTTAAGGCTTCCAAAGCACAATGCTGTCTGCTATCATCAAAGCGAAATTCAAATAGGCAGCCATTATCCATGAATGGCACTTGCATCGTTGAAACCGAACAATTTTCCATTCTCGGTATATGTTTCAATGGCAACTTACGTTGGAGGGCCACATAGATATTCGATGTCGCCAAAAACGCTGCAGAATGTCTAAGTTTCCTCCAGCGATGTAAGAAATATTTCACACCCTCTGATCTGGCCTCAATATATGTATAAGGCGTTTATCCGCCGGCAATTGGAGTACAATGCTCACATCTGATCAGGTTCGTTCCTAAGCCATACAACTCGCTTATGGAATGCCCTGCCGAGCTCTTTATTTCCTAGTCACTATAATTTGCAAAAATTTAAAACCAACACACATCGGTATCTCTCTTTGTTCCCTCCTTAAGTTAGGTAAGGTTAGTTAAGGTTTTTTTTCATATATAGTATAGCTTATAAAAAAAAACAAACCTCTAGGGTCTGCGGGTGCCTTGGCAAAGTGATGTGACAAAAACGTACCGTATGAGTATCTTTACCAATGGCTATCCCTAGTTTTCTATAGAAATAAAGAAATCTTATTAATTTTTTGATTAATGAAGGGGATTCACATTTTTTCCTAATTGAGTTCTTAGCCACAGATATTAATTTTTTCTTTCTACCGCTTTCCATATGTGATACGACAATACATACTTCTAAAAAAATATGTTTTAGAAAAAAAAATTGAGAAGCACTCCCAATCCAACACTTACGATCTTGTGCTCCATCCGTGGTGATAATACTTACACTGAATTTGAAAAGAGCGCAAACACGTAGGTTTTGGCTTAAACACTCCACACTCTGTACTAGAATTTTAGCTTGGTTGGTATAAATGAAGACTGTGTTTACATGTCAACACCGCTAAAAAAGGGACGTACTGAGTTCGTTGTTCGTTGTTTTGGCTCAAATCTACGCTTGGAGCATCTTTTGCAGTAGTAAACGAAGAGGAAACAACAATTTCAAAAGACCTCTTACCTGACTTTCCTTCCGTTTTTTTCCGTCGAAGCACTTGCTATTTTTAAAGCAAATAACAAGAAGACTATTATTTTCACAGATAGCCTGTCAACAGTCACAGCCCTAGAAAAATATTGTTAACTCTTTTAATGGAAAAATTAAGGATAAATTAATAATGCTAAAACTTATTTGGATACCAGGACACGTAGGCATTAAGGGCAACGAAATAGCAGGTACGGCTGCAAACGCTTCTCCTTCAGTTTCATATCTTCAAATTAAAAGACTTTAAAATAAAGCCCTATTGACATTTTGAAAATGGAAGATAAAATAACCGGAATGATAACGTTCACCATTAGACAACAATTAATCCTCAAGCCCATTGAAAATGTTAACGATTTTCATACGACTTCGACACGACACAATTATAACCCACAGTCACAAAAAATCAGCCGCTATGTACTTTTTGCCAGAAAAACACAGAGAACGATCAAACACCTAACTTCTGAATGCGAAAATTCAACTGTCAACAAACTATCGACCAAAAACCGTTTAGCTGATCTTTTAAAAGTTCCCTCTGAACAAAATATAAAAAAATATATTTAAAATTCTAACAACTCTTAAAATTACAGTAATCTATTCATTTAATACTTATTTTTATATACAACTAGCCGAAAGCCGTTGTAGCTAGCGCTATAGTATTAAGATTAATATGAAATCCTACAAAATGTTCAATGGGGTATGAGTAAAGAACTACTATATATACTACTCGTATTTGACGATTAAAACTGAAGCATTCAATATTGTTTTTACCTGCGAACCTAAATTCATAATTTCGACAATATTTTAAACAGAACTTCGAGAGGGGAAATACCGTTTATCGGATAGGATTTGAATGGAGACACTGGCTTATGAAACTATAATACGAGTGATGCGAATAACATTTAAGAAGAATGAGGGCTTCGGAGTTACAAGCTCGGGGGAAGCTAATATACCATACTTAGCTCATGCATGATTTTACTTTTGATACAATACAGTGTATAATTAGCAAGAGCGGCACTTAATTTTGAATGTGAAAAACACTTCACTTTGTGAACTTTGTTAACAAATACATATAATAAGTGCTTCACTTGATGAAATGAAATGAAACCAAAACCGCGAATAAGAAAAAAACTTGTAAACTTACTTCATTTACAGCGAAAACAGAACACCAATATACTTTTATGTATAATATATACACATATGTATATCTTTATATAGGGAATATTCTAAATGACTGACTGACAGATTCATCATCACCGAGCTAAAATCGCTGTAAGCGATGAAGTATAATTATCACAAGATTATACTGGAAGAAGTTGGTTGCACTTGATTTACACTTCTTCTTTTTGTATCAATGTTCCACCGCACGCCAATCGTTGGTGACATCCTTTCAACAAAGTAAACAATGTAACAATAGTCATAAAGAAAAGCCTTATTAAAACCAAAAACACAAAAACGGACGAACAATTTCAAAATTGTAAAACCAAAAACAAAACACTTTTAATTATTGGTCCCTGGAGCCAAATCAAGATAGTGTGAGTCTAAATGCCTAATAGTTATTGTGATAATCATACGCTCTCTCACATTATTAAAAGTCGATAAGTACACGCGTCAGGGTCACTATCGGCAGAAAGTCAGTGACATATAATACTCGTATGTAACCATAACTATTGTATTATCATTGACTAGGTCGTGAGAGTCATTCATCTGGATGAATGTTGTTTGTACTCTTGTACTATTTTCGAAAAAATTCTAAGTAATTTCTAGAGGTCGAAAGTTTTTTCAAAAAACATTTCATCATTTAAGTAACGTAAGAAGCATTTTAGGAAAATTATATAAGCAATATTCCAAAAAAATATTTCTTTTTTAATTTACATCATATACCCCTACACAGTAAATCTACGGAATCTGTAAAACTATTTTAGAATGCAAGTATTGCCCATCCAAATCATATACCGCAAATTCTTCTATCTCTTTGGGAACAATTTATTCAGCACCTAACAGAAGTTTTTATTTGGAATCCACTGGATACCTATTTTAAATTTTGAATCCTAGAATTCTCAGAAGCTTCGGAATCAATATAGAATGAATACCATTTTTATCATAATGTACACTTTTAGCTGCAAGCCTTGTAACGATCACCCCATCAAAATTCTTCACAGTTTTTATAAATGACAATCCCGCATTTCTTTTTTAATGCCACCGGTTTTTGCACGAATTGTTTGGGAGTTAATCATAACAGTGATGCTTGGATAAGTTAACATACCCGTACATCTGCATCACCGTTAATGAGCATATGAATATTAGTTTGCCTTTAGGTCAGAGGGCAGTGTTACCCACTACTAACATTTTAGAACAACCTGCTACCATCAACAATCATTTGAACCACTTTGCAATTAAACTAACATACAGTCCAATTTATCATAAGCACCATTATCAGTAAGAAACTGATTTTTGCAACTTTTGTGGTAAAGATCTCTAAATACAATTATATTTACCTGTCAGGAGTTCCCAAAGTATTCATCATTTGAGAAGCTATTCAGAATCCGTTACCCATTAAACGAAAATATGCCGCGTTAAAACTGGCATATTCTTTATCCATCATACAACATCTAAAGTTCTTATCAGAGCGGATTTACATCCATTTATTGCCCGTTCTTTCATTTCCTTTTATCGTAGTTATATAATTAGTATAATAATTTAAGAAAAAGCGTTACTCTTATATACTAGAAGATTTAATAATCCAATCCATCTTGTTTGTTTAATTTACTATTTTTATTTAATTTATAATTTCTTGCCATTGAAAATTATCTTAACCCAAGTTTAAATTTTGATATTTGAGTCAAAATTATTGAGGAGGCTTTTTTTACATACCAAAAAGTGCCACATTATTCACTCTATTGAAAGATTTTGTGGTAAATGGCGTTAGAATCGAATGTACTCATAATAGTCGAAAATAAATGGCGCTCATGGTCATTTCTATACTGAACGCGTTGAATGTTTGGCAGGAATTTTATTTCAAATTATCTTTCACTCTTTCATCTAGAAAAATTTTACATAATTTCTCCTTTCTGGGAAAGACATTACATCATGTATGTTTCTTCTTCATAATCTAATATTTATTCTCAGAAGGAGAAAAATTATGTAAGGTTTCCAAAATTATATGTACGTAATGTAACAATTTTTTTCTTCTGACATCTACTTCAAAGCTCAGCTGGAACTTGAGCCTATACTGTTTTGGACCGGATATTCCGATGATCGTCCTTGAACTTGACAAATCCAGCATATTTGCTCAGCCTGACGTTCGACCACTCTCGGTTTTTTAATGTGAGTGTACTTCTTATTAGATCAGGTTTTGTTACACTCGCTGATATTTTCAATTCACTCTAAGTCTATGCGCGATAGTTTAACATTTGAATAAAAGTGTCCCCAGTTTTGCCAATTTTTGTAGAGCACCGAGAAAAAATTATTTCCACAAAATCTGAAGTCAACGCGAGGAGAGATGCGAATAAAGTAGTTACATATGCATATGAACATACACATTTAATACATATTTATAAACAAGAACGATATGCTAAGGCCAAATTCTACCAAATTTGGCTTTTTGTCACTTTCGAATGCATTTTAAATGTTGCTTACCTTATACGTATAATAAGTTTCATTATTATTTTTCATATATATCTCTCCGAGAGCTGTAAGTTATTTTTCTTACATAATATAGGTAAACACTTCAATGCTATCGTTAACGTATTGTCTACAAAAAGGACGACAATATTGCATTCAATGACTAGTATACTACACGCCGAGTAGCGGCGCCCTGAGCACCTGCATGTGACACCGAAGGCCGTCCGGCGTATGAGTCCAAGAGGCGCCCATGGTGCGAAATCCTTGTAACTGTAACCCTCAACTGTCAGACAGGCGCCTGCCCATAAGCGAGTCTGGCGTATTTCAAGTTTGGGCTGGGTGACTCGCTTCGCTCGCTAACAGGATTTCACTCCTTTCTCCGCAAGGTTTAGCCGCTCACGCGACTTTGTCGCTCCGCTAAGGGTATGTCAACAACTGCCAGGCAGGTTCCTATAAGCGAGTCTCTGGGGTATTCATATCTCAATTTTATGAACAAAATATATGTGGCAGGTGCCTATAACTTAATACGTATGAACTTGGTCTTATGTCTCAAAATAATTTGGCCTTATGTCCCTTTGTGAAACTGACATAACTAGCGTTATGTCACGGCGCCACTTACACTATATCTCTCTTACAGATGACTGTGAACTTTCGATCTTCAAGTCGCATACAAGAACATAAGTGGTTATGTTATTGAAGTAAGACATTATTTCGTCTCCCCACATTGTAGGGGATTTTTGTTTATTATTTTCCAAATAAGTATCATCCATTTTGTAATGAAAAATTGATATGATACAAAGTTTGATGGAAAAATTTAAAGTAAAAATGTGCAAACAATATTTGTATTTTCTTCCTAAGATTTTTAACAATTTTTAATTTAACGTTTTATTGTACCTGCTTCGATAAGTCGGGTCGTATCTTGAAAACTACTGACTTGAGGGAAAATAACCTCACCTCTTTTTGTTTTGGAAATACTACGTACACGTTTCAAAGTTACACAAATTGGGGTTAATAAGATATTTTCCCCAGAAAAATTTTCTGTTTTCTATTTTCTGTTTTCTGTTTTCTGTTTTCTGTTTTCTGTTTTCTGTTTTCTCTTTTCTCTTTTCTGTTTTCTCTTTTCTGTTTTCTGTTTTCTGTTTTCTGTTTTCTGTTTTCTGTTTTCTGTTTTCTGTTTTCTGTTTTCTGTTTTCTGTTTTCTGTTTTCTGTTTTCTGTTTTCTGTTTTCTGTTTTCTGTTTTCTGTTTTCTGTTTTCTGTTTTCTGTTTTCTGTTTTCTGTTTTCTGTTTTCTGTTTTCTGTTTTCTGTTTTCTGTTTTCTGTTTTCTGTTTTCTGTTTTCTGTTTTCTGTTTTCTGTTTTCTGTTTTCTGTTTTCTGTTTTCTGTTTTCTGTTTTCTGTTTTCTGTTTTCTGTTTTCTGTTTTCTGTTTTCTGTTTTCTGTTTTCTGTTTTCTGTTTTCTGTTTTCTGTTTTCTGTTTTCTGTTTTCTGTTTTCTGTTTTCTGTTTTCTGTTTTCTGTTTTCTGTTTTCTGTTTTCTGTTTTCTGTTTTCTGTTTTCTGTTTTCTGTTTTCTGTTTTCTGTTTTCTGTTTTCTGTTTTCTGTTTTCTGTTTTCTGTTTTCTGTTTTTTGTTTTCTGTTTTCTGTTTTCTGTTTTCTGTTTTCTGTTTTCTGTTTTCTGTGTTCTGTTTTCTGTTTTCTGTTTTCTGTTTTCTGTTTTCTGTTTTCTGTTTTCTGTTTTCTGTTTTCTGTTTTCTGTTTTCTGTTTTCTGTTTTCTGTTTTCTGTTTTCTGTTTTCTGTTTTCTGTTTTCTGTTTTCTGTTTTCTGTTTTCTGTTTTCTGTTTTCTGTTTTCTGTTTTCTGTTTTCTGTTTTCTGTTTTCTGTTTTCTGTTTTCTGTTTTCTGTTTTCTGTTTTCTGTTTTCTGTTTTCTGTTTTCTGTTTTCTGTTTTCTGTTTTCTGTTTTCTGTTTTCTGTTTTCTGTTTTCTGTTTTCTGTTTTCTGTTTTCTGTTTTCTGTTTTCTGTTTTCTGTTTTCTGTTTTCTGTTTTCTGTTTTCTGTTTTCTGTTTTCTGTTTTCGGTTTTCTGTTTTCGGTTTTCTGTTTTCGGTTTTCTCATTTCTGGTTTCTGGTTTCTGGTTTCTGTTTACTGTTTTCGGTTTTCTCATTTCTGGTTTCTGTTTACTGTTTTCAGATTTGTGTTTTCGGCTTTCTCATTTCTGGTTTCTGTTTTTTTATTCCTCCGAAATCAGTGCGCAATCAAGAAAATGTAAGAAACTTAAACATTCCATTTTGATTGGAAATGTACAACATGTTTGTTTACGTACAATATATTATGTGTTTCTCATTCTGCTTGCTTAAACGAGCGACCGAAACCTGCGTAGTTCTAATTGTTCCACAGATATCCGACATAATTCCTATATTTATTAAAATCAAATATATTTTCATTTTTTCCAACTGTGCCTGTAATACATTCTCTGAAAAAATATGTTTTAAAGATAAATTACTTTTCACACTCAATTAACAATTGCCTAAGTCCTTGATATATATTTGATATATTTGATTTAGCCGACAACATTGAGTTATCGAAAGGAAAAAGAAATATGCCTTTAAAAAAGAGAAGCAATCTTTCCCATTATTCGGAATCTGCTAAAAGGAGCTGATCGTCTCGGTCAATTGAAACGGCGAAAGTGCGTGAAGCCAAGTTATCTTCTAACCGCGACTGCCACTCACCCGTTCGAACCGAAATCTTCTCGCGAAGCAGATTGCAGATAGATTTCGCTCCAGTGTGCATTTTTGTAACTGAAGTGCTACCGTGGTCCTATAAGAAAAAACTTGACTTTAGTTACAATATACTAATTAAGTGTGCTGATTGCGGAAATGCTGGCTGCATGGCAAAGGTATGTACCTACTCAATCCGAACATTAAAAATGGACCGAAAGGTCTGTGTTATGCATCTGAAAGGTTCATTTACATCTAATGTAAGAGCCACCCGACATAAAGAAGACACTTTTAAGTATTAAATTTAAACTCTCAGAGCATTCAGAGGCTATTTTCAAATGACATCGTTTGGAGAAAATCAAATAGTTGAAGGATTTTTCCAGCCAACCTTCAAAATACAGGGACAAGTCTCTGATCGGTTCCCTGATACCCAAAAATATGTTATGCCAACATTTTTGCAAATAATTTTAAATTTATCATTAGTACCAATAAGAGACCAACCTTAGTTCGTATTTGTTTATTACCATGCCATGCCAAGCAGGCTCAAATAACTAGAGAGCTTCTCTCAGGGCAAAAGCCTTACAACAGACATGACTTAATAGTTAGAGTGTTTCATTTCAAATCAAAGCGCCTGATGGATCTTCTCACAAAAGAAAACATATTTGCCAGCGACTCGATGCTACAGGTGTTCAGTTTAATGTCATGTCATTAGCCCTGGATTGTCTAACCCCTAAGTAGCCCTTGCTCTCCATCAAGTCGCCGAGAGTAGTATGTTCCACGGTCCCTGTGGCTTATTAAATATAAATTCATTGTGTGTGAAGAACGGCAGCTATTCAAAAATGTTTCCGAATAGATTTGTCAGAGAGGCTGTCACTGGTGAGGACAGATACCTGTTATACCGTCGCCGATCACCCATTGAGGGTGACTTCACTAACAAATAGAAGAAGTGGGTGGCCGTGGCTCAAGTGGTAGTGTAGTGGCTTCCCAATCGAACGGTTCGGGGTTCAATACCAGCCGTGACCGAAAGACTTTTTTTCAGGCAACTAAAATCTTGTGAGATGAATGGTTTTGATTCCAACAACGTGAGAGAGCGTTTTGAAAAACCGCGACAAACAACGCTCTTGGCATTTTACAAATTATTCGAAGATATTTTCACCAAAAACCCCTTCGTACAAATCGTACTAGATGCGTGATAGGCAAAGAGGACCACATAGACGCGGCTAGCCAGTGCTTCCTTGGGGTTTTTAAGGATAATGTGTTAGGTATACACGGTTCGAGGCTCAACATCATTTTCATTCCTGAATACAATTGACAAGTGTACCCAACATTTTATGCAGCCTGTGGGGCGCGTTATTTATTTTATTACGACCAGCACTGGGACGATACTCTCGTGGGTTGGACGACAGTCCCAGTAGCATGCGGCATTTGCTTGCTGTGATGTTGGTGTTCCGTAGACTTTCGAATCCAGTAGAGTTATGGAGTCAGAAGAAGGCGTAATACTCGTACAGAGAAGAGATTCTGGAAGCCGACGAGTGCCTTATAAATAGTAGCCTCTGTTCACTTCAAGATATTGTCCTTTCTATCAGTGCTAAACTACTTATTGTGTAATTATGGATTTCCGGCCCCTTATCGTTTGCCGAATCAAGAGAACGTAAACCGGGTGTATTCCGTCGAAGTGGATACAGCCCAAGGGCAATGCCTGACATCGTTAGAGCCTACATTCTAAAGTTCACCTCCGAGCAAAGCCAGATTTATAACACAGTCCTCCAAAGCGTGAATTCAAATAAAGTTAAAATATGTTTTTTGGATATCCATTTGGACCGGAAAAATTTTGCTTATGAGGCGAGGTGAGAAGACAGGGAAAGATAGCACTGGCTGTAGCACTGGCTGGGATCACTGCCGGACTGCATCCAAATTTCCAATAGGCATACGAGTAGACACTCCCATGTGCGCCCTTTCCCGCAATAGTGAAAAGGTGCTTCAGGACGATGTTAGACAGGAAAGCAGTGTAAGCTGTACCATATACCGAACATTGTAAGACATCCGCTAAAATGTGGGTGGCCGTGGCTCAAGTGGTAGTTCATTGGCTTTCCAATGCTTCACTGAAACAGTTAACATAAGACCAGAACTTGGCGGAAGCTCATACGCTCAAGAGTTCTCTACTATATTGAAAGTTGGCGAAAGAACTCTAGCAGACGAGAATGTCGTGAAACTGTCTGAAGCTCTGGCAAAATTATTTTCAGTTTACAGGAACTTTTTCGCTTATTGTACATAGATATTGTACAGACACCATATCAAAGCCGTTGCTGGATGTTTGAGCGAGCTTGAGGTGTTAATACTTACGGGTTATGGTGTAGGTGGAATGGTGTTCACACTACGTATTAAACTCATTTCCAACAATTTCCCATTTCAACTTAAACGAATACAGTTTCCTCTGAGCGTTTGCTTTGCAGTGACACTAAACAAGTCGCTGGAAATAGACGCTCAAATCTGCTAGTATTGACTCGAAAACCGGCTGTTTCGCGCACGGCCAACTGTACGTTTCTAGCTCTCAACGCAACAACACTATCAGGTAGTCTATGTATACACGTATTTTTGCTTCAGAAAAAAAAGACAAAAAACAAATATTGTTTACAAAGAAATTTTTGCAGAAAAGTTATTGATGTATTTTTTTATTTTTTTTTCTGGCTTAATAATGCAATTATAATTCAGACTTCAGTCACTAACTAATGTAAAATTCAAAATCATATAATATAATACGATTTTTTGAACTTTAAATGCCGACGGAAGTTGACTTACAAAATAATAAAGTGCGGCAATCAGGTATGTAGGCAACAGGTAGGCTTAGGAAATAAATTCTACATTTAAGAATATCGCCTAAAAAATATTTAACAAACTTTACAGTAATATGCACAATAACTTAGGAGTAAGCTTTTTTAGAACTTCAATAAAAAACAAAAGAAAAGTTAAACCGTTTTTTGAGATCTCTTTCCCTTCAGTTTCAATTCCATTTGTTTCTCTATTAATTTATGACATTTGAAAAGGTTGCAAATAAAAATAATTGACATTGATTTATATAATATAAAGTAATAAAGTAACTATAATCTATAGTTCAGAAGGATATATGTATAGGCGAAAGCAGTAAAAAAACGCATTACGATGTACGAGTAACAAGAATACAAAATTAGGAATGTAATGAGATGGAGTTACGACAAAATTTATATATAGTATTTATATTTGATTCTTCCCGTCCAATATTTCAAATAAAACTTTATTTATTTTAATTATTTATTTATTTATTTTATGGCATCTTAACTGATGTAGTGTATATTAATTAAGACACATTAAAATAAAATAAAAATTAAAAATAGTTAAGTATTTCAGTATTTTAGATATCTTTATAACTTAGGTTCAAAAGGCATTATTTTACTTTTTCAAGGAAAATGAATTCAATTCTAATACTTCTAATATTTAATGTGAGCTATTAAAAGGTCTTTGAACAGTTAAAGAAAAAAAATAAAAATAAAATTGCAGATTGTGATGAGGTACTAAAGCCCCTGTGATTATATGAAAAAGAGCACATGTTAAATTAATAGCCAGATCTAGCAAAAGTATCTTTAAAGCTTTAAAACGATATAATTTACTACATTTTAGTTATGCGACTTTTATTATGAATCAGGTGAGTAACATGTTTTTGCGAAATCAGAAGCGCGTACATTTTCTTCTTATGTGTACCACTCCAGGAAACTATGCTATATTTAAGCTTAGAATGCACTAAACTGTAATAAATACGCTTGTAAATGTCGCGGGAGAAATATGGTTTTAAACAGTATATTTGCCTTTTGGCAGCGGTAATATACGTTTTAAGTGCAGCAGTATGAGCAGACCAGCCCATCTTCCAGTCCAGCAAACCCCGAAGATACTTATATGAATTAACACTGTCAATAATAAAACATTTAACATTATCAAATGTCGAGTTAGCTTTCGACTTACATACATATATCCTTACTATGTTTATATTTATTGCAGTTAGTACAATGAAAAGTGAATGCTCCATAGTCTACTTCCTTATCACACCCATTAAAAAATATTATTTTAGTCTTGTTACTAATTCCCATTTGTAACCTCCAGGTCATGATTTATGTTAGCAGAGCAATTTAAAACAGAGTCGCTGTGAAACGTACAAGCGACGATGTGGCCGCATGTGAATGCATTTACTTTGTTACGATATTTTTGTAAAAAGAGCGAAGTAAAACAAATTAAAAAGAGTATCGGTCCAAGCACAGAGCCCTGAGGAAGTTCTATAGACATAATCCCATTGAAACTGAGTTATCCATTGATTTCTAAACTTTGCTCTCTACCAGATAAGTATACAGAGCCAGTTCTGCATGACACTCCTAAGACCCCATATGTACAGTTTGTCTAAAAGTATTTTATGATCGACGACATGAAAAGCTTTTGTGATCTCAATAAGGAGAGCCGCAGTTAAGTTCTTTTTATTAATACTTTTATAAATGTTTGAACAGAAATTCAACAGTGCTCCTTCAGTGGAAAAACTAGTACGAAAGCCAAATTGACACTCACTAAAAAAGTTAGATTTTTCTAAATACTTTGTCATTCTGTGCCTCATAGTTTCTCAAAGAAAGTAAACAAATTGTCCGGTAATTATTTTGAAAGGCTATTAATAGTTTTAGAATTGGAATTTTTGAGGGAGATAATAATTCTATACACCTCAAACGACATTATTGGGTCAAAGAAGGTCAGTAGTTAAGCATTCGTATTTAGTGAACTCATATAAACATTGAATTCATTAGCTAAGTCCTAAAGATAAAAAATATTAGGCTAATTCACAAAAGAATTAAAATGTTCAAGAAAGTTTTCAAAATTGTTTTTGTAATTTTTTTATAAAACTTAAAACTAAAAGCCTACAGACTACTTAAAAATAAATCTTAATCTACTTAACCTACTTACATCTAATACATACATACATATTACATATATGTATGTATATACATATATACCTAATATATATATACGAAATATATATATACATATTTTGTTTTTTTTGTTTTTATATTTTTTTTTTCTTAAAACTAACTTAACCTATCTAAAACTATGTAAGCCGGCCACGGCTAATACAAAAGTCAGACGACCGACTTTGCTTCCTTAAGTCGCTACTCCCTACCGACCTACTGAACCGGAGATGCTCCGCACTGCCATATGCGACGTCTCTTTTGTAGTTGAATCGCCTGTCTGCAGCTGTTCGAGCGACATGGAAGATTAGCTGCACCGCCAATCCGTCCTGGATCAGACCTTTACTATCGTCAAAGCGAACTCTCTTGTGATACATATAATTGGGGTAGTAAGCCCCGGAGATCAGGGTGTTCGATGAGGTCATTGCTCTTGCAACATGCCTTCGAGTCAACTTAATGAGGAAATTGTCCACTCTTATTAGGTTCGCCCTATTGTAAAAGACCTCATTAGGATAGAATTTTATGTATTCAAACCCTGGTGTTCTGTATAAGCGAAGACAAGCCCTCTCAAACACCCGAATCTTTTCCTATAAAGTTGATTTTCAACTTCCAGTCATCGCAATATCGCTTAATTTTATCGAAGTCACGTTGCAAAAGCATATTGATGACCTCAATCTTTGAACCTGACCTGTACACGATTAAGTCGTCTGCATACGCTATGATATGGTGAAGTGAACCTAACAGATCACTTGTGTAAATGTTGAATAGGATCGGCGAATTTACCGCACCTTGTTGCAGACCGTTTTTAATGTTAAATGTTCCAGCAGAAGTCACATCGCCATTCTTAACGATGAACTGTATACTGGAGAGCATATCAAAAACAATATACAGCAGTGGTTTACTAATGCCCAACCTGTTCAGCTTGAAAAAGAGTCCTTCTAACCATACGGTATCAAAGGTCTTCTCCAAGTCAATCAGGCAGGCACCAGTGCAGTGGTTCTTTCCATTGTTCCATTGGATATCAGAAACCAGTTTAGACGCAGCATGAATGATATCATGCCCCGCCTTGAAACCGAATTGATTATCTGGAACTATATGTTTATCCTCAACCCACTTAGTCAGGACTCTATTAATCACCTTTTCGAGCACCTTACTGATGTTTGGAAAAAGACTGATCGAGTGGAGATTCGCCGGATTGGAAGTATCTTTATCCCTTTTGGGGATGGGATGTACCACAGCAGTTTTCCAATGCGCTTTATAATGTGCATTATTCATTGCATTATTAAACAGGGTGGTATAAATGTTCACCGCTTCTAGTAGGAGATGTCGAAGCACAATGTTTGGTATTTCATCGGTTCCCACTGATTTCTTACTTCTAAGTGATTCGAAGATAGTTTGGAGTTCTTCCTTCGAAATGAACTGTGGTAGTACCCTTTCGTTTGTGATGATATTATTTCTCATATTCTCGTCACTGAACTGGGTGAAACCCGAGCTCTCGAATCGCCAATTGATAATTTCATTTCGAAGGTAGAAATTGTGCAAATTAAAACATTTGGAGTTAAATGTTTTTAAAAAAAAACTTTATTTTGGCAGCGTTTCTGCCTATACAAAATTTACTTTACAACTGAACTAATGATTCTAAAACTAGGAGCTTAAATACTAAAATTATGCTGACCAGCCAGCTACCTGTCGTGGGAACGGATGTGCTTTCTGCAAGTTTAGTTGAAACGGTGTCATATTGTGGTTTGCTTATTGCTTGTTGATTATGCTGATGATGTTTTTTAAACTGTTGCTGGTGAAGCATAGGTGTCATGTATCGAGCGTTGTGAACATGTGTGAACTTCTGTCGTTGATCTGTAATGCTGTTTATGTTGACGAATCAAATGTTGATACTTGTGTGAACTTATGCTGTGTTAACTCCTCCCGTCTTAAGTTCCAACGTCCTCGTTGGACATTCAAAAATATGGAATTTGATTAAAGCTCATAACTTTGGGTGATTCGGGATATTTTATTTCTCTGGGTATTTCCTCTGCTCTTGAACTTGTTGGTATGTGAAATGAAATGGGTAATACAGGTGATCTTGGCTTAAAGCATCTGTTTTTAAGTGCGAAGATGGCGACAGCTATTATTATGAATGTTGTTATGCTAAAGTTTGCCATCAGGCCTAGCTGATTCTTTGTCTTCAGGAGTTGTATTTCTTGCGTATTATTAGCATGAAGGTCCTTCATTGCTTCTAAGGTGAGGATTTCTTCGAATGCTTTCTGGGAAGTAACGGGCTGTAATATGGCTGGTAATGGTTTGTATCCAGGGACTTCTTTTGAAGTGAAGTTTTTACCATCTATCATGATGCTTTCGTTTACAAAGTGAACGACAAATGTTCCGGAGAGATTTGTTGTGACGTTGTTGACAATGATGGAGCCATTGTATTGATTTAGCAGGAGAGTTCCTGGTTCTATTACTTCTATCGTTGGTACATGCTGGTTACTGGTTTTGGGGCAGGATGCTTGCTGGCTTCTTAAAAGTCTAGGTATACAAGATGTTTCGCTTATATCTATTACATTATTACTATTACATAATTTGAAACTACCGTAATCTACACAATTTTCTCTTAAACCATAAATTATATTATTACAATTTAAAACTTTTTCATATGGAATTTTATTAATCGATTTCTGTAATTTAATAGGTTTAACCAATAATACTTGACATTGTTTTTCATCGGTGATCGGAACACCTATAATATAAATTATTGACGAGTTACTAGATGCAATTTTTATGGTAGCAAATTCAATTGCTTCTTCAATGTTTATATATGGAATTTTATTGTTTTCAAACGTTTCTTTTATAATGTTGAGTTCCTTATCATCTAATATAAATGAATTTATTAGGCCAGTTTTAGCCCAGTGTACAGCATATTCTGTGTTAATTATTTCTTCTTTTATTATTTCTAACTGGAATTTCAAATTTATTGCTAGTTGGTTTCTTAACATATCGCTATTTTGTTCAAATCTTAAAATTTGGTTAGTTACATAAAATACTACTTTGTTTAAAACTACTTGTTTGTTATTATTCTCAAGAACATTGTTTATTTTTTCGGTTAGGATAATTAGATCATCGTGATCTGGATTCCCAGCAATCCATTTCCACGTTTTGCCTATAAAATCTAGTGATCTTTTGGTTTTAGGTTTAGGTTTGAGTCTATCCAGGTGGGTTTGGATTTGGGAAAATTCGTGGATAAGGAAGGGATAAATTGGGTCTCTGTTGGTTACTCGTGAATTTATAGTTGACTTAATTTCATTAACTTTTTCTTGATATTCATCTAATGCAATTATGTGTATTAATCGGAATGTCCCTGTCTGTATTCTTGCATTTCCCATGTGCCATGCTATTGCTTGAGAGGTTGAGTAATCCAAAATTTGAATGCTGCCGAGGCATGGAGTAACAAGGAATCTGTAAGGATAAACGTTAACTTTTAATGAGGTTTTTATGGACTACTTTTCCCGATTGTGTTAGGACTGTTGTTGTTTTGTCCTCCTTAACTATTTCCTTCTTGAACCTGGGAGATAGTTTAGTTCCTAAACGTTTATTAATTTTGACATAGATAGTCTCGCCAGGATTGTAGGTTTTAATAGTCTGTTTACTCTTGTTGTGATAGGTTAGGTCTTGGGCTTGTTTAGCTTTCAATCGTTCAACATTTTCCTGCCTTGCTTTATCATAAGTTTCAGGGTTGATGCTTACAGTACGGCCAAAGAATACCTCTATTGGTCGTTTCTTTGTCGTTGAATGGATTGAGTAATTGTACTCATATACCGAACGATCGAGTAACTCCTCAAATGATCTGTGTATGTTATCAGGTTTGAGGCAACGCATGATTTCGGATAGCGTTGAGTGGAATCGTTCCACTTGCCCATTGACTGTGCTCGTATAAGGTGGAGTCGTGTAGACCTCTATTCCTAACTGATCTTGGAGCAGGAATCGGATGGATGCTGAGTTGAAAGATTTTTCATTGTCAAAAACAACGATTTTAGGGACGCCAAAGGCGAAAAGAATTTGCCGTAAAGGTTCCCTCACATCGTCTATGGCTTTAGACTTCAGAATTCGGGTCTGGGCATATTTTGAGAATTTATCCACAGCAGTCAGGACTAAATTTTTCTCGGTAGAGTAGATATCTATGTGGATACTGTGACCGGGATATTGAGGGATTGGCGTGGATTGTAGTTCTGGCTTGTTAGGGTGGCGATCATATTTATATTGCTTACAAACTGAACATTGTCGGACTATCTTATCCACTTCGGATCTCATTTTCGGGAAGTAAAAATGTTGGATTAGCTGGTTTTTATTTTCTAAACTATTTCGGTGAGCTCTTTTGTGTTCCTTTAGTATTTCCTGTTCTCGTTCTATTGGGTCTGAAATATCTTTTACTAGTGTTTGTGTAAATCTAGATTTATAGGACCTGAAATGAAGTGGGTAGATTTTTTGAATTTGTCCCATGACGGGTTCTGAAACATATAGCCCATTTATAACACTAGGGTTTAAATATGTTTTTAGAATATGAATAAGAGTTTCCTCAGAGTAATTTTTTCTAACGATTATGTGACGATGGTAGGTGGGGAAAGGGATTTCGAACTTATAACTTTCTTCATCTCCAGTTGATAGCATTATCTGACTTTTGAAGGCATTTATGGGTGCTTCCACAGCTGGTATTAGTTCATGCGATGAACTTTCATCACTGTGTATAGTGGGTGTCATTGAGTTAATCTGAGTTATTCTTGAAAGTGCATCAGCCACTACATTGCTTCTTCCAGGTTTATACTGCAGTTCGTAATTGTACTCCTCTAGAATAGCTTTCCATCGCTTCATTTTGGAGTTATGGTTTTTAGAACTCAATGCATAGGTTAGCGGCTGATGGTCAGTAAAAATTCTGACCCTTGCTGTTCCGTACAGGTAATTACGTAGCGTCTTCAGAGACCAAATTATGGCGAGCATTTCCTTCTCATTTGCCGCATAATTTTCCTCAGTCTTACTCAATGTCCGAGAAATGAATGTTATTGGCCGATTGTCTTGAGATAAGACAGCGCCTAAAGCTACATTTGAAGCATCGGTTGTTAGTTCAAAAGGTTTTTGGAAATTTGGGTATGATAGGATTAAATCCTGTGATACCAATGTGCTTTTAATTTTTTTGAATGCTTCTAAACCTTCAGAATTCAGAGTAATGGATGTCTTTTGAGATTCCGTTTTTGAGATTCTCCCTTCTTCTCCTCTTAGTAGGGAAGTTAAAGGTTTTGCGAGTTGCGCATAATCATTAATAAAACGCCTATAGTAGCCGGAAAGGCCTAGGAAGGATCGAAGTTGTTTCAATGTTTTGGGGACTGGGAAATTCGCGATTGCCTCTACTTTATCAGGATTCGTCCGAATTCCATGACAAGAGACTATGAACCCAAGAAACTCCACCTCATTTTTAAAAAAATTACATTTGTCCAGTTGGACTTTCATATTGGCGTTCTGAAGAGTTTCAAATACTTCGGAAATATGTTTAATGTGTTCCGTTTCATTCTCGCTATAGATGATGATATCATCAATATAGACGTAGCATGATCTTCCTATAAACGCGCGGAGTATATCATCTAGGGCTCGTTGGAAAATTGAAGGCGCGTTCTTCAATCCAAACGGAAGCCTAGTAAACTCGTATTTTCCGTTATTAACAGAAAATGCGGTTTTTTCTATATCGGAATCTTTAAGCGGTATTTGATGAAATCCGCTGCGGAGGTCGAGAACTGTGAAATATTTACTATTGCCAAACTGGGAGAGAACCTCGTTAATATCAGGTATGGGATATCGATCAGGTATTGTGACGGTGTTTAATTTCCTATAATCAATCACCATTCTGTATTGTTTATTCCCTTGGGAGTCGCATTTCTTGGGTACGACCCATACTGTTGAATTATAGGGTGACCGGGACGGTCGAATAATACCATCAGTTAAGAGTTTCTCAATTTGGGTTTCGATTTCGGGTCTTAAGGATGCAGGGTACGGATACGATTTTGTATAGACTGGAGTATCGGTATTGGTACGGATTTCACCTGTGACCTTGGTCGTATAGGTGAGTCGTTCATCAGGTTCAGAAAACAAATTCGAAAATGTTTGTGTTAGCACTCTTATTGAATCTTTTTGCCAATCGGTCATGTGGGTAAATTTTGTTTCAAGAGAATTAACTGAAGGAGACTTGAGTTGATTTATTTTAATTTTGACGTTGTTAAGGACTTCCATATAGCTATCCTTTGCGTAAATTACAGCAGATAAAGCTTTTAAGCTGTCATTCCCGAGGATGCCATGGAATGACTTTAGGGTAGGTAGAAGGAAAAATTTGAGTTTTATATTATTGTTAAAGAGATTAAGAAATGTGTGTTGACTAACTTTAACATCTCCCGCAATGGATTTAGCGTAGAAGCAAGAATTATTCAAGATGGGGTTTTCCACTAGTGCCGACTGGATGTAGTTCTTACTAGATCCAGTGTCTATTAGAAAATTTAGAAACTCGCCACTCTTCGTTCTACACCGGAAATAGGGTAACGTTAACCTAAAAAATTCAAATCCGTATATTCAGGAACGGTCAAGGTATCCATAGCGCTGTTGGTGTGGTTCTCCGTAGCGATAGGGGTTTCTTCAAAAGGTGAATACTGATTAAGAGTCTGGCTGTAATGTGCGTCTTCCATTGCCATAGCTTGGAAATAATTTTCAAGATTTATTTGTTCCGTATCTATATGATAATTTCGTTGGTGTTTATTTGGTATATGCTGTTGAGGGTGAGGTCCAGGAGCTCTCTTTGTGGCGAATCCAAATGGTGTGGAAGGCTTGCTTTGGTGATTTGCAGCTGCTGTTTTAATCGTTGAAGCGTCCATAGGTTCCGGCTTCGGTTGAGGTTTCGTAAAGATTTGAGGGACTCCATTTGGTTGAGGGAAGTGGGGTTGATAATTGTATTGAGGGAACTGTACATGTTGTTGGTTTCGATCCCCTTGCGGTTGAGTTGGCCAAATTGGTCTAAGTTGAGGTACTTGGTTAAATTGTGGTGGCAGATATTTCGGGTGAGGATAAAATTGCTGGATAGGAGTGTGTGGATTGGGTTTACGCGGTTGCTGCTGAGGTGGTGAGCCGTTATTAGGCTTCTTCACCGAATTTTGATTGTTGTTAGCATATGCGGCACGAAAGTTTTGGTTCTCAAGCTTGAGGCACAAGTGCAAAGCTTGAGGGAGGTCTGCTGGTTCACGGATACCTAACAGTCTAGGCAGATCGCCTTTGAGCCCTCTTACAAAGGTGTCTAGCGCTTTGTCCCTATACACTTGTGTGAGAAGGGTCGTAGACTCTTGAGAGACTTCCATACAGGCAATTTTGTTTAAAATTAACGTCAAATGATTGTACACGGCTTGATAAAATTCGTGAATGGTAGAATGCCCCTGTATAAGAGAAGTCATTTGGTACTCCAAGGTACCCAGATCTCTCTTATCCGCGTAATGCAAAGTCAGACAACGCGACATGGCTCTCCATTCTAGCGGTGTGTTATATGATTCGAGTGCATTGTCTGCACTGCCAGTTATTTTATTACGTATCACCGATAATATCCCATAATATTTAGGGGTTCCTCTGAGGTGTTCGTAAATACGCAGGATCCGATCTACGCTTTTCTTCCATGAAGAAAACTCTATCGGATTCCCTGAGAATTCCCTAAGACTCTTTACAATATCAGGGATCCTTTCCAGATCGGATAGGTTCCCTGGCAGTTCGGGTCGGATTTCCTGGTCCCGTCCTGTTGCAATATCGGCATTTGGGTTAAGGATAGAGTTAATGACCTGTCTACCCTCATTCTGGAATACTCTATTTACTATCTCTGTCACGAGAACAACTAATTCTGGGGTTAGGTTTTGGGTAGGTCTGGAAGGATTAGGTTGGGCTTGTTCTGGGTTAGACATATTTGTCTATACTTTTGGAGAAAACGAGTTTAAAACGAGTTCAAAACGAGTAAGGAATGATTTTTTAAATTTCAAAAAGGTAGATATCTAATGTTATTCGTTGATTCAGTATGTATTATTATATCAATTTGATATTTTTTTTAGTGAATGAATGTGTTTCACTTTTCTTAAAACTATGAATAGTTATATTAAATTTTCACTTTTCTTAAAAGTATGAACAGGTATATTAAATTTTCACTTTTCTTAAAACAATATTAACTTAGTTTAGCCTAATCTAACTTACAATAAGATCGAAAGCATCTCCACACTGGCGTTGTTGAATTCTCCTTTTTGTCCGTTGGCTTGCTTAGATCCCTCGGTGACTCAGGTTCAAACTCACGCACTAAAGGGTGTGGCTCACTAAGGGTGTTCTTAGGACCGTCTTAACGAGACTTTCGTTTGGACCGGTAACCGAATGTTCTGAACGCACTTGCACTTCTTGAGGACTTTTTGGCGATTTATGTGTTCTTCCGCAAACGCACTTGAACTACTTTAGGTCTTTTGGCGATATATTAAGTTCGTCCCGCACTTGAACTACTTGAGGACTTTTGGCGATTTATATCGAACTTAATCGGTCGAACACTATTACCAGACACACGCGATACCGGTCCCTGCTCGGGCGCCAATTAAAACATTTGGAGTTAAATGTTTTTAAAAAAAAACTTTATTTTGGCAGCGTTTCTGCCTATACAAAATTTACTTTACAACTGAACTAATGATTCTAAAACTAGGAGCTTAAATACTAAAATTATGCTGACCAGCCAGCTACCTGTCGTGGGAACGGATGTGCTTTCTGCAAGTTTAGTTGAAACGGTGTCATATTGTGGTTTGCTTATTGCTTGTTGATTATGCTGATGATGTTTTTTAAACTGTTGCCGGTGAAGCATAGGTGTCATGTATCGAGCGTTGTGAACATGTCTGAACTTCTGTCGTTGATCTGTAATGCTGTTTATGTTGACGAATCAAATGTTGATACTTGTGTGAACTTATGCTGTGTTAACTTGCACAAGGACTCGATTCTCTAAATCGTGGTTCGGGTCTATGATAACATTTTTCGTAAATTGGTTGTTAGAACATGGTGCTGGTTTTTCTCGCAAAATTATCTTCCGTGATGAAGCTCATTTCACATTGGACAGATTCGTCAACAAAGAGGTGACGGTGGAATCACTGATTCATTTTTCTTCGAAGATGCAGTTACGGTCTATGGAGAGGGCTATAGACAAATGACTGATGATTTTTTTGTGGTCTCAAATTAAAGAAATAGACACAGACGATTTTTATTTTCAACAGGTTGGGGCTACGAGTCACACAGCACGTGCAAACATTGAGCTATTGCGGTCTAAGTTTCCAGGTCGATTAATTTCACGTAATGGTGACTTAAACTGGCTACCTAGATCATGCGATTTAACACCATACGATTACTTTCTTTAGGGTTTTTTTGAAAAGTATATGCCAACACAGCTGAAAAACAACATTCGGAACGAAATTTATGAACTTAATGGGGTAGGATGTGAGCGAGTCCTTGAAAATGTTGATGATCGTATGAGAGCCTGTAGACGTACTTGTTGTGGAAATTTAAATGATGTTATTTTTTACACATAATTGTAAAGAGCCATATTTTTATAAAATTAAAAACACCAGAAAAAATCTGTGTATATAAACGGTGTTTTTTTTTTAGAGCTATTCAAATTCAATATGAGATAAAGCACTTGAAATTAATGTTAATGTCTATGGTATTAGCTTTATTTAATAGAAATTTTATGCAATTAGTGCTCAAATATGGCAGCAGGCATATGCGCTCCACGGCTAGCCCGAATGAAGCGCTATCGTTAAAATAAATCGAAAGGTGTGAGATCAAAGGATCGTAGAGGCCAGTTCACAGTTCCATTACGCGAAGCTATGTGTTCAGCAAATGTTTCACGCAATAAATTGATGGTGTCGCGCTCCGTGTAGCAAGTTGTGCAATCTTGTTGAAACCTAAGCTCTGTCTCGTTAATGCCATTCAACTGAGGAACGAAGAAGTCAGAATTCATGTTTCTATAGCGCTCTCCATTGACGGTAACATTCTGGCCGGCATGGTCCTTAAAGAAATATGGGCCGATGATTCCACCAGCCCATAAAGGACAGCAAACAGTGAGTTTTAGTGGTTGTAAGGGCGTCTCGACCAAAATTGGGCCTCATCGTAAAACAAAATTTTGCATTGAAAATGAGATCAATCTGAATTATGTTTTCGGCAAATTCACCGAACCTACGACGCATATAATGTTCACGCGGTTTCAACTTTTGCACAAGCTGGATCTTATAAGCTTTTAAGCCAAGATCTTTCCGCAAAATCTTCCACAAACTGGATGGCCATAGCTCCAATTGCTGTGCAGTAACTTCTTCTGTTCGTACTGTTTGTCGTCTTTCGGGATGCGTATTATCCACCAGAGTGTACGTGGTGCGAAAATGATTCATCGTGTTCCGAATAGCTTGCTCAGATGGACGATTATGTCAACCGTAAAATGGACGTAGCGCATGATAAGTTTGGCAAACCAAACCATACCTTTCAAAATAAGTTTGCACAATATGCAAACGTTGTTCTGGCGTTAATCTATTTATTGTACGATGGCAACACGTACTAACTACAAATCAGCTTTCAACTGATTGACAATCTGTTGAAACAGTGTTCCCAGTTTAAAAACCAAACCTCTACAAAGAAACACCCTTTACGTGATTTAAAAACTCATTTATAAAAATATTAGTTAAAAAGAAATTAGCGGCTATAGCCTTATTCGAATATGGTATATTTCACGGTTTTTTACTTTAATTTTGTTATTTCGCAGCTATCAATTCGCATTTTATTTTCTTACAAAACAGAAATTCACATTTTGTTACGAGGGCGGGTCAATAATTCCGTGCATTTTTGAATTTCTGACCTCTTTACTGAAACAGCAACACTGCTCCTGTCAACAAGCATTTGTCAGTTGACTCCTGTCAAAATTTAAACTTGCTGCGTCAGTTAGTTTGTGTTTGACAGCTATTTTTATCAGACTACTCACTAATTTGAGGAGAAAATGGAAAAAAGTGAATTTCGTGTGCTTATTAAGCATCATTTCTTGCGAAAAAAAACCATTACCGAGACCAAGGCTAAGCTTGATAAATACTATGGGGACTCTGCACCATCGATTTCAATGGTAAAAAAGTGGTTTACTGAATTTCGTTGTGGCCGTACAAGCACTGAAGATACCGAACGTCCTGGACGCCCAGTTGAGGTCTCTACACCCGAAACAATCGAAAAAATTCACGATATGGTGTTGGCCGACCGAAGATTGAAAGTGCGAGAGATTGTGGAAGCCGTAGGGATCTCGCATGGCTCAGTGGTTTCAATTTTGAATGATCACTTGGGCATGGGAAAGCTTTCCGCAAGATGGGTGCCGCGTTTGCTCACAGTCGACCACAAACGCAATCGTGTAACAACTTCACAGGAAGGTTTGGCGTTGTTTAATCGCAATATGGAGGAGTTTTTGCGCCGTTTTGTAACCGTGGACGAAATATGGATCCATCACAACAAACAACAGTCAAAACAGTGGGTTTCTAAGGGTGAATCGGCGCCAAAGAAGGCCAAGGTGGGTTTGTCAGCCAATAAAGTTATGGCGACTGTTTTTTGGGATGCACGCGGGATAAGCCACATTGACTACCTTCAAAAGGGAAGAACAATCAATGGGGAATATTATGCCAACTTATTGGACCGATTCAATGACGATTTGAAAAAAAAAACGACCTCATTTGGCCAAGAAAAAAAAGACAATGCAAGGGTGCACACATGTGCAGTTGCCATGGCAAAAATCCATGAATTGGGCTATGAATTGCTCCCTCATCCACCCAATTCTCCAGATTTGGCTCCGAGCGACTACTTCTTGTTCCCAAACCTGAAGAAATGGCTTGGTGGAAAAAGATTTGACTCCAATGATGAAGTCATCTCGTCATTTTGAGGACCTCGACAAATCATTTTTTTTGGAAGGGATAAAAAAATTGGAGAAGCGTTGAACAAAGTGTATAGAGCTCAAGGGAGACTACGTTGAAAAATAAAATTATTTTTTTATCAAAAAATCTGTTTTAATCCAAAAGTCACGGACTTATTGACCCGCCCTCGTACTTCGCAATTTTTGTTTAGCAAATGTTCATTATGTCTTGCGATTAGTTAGCAGCATACATTATTTCATAAAAATATTTTGCAATGGTTTATTTGAATTTTATTAGGGTTAGTTTTCTTCAAATATAGATTTGTGGACCTTGGCCAATTTGTCTGTTGTTCCAGTTCGTCGTGGCTAATGGGGTACCAAGATCCGTAAACGCCGTGGTTCCATGTCTTTGCGCTTGATTCCTGCATATCGTGGTACTGGCATTATATCGCCTCCGGTTCCACTGGTACCTTGGGAAGCTTTGCTAAGGTTTAGACAGAATAGCATGGCGGTAGGTGTTGTTATAAATTTGTTTTGTATGCAGAACATACATGTTAGCAACGGTATTTTAACTGTATTTCCTAAAAAAATACTACAAAGCAAAAACGATTTAAGAAGCTTTGTCAAAGTAAGAAAGCTGTTACTCGTACCATATATTTGAACTAAGAAGAGATTAAGACGAAAGCAGGGCATTGAAGTAGTCTTAAATATGCGCGTTGGGTTGCGTAAGTTTTAAAATCAACTTACCTCGATTTAGTTTCATTTTTCGTCTATAATTTTCATCCAGTTCAAATAAGAATACGAGCAGTTTTCCCAGAACTTAACACTCAAGTGGGTATGATACTTATAATACCTCAGCATGTGTTAAGTTTTTGGAAAATTGGATAGAGAGAGAAAGAAAGATGTTTGGCCTCAGTGGTTATTTTATTTCGCTGCATGGGTGGCATCCAGCATTAATTGAAAATATTAATATGTCTTTCGGGCGAGGCTGGGATTTGAACACCGGACCTTCCGATTTGGAAATTTGGAAGCCAGTCCACTACCACTTGAGCCACTGCCACACACCCATTAAAACCTTTTTGCATAATTTTTGTACACGTTTACTTATTATAAGTTCCGTAATTTTCCTCGAAAACATCCTATTTGTCTGCTGACTATTCATACCACAGCAAATGAATTTTATTTACATATATTTACGGTTAAACGTTGCAAAACTCTGCGGATGGAAGTAAAATTGAATGCTTCCAGCATAATTCAAAAACCACCACTTATGATTCATCTGGAGCGCAATAGAATGATGTCCCATTATTTTCCTCAATATCTACAATACATCTGCAAATGGCATCCAGTTGTAAACTACTCTAAATCGAAACCGGATCTTTTTGTTATCACCATGGTATCTAATGTGACTGACTATAATTACGTAAACTAGTTTTCCACAACTACAATATGCGTGCAACTATTGGCGAGGATTCAATTAAGGTTCATTCTTGGTGGAATGGTTTTGAAATAATTGAGATTCGTTAAGTAAATTACTTGTATTAATGTATCCAATGTAATTTAATTGAAATTATTTTTAATTAAACTTTACGACCTATTGCTATGTGTTTGCACTTATAAACAGGTGGGCAGAGCTATAATAAACTTTGGGTTTATCCGCGCTTTTTCAAAATTACAAATTAAGCACGTTCTACCATTTTATATTAGTTGGATTTCCCAAGTCGTTTTCATTTGATTTACTCTCTTGAATATGTTTTCGAAATGCAAACGAATGTTTAATATCCGAAGTTGCAAGATTCTAATTAAAATTACACATGTTTTGTCAGAACATGTGTTTGAGAGAAATAACCGTGTGCGGTATTCTTAATTGCTTAGATTAATTTGACTTAATTAATGGCAAAGCACTAGAAACGTATGGTTAGGCTTTATGAGTAGATATTTATTCATAGTAGTGGAGTGGTAAAAATATGTTTAATTGACCCTCATTTAGAGTTCTTATGAAAGCCACATTAATGTGCCATATACTCTTAATATTTGTAGACTACATATTAAGTGGTTTCAATGATATATGGGGCACATTGAAGGGAATAGGGTATGTATTGCTGCAATTCGGCCTCACATTCAGGTGCTCAGTGCGCTGCTACGCGGCGTGTAATTCACTAGTCATTGAATGCAATATTGTCGTCCTTTTTGTGGTCAATACGTTAACGATAGCATTGAAATGTTTACCTATATTCTATAAGAAAAACAACTGTGATTGGGGTGATTTTTAATTGTGAGTGGATTTTAATGCCTATTCCAAATGGCAATAACAACCGTGGTAGTCTAGCCGCTCACTCGACTTTGTCTTCGCTCCACGAAGACATAATTTCAACTGAGCCTATAGTCATCACGTCACTGAGAATTTCAACTTATATTTAAATTAATTAATTTCTATATTAGGAAACTCCTTTACTCATTTCTGTCTTTAGTTCGCCCATGAGAACAATGGGTGCTATCGAAAGATATAATAGTCATCTGAGCGGAAAGCTTTCCAAGCATGGAAATTTTTTTAAATTTCTTGATGACTTGTTGGACGAAGATCGAATCAAATCGAAAGAGTTTCTTATGTCGGTAGATGGAACAAAATTCGACGGTTTTGAACGTCCAAAGAAGAAAATTAAAAACAAACACTCCCAAATTAAGACAATTTTAAACAAATTGAACCAAAAAAAAAACAATTCAATTAACGACTTCCTCAACCAGTTGACGAACGAAATAACAACCTGTTAATTGAAGAATCCGTTAAATTAGAGCAATGTCATCAGGACGAAGAAGTTGTAAGCCCGGATAATTCGGACAACCAACAAAATTTCGCCAACGAAGCGCCGATTCTTTGTGTTATTTGCGGCAAAAATCCATTTTAAATTATGTTTAAGTTATCATACACAGCTGTCAGAGAGATATATGAAAAATAGTAACCCCATTCTCTGTCCAATTTGTCGACAAATTGTGAAAAATAGTACGCATATTTATTGTTAGATTCTGTGGCCAATTTGCAAACAAATTATTAAATAAAACTATTGAAAACAACAAGTTATTTTGTTTTCAATCATTTTAAATTTCTCAGAATTTTTAATCAGGTAAGCAAAATCAGATATACAGTGGAAAGTCAAAGCCAAATTGACCTTATGTGTGGCATAAGGCCAAATGCTGCAATTAGGCCTTATGTCGCTTGGCGTTATGTCACGGCACCGTGAAAATGCATACCCTTTTGTCCGCATGCAAGTTAGAACGCATTATATAACCCTCTGGAACTCAAGATGAGAGGAGATGTTGAATTGTTCACTGTTTGTTCGTAATGGCAGAACAAACTAATAACGTGCTAATAAATAGTATAGAATCCGACTTAGTATCAATTAGTATTATGTGCTCCATTGTTAGTCGCTCAATCGTGTGAGTTTATCCGCCCCCTTGCCACCCAACTATCTGTCTATAAAATTCATGAGTGTGCCCTACAGGATCTTCTCTAAACAACATGGAATAATCACACTTTCAACTTGCAGAACTCAGTGGGCTGTCACCTGCACGTTCTCTACTATTGGAAACGAAATAGATTTAGCGGTAAAGGAGCGTAAAACTATTATAATTATTATTATTATTATTATCAAGAGAACGATACAAATTAATTTGTAGGGTCCGGGATTTAACGCCGAGGTACTATGCCCATGTGGCGCGTTTTGTCAACAGCACTCGGAGTACTGAGTTCCCATGTGGTCACCCACCAACATTTCTTGATTTCTGTGATCTAGGGGGAACCGATGCTTTCAGTGTGGCCAGGCCGTTGACAGAGCGTAATACTATGTGTATGTTGCCAACAACAAGGGCCACACAACATCGACAAATTGACGCATGTTTGTGTCATTTGTATAAAAATGACTGAGCACTAAAAGTTGCTTATAGCTCAACGTTCGAAGGACATCATCAAGGAGGCCAAACAGAACAAAAACTTCCTTTACAACATTGTGACAAAAATTTCGTTTAGAGGAGTCAAAAGTGAAGACAATTCTGATTTGCTTTTACGATTCCATTTACGGGCCAAACAGTTAATCTTTGATGTTTTTAAGCGTTTGGTGCAGCGTATTCGGCCATAACCTCACTATGTAATCTCCTGATTTGACTTTTATCTTTTCTGAAAAACGCAATTGCCGATGAAAGGAAGGCGTTTTGTTGACGTAGAAGCCATCAAAAAGCTTGTACCGGTATCCTGAAGGACACCCCAGCGAATGATCGTTCGACATGCTTTAGACCCTGCAAATCGATGCACTGAGTGATGACTATTTTGAATAAAATAGATTGGTTTTCCCACTTTTTTTTTGTTCTTATTTTTAAAAAGTCCTGTTTACTTTGGAGTATTTGTATATTCGTTATTAAGCTAAAAGATATATTTTTTTATTAGGTTAATCAAAATTAGATTTTCATACAAAGTGACAAATCAATATATGCTATGATTCGTCAAACATACAATAAAATGATAGTTTGGGTTTAAGAAAACAATATGAATAAGCACACGAGTATGTTAACATGTGTATGATGCGATTTTATTTAGCTTTCTTATGGCCGTTAACGTCTGTGATACTCTCCCAATAACGCACTTCACTTTATCTATGGTTTTTCTCAGTTAAGTCGTTCCTCTGCCTCTCCCAAGCCCGTTATGTTTTCCATTGAATTCTCTTCTCCATCAATGCAATGAGAACCATATTTCAATAAATAGTTTCATCTTCCTATATCAGAGTCTGCAGCTTAAAGAAACATTATGATAATAAAGTCATAAACAAAGTCTCTTTGGTCATTCCCAATAAAACGTTCTTATTCAATTGCGTCTTGTGTCCAAAAAAACAGACACTGACAATTTTAGTTAGGCGAAGTAAGATTAAGTAGTAGATTTCATCAAACCAATGTACTTAAGCTAGAAAAACCCTTTTTGAAATCACAAGATCTCAATTTCCTTATACCCAATTAGATACCAGAAGGTCATGGGTATCTGGTCATAGCAAATTTGTTGGACAATTTGATGCTTTTTGCAAAATTGAAGCGTCGTTTAGGCAGTTCTCCAGGATTATCGAGCAAAAAATGAAAAATATGAATCTTTCTTCTAGCGGAGATAGCAGAACATCTACTGAATAAAAAAAAGTTTTTTCTCCACGTGTTTATATCAATAGCTCCTGCAAAAATTATTCAAAAGACGGGAAGGTCCAGGGCACTAGAATTCCAATCTGTGACAATTTCATAGTTAAGATACTATTTATGTGAGATCACCCTATGCCTTTCCCAAGAATCCACCACATTGTGGGCTCACCTTATACCCACGCCAATGAAATACAGAGATTCTCGATTCGTTTTTCCAAATCGTCTGAAATCACATTTTCCACATCAGGCAAAAACTGCAACATGGCTTGAAAAAGTTGACGCCGCCTCCCGAGTTCTGATTTACTGCCGTTGATAGACGGCCAAGTATCTAGTACAGGCTTTCTTTTAAAAGAGCACTCAATACTAGTACCTAAAACAAAAAATAAAATTGTAAAAATCGGAACAAAAATTAATTAAAAGTGCTAGTTGGCTGGAGTACGTGGCGTAGACCCTGACTAACTCCTACAAAGGCAGGAGAAGGCAACAAAATCTAATTATTCCAAAACATAGAAATTCTAGGCTACATTTTGATACCAAATTCAATCCTACAACTACGCACAAATATGAGTAAAAGCTTAGATTCAAAACAAATTTCAAAAAAAACAACACATAAGAAATATAGTATGTCGCGGTAGCACCAGATAAAAAAATTAATGATATAATTAAAATTCAAAATACATACATAAATAGAGAGTACATACCTTTAACTTGAAAATCCATTGCTATACAACAGGGTGACGAACAAGTTTGAACTTGAAAACACGTGACGCGACTTGAGCTAATTAGTGCTTGGTGATAACAATGTTAACACTAATCCGATGTGTTCACTTCCGATGCAGAAAAAAGAATGTTTTAAACAATGGATTGCGAAACCTTTTATATCATCAGGTAATGTGACAATTAAAGGGTAATTAAATGATTAAGCAGGGCTTAGTTCAATCACAGAAATCTGCGGTCTATGACCTACGAATTCCATCCGCCGCCGTAATAAGACGTATTCAATTATCCTTTTCATTCAATCATTCGCTTTTATTCATTAAATAAAATTTGTTTATACTCATTTACAACATTGAGACTTTTTATTTCGGGAAAATCTCATATTTATAGGTGGCTATAAGATCAGGTTTGGGTTAGATTTGTTAGACATACATAATTATGCTGGACTTCTCTTCTTGACAGCATGTAATTGATTTGCAATAATTGGCAATTTAACTCGTTTTAGTTGCCTCTTGCCAACGATATCAGTTCCAAACATAACCATGCCTCTTGTCTCGGTTTGAGAGTTTCACTGAGTGAAAATCTCTGGTGTTGACGCAGTTATCAAAAACCCATTTTTAATTACATATATGTTTCCTAACTTTACGGAACAGCAAGCATACTCTCTTATTGTTTAATATCACCTACATAAATATGGGAATGCTTCGATATCTGGCGCAATTTAGAGACTCTCCTGTCGTGTGGCTACTGAGAAGTATTTTCATTCATTCGGAATACTTCCTTCTTATCAGATCATGGAAAGAATGTATGATTTCTTTCAGCACCTTTAATAGCTCCACAGCAAATATACGAGTATCTAGTCCAGCAGTCTTGTTGCAAAAAAGTATTGACATACTCGTAAATATCTTTACTCCATTTTGATCGGGTAAGTGGAGCCCATGTTGAATGGCTCCTTCCACGTGGTTGTCTTTGCCATAATCTGCAGAATTCGCCTTTCCGCATCCTTAGCAACGAGTGTGCCTCAACTACTACATTATCTTTTTCATCTCTATCCATCACTGCACAAAAAAAAATCTTCTTTAATAACCGTTAAAATATAGTGTATGACGTATACATATACATAATTAAAATTCATCGAATGCTACACACATTATTACTGCCTAAGTTTTGAGGTCGGCTAAATTTGCAAAGTTTAGACCAATATCTCATTATTCGAATGGCCTTATATTGGATAACGTCTTTAGTGAGGCCAAGTCTTTGCTAATGTTCTTGCGTTTGAGCGGTTTGATTATTTATTCTTTTGCATCTTCTTCGAACTTCGGCTTGAATTTCTGTCCACTATCGGTTACTTAATGTAGAAATTTCGGCAAATACTTGTACTCCTAATTGTTACAGCCGTTGACGTTTGTCACTGTTTGATTTCCGTCGCTGTTGTTTTTCCTCCATATTTCTTGTACTATGTCCAACATTGCGCTAAGTAAATTTTCGCTCTCAAGCATGTTGAATCTTCCCAAATATACGAGGGCTATTCCAAAATCAAAATCCAAAGTGAAAAATATTTTTAAAAAAAAAAAACATTAATTTTTTGCACAAAATAGTTTTATTAACATCTAAATTATTTTTCTACATAGTCTCCGTTTAAATCTATACATTTTTGGTAACGTGGGACGAGCTTGTGTATACCCTCCTTAAAAAATGGCACCGACAGTGCGTTGAGGCATTGATTCACATCGTTCATAAGTTCCTCATTACTTCCAAAATGTTGAGATGCAATGGATGATTTCAATTTTGGGAAAAGCTGATAATCACTTGGTGCCAAATCAGGACTGTAGGGAGGGTGATCAAAAATATCCCAATTGAACTCCTCCACTAAAGTTTTTGTGCGTGCAGTAGTGTGTGGTCGTGCATTGTCATGCAGAAGCACCACACCTTTGGTAGGCATTCCTCGTCCTTTGTTCTGGATTGCTCTTCTCAACTTACGTAGAGTTTCACAGTAAACCGCTGCATATATTATATTTCCAGGTTCCATAAACTGAGAACTGAGGCATTGTTGACTTATATGCCTTTACTGTCCCAAAAAACTGTGACCATCATTTTTCGATAGGAAAAAGTTTGTTTGAATTTTTTTGGCTTGTTTGGGGAATGAGTGTGCATCCATTGCTTTGACTGTACTTTGCTTTCAAGTTTACATACTGGACCCAAGTCTCATCTCCAGTCACAATTTGCTGTAAAAATTCTTCATTTCTAAACGTTCGAGAAATATTTTTCTTGAATTGACACGTTGGGTCTTGTGGACATTTGTGAGTTGTTTTGGGACCCAACGGGCACAGAACTTGTGGTAACCCAAGTTTTCAAACACGATTCTGTATAGAATAGTTCGAGAAATTTCGGAAAATCTTGTCGCAAGATCTGAAATCGTAAAACGCCTGTTTTCTCGAACAAATTGGTCAACTTGGTGAACCACGTCTTGATTCATGATCGATTTGCGCCCTTAGCCTCCTTCATTATGCACATCTGTGCGTCCGTTTTTAAATTGTCTGCACCAATCACGTACCGAACCATCACTCATCACTGTATTATCGTAAACAGCACATAACCGACGATGAATTTGAGCTGCGCCATTTCCTTCGGCGTGCAAAAAACGAATTACACTTCGTACTTCACAGACGGCGGGAGATAACATTTTATTCTCCATGGTAAAACGGTAACTACATATTGGAAAAATACTGAACGTAAACGGTCGAAACTTGGCATATTATTAGAGAATAATGTACTGGTTGCGACATGCAGA
The DNA here is from genome assembly GCA_963966105.1 of Volucella zonaria. NCBI lineage: Eukaryota > Metazoa > Arthropoda > Insecta > Diptera > Syrphidae > Volucella > Volucella zonaria. The sequence goes on along the minus strand of OZ014532.1, from coordinate 36,715,161 downwards.
AATGAATTGTAACACATCGAAGGTTGATTTTGGAATAGCCCTCGTATATCAGGAGTTTGGGATGTAGATCCAGAAGAACTATGATGCAATTTTAGTCCGACTATAACAGAAGTTCGCTGATAACAGAAGGAAGAGATGTTGTTTCGAGTTCACTAAAGCACTGTTTTAATAAAAAATCGTGCACAACTTTAATATCTAAGAGACTTGTACAATGCTTTGGCGTGCTGCAGTGCATTTAACTTTTGTTATAGTTTTTCTTCGTTGTACCGCAATCTCAAAAATGGCAAAGGAAGTTCTTTATCCGTTCCACTTTTATAACTGCTTGTCGCTGTGTTATGTGTTATGAGGTTACCTTTCCGATATGATACATCTACTGTGTGCTAGAGTTACCGTTTTTCTAGGATCTTTTTTCAGCGTTTATGGGCTAACGCATTTTATCGGTTTTGCAATTTTCGCTTTTCTTAGTTCGCACTTAGAAGGACTATGTTTTGTTTCTTACCGTCATTTCTGTCTCATCGTTCCACCACAAGGCTTCTCTATTTTTGTAGCATTTTGAAACAGCGAGCACAGTTTTTGCGCTAGTCTAATATTTTACTTAGAAGTTCTTCAATATACCTTGCGCGCTTAGTTCTTCTCCTTGGTTTATGGTATAAATGCCATTCTCCCAAATTTCGCACCGACAGCTAGCCTCTAGTTTAATTTGTGCCAATTTATTTTCTCGATTTATGCCGGTTTTCGTTGGGTTTTTTCTGGATTCTTCAAGAAAAGGTCATGTAAGTAATAAAAATATAAAATAAATATAGTTTTATTTTCTTTTTTAAAGGACTTAACACTCAAGAGGGTATAACTACTCTTAAAATACCGGGTCACGTGTTAAGTTTTTTGGAAAATGGGATAGAAAGCTGTTTGGGCTCAGTGGTTATTTCGCTCCATGGTTGGCATCCAACATTTAATGGGGAGACTAAATTATTAGTGTAATTTGATTTATTGTTGTATTCTATTATCATCAATCTCCCGACGGCCTAGAGAATCTACTGACAAATGTGCATACTTACTCATCTCATATATGCACCGAGGCATGAAATCCTAAATCCTTCCTTCGCACATACCGCAAATGTACGAATCTTTTTAATTGCACTTCTGGTTATAATGTAAGTAAGTGACCGGATGTAGTCAATGCCAAATATTAAAACAAAATACCCAATTTGGAAAAGCCGCCATTCATCAATTTCCGTGTCATGGATCCGCACAGATGTGCATATCATCCTAAATACGATCGAACAGCCGATCATCCCTAATAACAAATCGTCGAAAAAACACCGGACAAGGGGTGACAAAAACTTTAAAAGGTGCTTGCATACTTCAAGACAATCATTGTTTTATAATAAAAAAAATTATAGTGATTGCTTTCTTTACTCTTACACATTCGTAAAAGGAGTTACAGGAGTAACGCTGAAAATGACTCAATAACTTTATTGCTTAGTGTGGTAGTTATGCACTTTGTTTATCCCCAGAGAGTGATAACTAAGAAGTAATCAAAACAAAATGTCAATTGAGTTTAAATGCATATACGAGTATCTATGATATGGGTAAAGTTCAGTTGTATATATGTAGATACTCGGATCAATATGAAAAATGTATCAAGTTTTTATGTGAGTTTTTCCAAAACTATTGGAACTCGTTCCAGTGCAAAGCAAAACTAGTTCGCGCAGTGTTTACACTCAGGCAGAATGATATCTCAACGCATACAGTAACGAAACCTTGCGTCTTACTGAGATCTTGAAAATCTTTACTCAAAACTATGCAAGATTTTGAAAGGTGAAATGTCATATCGCTGCGCAAGTTTGATCGATTCTTTCTCCCTTTATAACTGGTTAATCTGCTCACGCGATCTAAGTATGTACGAGTTCGAAGCTTTCCAGCTCTGCTTATTACTCGCGTTAGATCGTCTAATGGCTTGAAATAAGCTTACTCGTGTTTTGTATGCGCAAAGCAAAGTTAATTTCGACTCCTTAAATTTTTTAATATAATATAGGGTGACCAGATAATTTTTTTTCCTGTCGTTCTTATCTGCTCATCTTTTATAATTATTCTATATTACTCGTATATTTGTTTTGCAGGTATAATATTCTATAAATAAACCCTTTAATTCACATTTGATTCTTGAACTGTGCTGTACGAAAATTAAGTCACAAAAACCCGATGACGTAGCAGCTGCAGAAACTTGTAAACAGTAAAAAAGAAACGCCAGAAAATGTATTTTCATGCAAACGAAAAAAAAGCAAAAACTCCAAGTCAAACAGGATAACGATACCACCTAAAATAAATCACTAGGTACGAGTACGTTTACCTTAAACTTGCTGAACCATCAACAATTCTGTGTGGCAATTTGATTTAAGCCAACGTGGTCCGGTTCGATATCTACATATGTTGCTTGTTTCCTGTTTTCATATTTAAGTGCAAGAAGGAAACCATGTGTACATGTGCAAGTGTAAGCTAATATTTTCCTAGCAAGAATTGGGGACACATTTAGAGCATTTGGTGTAAAATCACATTCTGGTATTTTAAAAACCTTCATATGTACGAGTATGTATGTATGTGCAATTTGTACATACATAAAGTTAGAAGCAGAGTCCCAATTGCTTAATGTTTTATTTCTTTCATTTATTTTTCTCAAGTGCTTTTATGCTACCCATGCACATATTTGTGAGACGAATTTGACATACATATATACAAATACATAACTCGATTAACTGCACACGGAAAGTGTGCACTTCAAAATCGAAAAACTTGATGATACTTCATGAATATTTAACGACGTCTTGCCTCGGGAAATGAGTAGGTATGAGTAATTCAAAACAGAAATGATTTCTACGAAGTTTCTTTCGCGGAAAATACAACTTTCCTATTTAGTAATACTACATACGAGTATATTATCATACTTATGTACGGATCACTTGTCAGAAGTTCGTATTCCGCTGATGCCTTTGTTGTTCCTCCTGTACTTCCTGTATCTGAAGCCTTCTTTTGTCTAGAGAAATTTTTTCATTAGGTCTTCAAATAATTTTTTTTAAATAAAATAATTTGGCAAAAGGAAACAGATTCAATATTATTTTCGGCCACTTTTTAGAAAGCGACAATCATTGAATGCAATGCAAACAAAACTTCCTTTCGTTGTCTTTGTTTGCTCGACAAGATTGCTTAAGTCAATGAGTAGATTAACAATAAATTTTGGCAACAATTTAAATAGCAATAGATCCCTCCGAATGCTAAATAAAATTTCATTAACCAAGACCTGCTATCAACGCTGGTCAGGTTTTGAAAGGAAGCCGTCAACGGCTGCTGCGTCATTACTACGTATTCAATAAACAGATGTCATTATCGATGGAAATATCAAAGTATCTTCAAAAAATTAGATCTGAATAATTTGCAAAACCAAAGTACAAAGTAACCCATCACAAGGCTTACTCGTAGCTCTAGGAACTTCTTTCATCAAATTTTGAAATACAAACGCCAAGCACAGAGATTCGAGAAATGGAGTGAACTACTCCCTAGCGTTAACACGTACAAAAGCGTTAACTCAACAATTTAGAGCATATGTCTTGCACCCACACGATACAATGTTATCTTGTAACTGTAATCGTCCTTTACTGCGCCTGTGAACTGTGACAGTTTGAGCGTATACACACAAACGTATGCAGCGGGTATGCCTTTTATAAAGTTGGGCACCTTATCCTCTGTTTATCTTTAGTGTACCCGTTAACTTTGAATGACACCGTTTATACGTGTTGCTTCGAGCTGCTTGCAGTTTTCATGCGCCGTTCACGGGTATAACTCAGTCTGTGCCTGGACTGTTGATGAGTGGTTCCGACGTTTTCGTGATGGTGATTTCCCATGACCAGATTTGCCTCGTTCTTGAAGACCGATTGAGATTGATACTAAAGCTCTAACAGAAAATAATGCTCGTTACACAACCCTAAGAAAGTTATGCTCTGTGTTTCAATTCAATTCAATTCAATTCAATTGGATAGACTGATGGATGCAATCAGCAAAAAATGCCCTAAACTGCTTAATTAGAGGAGCCTCGTGTTCCATCAAGACAAAGCCGGACTGTGAATGTTTTATGCTTGTTTGCTAAGTCGGCAGAAGTTGGTGCAGTTTGAATGGGATGTTTTACTTGCATATCTAACTGATTGAAGTTGTTCATAACAATATATATTTAATCTTTAATTGCAACTAGAGTGGGTTCCCTCTATATATATATAAATATATGTATAAAAATATACTAGTAAGCAGAAGTATTGCCCAAGTGTATTTATTTGATATTTAAAAATGATTGGATAGCGTGAACAGCCTTTGTAATAATTAATTCACGCCATCCAGACTATACTGTAATATGCCAATGACTAAATGGAAGCTACAATAATATAATACTATTTGGTCGGCATAGTGTTGTGTACCGTCATTTCCTAGACTATCTGAATCATCCGTTGATTGTCACATGGATACAACGGAAAGGGACGAACCAATATACTATAACTGTCCACATACGATCATATATTACAGTGACCATTTCATTATCAGTGCCGAAATAACCGTTCCCATATACATATAGGAAATATAAATTTCCTATATATTTTTTGTCGACGAAAATTAACTAACATTTTATACTTAACTTTTTCTGCAAATCGTTATTTCCATTCAAATAATTGGAATGAATTTTAAATAAAATATTCGTTTCTTTAAACTTGAAAAAAAAGTGTTACGAGAACTTTATGTTAGGGATCCGCTCGGCGATTGGTCGGAGAACTGCTAACTTGGATTGATCCAGTAGCACAGCATTCAAGTTCGTAGCGTTGTGCTTGTTATCATCACAAGATTGCATGATTGCATGAGTAAATCCTTACTCGAGCATGCTAAAATGACAAGGGTATGCTTGACCAGTAGTATAATATTGAGCTACGCCATTATAGGGCTCACGTCCCTATACGGAAGAGATTAAAAATGTGGCTATCCAGATAAAAGCCTCGGATAATAATGGAAGCACTGTTGACGACCCTGGCAAATCATTAAGGGACAACGACTTCGGATCTGCACGTGGAATCTTCGAACCCTTAATCGACTGCGTGCAGGCAATCTACTACCGGATATCCTCGACTTCTACAAGGGAGGCATAACCGCCATGCAGGCAGGTGATGGGATGAACCTGACAAAAAGGGGATGAAAAACTATGATATCTACGAGTAATATATGTACTATGGAGAATGTTAGAGACAACCGGTGCGACAAAGATAGCAGTCGCAGTGCTTATTCAGATGCGGATTCGCCATAAAAGGAAGATTTAAGAAACAAGTTTTGAGCTTCAGGCATGTAAGCGAACTCCTGACGACGGTCGGCATAAAAGGTAAATTCGCTAACATAAGCCTCACAAACACCGACGCTCCGACAGAAGAGAAGGAAGACCTTGCCCAAGACTGCTTCTACGAACTTCTCGAGAAAACCCACGAATAATGCCCTAAGTAATAGAATGGGGAGGAACAACTTCCATCGCATAACCTCCGAAAACGGACATAGGCTTATTGGTTTTGCGGCATAATGAGCAGAAGAAAAGGGAGCAACACAGACTACTCTGCAGAAAAAGAAGAGCACTAGAAGCACTTAATCGGTGCTACCAGTGAAGTCCGGAAGTTCTACCAAAAAAATTAAACGAACATGCCAACGTTATAAAGCCGAAAATAAATCTTCAAAGATGGAGAAACCTTGGAGTAGAACTTCAGTCGGTGCTGAAAACCTGAAAAGCTTATTTCTTCAAACCGTTAAACGGTATTGACGAACAGGCAGAATGAACCATTCAACCGGGACGAAGACCGACAATATTTCCGTGCACTCGACCAAGAACTACCTAAGAACAGCCATTTCCAAGCTTATATCCAACAAAGCTGCTAGACCCGATTACTTAACTGTCCAGCTATTTAAAGAAGTAAGTGATGATTACATATGGAGCATATCGACGCAGATAGTCCATGGCCAGAGGAGGGGTTGGAATTTGTAACACTGTGGTGTCGTAATGTGAATGTCAGCTGTACTGAGTGGAAGTTCATGTTAAGAGACTTTCCACAACCAATGTTCTACGTGAAGGCTATGCGGCTGTTTGGTACACTTTGTGGAGCCGAACAACTTGCTCCAAAACGTGCGAAGCGGGACGTTCTTATTGAAGTGGGACAGCCCTTTGGTAACGATACGATTCAAAGGGGAATGACGGCATTGAAATTCTATCATGACTTTGATTGTGAACTGGATTTCTGTAGCTATGCCTTCGGTCCATGCTGGGAACCAGTGATGGCTCAATGCAATTTGAGTTTCGAGAAGATATCTGCCCCATCAAAGGACCCTAGCCCGGTTTTACCATTTTGGGATAAACTTCGACTTCTTCTGCATGGAAGGTTGACTATGATTGTAAAGCAGTTCACAGTTCTTCTGCATGCTTCGTTGGATCCTTATAATACAACTGAAGAAATGGAGCTTACTTGGAACAACTGCGGCATTGTGTGGACTAATGCCCGGATCATGTTCAAAGGAGAATTAAATATCACGGTGCGAACAGCATCACGCTATGACGATTGTCGTCTTCTTCACTTTCCTAATCTTAAGTTGACCTTCAAATTGAACTGGATTTGTCTGGCCAAACCATCATGCAGTCGTACCATGTGCACCGGATAAGCTTCCAGAATACTCCAGCAATCAAGTACATGACTCCTTCCGTGCATTTAGATCTCAAAATCTCAACATCTGGATTTCGTTTGAAAGTAAACAAACTTCAGGGGATGACCCGGAAGTAGATATTCCAAGTTTAGTTTTATATGGCAGCACGTTGCGATGGTTTGAGAGTTTAAAGTTAATTTTATCGGGTGTTACACGCCCCACCCGTCGTGGACCAGTATTTAACAACGTGCGCCCAAGAAAGAAACAGCTAAGTCGCCACTACAAACGCGCAAATCTTCAAATGAGTCTTCATAGATTCCAAGTTCTCTATTGGATGTCACATGCCTTACATAAGGGCTTCCAATTAAACGGCGGACGAGTGTCTTTTAGCTCTGAACATTGTCTGACACTTTGCCCGATCGATGATGGTTTGATTCATAGACCCAGAGCAGACTGGTCAACGGTATATATGAACTGCGAGTTGAACGATGCCGAAATTTGGTTGAAAAGCATTCTTACAGAAAAACTCGACAGCAGCTCAGAAAATATCTCCAACACTGATGCATTTAAGATTGTGCGGTTCTATTTTCTGAGTGTGGCCAAAGTTTCCTGCGGACGTGAAGCACTTATTCCCAACGAGGAGGACTCCAAAGGGAAGACTTCAACCCCAACGCACAAATTAGTTGTGTATGATCTGAAAGGCGCCTGGACAAAGAACAACCGTGATGTGGCATTTGCTCTCTTTGATTCGTTCATGAAGTCACAGAAACTAAAAAATAATTTGTCCACCGAAGCTGTGAAAGGCTTCCGCAAGGAAGGTAATTCGAATGTACTCAAAAATCGGCGAAACGAAAGTGGAACCGCCACACCAGAGGTTCTTCCACTAGGAGCAGAAAATTCTTCGACGGCTATCAAAAAACCCCAGCCGGCTAGCCATGCAACTGCGATGCTGCAACAACTAATTGCTGAAGCAGATCACAAATTCAATGTTTACAGCGACGATCAGAGCACACAGACAGAGTTACAACTACAGGGACTGCAAGCATGTAATTCTCAAGACGTAATTCACGAGAATTGGTCAATTTCTCTAGTGAATTCTCAAGTCCTTTTGAAAGGTTGCGAGACATCCGGTTATGTTATTATAAGTGCAGCTAAAGCTGAGATATTACAAAGAGTTCATCGCCCAGTATGGAGAGATAGATCTTTAGTCTCCAAGACAACGTGGAAAGGTCTACTCGAGTGCATGCAGTACTATGCCACAGTCAGTGCTGGAGAACATGATTCTTTGCTTGAAAAGGAAATTATGTGGTTGACGGTGGATAATATTCAAGAGAAAGACAAGGACGCCACGGTAATCAATGATTTACCTGATATTCCACACCTTGTGGGCAGTGGCCGAAGTGTTGGTGGAGTTGTTTCGGAAACAGTTGGCGCTTCTTCGATTTCAGATGCTGGTGAGACACAACCCGTACAACTGCAGCGCATCGTTTCTCGGTGTAAATGTGAATTTTTTTATGTAAGCTATGGTGATACTGTGGATCCAAGTACGATTACTGAAGTTCCACCACCTCCGTCGGAGGAAACTTTAAGCCCTTGGGAGAAGCAAGACGACCCGGTAGATGCCTTTACTCTGATGCATCATGATCTGGATGTATGTACGAATTCTCTGCAATATGCCATGATATTGGACATTGTCAACAATCTTCTGTTGTACGTGGAGCCTCAGAGGAAGCAGGCTTTAGAGAAGCTAGCTCGTATGCGATTTCAACTCCAATTATATTCCAGTGACGATCAAAAACGACCTATTCAACATTTGCAAACTCAGATTCGCAGTCTTCTGATGAAAATACGCTCACTTGAGAAAGACATTCATTTGATTGGCAAAGCACGTGTGTGAAGAGGAGGATTCCAGAGAACTTCGTCATGAATTTGAACAAGTCCAGATGTCCATACGCGAGAGTAAAGAGGAACTCAACAATTTAAGTGAAGAGCTGGACATGATGTTGCTTTGCTATAAGGAAACTCAACTTTCTACCATGAGCAAAATCACAAATGTTAGAGCCAACAAATCTTTAACGATAGTGCGTGCCAATGAGATTTGTTTTAAACGCGCTCAGTGGCGCTTAACCGAGACAGATGGACAAATCGGCATAGCTGATCTCGTTCTCAGTGGCTTCCTTTACACCAAGAAATCAAAGAGTGATGACTCTGTTGAGCATCTCCTCGAACTCGGCAACATTCGCATGAATAACTTAATTCCCCGAGAAATCTACAAAGAAGTAATCTGCCCAACGGAAATTCAAAAGGACATGCCAGTTGACACGCACAAACGCGTGTTACGTGTCTTCTGTCGTGAAAAACCTCCAGTTGGTGGTATTTCGTGAAGGAACACTTTGAAATCAATGTGGCTCCCATTACAATTGCCATCACTAAGAAATTTTACAGCACAATGTTGAAATTCTGTTTCCCCGATCGCGATGCCTCAGAAACGGAAGCTGTCGATGATATTGAGGAAAGTTCATCCGGCAATCCGGCATCATCGCAAAAATCGAAAAAAACCATCAAAATCGAAAAAGAGCTCCAAGGACTCGGAATTCTATGTAAAAATCGAAAAGGACGACGTGGAAAAGATGAAAGAAAGAGCAGAGAAAAATAAACTATTTATATACATAAAAATTCCAGAGGTTCCTGTCCGTGTTAGTTACAAAGGTAACAAGGAAAAGAACTTGGAGGATATTACAGATTTTTCATTGGTCATTCCGACACTGGAATATCACAATGTAACATGGACATGGTTGGATTTGCTACTGGCTATGAAATCAGTTAGCAGACGTGTTATACTCTCGCAGGCAATCAAACAAAAATTACAAATCCATCGGAGACAACCGATAACGTCTGCTGGTGAGAGAGCATCACCCCAGGAGGAGGATAAGGCAAAGATGCTGTTTGGAAATCGATTAGCTAACGAGAACCGCAGCCAAAGGAAGGGCGTTTTCAAGTTTACTGCAAATAACCAAAAATAGTCTGTTTTTAAGTATTGCAACCTACTAATAATTAATCCTATGTTCCATGCATGCGGTGATATGATAAGCTACAGTAAATAGTCTAGAAAGGGATGAACTGTTTTGTTTTGGCCCCATTCTATAAGTATTAATAGCGAAATTGTTAAAAACAAAATGATAAAAACCTCAGCATTGTTTGTCGGATCTTAAGGAAGGTAGATTCCGTTTTATGTATGCACCAAACACGCTTCGTAAACAGTCTGACCCGTCGCTATCAGTGTCTTTTTAGACCAGTAAAGTTCACCATAGATCAAATTTCCACATTACGGCGGGTCTTGGAAAAAAACGCAGGAGTTTCAAATCATTACACATCACCGCTTCATCAATTTCGAAGCCATATATTGCAGAACATGGTATATAGAGATTATATGGCATACCTGCTAAGTTCATTCGACTACGGGCGACGGTAAAGAATGTACGCTGCTCTGTCAAAGTCGATAATAACAAAATCAAGACGTCAATGTCAGAAAAAGACTTAAAAACGGCGGTGCGTTGGCATGTGCTTTTTCAACAACATTTTTGAAAGGATTTTGCGAAACTTACAAATCATCTCCAAAGGCACCATCTTTCAAAAGTCTGTTCAGATATCGACATAATGGAAAGAATACAGCGAGCTATCAATGGAGCGCTTGCGACTATTAAAGTAGAAGAAGCAAAGGTGTGTTTAGCAGTCAACGAAGAAAAAAACAAAGTATACGTTGTCAACAAAGAGGGACACACAACATTGACGCCAAGCAAAAAACGTTAGGATAAGCAGCTACAACTCTGAGGTAGTAAGGCACTTTATCTACTTGGACTCCGCTATCAACTCCACCAGCAAGGAAATCATGCGAAGAATCAGTCTTGCTAATCGCTTATTTTGTTGAGTTTAGAAGGCAATTGAGTACTAACAAGGATGCAATCAGCAAAAATAAATGCAAGCTATACGGCCCCATTTGCATCAATGAAGAATGGAGAAGACGTTCCAACAGCGGACTATACAGGCTGTGCAGCGAGGTGGCGGAATAGCTCGAATAACCCGGCTTAGATGACTAAGTTTTCAACTCCTACCTAGAAGGACAACCTCATCTTAGTTGGCGCACAATTTCCTGTACGCAACTGGAGGCAACTAGCAAAATATCGCGCTAGCTAGAGAGGCCGTGCTCCACCCCGGATTGTAGCCTCATCTAAGTAAATAAGTAAGATATTTGTGTTAACCCAACGTCTTATATATGTATTACATATTTCGCGACCCTTAATCCATCCGTCTTAATATTACTTCTTGTAGAATTTGTTAATTCTAGTCATACGAGTATGTATGCAGTAGAAACATAACCAAGTTTGAAAGTTAGTTACTCGTAAGTATACGAGTACGTCTGGCAGTCAAATTCGCCAGAAGCCCTGATGCAGTATAAGTAACCAGTGCGCTTCAAACATATCCATCACCTTATATCAGCGATCTAGATATGGATGCATGGCTTCAGAATTTCTGCGCAAAAAATAATTGAATTTGAGTTTTCTTTTTATTAATCCACAGACAAACTAAGCTCTATTTGGAATAGTGAAATTGTCACTTGCATCTCTTCAAATGTACTAAAAATGATTTATTCGCAGACAGCTCATTCGCAATTCGCTGAGCTGTGAATGAAACTTTAAATGCAAAAACATCAGCAAACTCATGATGTGATCCAAAATAGAGCGCCCTGGATAATGGATCTTAGCTCCCTAAATTAGACTAACCCCATAAGCGGTTGCAATGCATGTGGAAGAAATATATAGCATTAGATGTAATCATACGTTTAACATATGTACAAGTAAAAGAAGGAAAAGATCAAAAGACGAAAATCAATTTCTGGTACCACTTTTGGTAATAAAGCTGTCTATGTAGTTAATGTACAGGCAATGGAAGTTGTTGTTACCGGTACGAATCTAACCATGGGCGAAAAATATGTGGTGTTTGTGTAATATTTCCTCAACAAAGCACTTTCTTTAAAGATTGTATGTGGCTCACCCTTAAGTTGATCGTTCATTCAAAACATGATTTTATTATTGGGCTGGTATTTAACGGATTTTCAAATGCATTTCAGTATTTAACATCAATATTATATACACAAATTCTTTATCTTTGGTTTAGTTCGTAATCGCAGTACCAGCGCAGTACTGCAATGCAAAGCGTTCTTAATTGCAAACATGTGACAATGATGCAACCGCTGCGCAAACAAAAGCTACCAACACAGAATAGATTATCGTGATGCGATGAAATTTGACATTTCATTAGAGTTTTTCAGAACTTCCGCATGATTTTTAACATCTTCCGGAGAGTCTTAAAAAAGCAAAAGAATGGTTAACATTTTTTTTAATTTGTTTAATGCAAGTGAACTTACACAAAAAGGTTTTTTTTTCATGCGAAAATGGGAAAAAACACATCTTCAGGATACGACAATAACTTCGAAGAAAAATTGACACTTGGGAATATATCTTCTTTTATTTAAAAAAGAAGAAATGAACAATACTAGATGAAGTGAAAAGTGACATCCTTGACCGCCAGAATGTGCTGCTACTGCAAAAAAGATCATGGTGCCTTGGTGCCGTTCATATTTAGGCAGACATGCCAAATTTCAGTGCGATACTGTCTTTAGTTTTGTTTTGACAGCTGATTGTTGTTGACGTGTTTGGCATCATGTTGAGTATGCACAAAAACGATTTTCGTTCTCCCATAAAACATTATTTTTTGAGAGGCAAAACGGCGATGGAAACAAAAGAAAAGTTGGATAAATATTATGGAGCTAATGCTCGGTCAGATTACACCGTCAAATATTGGTTTCCAGAGTTTCGCGGTGGCGCAACTCCACTTCCGATCAAGTCCGCAGCGGCAAGCCCTCCGATGCGGTTACAGAGGACAATGTCAAAAAAATACATGAAATGGTATTGGCTGACCGGAAAGTGAAGGTGCGCGAGCTAGCAGATACCACAGAGATTAGTACTGAGCGCACACGCCATATTTTGGGCAATATTCTGCATATGAAAAACTTATCGTGCCACTGGGTGCCGCGAATCGAGAGCACTTCGAAAGAATGTTTGGACTTGCTGATGCGGAATCGGGCGGACTTTTGGCGTCGATTGGTAACTGGATTTGGATCTCTCGGACTATTATCTCTTCACAAACCTCAAAAGATGGCTCATCAATAAAAAATTCAGCTCACGCGAGGACATCATCGACGCCACGGAGGAGTATTTTGCAGACCTTCCGGAAAATTACTTTTCGGACGGGATCAAGAAGTTGGAAAATAGCTGGAATAAGTATATCATACTAAAATGGGACTATATTGAATAAAACAAAAAACATTTAAAAAAAAAATTGTCATTCCCAAGGAGGATACTTTTCACCCCACCTAGTACTTTACTACTCAATTGTTTTCTTTTTATGTCGAAAGTATATTTAGATATGCTGCCATTATAATTGCCTAAATTTTTAAGCAAATTATTCAAAAGGATCATCGCTGCTAATTTCCTTGACATTTTTTATGGACCCGAACTGACTGACAAACAAAACAAAGAAGCCGTTCAAATACGTCAACAAAATTAAAGCATTGTGATGCATCGCATAATTAAATAATAATTGTCATCACAAAGGCAGTAATTCCTACGCGATGCGCATTTTTTTGACGTTTACCAACTCAGCCTTTGTTACTTAACCTCCAAGAAGGTCGCAGTGAAACGATGATCCGATACTCTGCCGTCGACACCATTTCATCACGAAGATACCCCAAATGAGGGTCGAAACCAATCCAATCAATATATGCTTGAGATTTATCATTTATGATTGGTCTGTACAGTCGGGCCCCGAGCGATGTATATTACAAGTCAAGACAATGCAAGTCTCATAACCATACCTAAGAACTGTCTTCCATTCCAGATTAAAACCGAACTCTCACATTTTTAACAATCAAAACCAGTGAGTGCTACATACGTACTATATGACCAAACGAAACAAAAATACGTTTTAGTTTTTGTTGTCTTCTGTTTTCTGTTTTCTGTTTTCTGTTTGCCCGGTCGAACCCTCTTGATGCACAATCTGCCGGATTGATGAAACCAGGAACATAGCGCCACTTTCCGATTGCTACAAGACCATGGATGAGCATACAACAGTTTGATATGAATGACTTCCACCTTGCTGGATGTGAACTTAACCAAGAAAAAACATTCTGCGGGTCGGTCCAACAGAAAATCTCAAAAATCCTCGGCTTCATAATTTCTGAAGAAGGCGATGGGCTTCTTCTGGGGATAACTGTATCAGTGTCCTCATAGTCAGATAGGGTGTTGAAGTGGTGCCATAGGTGACAGTCAGCAACTTGAATTCTCGAATGGCGACATCGAAAGAAATTCTCCGGACAAATCTTTGTACTTCGCAATCCTCAAGATGGACTCGGATTCTTTGGACATTAGCTGAAAAGACAACAGTTGAATTGAAAAAATATCATTTTGTAGTGGTGGACCTGGCGATAAATAGTCATTCTAACTGTTTCCTGTAGAGTCTTTCTTGGACCCATTAAAGACAACCCTTATTTTTGTGCTAATACTCTGCTCCCTCAAGACTCCATGATAAGGTAGATAAAAAATCTCATTGTTCTCGTCTGACCCTCCGGAGACGTCTACTGGTTCCATGTGCTGAAGACTCAAGTACTTCTCAATGAACTCCACGTACTTCTCTCTTAGTGCTTGGCAGAAGGCAGTTGATTGCCGCTAACTTAGTATTTCCAAATTGAAGTGGTCTGGAAACAGAATTCCGAATGGGAAGACGTACTGTAAACGTTCCTTCCGGACATCTTGTAGTCCCAAAATTTACGGATCATCGGTTCTGTAGAGGGCTTTTCCGAAGCATTCGCGAGTGCCACCTGATGCGAAATACATGTTTGCCTTGATTTTGCAGCCAATGGCGTTGTTCCAGAAAGAATCCAACCTCAGTAAGTTTGCTGTGCACTTGGCATTCCTTGCCGTAGACCACCTTGCAAAATACTTGCAAAGTAGTCTGCTCCCATGATGAAGGCGATTGCAACCCTTGTAGATGTGGTGAACTGTCTAAGTCAATTTCCTTCGTCATGGTGTACTGAGTAAGTTTTGGGAGAACTATCGCTTCTCCTTGAATCTGGAAGTTCGGATAGGTCACTGATTGAAGTATGAATTTCACTCCACTATGAGCAGTGGTAACCTTCTCCCCACAAATACCTATACTTGGAAGAGATTATATTAGTTTTTTTGCAACTTAAGGTAATTTGCAACTGATGCGAGAATGAAACTAGCTTCAGACCCTTGCTCAAATAGGATTCGAATTTTCATCGACGTTCCTGTCGGGGATCTTAATGTTCCAATAGCTGTAGCCGGTTGTGTGTAGAGAAGTTTCCTACATGGGATGTAGCGGTGTTGTTATCAGCTGCATAAATTACTGGGGCGTCCCCATGGAGCATAGTATGATGGTTGGCCTGACATTTTTTGCACCGACTCGATCACTGACATTCGGCTGTCTTGTGCTGATTACGCAGGCAGTTGAAACAAATACCTTTCCTGCGGACAAAGTCTCGTCGTTGTATTGCTGTTTGCTTTCGAAAGGAAGAGCAATAGAACAAAAGTAGTTTTCCGTAGCATAGCCGGCACAAACTTGATGAAGAAACAATATTATGAACCTTTGCGACAGTGGGTCTGTCGTCGACACCGTTTTGTTTGCTGGCGATTTTGCAGGAAGTTGGCTAAGTCGTTGTACGTGGGAAGTGCCACAGTCAACGTTTCCCAATCTTTCCCTGTGCAACAATCGAGTTTTTGAGTAGTGGTGTAGATTAACCAGTCATTCCAGATTCGGCTTTCATTACCAGAATCGAAGTGAGCATCTGCAGATAAGAAGTGATCAAAATACGTGGATTCTGGTAGCGATCACAAATGATTTTCCAAGCACTGTTGTAGTTTGCATCTGAAATATTTATATTGCGCAGCACTTGAGCAGCTTTTCTACAAAGACGAGATCTTAAGTAATACATTTTCTGAGAACCAGTTAGATATCATTAAACAAATTGTAGAAAGTAGTCCATTGCCGAAAATCGCCATCGAATTGTGGTAGATTCATTTTAGGAAATGCTTCTAACTGAATAGTTTGTACTTGTGTCGTTGGTAATTCATTCCCAACAGCTTTGGGTTTTAGTGTCGGCCTAAGAGACTCAATTTTCTCCATTAATTTTGTATGTATTAACGAAGAAATTGTTGATGTGTTTTATTAGATTTTGTTGCGATTCTAATAGTTCCTCAGTTTTTATTCGAAGCAAAATAAAGGAGTAGAGTAGAATGTAAGTGGTCGACGGGAAAGCAATTTTTTTTACTGTGATTTTTCCAAATAATGAGAGATTTACTTAATTTACAATAGATATTTTAATTACAGAATATTGTTATTTCAGCAAGAGATTGAAAAGATTTTACAGGATTTAATTGTATTATTCCGCGTGTTCCCGTATTTCCGCACCAGATGTTTGATTCAATTAATCTTTATTTCAATGAGAGAGAATGAGAATGACAGAAGAATTATTGAAAAAACAGTACAAATGGCAGGACGAAAAAAACATTACAAGAGTATAGTGTATTGTCGCCAACAGCCTGACTTCGTTAATGACTGCATTCTAAAGTTCACCTCCAAGCAAAGACAGATTTATAACAGGGAAAATATTTTTTCTGGACGACCCTGGTGAGACCGGAAAAACTTCTCTTACAATAGCCTTCCTAGCGAAGTTGAGCAGATAAGGAACGATATGGTCTTATAAACTAACTAGATGTCAAACTCTACTAATACTTTCGCAAGCCCTTAACTTTTGCACAGACACACTGTAAGTGAATTCCAACACTTCTGCATCTCTAGAACTTTGTCAAAATTTGCTAGAAGGAGAGCAATTTACAAGTAAAATTGCTAGAATGAGAGCGATTTGCACGAATGTGTGTAATGCAGACGACATTTTTTAGATTAAAATGGGCGTGGTTTGTATAAAAGGAGAAGGAAATTGCCATTGATGACAATTTACACGTATTCACAGACAGGATCACACGGATAGGGGCGATCAGTAGAAACCGGTTTTGATTTTCCAATATCTGGAAAGTTTGATATCTAGGTATTGTTAGTCTATGTCTATGGATAAGACTGACTGCAGTATCTTCCGAGATTGCTGTCACACTGCTTTCTGACGGGAAAAGGGCGTGCACCATGTTCAAAATTCCATTAGCCATACACAGCGATGAAACTCCCGTGTACGCGGTACCCCTTAATAGTGACAAGGCAAAAGTCTTTCAGGACTGCTCTATAATTGTACGGGATGAGTGCACAATGTCAAACAGGACAGCCGTGATGGCTGTTGACCGAACATTTGTGGACATCCGCCAAAATAACCGGATTATGGGCAAACTCAGATTCCTCTTTTGCGGCGATTTTCGACAGACGCAATGGCGGTTATTACTCGAGGTGCCCGAGCTGACGAGATAAATGCCTCACTGAAACGATCCTCTCTTTGGCTTTCACCGACTACGCCTGATGGTTACCATAAGACAAAACTAGTCTTAACCTCACATGCACAAGAATGCTCTACTACATAATATTATGGAAAGTTGCCGAAAGAACTCTAGCGGTGGTGAATTATCAAGTAAAACAGTTAGAAACGCGTGGAAAAATTATTTTCACGTTAGGGGAACTTATTCGCTTGGTTTACATAGATATTGAACCGATACTATATTAAAACAGTTGCTGGATGTTTCAACGAGCTAAAATCGACCAAAGCGCTGGAATAAATGATATTAGGTATATTGAAAGAAATGAAGTGGTATGCATGTCGATAAACACCGTATTAGATCAAATTTATGCCACTAATCCGGTATAATTTTTGAATTCTCAGAACGCCAACAAGCTTTCTGCACATTCGATTACACTTAAAGTCGGTGTTCCGATAATCCTTCTTCGAAACTTGAATCCTGCGAAATTATGCAACAGAACCCGACTTAAAGTGCTTAAATTTAACAAAAACTGCTTGATGTGAAATGTCTTACCTTGAAACGCTGTGTTTCATATTACACTCATTCCCAATAATTTCCCATTTCAATTTAAACGAATGCAGTTTCCCCTCAGCGTTTGCTTTACCATGACGCTAAACAAGTCGCAGGGACAGACCCTCAAATGTGCCAGTGTTGACTCGAGAACCAGCTGTTTCTAGCATGGACAACTGTACGTTGCTTGCTCTCAACTCAACAACCCTAATAGTCTATGTATGCATGTTTTTTTTTCTACAGACGAAAGAAACAAATATTGTTTACAAAGAAATTTTTGTAGAAAAGTTATTGGTGTATTTTTTTGTTTTCTTATTGGCCTTAATAAAACTTTTATAATTCAGACTTCAGACAACAAACAAATTATAAATTTAAAAATCATTTAAACTCCTATGTTTTCTCATATGGCTCTAAGCAACATAGACGATTTCGCGGGTAACTCTTAGTAATAAATACAATCCCAGAAGGAAGTACTAACTTCATTAATGAAAAAAAATTTAATTTATTTTAATTAGTGTAAGATAAACTCGTACATATATACATTATACCTATACATATGTACGAAAGAGATATAAAATGAACGCTTCCCGCAAAGTTTTTATTTTATTTCGTAAAATTTTTATTAAAATGAAAGTAATAGCCTCAAGTCAAACTCATTCCCGGATGGTTAAATCTTTATACATATTATAATAAAAAAAAAAAACAACGCTATCGTGGATACCCATAAAACTCCGTACTCAATGGAAGACAATTGTTTATTGTACTCTTCTGGTTTTAATTATGAATCCCCAAACTTTTGAATTTAATTTGATAACCTGTCGTCTTATTTTGCTGGAACTTCATGAACATGTATGGCATTACATATATATATCACATGTCATGGATACAGTATATGTATATATAACGTTTCACAGTAAATCAAATAACATACACACAAGCTCTATTAAATTTTCGAAAACATAATGTCCACATCTGGTACACCAAAAACTAAGTTCTGCATTAGGTTTGAAACTAATAACTTACTCGCTTTAGATGACTTTTTATATCGAAATCGATCATGAACTAGCGGCTTCCGGTGTTATATGCTGTGCTGGTTAAAGTCCTTTACCACCCATGCACGAGACTTGCGGGTAAGTCATGGTCTATCCCTAATATTGTACTTCATTGCTCTGGGGGTTAGTAGTTTCTCCGAAAGGGAATGCTGCTGTTTATGCAGTCTACATGTCTCAGTCAGCGCTAGCTTTGTATGGGGACGCCCCTAACTAGACTGACGTCACTATACAGCCAATACAGTCTGTCGTTGTATTTTCTTCCCCATTTTGGAAACGAGTTGGGGTATACTCCTTATAACTTCAACTCCGGGTCCGGTCTAAAGTTTGGGTAGACGGATATGTTAATCATCGTTTAGATTAAAAAATTCATTAAACCTGGCAGCGAAATTTTAATTATTACACAATAACCAATCATGGTCCTTCCATATCCACAACATCGACTACGAATATGTTAAAATTATTATTATAATGCTCATATCGTAGGAAACCATCTACCTATTTCCTTGATCGCGTATCTCGACTATAATAGATACAAGTGATCGAATCTAATAAAATATACATATGTATGTTGGTAATTAATTTTTTTTTTTAACTTGTTATTTGATATTAACAATCTTGACTAGGCCTTCAACCTACAGTAGATACATAGATAAATGGATAGGTAGATACTTATATATCTTATTAAATTTGATATAAATAGAAAATAAACTACTTAGGCCAGCTTAATGACATTATGTATTTTGTCGGTATAATAGGCTTAGAACTTAAAAGAATGTATGTGGGTGGGGTGACCCGATATATTTATTCAAATATTAAATAATTATTATTGAATAATATTGTATCAACAAAGCAGACCCAGCCACCCTTTAATAAGAGGAACACCTCTCGATGGCAACAGGCTAACAAATTTTTATAAATCAAAATTCAAAATATGCCATAAAGTATGAATCCTGTTTCCGACGTCATCAATCTGGGTGAAATAGCCATCGAAAAATTAAAACCGAATGCTGGAACCAACAAATATCACAAGAATACTACCCTTAAGTCCAGTATTAAAAATAAAAATTTTAAATCCACTGAACCTAGAAAATATTAAGTCTAACCTTAAACCAACTCTTAAGCCCAATTCTGAGCCTATCTCTTACAGTAAAAAACCAACTCCTAATAAATAAGCTCCTGATCCAAACTGGAGTTTTAAAGTTGAGACAGTTCCTTTCCTCGCTCCTTCTTCACTTCATTCTGTCAGTACATTATAACCACTGAAACGAATAAAATCTGTAATTTTTAATACGGGCTATACTTCCAATGCGTAAAAATTGCAAACCCATTTTGTACCCAAATTAGCCTGTATATTCTCTAGTTTCAGTTTGTTATTGACTTTAGTTCGGTGCGGCTTAAAATATTTATAAAATAGGAGTCAAAAGGAACGCCATAAAAAGTTCATCGACAAATGGCTCGAAAATACTTCGCGTCCAAACCATTTCATCGCAAAAAATTTAAACATACTCGTAGCACGCAGTACAGTGGATTATGTTATGAAACGATATTTGGAGACGTTGACAGTTTAGCGAAAACAGAAAAGTGGAGCACATGATACAAATTTGGACTGGAAAATAGATACCATAGTAAAAAATAGGACTATGTCATCCAGAGATGTTGCTCGGAAATGTAATACCAACCAAACAATGGTACAAAAAAACGTAATTAGACCGTTACGAAAAAGATAAAAAATACCAAAAGTTACTGAAAAGCAAAAAAAAAATCATAAAAACACGAGCCCGAAAGCTATACGAGTTGATCGGCAACAAGAAAGCGTGATTGGTTTCGGATGACGAAACTTATGTCAAAGCCGACTTTACTACTCTTCCAGGTGCGCAGTTTTACAACTCGTTCGAAGCTGAGATTCTTCCGCAATCTACAACATCGATTGGGATGGAAAAAATGGGGTCAAAATATCTCCTTTGGCAGGCCATTTGCCAGTGTGGACGCAGAAGCTCATCGTTTATTACAACGGGAACAATTAACGGAGAAGTGTACATTAACGAGTGCCTAAAATAACGGTTGATTCCTTTCTTAAACAAATACGAGGGCTCAACATTATTTTGGCCAGATTTAGCTTCAGCTCACTATGATCATGCGACGTTGAGCTTTCTTGTTGCTAAAAATGTCGACTTTGTCCCAAAAGACATGAGTCCACCCAATGTTCCACAGTGCCGTCCCATTGAAAGGTATTGGGCTTTGGTCAAAGCAAAATTGAGGAATAGTGAGCAGTGTGCAAAGGACGTAAAAGATTTTAGTGTTAAATGGGAAAGAGCGTCCAAAAAGATCACGGATGTAACTGTCACCAACCTTATGAAGGACATTCGAAAGAAGTTGAGGAAAGAATAGGAACCCAAATAATTTTTTTTATTTTTTGTAATTGTGAATGAATTTAATAAAAACAGAGTTTTAAAGCAAAGAAAAAAAATTACATAAATTATGAAAATATATTTTTTTTACTTTGAAGTTTCCAAATTTTATTCGTTTTAGTCTTTACACTGAACAGAAGATTGTCCAACCGTCCAACCCAATTCTCAAACGCGTGTCTTTTAATCTTGATCCTCCCTCTAGTCCTTTAAAAAATCTAACAACATCTCCTTATTCAAACAAAAACGGCTTAACCTAACTTTATTCACACCCAAATTTTAAATCTCTAAGTATCTTCTACGCCAGACTCCCACCCTAATACCTCACCACTTTCCTTTTTAGACCCCATACTTCCTCCAAAGGCGAAATTAATCGAGCACTTTGGCGATTCAGGCTAGGATGGCCGGTACTCTCTCCCCCGGTTAACAGACCGCCGATTATATGATAATGTTCGTTTATATCATGCATATATACATAACAAGCGGGACTTTGCCCATTCTGCAAGAAAACCTCCCCACTAATTATAAAGATCTGCGGCAAGTTTTTATTCATTCCCTGTACGTTTAAATATGGCGTCTGGTGATGTAGCCAATGATCTTTTTCGTCGCAGGTAAGTTCCAAACGCATACTACTATATGTACATCTATACAGAACACGGTCTAGTTTCAAAAACTACCATCGCTCCAAACCTACCACTCAATTCTTTGCCGAAGCCTCCCAAAGGTATGTCCCTTTATTATCAAAACGTAAGAGGATTACGAACTAAGATTTCTGCTATACATATATCTTAATTCACGGATTCTGCCCAACGACATTTTGCCACAGAAACCAGTCTCACCTCTAATATTAAGAATAATGTATTATTTTCAAAAACAAATCTACTTATACCGTGACAATGGTGTAGGTAAAGAGGCGAATTTATATGGCCGTGGTGTACTTCTAGCTATACACTCTCGTCTCGAGTCAAGACCCTTTAAAAAATCATCCAATGCATTTTTGTTATATTCGCTCCTCTCAACCAATTCAAACCTACCAGCTATCTATTGATGCAATCGATTGTACTTTTAATGCTGCTGATCGCAACGACGTTGTTATTTTTTAAGGCAATTTTACTCTACCCAAGCTTCTATAGGCCCAGACTGACCAGACCTGCATTACTACAACAAATCCCACATCTGATAAAGAAAATCTTTTCATTGACTGCCTTACTTACTATGGTCTGTATTAAGTGGTGTCACCAATAACAGGCAGGCAATTCGACCTAGTCTTCGCCATTGATACAGGTAACTACGTCGTTTTAGAAAGTAGACAGCTTCTCTCTAAGTTGGATAGTTACCACCCTCCCCTTTCTCTTATGTTGTCGTATGACAATGGTCTTAATCTCGTTTCCCATGAGTTTTCGTACAGTCTGCCCAAATAAATTTCTCTATACATTGCCAACGCCTTTATGACAACTATCTAAACCGGATGGACCACACACTCATTTCCGACCCCGAACGATTCTTTCAGTTCATCAACACTAAAAGTAAATCGGATAATTATCCATCATCTCCAAATTTTATCAATAAGTCCTCAGGCGGTCACCAAATTATAGCAAATCGCTTAGCAATTTTTTTTTGTCAAGGATTCGCCATCCATACCCAAGAGCCCGACCACTCTTACCTTTCCTACTTAAATGGCTGCCCACAAACAACTTTCAAATCAGTGTCTATAACTTTAGAGCAAGTTAAAGATAAAATAATAAACTTCAAAGATGACTGTTCTGCTGGACCTGATGACCTTCCCCCTATATTTTTAAAGAAATCTGAAATCCATATAGCCCAACCTCTTACAGCTCTCTTCTAGCTTTCACATAGGGATTATTTCTCTCAACCTGGAAAAGGTCTTTTATTATTCTACTACATAAAAAAGATCGCAAAGACGACATTTCCAACTATCGACCAATTGCTAAGCTGTCTTGCACCAGATTCGAGAAATGAATTTGACGTGATTGCCACCAATTTCAGCAAAGCCTTTGATAGAATTTCTCATGATATAATCCTCATAAAATTAGAGGCTCTTAGTTTCCATATAAGCTTTATAGCGTGGATTCAATCCTATTTAAATGAACGACACTATAATGATCTATTTGGGTCCATGACTTCTGAATCAATTAATTAATTTATTTATTTATGTAATCAAATAATTTCTAAATAAATTTACAAATTATTTGCAAAACGTATCTTGCCATCAAGGCCATAAAAGATACCGTATTTTAGAAAACGGAAAAACATACATGTAGCCTATAATAAAATTCAAAAGTTATTTTTAACAATGAAAAAAAATTCAATTTACTAATTATCATTGAGTTTTAGTGGAAATAATAAATTTAATTTACACAAAAAGTTTTTAAAAAGGAGAGAGTATATTTCATTAAATTTGTTGTGTGTAGATGTAGCATCTTTTATTCGTTTAGTCGACCTAATGTCTGCTGGGTTCAATATATTTGCTAATTGGCATATTAGAGCTGTACTATCGCTGGGTATCTTGATTTGTTTTGATAAAGGACATTCCAGAAAGATATGTCCTACGGTTAAAGTAGTGTTACAATGTTCATATACTCGTATATCCGGAGGCTCGTTATTAAAAGTTGTTTTTCCCAGTTTGATCTGCAATAGTTTTATGCAATCTTATCTTGTAATCAAGCATTGTACGGAAGGCGAGAGTATTGGGAGTTATGAATCTGAAGGAAAGTTTGGCAATTATTCCACATATCAGTAAGCTCGAGTTCCTGCTTGATGAAAAATATTCTACGTATCAGCTGATAGAAGTTCGGTGTTTCAAAAATCAAAAATGCAGACCGCAAGGTCTGCAGCTTCGTTCACTTTGATACCAATATGTCCCGGTACCCATGCTAACATGATTCTCTCATTTATGTACTTCTTATAAGATCAAGTGTTGGACATTTATTTGTTTCGGACCTTAGACCTGTTAGGATTCCCAGGTTATCTGATAGAATAAGTCTCCGTCCATTGTAATTTTGAGCCAAGGATATAGCCTTGTTAATTGCTGCTAACTCTGAGATATACTTAACTTCCTGCATCATTCGGAAGAAGTCCTTGCCAGACCGTTGATGAATTTGAATTTTGGTCCACTTCAACCACTGCCTATGACGAATTGCTATCTTTATGGGATTGATCGGTGTAAAAAAAACCTATCAGCGTCACTTTTGGTTATCATTTCCTTATGTAATATTTGAAACATTGCATCAGATGTATTATCCTTTTTGAATTTGGCGGGACTTGTGTTAATCTGCAATAAGTTTCATTTCGGAGAGGAGGACTGTCTGCTGTCCATTCTATTTAGTGCAGATATACTGTTCTTCCGTTTGTTGTGGGAAGAAATAGATTCAATGGCACCGTTATAGAGGGGATGTTTTGTGACGGCTAAAGCCTTGCTAATCAGATTCACGGCTCTCCCTTCCCCAAAGTTCTGAAATGATTGATATCCAGTTTTAGTGCCCATGAAGCTGTTCCAAAGCAGTTGTTCATAGCGGCATCAATGTCGTTGCTGTTTTTCACTGTAGTCCACATATAGCTTGAAACACTATGTTACAAAGCACCTTCAACTAGAGTTTTTACTATTCAAGATGTGGTCCTTTTTTCTTAGAACAAATCATTTTAAGTGCGTTATTCCGTTGTTTTAATTGATTAACCACTTTTTTAACCTGGATATTCCATTTCATATTTCCACTAAATGTAATGCCTGGAATTTTTACCCCTTTTGAAAGCTTGACTGTTGTAACTCAGAAGCTCAAAGGAGAAGTATTGCAATTTCTTTTCCCGCAAAGATGGAGTAAATCTACTTTGGAGGGGGAATAATAGCACCCGTCTCCTGGGACCAGGTATAGATAGCTCTATCTGCCGTTTATAAAATAGATTTCAACTTTGTTGGTTCCCCAGAGGCTACTACGTATATATTATCGGTACATACTCCAACGAGATTTTAACTATTAGTGATTCTATGTATGAGTTATAGATCACCACCAAGAGGGTTGTCATGGAAGATTTTATGAGCTTTAATAATTGGTGGGGAACTCCGTATTCAGACATCTGCTTGAGAACTGAAATCATTGTCACGCGGTCAAATGTTTTCTCTAAATCGGATGACATGACTATACTGTGCTTCGTTTTTGACAAATTACATGTATGTCTATGATCAAGCAGATGTGAAAGTGTATGAACGCCTCTGTTCTATCTAAAAGCGTGTTGCCACGAGCTAGGCTTTTTTTCTGTCAACCAACTTATTCGTCTAGCAATAATTTTCTCAACAAATTTTAAGAAAATAGGATGAAGTGAGATTTTGCGATAATATTCGAAATTGTGGCAATTACGAAATCTTTTAGGTATCGGTTTGAGCTGTGCCCTCTTCCAGTCATATGGAAAAACGCCAGTCAATAAAATGGTATTATGCATGGAAACGATTCTATCTTTGAGAGTATCAGAACATTGTTTGAAAATACAATATGGTATCTTATCTTCACCTGGGGTGGTGCCTTTGCCATTCTGAGAGTCATGTCAAGTTCCACTCGTTAGATGTCTTCAATTAGAATTTTACTTTGATTTTGGTGTGCTGGAACGTTACTAAAATTGAATTCTAATTTGTTCTCAATAATAGATTCAAGAGAGGTGGTGTGCCCGCTATATGTTTTCCATTTGCAGAGAAAGTTGCAGAGCCATCGTTCATAACTACTAAATTACGGTCATTAGCGAAGTTTCCAAATAACGTCCCTGTATTATTCGTCGCATCTGAACCCCATAAAGTATTATGGACATTTAGATCAACCAGTATAAAATGATGATACCTATCGTTACTTGCAGGAATTCTATCTAAGATATCTGAATTAATTTGTACATCATGCTCTCTATAAGTTATTTTGATGGGTGTTGGAGATCGAATTTGGATCGTATGATGAAGCAAATTTGAAGAGGACGTAATGTGTGAGGCTATTGGAATGTTACAGTAGTCGTAATTCTTATTAAAATGGAATGGTTCGTAATTTTTCATTTTGAATAGATGGAAGTTTTTTGAGATTATATGAGTTTCTTGAAGTGCGATTACGTCTGGTTTATATTTAGCGATTAGTCCTTCAAGAGCATGTTTGTTTTTTGATTTTTTTTTTTGATATGATTTGATTTAATTTATTTAAATTCAATTGTTCACATAAGAATATTACATCTTTTGAGAATAGAACAAGCTTTACAGAATTTCAGTATTTTAAAAATGCAATTTAAATAAAATAATTATTATAAAAAAAAACGAAGTTCATAAAAGAAGTTCTTAGAGTGCTAAGTAAAAAGAAAAATAGTTAAAGAAGAAAAGAGAACATAGAAGATAAAAGGAGAATGAAGTGTAGGGATACAAGAAGAAATTCATTAAAAATTTTCGAAACAATATTTAAATACTTCTTTATCGAAATTATTTGTGTTGCTCATGCGTTTTATCCGTAAGGGCAACCGATTTCATAGCTGAATCCCATGTAAGAAAAATTGTCGAGACGTGTTTAAATACTTGCACCTAGGTGCTATCAGTTGCAAAGTTCTTCGATTTGTCGGAAATTTTACTATCTCAAGTAAGTATTCTGGTACTTTCTTGGTTAAAATTTTGTGAAAAAACAGCATGGTTCGATATTTCATAAGTGCGATCAGGTAACAGCCGGCAATTTGTTGGGTATAGGCCGAGATGTGTTCATGTCTTTTGATATTAAAAATGTATCTCGCGCAGAAATTGTATGCAACCGTTAACTTTCTGGCGGACTCCTGATCCATGTTTGCAAATATTTCACAACCATATAGTATGATTGGAAGGATAAATGCATTAAGAAGTTTTAATTTTGTTTTGGTTGACAGGTAACTTGTAGTGGGACAAAGTCCTCGGAGAGCTCCATAAATTTTAGATACAGTTCAGTTTCAGTTTGTAATACGGTTTTTTACACTTTTCAACAGTTACCCAAACCAGTTAAACGTGTTTTTCTAGTTTTCCCTGTTCACCTGTTTAATTTTCAGTTCAAAATTTCGTCAAATTGCATTTTCCGGTTAATAACCCCCAGTGCTCGAATCCATTATTTTTTTTTCTACTGGCAGATTTCAGTGCGAATAAAAGCCCCTATCTACAAAAACAAAAAAATAGTAATAATAATAAAAATAACTCGACCAATATTTACACCCTCACTTACCTACACAACCAATTTAAATATGTCTTGCGGAATTGCCAATTGTGTAATCGATGACAATAATGCTGACTGGGTAGCTTGCAAGGGCATTTGTGGAAACGCCTTTCATGCCGTTTGTGTCGGGTTAAACAAAAGAAATACGGTGTTTATTAAAGAATTCTCCGATAATCTACTTTTCTTCTGTGATGAGTGTAAGAGTATCTCACTTTCGCACGTGCTTTTGGCAATAAAATGCCTAAGTTAATCAAATGACTCTTACTAAGACGCACTAGCCAAAAAGATTACAGATACAGTTTCGGTCATTGAAAGCAGTGTTAAAAGTATTGAAGAGTTACGTAACTCAGTGCAGAACTCAACCGATGTATTGTAACAAAATCCAAAGTAAAGCACATGGATAAACTAATTGCTGGTCTAATCGAGTTAGACTCCGGGAGATCCAGGAATGAAGAAACTCCCTTACGTCACCTGGATAAAGTGTTGAGTGAC
Organism: Volucella zonaria; assembly: GCA_963966105.1. NCBI lineage: Eukaryota > Metazoa > Arthropoda > Insecta > Diptera > Syrphidae > Volucella > Volucella zonaria. Next base: position 36,687,199 of record OZ014532.1, on the reverse strand, counting down.
ATTAAAGCTATGTGTTCTGCGCAGGTTATCTCCAACCAAAAAACCTACGAATTGATAAACTCCCTGCGTGACGATATGGACATTCATTTTCAGTCCTCGTCACACAAACAACTCTCTCCTAAGCAATGTGATCCCATGCTCGAAGTTATCTTCGATAAAGTGAATGATATCAGTGAGAAACTTACTGCGACGCGGTCCCTTGTATGCGATATTGAACATCACATCGCAACAATAAACAGCAAAATCGTTGATACACCAAACTTCCCTCAGTCTTACCAGAATGTTCCCTATAATACATCGCTCATGGCTGAATTAATGAAACCTGATGTGGATTCACGCTCATCCACACAAATGAGTCATCTGCGAACGGTTCAACCCACTGATTCCTGCGAAGGTTCTTCCAACTCTACAACAGAGAACACTCCAATAGTTGCCCCACGGAAGCTTATCAATCATTTTAATTCAACTTGGACACCTTCCGAATGACAACGTAAACTTGATAAGTTTGCTTCGAAGAATCAATTGGTCACCACGCTTCTTATCAAAGGCGCCCCCCAAATGCTGATGTTGATTGGATCACAAATTTCTTCGAAAAGAAATATGGCATTACCATTAGCCACTGCAATTTGCTTCCTACATCTCACCACAGAAGCAAGCGCAGCTTCAAGCTCAATCTTCCAGCCAAATACGAATGGTTATTCCATAATCCAGACAGCAACAATTTTATTCTTGGAAAGATGCGTGTCTGCAAATGGTTGGAAAATACGACCAATAAGCAGGACAAAATCAAGCAGTCCGTCATACCTAAACCAACAAATAAATTAGCAAGTAAATTCAAATTGCCAAGACCCACCTCCTCACCCCACAACAAACCCAGCTCCAATTGGAGTTTTAAAACTACAATTTGTCCTAATTTTAAACCTCCCACCCATACTCCAACTCCCCCTATTCCACCCCAAATCAAGCCCCTACATCAACGTGTCTCTTTCGACTTAACCCTTACAGCTCAAACTCCCACCACTCAACCCCTAACACACACGCCTTTCCCTAATTTCGACCTCAGAACTGGAGCTAAGTATCCTAATTTCATCAGTTCTCACATTTTAAACCCTACACCAAACTTATTTACCACTCCCTCTTCTATTGACCCCTTTTCGCCACCCACTGTTAAATTAACGCAGCAATACCACCGAATGTCGCTATGCGATCTCTAGGCTTAGAGATAAAAAGATATATGAGAATATACGTCTATATCTCGCTTACTACACGATAAAACCGACTCGGTGTGCTATGATGGTAAAACAAAAACAAGCGTCATGGTTTCTATCCAGCAGGAAGGCCTCCCAACAAAGTATCACGAGATTTTCAATACGCCCCCCCAAAAAGTTGTGGACGATCTTGCCGCTCTTCGCCACTATGTACACTCTACAAGAGTCTCACACCTCCAACGCAGTCTACTTGACCACGATAAATTTGTTCGACCCTAAAAGTCTTGCAAAAACTTCCCTCTCACCTTCTATTACCATAACGCCGTGTTCCGCCAATCTCATGCTCTCCCATTTAATATTTACGCTCTGACCGAAACTAATCTTATCCCCAACATAAAAAACCAGGAGTTATTCCCTCTTTCTTTTAATATTTTTCGGGATAATGATCGCTCACCCCCTTGATTGAATCCCCTTGTCGAAGTGTCATACTGGCTATTCACAACAGCTTGGACTCCTCTCTCGTTGCAACTTCATTCTCTCCTAAGCTCGACCTTGTGTCGTTTAAAATAACCCTCACTCGTAGATGCTTGTATGTTATGTATTGTTACATTCTTAAAGATGAATTTGTACCTGGTCCAGACGAACTCCCCACCGTGTTTCTTAAAAAATGCTCTTCCAACCTGTCTCTACCCCTTTCCTACCTTTTTCGTCTATCTCTTACACAGGGAGAATTTCCCCAAATTTGGAAGACCTCTTTTATAATCCCGATACACAAAAAGGGATCTAAACATGAAGTTACCAATTATCGTTCCATCGCTAAACTCTCTCATATACCCAAAATCTTTGAAAACATTTTATACGAAGCCTTAAGCTTCAAATGCAAGCCTTTTATTTCACCCCGGCAACATAGTTTTCTAAAAGGGAGGTCAACTACCACAAATCTAGTTGGATTCGTGTCTTTTGCTCTCTCAGCCTTGAAAAATGGCAAAGAAATCGATGTTATCGCAACTGATTTCACTAAAGCGTTTGATTTATTAAAATGGATTTCTTACCTGGTAAACCGATATTATAGCGTTCGGTTTAGATCCGCCCTTTCTGTTCCATTCCTGGCCTCATCTGGAGTTCCACAAGCAGTCATCTTGGCCCTCTTCTCTTCATTCTTACTATCAACGATGTTGAGAGAGTCATTAAACACTCCTCCCTCTCGCTTTACGCTGACGTCACAAAATTTTTTAAAACTATTTCCTCTCCCCTTCTTCAAGAAGACCTTGATCGGTTTTCAATCTGATGGCTCAAAAACTGCCTAGAACTTAATATAGCCAAACGTCAATCTATAACCTTCTCACGTAAATGAAACCCGTCTCCTCCCCGACTTTATTTTCACCATGATCAACCAATTCCCCTGGTTCAGTCACTTCAAGACCTTGGCATATTACTCGATTGAAAGCTTAATTTCCGTTCGCATATCGATAAGATTTATCACTTGGCTTTATTAAACGATGGTCCAAGAAATACTCTATAGGGGAGTCGTTAAGACTCACTGTTGAGAAAACATCTGTACTTCGTCCTGCAGTTATAATCAGTGCCTTTGTTTTGTTTGGATTAAGCTTTAGACCGTTATCTGATGACCACTTATGGATTTCATTTAATTCTTGGTGTAGAATTTCAAGCGCTCGGTGTTTGCTTACTTTCGAAAAGAGCGTATATATTTGTGCATCGTCTGCGTATATTTGGTAATTGCAAACGTGAAAACATCGTGTTATGTCATTTATGAAACAAGTGAACAGAAGAAGTCCTAAACCAGATCCCTGTGGGGACGGGCAGGCAAGATGAGTGCTCATTCCTATAAAACACGTACTGAGACCTGTAGAAAAGGTATGAAAACAACAACCTACACAAAGTGTCATCAAACAGGAATTGATGTTTCAGTTTTTTTAGTAAGAGCACCTGATTAACGCAATCAACAGCCTTCGAAATATCTAAAAAGACAATTAATCCCAGCATACCATTGTCACAAACTTCACTGATTTTTAAGAGGACTGAGGTACAACTATTATTTTCACGAAAGCAAGACTGGTATTTAGATATCATATTCTTAGCGCTTAGATATTTTTTTATTTGACCAGGCAGTCATTAAAAATGTTCTCTAAATTAATTCGAGAATATTGATATAATCTGAAATTCCTCTCAGTGATGGAAATATATCCCCTGTCAGAAAGATCATATCATGATGAGAGAACCCGGGTGCGAAAATCTGGTCATAATGCATAATCAAGTCGGGGTCGGAAACCATGGCAACATCAAGTAGTGTTGGTATGCGATCTGGCACAAATTGTGTAGGTTGGGTAATATTAGCAAAACTAAAGTGTAGTGAATCAACCATTTTCTTAAAAGCTGTATTTCTGTTTCCTAAAATATTAAGATTGCGGCCACCGCATATCAGTCTATAATTTGCTATATCAGGAGACATGTATATGCAACTAAGCAGACACTTTTCAGTACTATTCTTCACCTCAGGGAAAACGTATTCCAAAAGATCAGTGGGTGCTGATTTCTTCAGAAATTGGAAATTATAGCACTTTTTCATATAAATAGCAACCCCCTCCCCCCTTCTTTACAGTACCTATCACTCTGAAAAATCCTCCTATAAGTTAAATTAAATAAATAATCACACATTTCCACTTCTAACCAAGTTTCCGAGACACATAAAATGTCAACCACCCCACCATTAAACACATATCTTAAGTTCATCAATTTTATTTCTCAAACTTTGAGCATTTAAATGACAAATATTAAAACCTTTTTTTTGTTTACAGAGAATATCAATTAGTATTTTTGATTCACCTCTGGAATCACCCTGTGTTTGTAAGTTGTCAATCATTTAAGAACAGGGAGAACAGCAAGCAAACAAAACAAAACAAAAAATAAAAAAACACGAGCAACAGCCACAAAATTAGAAAACAGTTGATATAGTCCGTATAGTTAGTACCAATTCAGTTTGCCGACGGTCGATTGCGCAGAGAGAGGATTTAAGAGAACAAAAATAGTACGAAAGAATAAATGTTTTTGCCTGAAGTTTACAACGCCCAACCCAACTTTACATGTCTTAGAACTAAAATGCTGTTGCATAAATTTTTTTATTATGGTGTCGATAAATTTCAATGCACATCATATGTAATGCTAAAGAGGTTTGCTGTAACAATGTAGTTCTCTAACTTTGTCAACAATAATGATCTACATAGAAACACAATCAAATAATCCATTCATTCGAGACCTTTTGATCCATTTATCCAATCGTCATCATACGCAAATCCCATACAGTACCAACAGATATACAGAACTTTTTTTTATATTTAAGAGAATATAATTTTCTCGAAGTGAATTTGGCATATAAGGATCTAAGTTTTCCTCTCCCATCATAGGTGTAATAATTTTTTAGAAAACCGGATATACATAATGATTATACCACAGGTAGAAAATGGCCGTCCCATCAGTGCGCTCTCAACTTCAGTTTAATAGAAGGAAAATAAGAAACCACCCTCAGTCAGATCGCAATTGCGATCTTGAAAGCAATGTTGGTATGTAGATCATTTTTTATTTATGGCTCCGCCCATTTTCGTGTTTCTTAGATCATATTCGTATTTACCAATTTAAAAGATGATAAAAGAAATTTTAGGAGACCTGGGCAGTAGAGTGGCAACTTCTGTTGGTACGGACTACAAAGATTTTCCTTCTTTACTTCAACTTATCTCTTAGGTCTGTACCACTTTTCCGATATTAACGATATTCTCTTCGACTACCATCTCAGCAAACTGTACCTCAAGAACATACTCCTTTCCACCTATGACCTAATTTTCTTTAACCGCTACCACTCTTTAGTTTTTATCTTTAGTGTTATGTGAAATTGTTAGGCCAGGATATGTAGTTTGAATTTAATCAGGGTGGCTGAAAATTTTTGCAGATTAGTTTTAAGAGACAAAAGAGATCGTAATACATATTTTATAGACATCTTTTCAAACACAACAAAAAATTGTAATTGAAGAGCATGATAAAAACAAAAACAAAACACGAAATAAAAATTTTATACTTTATTACAAGTTTTCTATGCCCTCACAGTTAAAACCATAAAGCCAAGGCGACACGATAATACAGAATAGAAATTACGAAAAGCAGAAATAATGCGGAAATAGGGTGCAGATACAAGATTTAAAGAATTTCCTCGAAGAACTTAAACTAAAGTTAAGATTCCCTGATCTCAGAAAAGAAAGTGTTTGGTAGTTCGGCAATACAAGTATAGGAAGTATTTAGATTGCGAAATAACACGAAACTGTGATGTATGCAATCTTTACGGCATATTTTTCTAACTAGAGTATAAGCAGCGGTTAAACTTTGTTCCGATACGATCCTCCCCGTAATAGAAATGTCTTAGTGTCCTGTTGAAATTAATTCTTAAAGGACTCCGTGTGACATGCAAAGTTAATACTTGAGTAATACTAGTACAAAGTCCAAATTAGTAAAAGTTATTTGCTTTCTCTACAACAAAATATTTATCGCTTCAACTACGGCTATTATAAAAGGCAGGAGATGAACAACCTGATGAACATTGACAACTAGTCATCTTAAATCTTTGACAGTCAAGGGCATGATAGTGAACATTAGTTTCAAACGAATATGGGGATGACAAATAAATTAATATAGTTTTTATTCTCGTGTAAGTCTAAGTCTGCAACAAGATCCAAAATACTACTCGTACCGTAAGTATCATACAACCAACGTCACCAGCAAATACAGTAAGTCTACTTTTAAATCTCAATCCAAAGAGATTAAATTACTCGTAATTAGATTAACCGGTGTTTAAACATTCACAATGAAAACAATTTACTCCAGCCTATGGGATCAGTTTTCTGTCTTCAATTAATCATTTTACCTTATATTTCCCAACTACATATTTCCAAAAACACCATGTAATATGTATAAGAAAATGTATCCTCAGCTTATTGTTGTTGCTTAAATTGTTGATAAATTTAGTTACTACTACGATCATTGTCTACTGTACGCGTACGCATATGCATATACATATAGGGTTTTCAAAAACTTTAGGAGCGTAATCCTGAAAAAGATTTATGGTTTTCTCTGATTCTCTTGATGCAGGCGACTTTGTAAGAACCATATGTTACATGCCATCCAGCTTTCCATATACAATAAAGACTTAATAGAAGAAGTTATGGATGGACAGCAAATAATTGTTTCTTGTTTATGTGATACTTCAACTCAACCGAAAACATATGCTACGAAAAGCTGGTTAATATATTATATTTTACTGTGCATAATATACTAATGATAGCTCAATATTGGAACGATAACTGCAGAGAGTTAATCTTTAACATCACTTATATATATATGTATGCGGAAAAAATGAAGGTGCAGGCGAACGTCTGTCAGCTCTTTGAGAACCTCTGCATGATTGAAACGTATGTTGTGGCTGACTTCGATCTGAATTTTGTATCTGAACTACCGCTCATAGTGAGAATAATTTTAAAATGTTCTAGCCTTAAACTAACTCCACTGGTGCGACGGTATACTTATCCGATTTATTAAGCCTACATATATTGCCTCAAATAAGTAACCATCTCACTTACGTTTCTAACGACATCTTCATATTTTCTCAATCTTGGAAAATCACTAAAATACCAAATTCAACATTCGTTAATGAATTTAGGACTTTAAGCATATTACTCTTCCTATTTATGTAAGATTTTTGAGACCTTATTGCCAAATACATAATAACGCCTCCTTGGCCCTTTCCAATACTGTTTCAGAACCAATGAAAGTTGCTCTTGGCCAATAATTAATTTCTAAAACGATATAAAGCGTGACTTTGAAAGAAGTCACTTGATGATTTTTTTAAATGCTTTCGATAAAGCTAAGTATGACATGAAAATATTACGAATATCATCGGATATAACAAAACGTGATCTTATAAGAAGTATTCCCATTAGCGAAGTCTCCACATTAGGAAAGGGACAGTTGAAACATTTTAGGCTGAACAAATAAGTTGGTTTTGCCATATTCAACGAAGGTTATTGGAAAACCCGGCCCAAAAAGGAAATTTCAGCAGAAAAATAATTAAATCACCCAGTGAACATACTATTGGCAATGAACTACGAGTACATTATGTTATATTGTGAAAGCCCGTTGGGGGGTGAAATATTTGCATCTGCAGCGAAAGCAAGAAACCCTTTCAGGTCTGTTCGAGAAAGCAAGGCTTCTATGAACGGAGCTAGAAGACTAAATTCACAGAGTCTTGTCCGGAAGTGGGAAATGAGATAGATGGATTTGCTTAACCTGAACCCGAAGTCTCTTAAAGTTCACCGGCATTTCCGCTGTCTATGCTAGACATAACTGACACCATCTTCTGCTGCACTTGCTGTGAGGGTGACGATACCACGAAGAATTTCGTTGGTGGATGTCTGTATAATGATCGCATCAGGCTATAAACATTACATCTACAACTACATCAAGAAATCATAATTACAATACATGGAGAAGAGTGCAATGTGCTGTTTCTCTATCTGAGTGCTTAGATTGGACAGAAAATAGAACTTCAGCAGGAAAAGATAAAAAAAATTTAATATTAATTTGGTTTCTAATATCAATGGGGTTAATAAATAGATACGGGATTGGAAAAGGTTCTTGTGGTTGCAATCGTTCAACGAAAAATTTTATCCCCTTCTCAGTATTTTTCGCTTGCTAGAGATTCGAGCTTATATTGGCGTATTGTGGTAGCACCATAGATAAACTAACCTAGATGTCAAGCTCTACTAATACTTTTGTAAGCCCTTAAGTTTTGCACAGACTCACTGTAAGTGAATTCCAGCACTTTTACATTCTCTATAACTTTTTCAAAATTTGATAGATAAGAGCAATTTACAAGTAAAATTGCTGAAATGAGAGCGATTTGCACGAGTGTGTGTAATGTGGATGACGTTTTTTTTTAATTAAAATGGGCCTGGTGTATATAAAAGAGAGGGAAGTTGCCATTGATGATAATTCACATGTATTCACAGACAGGGTCACACGGATAGGGGCGATCAATAGAAAACCGGTTTAGATTTTCCAATATTTGGAAAGTTTGACACTATAGGTTAGTTTATCTATGGGCAGCACTGACCAAGCAAAGGAGAAAACAAAAAAGAATAAGATAAAAAGAACTTCGGTTGTAGGAAGTTCAGATGTACAATACGAGTAAGTACGCAGGCGCATCCTCTTGTGAAAAAATAACAAAATAAATTAATTTTGAAGTGAGGTTTTATTTTTGAATGTGATTTTGCTTTTGCTATTTTTTCCACTGTTACGAGATAAGTATGTATAAGTGTCGAAAATTTTTAAGGGAGATTCCTTTGATAAATTCGGAGAAAAAATCATGTGGATGGGAGAGTCGAAAATGATTCCCCCCCGAGATATAGAAATTATAAGCAAAGCCTTACACTGCCCTATTTTGACTTTTAAATTTATGCGTGTATGGTGATTTTATTTTTTTATAGAACCTTAAAATTTTTATTGAACTAATGAAAAGTTTTTTTCTGAAACATATATAGGTACCTAATTAACCAACACTTTTTGCGACTTTGGAACATGAACCTAGTCCCTGCAAATAAAAGCCAAATCAGATCTTTCCATCTCTGATCAGTAGTTTTCAAGATATGGCTGAACTTGTTCAAACTATTGTATAAAACTCAAAAATGAGAAATCCTTTAAGACAACTCTATAAGATTAATAGTTGCTTTAAAATTTTTTTGGAGTATATTATTGCGCAATGCGAACACTTTATGACCCCTAAAAGCGGAAAAAAAGGATTACCTCGGGTAGGTAACACCCATTTTTTCAGAAAAAAATACAGGTCTTTTTTGTGAAAAAAAAATTAAGCAGATCTCTTACGAAATAATATAAAAAGAATGCAAAACTATTTGCATAACCAGTTTGTAATTTTTAACCCAAATATTGGCTTTTAATTCATAATTTCTTCGATGATGGTCTTTTCAACAAAATGGTCTATATCAGAGTTTCAGCAATGATTGGAATATCGGATACGATACCCTGATAGGACTGCCCCAAATGGCAGAACATTTATTAGAAAATTTCCAAGGTTGAGGGAGACAGAATCAACGCGGAAATCGTCGAGCGACCTAAATATTTAAATCTGAGCAGAACTTTCTTCTGGAGAATTTTACATTCTGAAGGTATGCATGCATTCTATGTATAATATCATATACCAGTTACATTCTGGAAAAACACTTTGCGGAGCACAACTTTATTCACCAGGAATGGAATCACTAATTTCCACAATTTACATACCTGGGCAGAAGCAACCCCAACTCCATGAAGCACAGAGTTTTTCAGCATAAATTCAACGTCAATGTGTGGGTAGGCATATTGGGTAACAAGCTGATCCGACCCTATCGGCATCCTCTAAGTCTTAATTCGAATCTCTACCTGGAATTTTCGTGACACAAATTACCAGAACTTTTAGGTGACATGCCACTACAACAAAGAACAGCCACTGTTTACGAGCAGGATTGTGTCTCCGCACACTATTACCATTCTGTTAGAGAGTGGTTAAACCGCGTGTATGAAAACTCTTGGTTAGCGCGGGATGGACCCATTCTGTGGCCTCTAAGGTCTGCTGACTTGATCCGAATGGACTTTTATTTATGAGGACAGTTGAAGAACATTGTTTACTCTTCAGAAATAATAACATTGGATGACTTGAGCCATAGGATTGACGAGACAGCTGCGAAAATCCAAGAAGAGTTGGAAAGAGTGGGCATTGTTAGAGCCTTTAAAAACAAGCTCTGGCGAGCATACAAAGTAATGGTTTGCATTTTGAACAAATGATACATATGTCATATCAGATTTGAAGAAAAGATAATAAAAATTAAAATACCATATGCAGTCAATATTTGCACTCATTTTCGGAATAAGTTTGCAATATTTCCCAAAGTTGTTCAAGTGTAAGGCGATTCATTTCATTCTGCGGAGGTATGATATTGACTAACAGTCAAGATTTCGAGCGGAAAAGAGCATATTAAATAACGTATGAATTAAAAACAAAAACGGGTAGTCACCCGTTATGTTAAGATTTCACACAGGTAAGGATGTATCTGCTCATTCTGCAAAGCACTATGCATCCTATTTACAAACTCTTGAAAGCATTTCGGAAACGCTGGACATATTTTATACGGAATTGTTGGTTGCCAACCTTTGTATTCATTATTTGCCCACAAAAATCTGCATATCCGCAATGGGCTTCGATAACCCTCTATAGTAGTTGTAGTAGTAATTGACTTTATTTCAATGTTACAAACAAAGTTTCCAAGTCTATTTGGTTTGGCCGTCTACCTGATTGACATTTAAATAGTTCAATATAATTTTGTCTATGACATATATATAAATATTTAATAATACGGATGTTTTAGAAGTCTCCCTCGATGATGCGTTTTCTGTGGCGAAGTGTGTGCACTGCTTAATTAAACAATTGAAACTTCCTCCTCCAGAACATATAGCAATTTCCTTAAAATTGGACATATTGCTAAAAAGTGTAGTACTTCTTCCCTTACTCTCATATTGTAGATATTGCACAAAATTGGCAGTTCAGGTCTGTGGGGTATGTACAATAATTCAACTGAACGAACTCTCCTTTCATTTTGAAATTAGTGCTTATTTTATCTGTCGTAAAGCAGTTTAAAAAGTAAGTTCATTCTACAAGGTGGTATTTTATTTCGGTGAACTATATTATTATTATTATTATTATTATTTTATTAGCATAGCAATAAATTCTTAAACTAATACAGACAGTTGTATTAGTGTAGGTGTAGTACAACCAATATTGTGAAGATTGGGCTTCACTAACATATTTCTGATATATAATATTGCCAGTTTTTTTTAATAATATATCAAATTGCATTCTTAGAAAATCAGACTGCATGTCTGGTGTAATATTAAGTATTACTCCACATTCTGACGCAAGACGCTCCCATTCTTGCACTAGATTGCTTCTTGTTCTTATGATGTGCGTAAGTGAGTACTTTTTTCGGTAGCTAAATAAAAAAAAAATAAAAAATTAGCTAGCGTGCGCGAGGTTTTGGTGGTGAAGATCTCAGATCTTTAAAAACAAGAAGGGAAGTTTCGAGGATGAATTCCCAATCGCATAATCCTAACTTTTTTGCTCCCCTGCAAGATGTGCCGGACTCGGACAATGACGACGAATTGTTACCTTCAAGGTCAAATAAATGCGAAAAAGTGTTGATGCCCCCAATCAAGATTTTGCATAAAAGTGGTGAATTCGTCCATGCTTTCATGAAACGAATTAGCGTGTCTGATTATTGTTTAAAAAGGATTTCTATCGGAATCAAATTTATTTGTGAATCCGTCGATTCTTATAATAGTGTTTGCAATGAACTAGAAAAACAAAAATTACAACACTTCACACACGATTCCAAAAAGGAAAGAGCGTTCAAGGTTGTTCTGTTCGGACTCGACGAATATGAAACATCTCTTCTTAAAAGTGAACTACTCAAACTAAGTTTGCAATGCAAAGACATTAAACTAATAAAGAAAAATTATGAACGTTATACCGACATTATTTACATAGTTTACTTAGTTAATGGTTCTGTCAAGCTCGCCGATTTACGGAACAGCATTAAATCAATCTTTCGTACCCAAGTGCGTTGGGAAATTAAGAACAAAATTACGCAGTGCCATAACTGCCAAATGTACGGTCACGGTGAGAGAAATTCCCGTGTTAAAACCTTTTGCGCGAATTGTGCTGAAAGCCATAAAACGTCTGAGTGTAAATCCAATGGTTTATTCAAATGTGCAAACTGTAAAGATAACCACAAATCTACGGATATCAACTGTCCAAGCCGCGTAAAGTACTGTCAAATAAGAGAGACTGCAAGCAATAAATCTCGTTCACATTCTCGCTTAAAGTACAATTATATCAGTGCACCAAATATCAAAAGCACAAGTGTTTTTCCATCTCTTCCTAAGAAAACCCTAAAGAAGACCAACACTGTATCCGCTCCTGCTGCACACAATCGCTTCAACTCCATCAATGGCCCAAGCCACCTGCTATTCTCCATACTCCAAGTGGAAGAGCGAACAATGAGAGTGATCTCTTCACTCAAGAGGAATTGTATGCTCTCACTATGGAGATGATCACTAAGTTAAGTCAGTGTAAAACTAAGTTTGAACAATATGAAGCAATTACTCAGCTTGCACTAAAATTTCTCTTTTCTAGTGTCAATTAATTTATCTCTCAATGTTATATGTTGGAATGCTAGAGGCATCAGAAACAAATGTATTGAATTTTTCAGTTTTCTATGGGTTAACAATATTGACATATGTCTTGTATGTGAAACTGGTCTAAATTCTAGTATACCATTTACCCACGAAAATTACACTTGTCATAGACTAGATCGTAGTAATAGGCGGGGAGGTGGAGTTGCCATTGTCATCAAAAAAATACTAGCACACAAATTGCTCCCTCGTGTTAATACTAGTGCTATTGAAGCAATTGGTGTAGAACTCAAGGCAGCTAATAGTTCGACAATTAAAATTTACTCTGTTTATTTTCCAAGAAAAAGAACACTAGGAAATGAAAACTTTAAAAACGATTTGAGAAAATTAATTTCGATTGGCGATAAATTTGTGATTGGAGGAGATCTTAATTGCAGGCATCGTTATTGGGGTTGTTTAAGAGCAAATAAGTGGGTTCATGTGCTGAATGAGCTTTGCATGAGATACCCCGTAAGAGTATTATACCCGAATAGTCCGACATATTTCCCTCCAGGTAATAGAGGATCTCCATCCGTGTTGGATTTAGTAATAACAAACTCTGATAGAATAGTAACTCAACCAATAACTATTAACGCGCTTAGTTCTGATCACCTTCCAATTAGATTTCAGATCCATTTTCAGGGTGTTATTGAAGACCAATATTATTTACATTTCAAGAATGCCAACTGGAAAAAGTTTCGGCGAAACCTCAATTCCCGATTTGAAAATATTTCTCTTTGTCTAGATGAGATAAATAACACTCAAGAAATAGATAACAACATAGAAAAGCTTACACTTTCCATAATGGAAAGCACAGCGGAAGCTGTACCTAAAAAAATCATACCAGTGCGAACTACCTTACTTCCACGATACATACTTAACCTAATCAAAGAAAGAAATTATTTTAGAAGGAAATGGCAGCGCTATAGACTTGATATTTTTCGTGCACGTACGAATTTCCTGAAACACCTAATAGAAGCAGAAATAACTAAATTCAGAAATTTAGCTTGGAATGGCCGGCTCTGTACACTTGATAAAAACAGTCAGCCCCTTTGGAATGTAACGAAACTATTAAAGAACAAAAATAAATTCATTCCCCATATTCAAACTCCATCATCAGTTTATGTATCTGATGAAGAAAAATGCGAATTTTTTGCTGAAAGATTCTTTCACAGTTTTAACAATCCCTTACTGTCAACCCCCAGTCGTATGGACCCTCAAGTACAAACCGCCCTACATATAATCGAAACAAGCACAGATCGTGTACCAGTTAGATGCTTCACAAATTCCGAAGATATTCAATTTTATCTGAAGGAACTTCGAAATCGAAAGTCCCCAGGGTTGGAAGGCGTCAGGAACATTGTTCTTCAGCAACTTTCGTCACTAGCTATTGATTTCCTGTGCCTCATAATCAATTCATGCTTCAAATTAAAATATTTTCCAACTAAGTATAAAATATCCAAAATTTTCCCTATCCACAAGCCTGGAAAACCCCTAAATGATGTTTATAGCTATCGCCCAATAAGTCGGTTAAGTAGCTTAAGTAAGATTTTTGAAAAAATCATTAACGAAAAATTACTAAATTTTGCTGCAGGTGCCGATGTATTATCCAACCAGCAATTCGGTTTTCGTCAAGGACATGGTACATCGCATCAAGTACTTCGTATATGTAAACATATAAAACAAAATTTTCTCAACCAGCAATCCACAGGCCTGATCCTTCTCGACATGGAAAAAGCATTCGACTCAATATGGCACAATGGACTTTTATATAAGCTCTTGAATTTCGGTTGTCCGATTTATCTTATTCAGTTGCTAAAAAGCTTTCTAGACAATAGAAACTTCAAAGTGTTCCTTAATAAAAATCATTCAACAACTAAGACAATTCACTCTGGCGTTCCTCAAGGATCTGTATTGGCTCCCATTCTCTACATTTTATTTGTTGCGGACTTACCCAATATTCCTCACTGTGAAATTGCCAAGTTTGCGGATGATACCGCCATTTACAGCTCAAACTATCTGGGTTGTGCCATATTGAATAATCTCCAAGCTGCTCTTGACATCTCGATGGAATATTTATCTGATTGGAAGATTAATACAAATGGGAGTAAAACGCAAGCTATCTTTTTCACACGAAAAAGAAAAGCTTGTTTTTTACCCAATGGCCAGCTAAGGATAGGAAATTGTGACATCCCGTGGGTTTCTTTTGTTAAGTATCTAGGTGTATACTTAGACCAGAGACTGACCTATGGTGAACATGTCAGAAACACTCTGAACAAAGTTGGTTATCTATAAAAATGCTCTATCCCCTTATAAACTGCAAATCGTTACTAAGCAAAAGCAACAAAATGCTCTTATATAAGGTTATGTTCCAACCCATCGTACTCTACGCATGCCCTGTATGGGGCGCTTGTGCCAAATCCCACATAAAAAAACTCCAAGTTGCTCAGAATAAGGTATTGAAAATGATGCTCAACCTCCCATTGCTGTTTTCTACGATGATACTACATGAACAAGCTGGGGTCTTACAAATAAAAAGGAAGATTGAAATTAGAAATTAAAAATTCTATACAAAGTGCCTATATTCAGATAATCCCCTTATAGCAGGTCTAGTAAATAATGTTAATGTTTGATGTTGAATGAATACCTTTTTGTCGTATTGTTTATTCATTTAAATACATAAATACATATTTATAAGTAATATTTAACTATTTATTGTATTTATAAATTTATTTATCTATCTATTTATTTGTTTGTTTATTTATTTATTTATTTGATTGTTTATTTATTTGATTATGTCTTTATCTAAATGTACTCTTTATTTACATCTAATTATTTATTTATTATTACTGCCAATTTAATTGAATACCAATTTCTGGCCAATTGTTTATTTATTTATTAATTCTTTTTTACTTATTTACCACACCATACTTTCAATTGTTTATTTTATTTTATTTTTTTTTTTTTTGTAATTTAATTAAATAAGATAATCTGTTATCGTATCTCTGTGTAAGCTGAGTTCCAAACGAATTATGTAAAAGATATGTTAATCAATGAAAAAATAAATGTAATTACTACTTTTTCCTCCAGCGCCATAACTCTTACTGTACAATTAAAATGCATTTTCAATGTGTTCAGAAACATAGCGGTCGTTCCCCTTTCTATATGTAGCATATAGTTGGGGATGCTACTAGGCAATCTAAATATTCGTTTAAGAGAGTATCGTAGGAACTTCTCAACGGCATCAAAAGAACAGTATCTCCACACTTGGGCTCCATACAAAAGAATAGAGACTGCAGTTGATCGAAATACGAGTAGCTTTTGCTTTACACTATGGCTGATTTGTTTGTTGTTGATGTATTTTTCCCAAACTGAGCAGATTGCGCTTTTAGCTTCAGACAATTTCTTATGGAGGTGTTTATTCATGTTTAAGTCAGGGGTAACCAGAACTCCAAGGTACTTGTATTCTCGTACAATTTGAATACTCCCACCTTGAAACGTCCACCTTTCACTTCGACAGTACCTCCCACCACCATTTCTAAGTATCATCTTCTTTGATTTTGTTAGATTTACAGATAAATTCCAAGTTCTGCAGTAGTTATCAAGTCTGTTTATCATAAGCTGCATATAGTCGACAGTTTCTGCGAGAAACACAATATCATCTGCAAACATGAGAGCGGGGATAGTTGTTCGGTGCAGCTTTTCCAACTTTAACAGTGTCTGTTATGTCGTTTACTTATAATATGAGTATAAACAGTAACGTACTTAATATGCACCCTTGCTTCACGCCCATTGCAGTCTGAAAGCCATCGGACAAGTAGTTTCCAATCCAAACGAAAGCTATGATTAAAAGTAAAAAGCTCTCCCCGGCACGGGTAACCGGAAACAAGAGGTGATCAGATCATATTCAAGAGAGGAAAGCTTTTTCCCTTTTTTTTCAGATAGTGTATCGCCAACTGAGTCATATGGGGAAGAATTTTCGTCGCCGCAGCGGACATTTCAGCCTACATGTGTGCGATGAGTGTTCGGGGTAGGGATGAATAAATGGAAATAGCACACTAAGTTATTTAATTTGCTGGCTTCCGGTTCGTGTATCTTTATTTTGTGATACACTTTCATTCATGATATTCTTAAGTAAGGGTGTATGCGATTGAGTATTTTAATATTTGGAAACATTTTATCGATATTTTTGGATTTTATTTTTTATTGCATTTGTACCTATTTTTCTTTATTTTTATATTGTCTTATATTTTGCATTATTACTTATTGTATTAAGTTTGGGTTTGTATTATTTTTACAAACATACACACATATGTATGTATGTTTATATGTACATAAATTTTTTATTATTTGTGTTTTAGATTTGAGAAGTGCTTTTTTAGTTGTTCAGCTTGTAAGCCTAGGGCGATAGCACTTCTTCCACTATTAATAAGCTTAACAGCTTTCCAGAATTCTGCTGAGCACCTTGTGCTGTTTAAAAGGGCAATATTTTGCTCGTTATATGCTAGCTTTTTCATATGACAAATGTTCTTAAAGTGCTTATTTACTTCTGCGTATAGAGTTTTGAACGTATTGGTGTTGTGTGTTCTTACTAGTCTGAGAAATGCAAAAGATGCATCTCTAGCTCGCTTGCAATCAATATCAAACCACTTTTGCTTACTGCTACCGTTGACATATTTTATTGGATTATTTTGGGGTGTCGCTCTTTTAATTATTTCTGTTAGGTTTTCAATATTTAGAATGGCATTCGCGTTTGTCAAAGTTACGAGCTCTCTATTCAGGTTTGACTGATACAAATTCCGAAAACTGTCTTTCCATAATAGCTTTGGTAAGAGGTTTAACTGTGTTGTACTGTTAATGCTCGGTAAAACGTAACTTCCACCGGCATGTGATCTGCAAACGTCTTCATTCCCACCTTAAATTCTTTAAGATGAGGGCATAAATTCCCAGTTACAAAACAGTTGTCTATAACAGAACATGCTGACCCACGACGAAATGTATACTCACCAGCAGAATCCCCTCCACAGCTTCCTCTAATAACTCGGTAATTAAATGCATCCGCTAATATGTATGTATCGTTGATGTGCCTAATCCGCTTATAAAGCTATTTTGCGACATGCCTATTCTTCCGTTAAAGTCGCCGATAATATCAGATTCGCTGATCCTAAACTATTCAACAGAACTATTATTTTGTTGTAGTCACGCGCCCAATGATTACAATTTAGATATATCGGTACAATGTGACAGGTGTTAGTGTCCGTTTTCAGCTCAAGTACGTACGATCCTTCTATGTTTTTAAAGTTAACCATTGCTCCTTCTATCTGCTTACTAAATCCAAATTGTCCGCCTCCACTACCTCTTCCAAACAAGCTTGTTTTTACCGCTGATATAAATTTTAATTTATAATACAAGAAAATACTCTTAAATCAAGCTTCTTCATTGTCTAGTAAATGAGTTTCAAATAATAGAAAAACATCAAATTCCTTTATACTCGTATAATTACAAACATTTTCTTATGTTTTAGCCCTGCTACATTCTAACTTAGATTTTTAGATTTAATAATTTTATATTGTTCTCTACATTTTTGTTGTCTTTATTAAATAAATTGGAATACTACGAGCATTAAGAATTCAATTCTTTTTGCAATTGAATATTTTTTTAATTGTAACATACTCGTACTTGCATCATTATATGTAGGTACATACATACCTACCATATATACATATCCATATTTGGTCAACCAAGAAACCATTTTCACCAAACGAACTAAGTGTCCTCAATGGCAAGGCATCGCAATTATATATACATACTCGTATGTATGTTTATTCAACTTCAACTTGTGAAATTCAACTATTTTATCATAATTCCGTGTGAAGCCAAAAAATCACTGTCATAAACTACAATACGTTTTCTACGTAATTACAAAAAAACTCAGATATTTGGAATATCAATAATTGTAAGGATGTTTATTGAAATGAAATTTCAATAATACAATTAATCACATCGCAATGTCGTTCAGAGTTGCAGATGTTCAATGCTTAAGCTTCAGGGAGTGACTTTAACCTGATTTCAGATATAAACATACATACCCATTACGTATGGCTTCAAACGAACATGTGTTGGACATATTCGTATTTGCGCATGAATGAGTAAATTGGGATATGAGGATTTATTCGCAATGCAAAATCAGATCACATGAATATACAACAAGATAGGACAGAGGATAAAGATGAATGAATAAGTGGATTGATAGATTGAATATAAATTACAGTTATATACGGTGAAAACAGATTTGCGAAAAACAGACTCTCAGAGTAGATGTTCATTTGGATTCTTATTCGACTGTTTGCTGCCTAATATGGCAAAGAGTTGATTATCTGGCTGTTTTTTGACCAAAGATTGTAGTTGCAATCCTGTACCATTAATGTACCTTTACACGCAAACATTCCCATTGAATTCATTTGGGAAGTGTGCAAACAAATACTACACTATTGGACATTCGCAAATTACGGTTTTAAATTATAATTGAGGTGCCTGACCTTTGAGCCCTACTGTGTGAGTAAAATTTACATGAGACAGTGTTAAATAAAATTTACTTGCAAGCCAAGGAAATATCAATTAACTCCGCAAAGGTATAAAGGTGATTCATCTGTAAAAATGTTTTTTATTATAAGAATTACAGTTTTCAGACTGGGCCGATGCCGCTGTACAGCTCGTTCGTCCTTGAATCTTCTACTCCAAACCCTGTCAACGAAAACGGGACTGAATATTTTTCGTTGTATTTTTCTTTTTCTCACTAAACTACTGAGGGATATCTTCATTCGTCAACTATGCCGTTCTATCCAATTTCGTCGATGATGTGTGTCTCTTCTTGTTGGCAGCATATAGGTACTCGGTTTTGCCCTCATTTGCCAATAACCCCATTATGGCAACTTCCCTTTCCATACTAGCGAACACACCGGTGACACCCCTCTCAGTTCTCCTAACTTTGCTAGCAACTGCTAGCCTATAGTTGCACAGACTTTTGAAAGACTGTGCTTCCAGTGTTCACTTATGAGTTCCGCATAAATCTTTCAGGTATGATGTTAAAGAAGTCACATGGCAGCGCATCACCTTGTCTAAAAACTTTTTTGACATCAAAGGCCTCGGTTAAATCGTTACCGAATTTGACGGAGCAGCGAGGGTTCTCAATCGTCATT
Organism: Volucella zonaria; assembly: GCA_963966105.1. Classification (NCBI taxonomy): domain Eukaryota; kingdom Metazoa; phylum Arthropoda; class Insecta; order Diptera; family Syrphidae; genus Volucella; species Volucella zonaria. The sequence continues at coordinate 36,667,455 of OZ014532.1, read as the reverse complement.
CTGCACATACGGACTACGGATGCCAAACTAGACATGGCTCTATATCTCAGAGACGAGATGCTGTCAAATACGTACTTAAAATCGAAAAAGTGCTCATCGATTTGGAGTATGAAAATTTGGTCGATTGCGAACTTTCTTGGTCTGGAACCGCAATGATAGGGACGAATCAGATTGTTGACGAAGTGTTTCAGACGTTTATACAATATAGCAGATAAGACCGTGTCTGCAGTGTTGAGAGACATATGGTATAACTCTATAGTTGGCGCAGTTGAGGCGGTCTCCTTTTTTGCTAACTGCATATACCGAGATTCTCTTCATAAGGCCTACAAGAAATGAGTTGGTGCATGCTCTCCACAAATTCATTTCTTGAAATACCTCGGCCGCTAAGCCGTCAGCTCCAACTGATTTGCTGGATTTTATTAGGTGCGCAACTAAGTTCTCAATAGATGGCTCCAGCAGTAAGTGCTGCTCAATTTTGACATTTCCAAAACGTCATAAACCAAGCTTAGACATATGGTAAACACACCGCTTCAAAACACTAGTGATTTTGCTTCGGCGCTGTAGTGAATCAAGCATATGCAGCGAATTGGAAGATCTTAAATTTACTCATTTTAACTCTCTCGTCCGTTCTGCGACGCTCATAAGTCGTACATTGTAACATCTTACATATATAGTAAAATCGTAAATATAAATCGATCAACCAATGTTATCATTGAACAAGTTAGTTGATGGTGGTCCACCTGACATTAAATATCGTTTTCCGAAATGCATTGTATATGTATTAAATAAGTAATTAAATAAAGTAATATATTGTAATTAATAAACTGTTAAGAACTAATAGTGTTTTGATTACTGGTGATGCGAAGGAACGCATCAGCGTCATATACTTGTGGTTGTGTGAAAATGTCTGATTTTGTGACAAATAATCGTCATTTGCGGGTAGTGTTGATTTTCTTCTTTCATTCGAAAAAAACGGCGGCTGAAGCGCATCGAGAGCTCCAAAAAGTTTACGGAGATACTGCTCTAAGTGAAACAACCTGCCGTGATTGGTTCTATCTCTTCAAAGATGGTGATTTCGATGCTGGCGATCGTGCGCGTGAAGCAAGGCCAAAATCCTTCGTAGACGCTGAATTGGAGGCATTTCTCGATGAAGATCCATACCAAACGAAAGAAGAGCTTACTTCAGCATTAGGAGTTACCCGACAAGCCATTTCCAAGCGCTTCCATGCGAAAAACGGCCACAATACGAGCAGAGGTACGAAAAAGTGATTCTACAGCATGACAACGCCCGCCTGCACGTTGTCAAACCCGTTAAAACCTACCTGGAAACGCTCAAATGTGAAGTTTAACCCCACCCGTAATATTCTCCAGATATTTTTCCGTCCGATTATTACTTGCTCCGTTCGATGGCACATGGATGATGACATGAAGACATCAAAAAATGGCTTGATTAGTGGATAGCCTCAAAAGATGAACACTTTTACAGTAACGGTATTCGAGCTCTGCCAGAAAGATGGGAAAAAGTTGTAGCTTGCAATGGGCAATACTTTGAATGATTCATTTGTAACCATTTTCTTACAATAAAGTAGCATTTTCATCACAAAACAGCTATAACCTAGTTGCGCACCTAATAGCTTATACATGTATTGCTATTCTTACTTCGTTCCGGTCAGGTATATGGAAGTTCGACTCCTAAGCCGTTAGCTCGAGCTGATTTGCTGCTTGAATGGTCTATTCTGCCTGACGGCAAAATGGTGGTCTTCTTCGCCGTTATACAGTCTGCAGAAAAGTTTTCCCATTCTCAGCACAGACTGTGACTTTACAACGATGTCTCCTTCTTCATCTCTACAGGTTTATTACGGGCCTTCTTGCCTTGACACGTTCTTTTTATCTGTCGGCAAAATTCCCGCATGTTATTCCTGAAGTACAACCTCTCAATATATTCGATCGCGCGACTAACATTTATTCCGAAGCTCGGAACAAAAAAAACAATATAAATTGTTCAAGTTGCTTTAGTAGGGACAAAAACAAGTTTACAATTTTTTGGTGATCCTTATAATTAGAGAAAAACAAAAGTGCTATGTAACAATTTCAAGATAAGGTGCAAAGAATTGTGTGGAGAATAAGAAAAAAAATATATTTGAGTCGAATAAGGTCTTTGGTTATATTTTATTTTGTGGGAATGGAATGTTGTTGAAATTCTGTGGGAGTAGAATGCTGCTGAAGTTATTGTTGTTCAGTAATAAAACATATGTGGTGTCGTGTAGGCTATGCTTACCACCTATCCTACCAAAATGTCCTTCTTTCCTATCCTGGCGTTAAAATTTTACTAGGCATACGAGCATACTAGGCATATGAAAACACTTCGGATCTTGCTCATATGTTTTGTTGAGGAGCTCGTGGCATCGTTCTTTGGCCTTGTCTCTTGCAGGGGTATTGCCGCATATTAGGCTTATGTTAGCGAATTTAGCCTTGATGCGGATTGATGAGTGGTCACATAAGTCTGCCGCATATGTGAAATCTGCATCCGAATAAGCGCTGTTTTTTCCCCCTGTAGCAATCACCATAGTATACTATATCACGCTTTTTCATCCTCGTTATGTCCGGCCCAACCGATCGCGCTTCCTGAATGGCCGTGACATCTCCATAATAGCAGTCAAGTTCCTCTGCTAATTATTAGGCTTCACGGTTGCCATTTTATCCTGCATGAGTAAAGCTTTAATCATGCAGTTACCGGGGACCACCATTGGGAGGTAACGCTGGCACTTCACTGCAAACTTGATTGTTGCGCTGCTGGCCCAATCCAAGTTATATGACACTGATCAGTTTCCCGATCAATTGTCACGCAGACCCCCAAGAGAGCCTAGGGAAGGAAATTTTATACTGAGTGCTTCGTTTCAAGCGTACCATACATAAATTAAAAATTCGCTTTTACAAAAAAAAAACGTTGTTCCATTAAAACGCTAAGTAACTCATACAAATAACTATAAGTTTAAATAATAGTAACCACCTGGGTGTGTTTTAACTGCTGTGATAACTTATATAATATGTGTCGCGGGACGGCGACGTCTTAAATTTCCTCGTGGACACTACAGCAAATAAGAATTTCAGTAAACCCAGGCTCAAAATTCCTGATTATAGAGAAAGCACACAGAAGAACCTATTGTTCGGCAAGGTAAAACAAAGAGCAAATCCTCGAACAATTTTCCTTTCCACTTATAATATAAGTATTTCGCATAAAAAAACTGACTTATTAATGCAAAATCAAAAGTACTACCGAAAACCCATCACTTCCGCATTACAGAACAGAACACCACTCATACGAAATCCTTCATATGGATATTATGGAACTTCATAAACTTGAACCCTAGTTGACAAGTTTTCTAAATTTTTCCATATTAAAAATAAATCAGCCATTTACATTAAATTAAAACTGATAAAAGTTTTACATTATTTCACACTTCCATAAATTTTAGTCATGAAGGTGGCTTCTTCAGCCCAATCGTCTTCAACTTTATCTACGAATTAAACTTTACCTAACCCCAACATACAGAATTGAAGTAAGTAGACAGGTAGAAAGAGTATATTCCACTATACTTGAAACTCACCGATGCCTTAAATTTGAGAATCCAGACTTAAAGGTCAAGAAATTTGTATATGTAGCCGTAGGTCGTTATAATAACACAATCCATTCGGTCATTAAACGCAAAAAATAAAAAACTAATATACTCGTGTTCTTTAAACATCCGCTTAAAAATTAATAAGGAACTCAGAGGCATTTTTAAACGAAACATGCAAGATATTGTAGGTGCTGAGAAAATGCAAGTGGTTTAGATTTCCTGGTTTTGGCTTCTTTAACAGCGCACAATGCGGCTGGATTATTTCAAATAAAAAGGATTTATTTAAAGATGTTTTTAATAGTTGGAGCTTTATTCGAAAAGCAGTTCTTATAAGAAAAAACTGAAAAAGAGAGAGAAAAAAAAAGTATTTTAAGCATTAACAAAAGGATTGTTAGGTTAAATTTGAAGTGAGCTGCACATAGAGAGCATCGAGAGGGTTTACACCACCATTAAACCTATAAACAAGAAATTGTGGCAAAGAACAATCGCGTTAGATTAACGACAGCTAGTAGTAAAAGAATTCACAAGGTTCATCTCAAAAAAAAACAAAAAAAAATATCGTTATGATGATATAGAATACAATATTTCCATGACATCAGAGTTGAAAATATAGACCGCATCAAAGCTTTAAAAGAAAGTCTGAATTCTTCTATAATTACAGAAATCGTCATCATCATAGTAATTATAATTTCAATCTGTCTGCTATGTATGAGTAGAACGATCTACAAGATAATCAACTTTCCAGAGCTTAGTGCGGCCTTCCGTCGAAGCCAAGTCATTTGCCCAGAACAGCGCATCATCAAGAAAGTTCAACAACCCGTTGGAAACTTAAGATGCTCAACATGTTGATATGTAGATCTATAGAATGTAGATATTTGAAGGGGCGGCAGTTAACGCGAGCAAGCACCCAGCTATCTGACTGAAATGAGGCCACTACCATTTCATTGTACCGAGGTTAGATTTCTAGTATTAAAGATATTGTTAGGCATTCTTATCCGATACCCAGTCCAAAAAAATCCTACTTTTTTATAACATTAAAACAAAAATAGCAAAAATTGTGTTTGGATTAATGTATCCCAAGTTGCGCAACTTCGCAACTTCTTCGCGCGAGTCGTCTTTTTTTATGAAACCCCTTGTAGAGGACTTTTACTATGAGCTATTTAATTATGCTTCAAAGGGTATGTGATCCGGCCTGATTAAAGGTCCCTGATTAATTTTTTTTATTGCTCAATTTTGCTTACTTAATCTCTCCCTAAATCATCTGTTTCCTCTTCGCAGCAACAGATAACTTTACTTCGTGTGAATTCTTCTTTATATTCCATATTAAAATGTTCTCAGTTAGTTAACGCCCTAAACATATCCTAAAGATTTTATTAGCAGGCTTTCGCCGATTTATTGGTTTGTAGAACAGCAATATTAACGCCACCCCATAATGCAGACATCGATCACTACTTTTTTCCATTTACGAATATTAATACAATTTTTACTCAAAATTGTTTCAAATATCTTTAGACCGAAATTATTTTATTAAGATAATATGCACCTATTTGGTTTATGGCATAGATGAACTATAGATGATGAATTATCAACATTTGTCAACGCCTTTAAACTGCTAAAATTTGCTGGAATGAGAACAATTGAAAATGTGAAGGAAATCGACATTTTTGACAATTGGAACAGCCGAAATCTGGAAAGTTTTCCTTCTATGGTAGTTCATCAACAGCTTATGCCATTTCGGGACGATTGCCCCAAATTCGCTGCGCACGTAGTCCTTGTGCTCCTTATTGTGCAAGTTCTTATCTTCAACCGATGCCGGTCTGGTTTTTTGTTTCAGGAAAACTTATTTTGATAAAAATCGGCACTAACAATGTCGCTCTTCATCCAAGATAAATTAACAATTTTTTGAACGTCGTTTCACATTATGAAAATCTATTTGGGCTTCGTGTCCGCCGCTGCAATAAGTACCACTCTTGTATAAAAAAAAACAGGGTGTTTAAAATGGTTTAACTGCGAAATGTTCGCGAGTATCGAAGCAAATTTTCAAGTGCTCGTCGATGCTGTGTGGTGTCGTCATAGTTCCCCAACGAGTTTCTGCTTCTTCGAAACAAAACAAAAACAAACTGAGCGCATGGGTTATTAGCTTGATTCAGCCCAGTAATTATAAGTATTTACTCTAATCTGTATTCATTTCCTGAATACAATTTCTGCTGGATGCCAATTGATATGTTAATATATGTATAACCCTTTTAAAATAACTTCAACACGTTGTTGTTGCACTAGTGATTTCATAATAATTTCTTATTGACTGCTCTCAGCCAATTGAAATCAGCCTAAAATATAAAACATACTCCATATAACTATGATTGATGATTCTTTAGTCGCCTTTTACGACAAGCTGAAAAACTCTGCAGCAAAATTATAACCGCCGTTGCCGAACAGCAGCAACAGTGTTAAAAGGCTTCTTAAAGCTCTGCACTCAACTCGAACTAGACTTAGAGATGATGATATTAATCAATCGCCTTACTAATCCAAAAGTCTTATTCCCGAACAGCAACTTGCGTTCAGAAATCAAAACCATCAATTAACCATTGAGCAGATGCATGAGTTTTTGAAGAAAAATTTAATAATGTAAATTAATGGTGGATCGTCTTCAATGAAACCAAATCAGCTCTTGCAGATTTAACTTGTTAAAAAACGAACATTACGCCTATCGCTGCAAACTTGTTCCGCATTTCATTCGCAAACGAGGCTAAACATCTTGAATCTCGAAATGATACCCGGCGTAAAGGTGACATTGAAGTTGCACGCGAAAAGGGAACATTAGAAAATCGAAAGCAAATACAGGGAAGCATTGATTCCTTTGTCGCGTGGAATTAAAAAAATAATTTTTGTCTCCAACGACGGATGACCGCTCAGTTTGAATCTTTATTCAACTCTAAAAATAATTACATTTAATTTTGCTTTTTATATCAAGGTAAACAACAGTTGGAAAGGTGTCGCTGGTTAGGCAGCTTGGTGTCTATTCTGGGAAAAACGGGAGTCCACAGCCAGTGAGTTCAAGTGTCTGGAATTAGATTGGTGTATTCTGCGGAATGCAAGCTCAGGTGCACAAGTAGAATTGTTATGGGAAAATAATGATTGCATATGGTTTATCATGTGATTGTTTGACGAAGTCAATCTTTTGGGGGCTAACTCCTCCCTCCTTAAGTTCAAGTGTCTTCACTTCAAACCATATAGACTAAGGGGATTTGATTTTCTGGGCTAGAGTTTGTTGATTCTGATTCCGGCTTGGTTTCTATGGTTTCTGTTTTTTGGTCCTGAATTATAATTTTCTTCTGTTTTGGGAAAATTTTAATGGCAATAATAAGAATCATGACTACCAGCATTGCTATGAACCTGGAGTTTGTGATAATGTGCTTCTGACTTTCGTCTTTTAACTGGTTTATGTGTATTGTGTTATTAACATGTAGTTCTTTAATGGTTTCCAACGATAAAAGTTTCTCGTAGAGATTATTTGAAGAAATTGATTGGAGGACCGCGGGTAAAGATTTTGCTAAAGATATTTATTTTGATGTGAGATTCTGTCCATTTACTAATAGAGAAGAGTTATGGCAGCGAAGAAGGCAGCTTCCAGTGGCCTATTTCACCAACTTATAAATTTGTATTTACAAGCATTTTTTAACAAAATTTGTGATTTTGTTGATTTATGTCATTTCACTAAACTTTGGGTATTACAATTTTGTAGTTGTATTCTACAAAGGGAAATTTGTGAGAATATTTCCCTTTTCGTTTCACCAAAAGCTATTTATAGTTGTAATTTACAAGTTACAAATTTGTGAAAAGTTGATTTATTTGTGAGTTTATGTTGCACCAAAGAAAATTAATTTACACATTTTGTTTAGTATGTAAGAATATTTTACAACTGAAAGTTGACGTCCTACAAGTTTTGTTTCATATTGAAAGAATTCAAAAAATGTCTTTGCGGCGAAGGCATAGTAGTAGCGATAGTAGCGAAAGTGACGATCATGTTTTAATTTAAGAAAAAAAAAATTATCGGTCGCGTATTAACTACATATGTAATTTCGGAGTTATGTAATTTTAATGACAAATTTCGCCTGACTCGATGCAAGGCAGAGGAAATAATTGCAATTATTGGACCACAAATAGCCCACACGACTGAAAAAAACTTTGCATTAACGCCAAGGCAGCAGTTTCTCACAGCTTCACACTGCCTTGGAAATGGAGGGCAATACCATTGTGTAGCAGATATGCATGGGATAACTAAATCGACCGCTTGCAGATGTGTTTCCCGCGTTTGTGCAGCAATTGTTAATTTATTGTTTGAAAGTGTTGTATGTTGGCCAAATGAACACGAAAGTATTTGTGAAAAGTTTTACAATATTGCTGGTAAAAGAATGTTTAATTTCTTAAGCTTTGCCTACAATTTTCTTTCGTACAAGGTATGCCTTGTATTTACGGATATATAGGCGGAACCTTAATAAACTTAGATGCCCCCAGCGAGTTTGAATCTGCATAATATGCCGACAGACATGGACAGCACTCCATCAATTGTATGTTGGTATGTGGGCCGGACTATAACTTTTATAACGCTTATGTGGGCCCCCGCCCAATTACCAAGGCTTCGCCCATCAATGTGTCTAATAAAAAGCGGGGGCAGAGCATATTACTGGTCCTATCGTAAACATCTTCAGATGACGACACCGAAAGTTGCTACGATTTGACCCGTTACTAGGAGGTTTGAAAAGTAACCTCCTTGGGAATGAAAAGAATTTTTTTTTTAAATGCTTTTTTATATTATTCAATATAGTCCCCTTTTAGTTTGATACACTTATTCCAGCGATTTTCCAACTTCTTGATCCCGTCCGAAAAGTAATTTTCCGGAAGGTCTGCAAAATACTCCTCCGTAGCGTCGATGATTTCCTCGCGTGAGCTGAATTTTTTATTAATGAGCCATCTTTTGAGGTTTGGGAAGAGATAATAGTCCGAGAGATCCAAATCCAGTTACCAATCGACGCCAAAAGTCCGCCCGATTCCGCATCAGCAAGTCCAAACACTCTTTCGAAGTGCTCTCGCGTTCGTATTTTTGGTCAAAAGTCAGCATTTGCGGCATCCAGCGGCAGGATAACTTTTTCATATGCAGAATATTGCCCAAAATATGGCGTGTGCGCTTAGTACTAATCTTTGTGGTATCTGCTAGCTCGCGCACCTTCACTTTCCGGTCAGCCAACACCATTTCATGTATTTTTTTGACATTGTCCTCTATAACCGCATCGGAGGCCTGCCGCTGCGGACTTGATCGGTTGTGGAATTGCGGCCACCACGTAACTCTCAAAACCAATATTTGACGGTGTAATCTGACGGAGCATTAGCCCCATAATATTTATCCAACTTTCTTTTGTTTCCTTCACCGTTTTGCCTCTCAAAAAATAATGCTTTATGAGAGAACGAAAATCGTTTTTGTCCATACTCAATATGATGTCAAACACGTCAACCACAATCAGCTGTCAAAACGAAACTAAAGATAGTATCGCACTGAAATTTGGTATATCTGCCTAAATATGAACGGACTTCAAGGCACCATAACCTTTTTTGCAGTACCAGCGCATTCTGGTGGTCAAGGAGGTCACTTTTCACTCCATCTACTATATCAGTTGGTGATTGTTGGTCTGATTTTCTTTATACTTCCATAGGTGTTTCTCAGGGTTAGATCTTAGGGCCACTTTTTGTATCTATCTTTATGTCAAAACATCCTCCTTCTCTTTGCAAATCTATACTAATGACGTGCAATTATATCGCCGCTGTCCACTTGTATTAGTAGAGCATTGGGCAAATTTCATCAACTTCCGCTTAGCGAAAGTCTCCGATTGGTTTGAGAAGAATGGTCTCTTCCTAAACCCTCTAAAAACTAAATGTATAGTTATCGGCAAGAAACTGTTATTTTCCTAACATTATTCTCCGTGCTTTTAAAGCTGAATATGTCGAAAATCTAGGCATATGTAGAAGGTGGGGTAAAAGTAATATCATAATGTGAATATGCCATAATTTTTTCAAATGGCATCAAGTGTCATTGTACTTTGACATTTATGTTATAGATAGGTAGAGAATTAGTTAACAGCAAGCTATAAAGCGGTACACACCTGAAGACGCGGGATTATTGTTACTGCTTATTTGACCAATTTCCCTTCTGTTGTTTTAATATAGCGTGAATTTCGTCGTCCTGCGCCATGTACGCGAACAATTAAACGTTTGGCTGAATGTCTCGTGTAAACTGGGTCCACTAAAGATGCCGTAAGAAGTGGCCGTACCAGCATTGCTCCTTCGACCAAGAATATCACTGCTCTGGTCGAGGACGTCCAACATTGAAGAAGAAATCACCAATTTGGAGCCAGATATTTTGAGAGCAATAATTCAAAACGATCACAAATGTGCATCAACTCAGGAGTTGGTCTTTTGACCAATATTAATTTTTCAACTTATCGTCATCTACATTCTACACCTTCAAACAAACTTTTCGTGGAAACAGAGCACAATTTTTTTTCATTTCAAACAAAATGGCAGCCAATCCACATTATTTGCCCCACCTTGTACTATTCAATGGGACTCTGACATGGGATGCTCAAGATCAATTCGGCCGTTGGTAAAGTACATGGAGTGTTGCGCAGATTTGGATGTCACAATTTTACAACCCGTAGGGCACGCATTTTGCAAGGGAAAACTCTTATCATCCCCATTACGATAAATCATAATGGAAGCTAAAGAATAGACGTCTCCTCTCATCTGGTAATTTTGTGATCCTTTTTTGTCCGAAGAGTTATCAAAATAAATCCTAAATGAACGTTATAAGATTCGAATATTTCTATGAAAAGTGATTAATTGATCAAAAAAGAGAAACTAAATAATAATAAACTAAAATAATTTTCTCCATTTAAGCCGACTACATATGTCGATTCCAATGTGTTTTGCTTTGTGTTCTCTTAAAAGCACCCCCAGCCAAAGCCCCAAAATTCATCTTGCTCACCATTCCGCAAAATAGCAAATAAAACTACGGAGAATAACAACAAGAATTGGGAAGACAAGATAGACGAAAATATAAATAAACAAAGTAAGTTACTCATATCTTTGCTTTCATCCTAAATGGCTGAGAGCGAAGCCAATATAAAACAAAAATTGATGCTCATTTAAGTGAGATACAAAAAAAACTAAGTGAAATCGACAATAAAGTCCATAGAAACCTCGCTGTCAAAGGCAATTCTCGATGCTAAATTTATTAGGACCGTACTTTCGACCATACAATTGTAATCTTGCGACATAAAAAAACAAGTGATACATATTCAAACAGACTTGACCATCAAGAACACCGCACTTTCAGCGTTAAAAAACGATATCGGCGTTAACACTAACGAACTTAAGGATAATGTCAACACTCATTTCAATCACAAAAAAACGGACTGGTTTTTATTTGATATCCACCATTCACCAGAAGAAAATCTCAAGTCGATTTCCAACTCAATTTGCCACGCAATTAACATTAAGCCGCCAATACTCTAGAATATCTTCCGCACTCGCCCAAAAACAAATTCAAAAGACTCTGCCCTCAGATTAAGTTTAGTCCAGCTTACGAGAGACACTTTGTTCTAACATCAATTTCGTTGTACCGGAGAAAAACCAACCATAAATTATGTTGCGTGTTGCTGGTTTTTCTTCTGTTGCACTGATTTACATTCGTGATAGTTTGTCACATCAAAACAAGCTCTTGCTGCAATTAGAAAAAACATAAACAGTGGACGTCAGTATACACTGCATGTGGATGTGTGTACGTGAAACATCATCATACCGAATCAGCTACTTGATTGATATTTGTTATTTTTCTTAAAAAAATAATAATAAGTAAGTACATAACAGTTATGTCTAATTATTTAACTTTTTATATGTGGACTATTTAAAATTCACGTACAACAAAATAAAAAATTAAATCATATAATAGTAACAAAAAATAAATTGATATACTCGTACATACTCGGACATACGATTCCATAAATATCAATACACCTATAGGTACATATTTGTAAATACAATTATATTGTATTTAGTATCAGAAACGAAGAGAGTAAGAAATAAATAGGAAGATAGAAAAGTACATAGAATATCAGTTTAAACATAATGGTTATAAATACTCGTAAGTAGGAACAATGAATGAAAGTGGAAAATTGTGTTCTATGATCAGAGTCTTAAGGGGTGGTTAGGCCACTCTAGAGGCCGTAAAAATAGGCTTTTTTCTGATTTTTTTTCCAAGAAAAATATAAAATAAGTCGAGTTGACAAAGGTAGAAGCTTATTGTACATATGATTGACTGTAAACCATAATTTTTATAGAATAATTTATTTAAAAATGGCGGTTGACCAGCGTTTCTCAGATTCTTTTTTGGAAGGGCCGTACCAACAACTTCTGTAAATTTTGAATTATGGTGGATCACTAATTTGTTTTTTATTGTACATAACAACAGCCAGAGAAGTACGAAGGATTTTTTTTTTGATATATTGATTTTTGGCCGAATGGCGAGCTTCCAAAGTCAAACTTGCAAAATTCGCAGAAAAATCGCCAGAACATTATTAATAACCAATGAACTACATATGTATACCATATAAAAGTAAATCCTGCGTACTTAATCTCTTTCCGGCGAGCATTCTTTTGAGGTCTGCGAACAGGAAATAGTCGCTGGGATCCAAATCTGGAGAATACGGTGGGTGGGGAAGCAATTCGTAGCCGAATTCATTCAATTTTGCCATCGTTTTCATCGACTTGTGACACGATGCATTGTCTTGATGAAACAGCACTTTCTTTGTCTTCAAATGCGGCCGTTTTTCTGCGATTTCGTCCTTCAAACGTTCCAACAACGCAATATAATAGTCGCTGTCGATAGTCTGCCCCTTTTGGAGATAGTCGATGAAAATTATTCCATGTGCATCCCAAAATACGGATGCCATAACTTTGCCAGAGCCAAGTTTCATCCATTGTCACATACCGACGCAAAAATTCGGTTTTATTGCGGTTGAACAGCTTTAAACACTCCTCTGAATCATCAACACGTTGTTGTTTTTGGTCGACTGTGAGCAAACGCGAAACCCACTTTGAACAGAGCTTTCGCATGTCCAAATATTCGTGTATGATATATCCAACACGCTCTTTTGATATCTTCAGAGCCTCAGCTATCTCGATCAACTTCACTTTACGGTAATTCGTAATCATTTTGTGGACTTTTTTGATGTTTTCATCTGAAACAGCCTCTTTTGGACGTCCACTGCTTGCATCATCTTCGGTGCTTGTATGACCACTTTTAAACTTTTCAATCCACTTGCGAATGGTTCGTTCGGCTGGTGCAGAGTCCGGGTAACACTTATCAAGCCATTGCTTTGCATCGGCTGCATTTTTTCCCATCAAAAAGTAATGATAAATCAACACACGAAATTGCTTTGAATCCATTTTTTTTCACAATAACAAAAGTTGCTTCACTCACAACGCTATATCTCGAGAACTAATCGTCCGACAGCTGTCAAATTTATACACGTATCTTTTGAAGGTTGGTACTACCTGAAAATGGTATGGATTTAATTCAAGTGGTGCACTCTCTTAGAAACGGACTTTTCAGCCCATGTGTTACTTTGAAAAACAAGTAATTTGAGATATTTCCTGGCCATAACCTTGTGGGATATCATTTTGAGGTCCTAAGGGACCATTGAAAGCAATAAAAAAACAAAATCGATTTTTTGAAAATCCTAAGATATAAAAAAATGGTATTAAGGGTTGTCACTTTAACGCACAAAGTATTATGTCAAAAATCAATGAATTTCGCGATCTGTTTGGGGAGTTTAATTTCGATATACGAGTATGTAGTTTGTGTCATTGAAACATGATTGCCACACTATCTGAAAAATAAGTTTTCCGATTTAGATGGATACCAAATCTTTCGTTCTGATAGACAACGGCGAGGTGGTGGAGGTGTTGCTACAATATATATATATTTTAGGGACGGTATCAGCTGAGGTGTACATCCCCACCTGATAGTGGAATTGAATATCTTTTCATTAATATAGCAGGCACATAGATTTTTCTCCTTTAATCTCAGTCATGGAAGATATCATTGATACTAGTTCTAATATAATTGTTTGTGGAAGTTTTGGTTGTAACGTCCTAAACGACGACTGTGTCACTGACATCATGAATACATTCAACTTATTTACTGTGAATACCACCCTACCGACGCACCTTTCTGGCTTTGCTACTCCAACATTGCTAGATTTGTTCTGGGTAACCATCTTAGATAAGGTAGCATTATATAACCAGCTTACATATGCCGCTTCCGCAAAACATGACCTTATTTAGCTGATCTATGATTTTAAAGTCATCTTTACTCCAAAAATTAATGAATACAGAGACTTTAAACACATTGGCTATACCCTACTTGAAGAACATATCCGAAATGTTTACTGGGATAGTATTTATCATATTATGTCTTCAACGAATACACAAATTGACAGCCACATTCCACTAATAGGAAAAACGTATGCCTCAAAAACAACAATGCTACCGATGACCGATGGAAACGTCTTAGATTAGACGAGCATCATAATACTATGTATATATATCGTTCACTCAGGAATCAAGTAGTACTAGCGATGTGTTCTGCTAAATCCAGGATATATTCAAATCGCCTTAATCCTTCCATGAACTATGGGAAAGCCTTCGAAAAATCGGAATCGTCAATTGAGGAAGTAATTGTGCAAATCGCATTGACTGCGACGCACTCAATCAAAAACCAAGTTCATTGAAATTCGACATACTCGTACATATTCCCTTGCATTCATATTGCTAAACTTTTCTCTATATAGATATTGCCATTTTTTGAATTACTAGAATGGCAGATCGAATGCCTTTTTATCTTATAAATAACTACCCATTTAATTCTACTCAATGTTACCTTTCTTCTCAACGTTTTCAGGAAAGAAAAATTTGTTTCAATCTCTGCTGGAAACTGAATGTGAATTCAATAGAAACTTTTGAAAGCTTAAAATCATCCGGTCGAGAGGAAAGTAGGAGACAATATTGGCTCAGCATCATTTCCTTCATTTGACGCTTATTGTGGTTTTGACCGGAAAATGGAAAAAGGTGTCCTGCAGTGAACACCTGTTGTGCCATGTGAAATGAGTTGAAACCTATGAAACCGAAATAGATAAACGGAAATAGAGTGGTGGTTGAAATTTTAAATTAATTGTGTGAACTTCACAGTTGTACGAGTATTCTGCAGTTACGAATAGGTGTGCTAAAACCATCTTGTGGTCATTACGGTAGTGAACATAAGCCCACTGTAAAATGGAAAATTTACAATAATTCAAACGATATGCTGGGCAATGCCTTGTGAAGCCTATAACCAAATGCAAAGTTCTCAATTCCATACTTACTGTCATTTCGACTAGGCGTTGTAAGAATATGAATACGTATACAAATACACTTATAAACATACGGATTCAGTGGCGTCATTTGCAATTAACTGAATATACATAAGAAGAACTTTATAGGATTTCATGGCGAGTAAAATGTAACACCTACTGGTCTAGGGCACAGGATTTTTCCTCCTACTTTATTTAAACAATGATTAGTAGCATGGACATTGCTTCTGAACTTATTTCTCGATACGGTCTCTGGTTTTCCTGCACAATAAAATAGGGATCAAAGGTATTAATTTATAAATAAAATAACAGCAGATTTCTGAGAAAACGTATATACTCGTATATGAATTTCTTTCCGTTTTAATAAATTTCATAGTCGTAACTGAGACATAACTTCTGCGAATTTTAAGGATTTTTACAAGTGTTCGAAAAAAAGAAAATAGGAAATATACTCATCTTCTTTTTTTTTTTTTTGAACCAATTGTTTTCCTTTCACCTATTCTATAAAGGAATAAGATTTTCCGACGACAATCGTTGAAATGGCAAAATGATTCAGCACTTTTGAATTCTTAATATTAAGACTTCCGCGGATATGCGTATTTTAAACTTCTTACTAGACCACATTTTGCAACACCAGCTGACGTTTTCATTTCCGTCCTTGTCATTTTTCCTTTATGCCTTCGTTATCCTTTAGCATTGTTATGTAGGTATAGCAAGGGCTTAAATTAAAGTGGCAATTTTCTCTCACATAACACTGTATAATGTGTGCGCTATGTTCGCACCATTTTTGCAAAATTTCCTTGAAAATCTACAACAGGCCTTGTAGTGGTGTCCCAATTTAAGGGTGAGTTAAATTGGTAAGTAGTTAAACGCGTTTACCTGAAAGCAGCGGTTGGCATGCTTGCGGTTGCGCAGCTCGACGGTGGGGAGGTACTTGCTTTTGTGTTGTTGGCACTGGGAAATCATTTATAGCTGAGACTTTAGTCGGATCTGGTTTAATGTGACTCTCACCGACGATATAGCCTAAATAGGTTAGCTGCCTGAAACAGAACATGACTTTTCTATATTTATGGTTAACCCTGCTACCTGAAGACAATTCGTGACTTTCTCTAAGATCTCAAGGTGAGTTTTAAAATTCTTTGAAATGACAAGCACATCATCAAGATATACGAAAACTTGTTCCCTAAGTACGCTGGGGATCACTTTATCCATCAATCGACACATCCTTTGAGCTGCATTACACAACCCAAAAGGCATGACGGTAAATTGATAGAGTGGTCTTCCTGGTACAGTGAATGCCGTTTTCTCTCTTGACGCTTTCTCAAGAGGAATCTGCCAGAACTCGTCATTCAGATCCACGCTGCTTATATAACGAGTATCTTGAAGACGGTTCAACATGCCCTCTATATGAGGAAGCGGATACGCATCTTTCTTCGTGAGTGAGTTAACTTTCCGGGAGTCCAAGCATAGACGGTTTTTATCAGGTTTTCTCACCAAAATAATAGGTGAACTCCACGAACTTGTACTCTCCTCAATCACTCCTAAAGGAAGCATGCGATCTAATTCAGCATAAATCATCTCTTGAATTACGGGAGATACTGGGTAATGTCGTTGCTTGACTGGTTCAGAATCACCAGTGTCAATAATATGCGTTTCAACAGATATTTTTCCTAACCCAATATCAGAGAAAGAAGGAAATTTTGAAACTACTTGCTTTAGTTGGCAATGCTCTGTACTATTTAAATCGATTTTCGGGCGTTCTTTTTTCTCACTTTTGTCTGAAGTTAAAACGTCTGTTAGCTCACTCACGATTTCAGGTGCTATTTTGAATTTTTGCCAAAAATCTATGCCTAGCTAAAGAGGTTGCGATAAAGATGGAATTAGATAAACATTTAGCTTTTCGAGGTGGCCATTATAAACCACATTTAGATTAACTCGACCAATTATGGATTGATGTTTGCCATCTGTTATCTTCACAAAAGACGAAAATTTAAAAATAGGTGTATTTAAGTACTAGGCATGAAACACTAGCTCCACTATCCAGCAGTCCGATGATCTATTTATTATTAATTGGCTTTGACATATGGCCGACTATCGAATTTCAAATAATTTATGTGAACATTTTTCTTTTTTTATAACGCAAGCGGATTTTGAAATATTGGGTGGACTTTTCAGTAGTTTTGAGTTCATCTACTCGGATATTTAAGAGTTTTAAGCGAAGTTGGTTGTAGTGCTTCAGCCTTTCTTCATATGGCAACTTACGAAAAATTACCTGTTTTTGATCGAAGTTTCTTTCTAATTTTTTTATAAAAGGTTTTTGATTAAGAATAAGTGTTACATCAGAATCTAAATTTGTATTTGTGGTCGCATCAACCAATTCTATTCTGGGTAGGTTTGAGTCGAACGAGACTGCCCAGTTTTTGTCCCGCTCCTTCTTAAATTTTCCAATAGAGGATTAGAATGAAAGCAGCTGATTACGGTGACTCCATCTGCACCACATTTATAACAGAACAGTCTGTTAATCGGAGACGGACAATCAATGAATAAATAACCTTGTCGTTTGCAATTGAAACAAACTAGAAGGTTCTACGAAAAAGGTTTAGCTGAAAGCTTATTTCCACTTGTAATGGTCCTCTTCACACCGTAAATAGCCGTTATATCTACGCTTTCACCATCTAAACTGTTTTCTCCGTTAACATTTTCAATCTCAAGAATTGGATGGTAAGGTGTATTTCTATTTTGCATCACATATCGAGACTGTACCATACGTTCCGTTTTCCTACATTCATCTTTAAAATGGTCAAGAGAATAAATCTTCATAGGGTATATTAGGTGTATTAATTTGAGGCTAATGTTTGTTTTAAGGATCCGCAGAAACGTAAGAAAGACAATGTGCAATGTATGTAGTAGTGCCTCATCTAAAAAAATCGAATTGAATAATAGTTTGGAACTAGAGGAGAATTTGAAAAATATTACAGGGTCATCGATTTTATTCCAGTTTTTTCAACGATTGCTACATTAGTTAAATTTGTAAAGTGTAATGGAGAACTTACTACATATATATTTAAATCGTGCAAAAAGGAAGGATTCGGGTTTAATATCAAAGTAACGTGTGAAAAGTGTACGCAGTCTCGATACGTTCCCTCTAGTCAAAGAGTAGAATCTGGTATATATGGTATGATGTGAATTAGAGATTTACTTTTGTAATGCTTAGGATTAGCTGGATGCAATCAGTTTAGTGGTCTAATTGATTGTACAAGCAATTTCTTATCAAAAGAAACCTACAATATATGTAGTGAAAATATGTGGCACTATAAAGAATGTTGTGAATAAGTATTTTGCTACTGCAGTAAAAGAAGAAAAAGAAGCTATGTGCAAACCGAATAATGTAAACGAAACATCCGAATTGACTGTATTGGTGATGGAACGTGGAAAAAACGTGGATTTTTTTCTCTCTATGGTGTTTCGTCCTTGATTGGTTATTATACCGATAAAGTCATCGGTATTTTTATGAAAGGTTCATACTGCCACGATCGCAAAGCTTTGGAGAGCAGATTAGATTCTACAGAGTTTGAAGAGTGGCATGAAGAGCATATGAATAACGGATATTGCAAAGCTAATCACGTTGGACCAGCTGGCAACATGGATGTTGATTCTATTATCCAGATGTTTCAACATTCGTTAGAAAATCTCGGGGTGAAGTTCCGCAACTGCATAGGTAAAGGAGATTCGAAGACGTACAGTGGTGTTGTAAATTCTAGACCTTATGGTGACGATTTTACGATAAACAAAAGAGAATACACAGGCCGTTTGCGCGAATTAGTTAAAAACACCGTGGTTGATGCAGAAACGAAAACCCGAAAAGAAATAACAAGAAAAAGTCCCGGAGGTAAAGGCAAGTTTACAGCTAAAATTATTGATAAATTAACAGTTTATAATGGCCTTGCCATTCAACGCAATCACGATACTGTAATATGGTCAACTTATCACTACTGCTCGACCGATAAGAAACCGCAGCACGATAAATGCCCAAGTGGCGTTGATTCGTGCTGTGAATGACAGGAGGCTGCAGCTACAACTCATTGAAACACAGTTACACTCCACTTCAAAATGATGTTGCTGAAGCCATCAAACCGATTTATGAGGACTTGAGCAAAGACGTACTTTTACAACGATGTCTTGGAGGCTTTACTCAAAATCTTAATGAGAGTCTGAATCAATTTATCTGGAAAATCAGTCCGAAATCCGTGAGTGGTGCTTCAATTATTGTTGGGAATCCTGCCTATGTAGCAGCATGTACCATCAATGAAGATTGTCTTGCTTTGCTGACCTTTATGCATGGCCTGAAAATCGCTACGGGACCAAGCGCACATGAATGGGTGCTTACAGAGGACAGTAATCCGATCAGCAGAGCGGTGCAACAAGCGGTGCAACAAGCTGCACTTTTTTTTCATTTTTTTTTTTAAATCTTGAGTTTGCATGCGAATTTTTCAAAAACAATTGACATAAATAATTTAATTTAAATTTAGGATTAAAGAACAGGTTTCTGGCTTTCAAAACCGGTATAGTACTTAATTTTAAGTATTGCCGTTGTTTTTTAATAACTTTTTTTCATTTTAAGTAATTTTTTTCTAAAACGCATTCATCAGGGGAATCGCAGGTTCGAAGCTACAATCAGCAGTAAGTATGACCGGCAAAAGAAACCTTACTGAAGCACCTACCTTAGATTTGATGATGGAAGCAGCAAATCAGGGTTCCAAGGGAATACATTCCGTCAGGGAAGTAGCGTCTGGTGAATGTTCCTGCGCAAGATTAAGTACCTAACTACGAAATACTCCGCGGGAGAGACGAAGGATGAGCTGCTGCAACTGCTATAAAGTAGGACATCTTCAATAGCACTGTAAAGAACCCGTACGGGCCGTTACTGGAGTAACAAATAAATAGAAGAGAAAACCGGCAGAAACGGCAGCCAAGAAACCGGTCAAACTTCCCGAAGCCATCAATCCGGAAATGCTTACTTCGCGGGGGCAGAAGTCGGTAGCAGTAGTCGGTGGCTCCATGGCAATCATCCAAGTCTCGCAGGAAAAACAATGCCATGAAAGTCCCCTGGCAGAAGTAGCTAGTGGTAAGGAAGCGAAGAATAGGCCGCAACTACTCAAAGAATTAGAATTGAGCCAGTTGAGGGCTGGAGTACCTCGTTCCTCCCAACGGGTAGAAAATGATTCGAACCACTATGGGCTTGGAAGGAACACGAAGAAAGACCAAGCTGGCAGTACATATCGGACCGATTCTAAACTTGTAACAAACCCTTTCACATAAAAGAGCATTTTTTTGTTTCAAAAGTAACAGTCACAGCCCTCAAGCGCCACGTCTCCCAGAGGAAGCTCGAAATGGGAATTGGTAGTCATGCGTTTTTTTTGCAATGGCTGACTTGCTCTTCCGGCATCCTACGCTTTTTCTTTTTTTCGCCAGCAATCGCAGAGAGTAACCGAGAACAGGTGTGCGCAGTAGATTTAGTAGTAAAAAATCCAAAAAATTAAGAGATTATAACAACGAAAAACTGGTGAATTAAAAAAAAAAAAATTGTTTCGGTTATTGCGCATTATCAAGCCGCCGATTTCCATTCGGGAACATTCATCCGTTTGGATGCAGGAAACCCAACCTTGGAATCCCAAATCAGGAGGCTAAAACCGTTGCAGAACAGATAGTCAACAACTGGGTGAGCGATTCAATAGGACCTTGAATGAGCATCCGTCTAAGGACATCGGCAACTAGCAGCGCGACTGGGATCGAAACGTGGTCCATAGTTCAATAGGACATACAACATCCGAGATCTTATTTGGTCAAACAGTTCGGTTGCCAAGTGAAACGAAATTCGGATACCCACCTACGGACCCCAAGGAGGTGAATGACTACATGGACGACTTTCGCAGCTGACTTGAAATTTTATGAAAACACCCGAGAAAAGATGAAGCTAGCAAGCAACCACATGAAGACTAGGTACGACATCAAAGCGAAATCTTCCGGCTTCAACGAAGGAGATCTGGTGTAGCTTGTATTATGCGTAAGAAAGGCAAATCACAAAAATTGCAACAGGATTGGGAAGGTTCCTACAAGGCGATAACTTGCATTAATGACGTTGTCTACCGGACCCAGCGTGGGGATCGAGGAAAAATTAATGTGGTCAATTTGGATTGAATGTGTCATTTCAAATGAATGACGAATTTGTTCGGGAGGAACGACTTTAGGGAGGGAGTAGTGTAATATTCGATTGAATGTGAACAGCATCATCTACATTTGAACATCAGAAGATTTCCATACTTGAATAGCAAAAGACTCAACCATCGGAGAATGAAGAATGGAAATATTTAGCGAATATTCTAGCAGAAAAGTTGCATGGAACGTTGGATGGTACAGAATATTCTCGAATGATGTCAGGGGAGTATAAATATCAGCATCCACCAAGATACGCAACTTAGTTCTAAAGTGAAATTTGAAATGTGAATTACGAATAGTGATAAGGTTTAAATAAAAGATAAAGAAAAGTAAAAGTGGTTGAGAAAAGCGATTGAATTGTAAATTGACACTGTATTGAATAAAGTGTTTGTATTGAAAGGAATAAGTTCAATCATTTATACCCACACAAACATTTTACAATATAGATAGTAAATTGAATTCCTAAAGCACTCAGTGATTTAGTACATGTCATGAGAGTATTGTAAATACTGCGAAGACCTTTTACATCTGACTTAGAGTTTAAATGGCTTGACAAATTCATCAAATGCGATTGCAGCATCATAGCAAGGCCCACTTGGAGTGAATCCTGATATCGCTTCGGCAGCTGTGCCTTTTAATGACGACAGCAAAGAATTAAATTCACCTGTTTCAGACAACTAATCATTATCACGCACTGTGGTTTTAAATAGCTCCCAGAAGGAAAGCTTTAGAATCACCAAAGAATGATTTTTATGAAAGTTTAGGTAGCTAATTTGATTTTCAAAGTTTTAGCTTTTTAAACCATTGTAGCAGCATAATTTGACAACTTAGTAACTAATTTACAAATAGTACTTAATCTAGAAAAAGGTAAAGAATGGGGGGTTAAAGCTAAATAAGTAAGAATATTGAGGTCAAAATGGCTTTCAGGATGCAAGGAATAAGAAGTAGGTAGCGGGCATATATTTGAGGTGTAGTAGTGGAGAAATAAGGAGGATTACACTTTTCAATTTTGACGGATTTCTAATAGATTTAACTTGGTTTGATAATGAGTTCCATAATCATACGGCTCATGACTCTATTGGTATGGTTATATCCAGATAAACTACAATTTATTACGTAGGCAAGGCTAGTGACTAAATTTAGAACTTGCATTTTTTTATTGTTAAGGTAGATGTTAGGCAATAGGTTTAAATTTGATTTGGTCTTGGATATTGGGATTTCTTGAGACTTGATCGGATTAAGCAGTAATCCATTAGCTTCAGAACAAGTTTGAATGAGTTTAAGATCTTCATTTATAAGAAGAGTTAATTCACCTAGTCTGGAGTGGGGCTTCGTTAGATGAAGTTGGATATCATCTGCACATAGCTGGACGGAAGCCCACTTGCACAAAGATGGGGAGGCATTTATAAATATGCAGAATTTCAACGGACCCAAAACTCTCTGAGGGGTAAATAACGTTCATCAGAGAATACCCTTTAAAATTTAAAGGAGAAAAAACTAAATTTTAAGCTTCCGATACAGGATAGAATGGTTTACCTTATCGAACGCTTTAGAAAAATCTAATACACACAGCAACGAAACATATCCCTTATCAAAAACCTGTCTGCTCTCCCCAAGTAGGTTGACCATAGTAGTAGAGTATCTGTGATTTACTATAAAACCCGATTGTTTATCACTTAGCAACTAATTGGCTGCAAAGTATTTAGTTATTTATTTTGCTATAATTTTCTCGAATGCCTTTGCCAGACATGGAAGAATGATGTTGGTGATGTTGACTTCCCTTTTTTTGCGATTGGTAAAACCTTTACAGTTTTCCACATTTGGGGAAAAGTGGAAGTTGTTATACATTAGTGCCATAATTAATTATGCCACTTATTAGTGGCATGATTAATTTTATGAAACGGATGGGAATGTTATCTCTTGAGTTGGATTTAATTGATGTTATGCACTTAAACATTTCACTTTCGCTTAATAACTGAAAGTCATCCAGTTTCGTTGGGATGTCTGCTTCTTCAATGACGGAAGGGCAATTATGAGTTGCAGAATCATCTCCCAGAAAAAGCTGTTGAGCTCATCGGGGTCGAATAGACACTTAGCATCGTTTCCCTTTTTTTTTTTAAAAAAGAACTCAACACTCAAGTGGGTATGAATACACTTATAATGCCTCAGCAAGTGTTACGTTTTTTGAAAATGGGATAGAGAGAGAAAAGAAAGATGTTTGGACTCAGTGGTTATTTCCAACATTTTATGGGTTTTATGGAGAGACTAAATTCTTAGTGGAAGTTGGCTTGTTGTTGAATTCTAGTCAACTACTATTTTATTTGATTTTTGTTCACTGAAAAAATTAATGTTTTTCGGGCGAGGCTGGGATTCGAACACCGAACCTGCCGATTTGGAAGCCAGTCTACTTTTTTTTCTTTCATCTTAAATGCATTTTTATTTTAGTTAATTAATAATTTTATTAAATAATTAATTTAGCTTCTAGTGAGAAATGTCGAAGCACAATGTTCGGTATTTCATCGGTTGCCACTGATTTCTTATTTCTAAGCGACTCGAAGATCGTTTGGAGCTCTTCCTTCGAAATGAACGGGGGTAGTACCATTTCATTGGTGATGACATTATTTGCCATATTCTCGTCACTGAACTGGGTGAAACCCGAGCTCTCGAATCGCCAGTCCACTATTTCATTTCGAAGGTAGAAATTGTGCACAAGGACTCGATTTTCCAGATCGTGGTTCGAACCAATGATGTCATTCGCCTTGTACACTTCCTGTAAAGCCGCTCCTAAACCTCTACTTTCTTCTGCGGATTCTCGATCACAAAGAAGTTGTCATCATCAATGGCCTCATTTTAATAGATGCCTGCTGCTATAAGTATGTGCTCGTTGTCCGTCGTGCGGGCGATTTTAACACACGAAAGGTCGTTTTGATTTTGCCTCCTAAAAATTTTATTTATTTGCGGAAACATATTCGGGTTGCTGGTGTTTACAGCCCGAATTTTATTGTTCCAATACAAACTTACAGAATTTCTGTAATTTTTTTTTATTAATGTTTGGAGTTTTTTGATCGACGACTTCAGTGTCATGATCTCCGGGTTATTTCTGTCAGTAAACTGTCTGTACAAGGTTTTTAGTCTCGACAGCAGTCTGCTTTTACGTCGGTGCAGTGCGTCAATAGTTGTGTTGCGGAATATGTCTTCGTTGTAAGTGTGTTGATACCGAGGTATCGTTTTGTCCATTGTTGGTTTGATTGTCTCGTCCATTAGTTTTAGATGCCTGTCAATCTCCTTGTTTGACAGATTTGTATTGGACGGTGGGTAGAGCGAATTCGAGAAGAATGCTCTCGTTAGTGTTCTGGAGAAGTGTGTCCGACGCACCCTACTGTAGTTATACGAATGCCTTTTGTTTTTTTTTTTTTTTTTTTTTTTTTTTTAGAACAATTCCGCAGTTTCGTTCGGAACGTGACTGAGACCGCAATGGTCACTGTCACACACAAAAGTACGTAGTGCCAGGTATATTCGTGTGTCGAACAGCAGGAGATCCAAATAAGACCCGTGTCTGGGAAACGACGGACTATCCGTCGCCTTAAGGCCTAGTCGATACATTATACTATGTTGATCCTACAAATTGAATAGTAGGTTCTATTATTTGGTGTATTATTTCCCCAATCTCTATGTTTGGCGTTCAATTCCAGCCTTTGGAATCGAAAAAATGTCTCGAGCTCTGAAATGAATAAGGTGGATTGAGTAGCTTTAGGTGCATAAGCAGACACACACCATGTATAACCGCTTTCCACTACGGAGAGGGATGTACATGACGCATGCTTCCAGCACCTGGAACCTACGTACGCAGTCCTTTTCTAACAAAGATCGTAACACCTCCTCCTTGAATGGAGTTGGGTCTGTTTCTCCGTACTATTTTGTATCTTCTGTGCCTCATTTTGTGTCTTTTGGTAAGCTTAGTTTCGTTAACCACAAGCACATCAGGGGCTTATTCTTTAAGAAACTTAAATAGTGCGGCTCGTCATTCGAACCTAATCAGTGAATCCACATTTACTGCAAGGACCTTCAGGGTTTTCTCCGCCATGTACGAACCCATTACGACTGGAGGTGCGTTAGGCCTGGCAGCAGCGTGTATATTTGATCTGCCAGCGTAGCCTGTTCCTGTATTTCACGCTGAAGCAGAGCCATCTGCCCCTGAATAGAGAGCAAGATAGCCAGCATGTTAGGTACAAGTTCCGGTGCCCTAAGCGCTGGGGCCTGAGGAGCTACCTTTGCTTGTTGTACCGTAGTTCCCCTACTTGCCGCCATTCGGGCGTAGGTAATTTAGGGAGTCACGGCTGGTGTTTGTACCTGCACGAGTGGACGTTTAACTTCCACTTTCTGCTGCCGAGTCAGATTTACTCTTTTGATGTATTGGAATTTGGGACAACCCCGATAATTTGCGATGTGTCCCGTGTTCCTACATAACGCGCATGAGAGTTGGCTTTTTCCTGACGCTCCGTCCTTGCCTAGAGCGCATCCCTCGAACTTGTGGTTCTTTCCGTTCTTCACGCATCGAGTCTGTATTTCGCAGTTCGACGCGGTGTGCTGGAACCTTTGGCAGCGAACACATTGTATAATGTTTTCACTCCTCTTTAATTTTTTCCAGTGTACAACCTGGTAATCTAGGATTTTAATACTCCTTAGACCATCCAGTTTGCTGTTGGGACTTAACTGAACCAGGAAGAACGGTAGTTTCCGCTTCTCCCTTTTGGCTTTAGCCTTGACAAATGGCTTGACTCCCACGAATTTGAGACCTTCGTCATCAGACACGTAAGGGTATTCGTCATGGTCTGACTCCGCTGCCGCCTTTGTTGACGTCGTTGTCGCCTCTTCCATTACTCTACTAGGCAGCTTTCCAGTAGAAGCTGATAGGGAGGGGCCCTTTACCAGATTCGGAGTTGGCTTCAACCTCCTCCTTCCCTTTTTTGCTGTATTATCAGATGACATCGTGCCATCTGCTGGTCCCGCTATTGAAATAGCGGATCGCTCATTATCACTCATCGCCGATCAAACTTTTGTGTTCACTGTACCAATTATAGTTCGTTTGATTCAACTTTTAAAAATAAAAAGTCAATACAACTTTTTCGGAAATCGAACACACGACCCCTGGTTTATCGGCCGGACACCACCAGCACTGGGCCACCGAAGCACTTTGCCAAAATATTTCTAGTACATTTTTTATGGAAGCTCGCTCATTTACTTTTTTCACTTTGAAAGCTGGAACACGTCTATTCCTCACGGAGGTCTATGAACGACTCGGAAACCAGCCTACTGCTACTGTACCAATCGTACGAAGGTTACTGCAGAGATCTTTTGCATGGAGCGAAGTACTTAGTTAATTTATCTAAGTAGAAGTTTTTCTTAGGACCCCGCGCTGTAGCAGTTGACAAATTAACCGCCGCTTTATATTTCGACCAGTTAGCAATGGATGATGTACGCTTCTATTTGCTGTATAATTTGTTCCTATTTTTAATTGAATTCACCACTTCTGGTATGTACCATGGGCATACTCTCTTCAGTATTTTAAACCTTTTTGGTTGGCACACATTGGTCAAGGAGGTGACTGAAAATATGGTGAAATGTTTTAACTTTTTCATTTTCATCCGAACAAAGGTGGCATAACTCCCAAGGGGCTGAGCAAGTCGTAATTTGGATTGTGTTGAAATCGATAAAACTAAAACCGTTAAAGATAAAAGTATCCTCAGTAGTAGTTTTGCACAAGTTCACATCATATGTGCAGAAGAGTAGATCATGATCAGAGACATTGAAAGACAATTGATCAGATAGATAGATAGATATTTTATTTCGTATATAAATTTACAATAAGTTTGCCACGCAATTTACATATAGAGATTCGATTACAATTGATCAAATAAAAGAACTAGATGACGGATTCTGGAGGAGACGATTCAACGATGAGCTTTACAGCGACATCGACCTGGTAAAACTGGCCGGGACATGTAGAGCGGATGAACACCAACACTCCAGCCCCCAGAATCTTCGACTCTAATCCGGAGGGACAACGGAGCAGGTGGCGCGCGCAAGTGGAAGAGGACCTCAAACAACTTGGAGTGCGCAACTGGAGGAAGTTAGCCAAAGACCGCGCTAATTTGAGAGGCTTATTGATTGAGGCCCCGACTGTAGCGCCGCCTAAGTAAGTAAATATAGACGATAAGAGACAATAGCTAAATCTAGAAGGCTTGGCACTCGTTTGTCGGCAAAATGTGTAGGATAAATGGTGTTCTATATCTCCATTCCTATTGAAGAACTAGATCCTTCAATTGAAAAGATAGTGAGTCGCTTATGAGTAAATTCATGTTAAAATCACTATAAATTTATATGTACTGATATAGCGCAGAGTAATTGAAAATGTGAGCAATAAAGGGTAAGAGGGAGCATCTCCTATTTTTGTTGTACACACATGAAACCATACATTTGGTGTTGCAGTCAAATATCTCAACGAAAATTTTCAATCCCATTGGTACTAGTTAATCGTTTTACATTTTAGGTTTGATTTACAATAAAACACTACTCCACCACAGGTAGTGTCGGTGAGTATATCATTCCTAAAAATTTCATAGTTAGGTATTTTGTAAATTAGATCAGGTATATTGGGCTTAAACCAAGTTTCACTTACACAGACTGCATCAACACATGAATCGGAAAAAAATACTTTAAATTATCTAATTTATAGTCATTCAAACTGCATGCATTTATACATATACGAGTAGCAGATTTTAAGTATTAGTAGAGTTTGACATCTTGTTAGTTTATCTATGGTTTATCTATGGTCTTGGATGAAGGTTATGAGCCGACATGTTTTTAAGAGAAACGAGAGGTAGAAAATGAGGCGCGAAACAGAAAATATACCGGAGAACACTTTCGATAATGGATTGAAGAAAAAAGCCTTTTGAATAGCTTATTATATCACAGTAACCGGCAAAAAGTTTCAAATCACTTCACTTCAATACTATACATATATTACTCAGAGTTTTAATTAATGGGCTTACAAACTGTGAAGGGAAGTCGTTTATTTGCGATTGTAACACATTAGGTAAGTGTCGCTGTTGGCTACTTAGTCGTTGTTTCAATCTCGTAGTGGTACGAGTACCAACAGCTTTATCTCAATAACCGGCTGATGATTCGGATTCCTTTGATGATCTTCTGGTTTGGTTGTTTAGCGCAATTCGATTTTAGCTTTTTTTTAAATCATCATAGGTATGTAGTCTTTAAACGTTCCAAGAAAATAGAGAAATTTTCTTCAACTATGTCTCAGTCTCCGGCGTTCGCGGATGCAGGCCGGATTCGGCAGATTTTATGTATTTAAGCGAATTTTTAATAATTTTCTTAATAATATGCGTTGCTTGTTCTCGATCCGCGTGATTCGCGTTTTCCATAATTTCAATTATGTTTAACTGTTACACGTTCCTGGGTTTCGGTATCAATGTGAAAAAAGCAAAAGCACGCATTAGAATACCAGTTCAAAAAGTAATATTTACTAGTAATTTATCAATACAGTAAATCTGTGTTGTGTTTAGGAGAAAAAACTGGTGATTAACAACTGTTAGCGGGTTATTATTGGTAAAGAGTTATTGCCATAGACCCGAGAGCTAAATTTCGTATCTTACGTTGTCATGTCAAAAATTGGGTTTAGTTAGAACCAAAACGGTATGCACAAAGTCGATGAATCGGACACTTTTGATGTACACGCCACAGTTTTGCAGAAGTAAGAAAACTCTACAAAGGTAAGGTAAAATACCTACTACCTTTATTGAAAAACCTACTGCAGACAGAAATAGAGAATTCTCCGAATTTTATAGTTCTCTCAAACTCGTACTATTTACTGGAAAAAGCTTTGTGAAAATCCGTCAATGACCAGAAAGAAGTACTTTTCTGTTTCATGCAGTTAAAAGTCTGGTGGTCAACATGGACGGTCTCAAATTATTTTTCCCCGTTCTTTTGTCAGTTGGTGGAGAAAAGCCAATATGTCATGCAACTCACTGTATAACTCCTAATTTGTCCCTTCATATTTGGAAACCAATATGTTCTCTTCCAAAAACTCTTAAAACCT
The DNA here is from genome assembly GCA_963966105.1 of Volucella zonaria. Classification (NCBI taxonomy): domain Eukaryota; kingdom Metazoa; phylum Arthropoda; class Insecta; order Diptera; family Syrphidae; genus Volucella; species Volucella zonaria. The sequence continues at coordinate 36,638,041 of OZ014532.1, read as the reverse complement.
ACATGATGTTAACAGTTCCCTTCATTTGTTAGGGAACATAAAAGCAAGCCTTTCGTTTTGCTTACAGTATTCAATTTAATAATTAACACGCAAAATTTCGAACCTTCCTGTATAATTATTTTGCTATACCACATAACATAATCATAATCCTAAGGTTCTACATCCCAACGTGAGATTTGAGTTGTTTTATGAATCGGAGTGAGTCAATTATGACTAAAACCCTTTAAGTGCACTGACGAATACCAGAGTTTCTAGTTTATAAGAATGGTATTTAAATAATTCCTCATCATAACAATTTTATTAATTTCAATATTTAATAGGCCATCAAGACAATCTGCAAGATCATAAAACAGTTTTTGATAGAACTAGAAAACTTTGATAAACTTGCGAAAATATTGTATGTGCGCAGACCCGAAAAGAGTGTACGTTTTAATATTATTGTAGTTGGAAGGGAGAAACCTGCAACAGTTCTTTAACTGCCAGCATTTGGGCTTCGACAACCTAGGTGTTCAAAGTGTACTCGTCGGTTCTATGTGCATTTAATTCTTACTACTAAATTTGAACCCGCAGTTTAACAAAATCGTTTGTAGAGTGATACATCTGAAAATACACTCACAATACAGGCTTGCTTTGCCCGTTGTATACATAAAGTATATGGTATATAAAGCTCAAGCGTTTTCTTTTCTTATCAATAAGGAAAAAATGAGACTGGTGAAGCTCTTGGTGCGTACGATTAAATAGTCATCTGTGCTAATAGTATAAACGCTTCTTCCCTTGTTCGCAAAGTGTGCAGTACGTAGGCGAGGCCAGTCTACCGATGAAGATTTTCTTCAGAGTTGGCGGCAACTGGACTCTGCTAATTTACAGCATAACTAGACATTCAAGTATGCCACAGAAGTCGTATTTACTGACTTCAATTGCCACTGCGGTTTTGAGCTTGTTTCTCAGTGTAAACGCCATCTGATTTTCTGAGTAGTTCTAGTTTGCTTATTTTGCCAATTTTGAGAATTTTTACCAGTGTACTGATTTTACCGAGTATTTATATTTTCCCATAAGGTATTTGTAGAAAGCACTCTTCAGAATCCTAATTCGCCTCTTATGATACGAGTATATTCGTTTGGGTACGAAGATTCCAATGTTCTTCCAGATTAGTCTTTTTGTTTTTAATTTTTCCATAATTTACAATCACCTAAGCGGTTTGTTACTATTGAAAGATTTGACCCCTTAAACCACTCACAATAAAAACGCATTAACGCGAAAGATTGGTCGGTTTCAGTTAGTGACGGTCGCGTTTTAGTGAGTTGTTGCTACTAGTACGCATACCACCTGGTCTACATATTTTAGGACCTATAGCTTGTTTTTGATACATTTTCCCACCGTGTCTGGCATTTTACTTACAGGTTTCGTTTAGATAGCTAGTAAATATATACCCATCACATTCTACGTTCCATGTTCTACATAATTAAAGTTCCTGATTGATGAATTCAGACGAAAAAAAAGAAAGGCAAAGGCTCTTGATACTCGTAAAAAGATGGAAATTTTTGGCAGTTTTTGTCGCTTCCCACAATAAAATTTGTCAGCTGATTACTCTTGTAGAACTCAATCGGGTATTAAGGCTTTAATTCTACAACTTCGTTTTAATGGACGAGATCCTTTGAAGTACTGGTGTTATTGTTTAATTTGCGAAATATGTACCATGAAATCTATTCACTGTTTAGTGCGTGGACTTACCAGATGGGCCATTATCAGCACAATAGAAACCACGATTCTGTTAAACTGAAGAAACCCAACAGAAAAAATTTTTTCCTAATGCTGTTATCTTAAAACTCTGAGATTTGTAAATGTTATGATATTTTTTTCACCGGGACTAAAGTGTGAGCATGGTGTGCTTGACCGTGGTTATTTTTTTTTTGTTTTTTTTTTTAAGAGAAGGATAGGATACTCCTTATACATATACTGCAAAATGAACATGGTTTTTCCTTAAATAAGCCCCAATTTGTTTTCTAAGTAAAAAGACGTGTGTTTAAGGTAAGTTGGATTTGTATTTTGACACAATTAGTTATGAAACATGACTTCATTCATCAAGACAAAACCGTTTACTACAGTGGATGCGCTGAATTCAATTGACCAATCTGCATTCTGGTGATAAGACAATTACCGAATTTCGTCTTCTAGCAACTGATATAATCCGCCAAGCTTTCCACCTTCAATTTATCCCATGAATAAATTAATCGATAGTTCGCCCAATGACATCCGGCATGAAACCACACCAAATAGTCACTTTTTCTCTTATACTGTGGTCGGAACACCTCTTGCGTTTCGCTTAACTAAATACGATAATTTTGCTTATTAAAAAATCCATTTAACACATTGAGCCCCGGTGAAATTTTTTTGTATTGCATTGTGGGACCCATTTTTTTTTAGATTTTTAAATGTAAGTGATCTTTTTGTAGTTAACAGGCATTTTATATATAAATTCTATGTGTTTTGCTGTATAAAAATGTGAACTTATAAAAATGACTACCGGTGGGCACGTGGTCCCAGGGTGTAAATTTGCTTCGTGGGACAGCGTGGCCACCCGTGGACACTTTATATTTTGACATTCCTAAAGAAATGTTGCTTAATTCTCAGTTAATAGAATGGCAAGGTGCTTAAATCAAGCAGAATTGGAGAGAGTACTTGAAGATTTGAGTGACTCAGAAAGTGAAAAATGCCTCGGACTTTAATTTTCTGACAATTCTTTTGATGACCTCAATTATCTTACAGAGGAAGAAAGTTTAAGTAGCGCAGTTTCCAGGAAAGATGACTTTCTTGAAGATGACGTTTTGGAAGGTGAATTTGAAAGAAATTCAGGTAGACCAGGAAATTCAAACATTTTTAGGTTTAATTTTGTGGATGGGCCTTGTTCGTTTGCCCCAATTGAGAGACTATTGGTCAAGAAGTTAACTTTACGAAAACAAAATGTCAAAAATTATGAGCCGAAACCGCTTCGAAATGTTACTTACTTAGTATGCTTCACCTTGCGGATGATAGTATCGAAAGATAGGATTGCTTCTCAAAAATTACGGAGCCGGTAATATATCTGGAATTGAAATTCAAAGAAGCCTGTACTCCGGAAGAAGAAATTTGCTTTGTAATGTCGCATTTCGAGGTCGATTTTACTTTTTTTAATACCATACATCCCAAACAAAAGACAGATGCGGTGTAAAACTATTCAAACTATGTGCCATACGGGAAAAGAAAGGGCAGGTAGCCCATCGGTATCAGAAAAGGTCGTTATGGAACTGATGGAACGTCTTTTGGACTGCGGAAGGACATTATACAGTCATAACTGGAACACAAGTGCTTCCTTGGCTGAAGCTTTGCTGAGAAGACGAACACATTTGGTAGGCACTCTACGAATGAACCGAAGAAAAAATCCCCCTAATGTCATCAAATCGAAGCTCCAGAAAGCTGAGCAAAATTAAGCTCCAATTATTGTTCTGAAGTGGAAGGATAAAAGGGATATTCTTATGCTGAGTACCAAACATGACAGCTCAATGCAGCCCATTGCAAGCGGAAGAAAAGTTACAAATAAGCCTAATATGGTGGTTGATTACAATAAAGGAAAAGCGTTCATAAATCTGTCTGACCAAATGTCTGCCTACTCACCATGTGTTCGACGTACACTAAAATGTTATAAAAGGGTAGTATTTCAACTATTGACTGCAGCCACTATTGTAAACGCCTTATTTATAAAAACTGCGAAGAAAGAGGAAAGCGCTAATATCTCCCCCATCTTCCTCAGCAACAAAGCGAAAGCACTACCTTTAAGAAGTACCTGGGCAGAAAAGATTTGCTCGGAAAAGATGCACAATGTGTTATAACAACATGCCAGAAGAACAACGTAGTAAAAGAAAGAAAGCTAAAAGAGTGAATACTATTTGTGATCAACGCAATTTTCCAATGTGTATTTCTTGCTTCCAGGCAGCACATAAATGAAACAAACTCTAATTGAATTGTTTTATTTTTTTCTTTAATTATTAATTTATTTTTTATTTTCAAGTTTGATAAATGAAATTCTTTTGAATTGTTAATGTTTTTTATTTGTTTCTAAGTTATACTATCAAATAAAAGAAAAATTTAATACTACACATTCAAAACCGCTAATTTTTTATCAAAACACGCACATTTACTAAGCCCGACATATTTTTTAGTACACCAGAGGACCGACAACTGGTTTGGCATAAACTGGTGTCCACCAGTAGACACACAGAGCTGAAGCCATTTACCACGTGTACAACCGGTGGACACCACGGTCCATTTAAAAAGGCAAAAATGTACCACCAGTGGTCACACGGGGCTAAACGTGTTAAACAAACATGTGCTTTGTAATTGAGGATAATTTTTCGGTGAAAATCTGCATCTTCTTTCATATTTAATAGAATATTTAATAATATATTTATAATCAGCGAAAGTTCGGCGTGCAAGTTTATAAAGATTATTTGGCTTTAGCCAATACGATCTTTTACGGATGTATAACTAAGACCTTTCGCAAAATACGGCACAAGGACGTTCGAGAGATCCCCAGCGCTTGGGAACGGCGAGGAATCGATTTATTACGGTCTCGGTTTACCATATCGCGAACATCCACAATATTCTCTACATTTCTGGAGTTTTGTTGTCTTACTGACGCAACACTATGGAGTGAATAAGCCTATTTAAAATTTTTCAATAAACACATAGGCAGTCTAAGGCCGTTACTAGATTTCGGTTCAAAATTTTTAAATTGCAGTGTCAGCAACCTACTAGCCGGTCAAGTCAAAAAGAAATTCTTATTCGTTTTCACATACAACATATATACCTGAACTTAATTTCACCCAGGTGTTTGTTCGGAGTCCAGAGTGTCCAACTTCATATAAGAATGTGAAAATACTATAAAAGATCCCTGAAATGTTTTTAAATGCTTTTGGAGATATACGAGTATTAAACAAAATCCAAATTACTTAAAAAAACAACATATTACAATGCAATGCATTACATTCAAATGCTAATTTGAAAAAAAGATGGAAATTAAAGATTTTGCGAAATTGTGAAGATAATCTTATAAATAAATGTGTAATAAAGCCATCAACGGTAAACTCCGTAAGTTACTTACTTTAACTGTAAACACAAATTCAAAGGTTCAGTTTAAGTGTATAACGGAGATAAGCTTGGAGGTGTTAACAATAAGTAATGGAATTGTAAATTAGTTCTGTCTACTTTGAAAAAGGAATCATCCACCTGTAACGCCTACATTTTCATGATATGAATCTGCACTTTTTCTATATCCCCTCTTCCCTTAAGTTCCATCATTTCTGAATGAGAAAATTACACTTGGAAATACACAAAAAGACCTACGCCATGTTTGACACAATAGCAAAACATTTTCCATGGCCCTAGAAGTACTCGTATTTCTATATGTTTTCTGCAGATTTTTTTTCTGAAATAGGTACACATGAATATGCGAATATATGTATGAATTGTATTGTTGTCTCTCACTCTGTTGAATCTATTAGAAACTCATGGTATATTTAACTAGAAAATTTGTTTCGGAAGAAAGAAAAACACATAACTAAATAAAAACAGAACGGATATTCTACTGCGGATAGATGTCTTTTTTTAACAACATCCATTTCAATAGACAGCTTCGGTAATAACTTTCACTTTGTATGTCTTTTAAATAAATAAAGACTAAAGAAAAAAAATTCTATCAAAACTTTAAGTATCTTAAAGTTCGATTGTTTTAATTCAAATCAGCTTCCTTCAACAGTGTAATATCTGTGAAAAAAGTACATTTTTGAAAGTACGTTGTTTGTGTGTATCACATCTTGTAAAGAATACTGAAAGATTACTGCCAGCCAAATCTGTTTTGAATGATTTACGAGGGGATTTAAAGTGACAACTACTTTTGTTTTTCGATTTCCTTTGGGCTCTACATGAAGATCTAAATGTAACTACTTGTGGAAGTTTTCAAAACAGCTTTGTACCATTAATATATGTAGTTATTCTCGTTAAATGCTTTTTACTTTTGTCAACAGTATCTTGAAATTATATTGACTCTGCTGAATGCATTGCAATACATACTCGTATAAAAGCACATACTGACAAATTTGCAAATTTCAATTGCTAGTAAGTGCAGTGATTAAAATAAAATATTTATGCGAATATCGCTTAACAATTCCTGATTCTGATATTTTTTCCTGCTTTGACAAGTTGAAAATAATGAGCTTGGGAAAAAAATTACAAAAGGAAAGAGTTATTTATTGTACATGTTTTCTGAAAGATAAAGTAACAAAGTTGAAACTTTATATTTTTCAAAAGTATTAATATACCTTTGATTTCAAATAACATTTTATAAAATGATGCTAGATGAAAAACACTCTTTATTTCAGATTGATGAAACTGAAATTAAAATATCACAGCAAACGCAAAACTGCTGGCTAACAACTCTCATATAATAAAAATGTGGCGAGCAAATGGGGTTTTTCGCAGACTGAATATACATATATGTATATATGTACATATGTGAAAATGCATTCAATAATTTTAGAGGAAATTTACTTATAAGCCATTGATCTCATTTTTTGACGTATTAATTAAGTTATAGACCCAATACAATTCATACAGTACGTTTTTCTTACCCCGCCTTTAGACCGTGAGGTTTGGCAATCGAATGAGGAAGGCTCCGACTCTTTTCTCCTTTGACCGTGTTGTGACCAACAATGTCACACAAAAAAATATTCATTGCCGTGTGTTACACATGGGTCTCAAATGACACAACGCTGCGCTGTAGTGTCACACGCAAATTGTAATTCTCAAACCTTTTCGAATAAGTGACACATGTGCAGCGTACGATACAATTTTTTATATTTTGTATGTAAGAGTTCGCACAATAATTTTTGTAAAATAAGCATAACTTTAGTATATAAGTTAAAGTAAGGAAATAAAGTTTCTTGAGTTGTTAATCACTTACAGAAATATGGAGTTGTTATTTCCCCCCACCAGCGGTAAGGAATAGCAAATCTGCATTGATCCTTCGACAGTGATAAAACCATCGAGATTTAGCGTTACCAAGGCTACTAACATTGGAATATTAAAAACAAAAAATCTTTATAGCGTTACCAAGGCTACTGATATTGGTAAATTATAATTAACAACTAAAGTGTTGGTTAAACAAATTTTTTTTAAAGTCTAAGACAAAATCAATGTGTCGGGTGAGACAGATGTGTTTGTCATCGTTGCAAGACAGAAAGCGCTAGTAGAAGAACTAGAGAAGGCAACAATAAACTTTAAAAAGATAGTGCTTCTAGAAAGACACAGCACAAGCCGGAGCGTTTGGAGAGAATAAACGCATTATGGGCCGAGTTTCGTAACAACCATGAAACTATAAAAGACACAGTCAAACCGGACACACCATATGTATATGCAGAGAAATACATATGGAAGAGTGGAGGAGATGTATATAAAAGTAAGACGGAGATATGGAATCGGCGAAAGTATTCACGTCTAAGGACATCAGCCTCCAATCGCAAAGGGTCAGAAAACTTTACGTGAAAATTGAAGCAATAATCGGTAACATGGGAAAGTTCGAACAAACTTTCGCTGGATATTCGAAGGAAGCATACGAATTCAACAAAAAAATTTGTTAGAGCAACTTCGCAATTTGAATGAGCTTCATGAAGTTTATGGCCAATGCAGTCAGCATACTATATATCAATATTATATTAAAAGAGACATAAATCAATGTCTCCATCGGATGTAGTCTACTCTCGCCATGGAAAATAAATTCAATACTGGGATGGAATCTAGCGCAAGCCTGCCTCCATTACAGTTACCAACATTTCTCGGAAATTATCTGGAGTAGAGTTTCCTTAACCATAACTGAAAAAATAAAATATTTGAAGACCCATTTGTAAGAAGAACCACTTCAATTAACCCCAAATTTAACAATTTCAAGTGCCAACTACTACTGTGCTTGAGAGACCCTTAAATCGAGGCACGGTAACGAGCAAAAAATCGTGTCGATGTACGTTGACAAAATGTTGAGATCATATGCAAACCAGTCAAAATCAATTGCAATTAAATCAGTTTTGGATACCATTAAGGAAGGATTATCAGCTTTAAAAATCTGGGCTTCGATACATCCTCTTGGGGTCTTATCATTGTGCATTTAATAACGAAATCATTAGATCAAGAAAGACGAGCAATGTCTCACGGAACCAAATAAGATGCCAACCTTGAAATCATAACTAAACTTCTTAGTAAAAGATATCAAGCCCTAGAAATGCAATTACCTGCTAAGAAAAAGGAAAATAAGTGAGTAGAGAATTCGAAACATCCAGTGCATAACTTCCTTGTTACTTTAAAAACAATGGAGTGCGTAATTTGTAAAGGCGATCACGCAGTATACATATGCCCAAAATTCACGAATAGCACACCAAAGCAACGGCTTAAATTTATCAAGCACGCCAAGCTGTGTATAAATTGTCTACCACATTGATAAGGAAACCCGGTGCTATAGCAAACGAAATTGCAAGATTTACAATAAAAAGCACCATTCATTACTCCACATGGAATGGCAAGAAAGAATTCCACAGCTTAAGCGAATGGAACAACCAAGCTGTTCAAAATCTACTGAACATGTGATCCACGGCGAGTAGAACCAAAATGTATTACTTACGACTGCAATTATTAACATAAGCTGCAGTGATTCTTTTGGCAACACTGTTAATGTACGAGCGCTCATTGATCCCGGCTCTTTAGCTTCCCTTATCAAGAAACAAAGGGTCTAGACGGAGTTACTCGTGGAGACGGTGTTGCGTTACTTTCATCCATCTTGGGATCCTAATGTCCTCCAGAGTCACAAGATTGTCCTTAATTTTGTTCCACTGACTTCCCAATTCAGCTGAAAGCCGTTCATCCCATTCCACATCCGATTACCAAATTTGTTGCATTAGAATTTTTGCACTTTCTATCACTGGTACTAGCCAGCCAAGTGTGTCATATATGTCTTAATTGCCAAATACGGTACAGACGCAGTTCCATACATGACTGTTGTCGGTTTACATTCTTTTATGGATTGGTCGGTGGAACTTCGCCATACAATTCGCTGATAATCTTGGTGATCCTCTGTTGCATGATTTGACGATACATCTTCCCAATATCTGCTGTAAAGACATACTTACATCGGATCAGCATCTTTGTGATGCCTTCTTGAAGCTTGGGGCTAACTGATTGAAACTAACGCCAGTCAAAGTTTTCACAGATCCATCGAATACTATGGGTAACTTTGTAGTAGTGCTCTCAGGTTTTAGGACAGCATGATGGGGCATGCCCATGCCCACACGACCATGTGCCCAAGCTTCTGAAATTCGTTAATGACATTCGTATATTCATTTTTTAGCTGCAAATTGTTGTTCAGACTCGCATCCAGCTGACGAAATCTTGCGACGGCCCTGTTCTTCGAGTCTCCCAATGTTAATAGATGTTTGTTGGTTGAATGGAATCTTCACCACGTATCTTCCGTCGGGTCGTCGATAATGTTTTCTTATATATTGTATATCTTTACATTCCTTGTCACATGACTTGAAGTATTTCAGTGCCGCAACCTCTTCCAGCTCCCAGAATTCTTCCAACTGTCGAAATTGTCGTATAATCAGCGCGCGCTCAAGAGCTTTTTGTACCCTTAAAATGTTCGTACACAGCGCTTGCGAAGGAAATTTAGGGAGGAAGAAAAGACAGGTACCGATGTACATTGTTTTTAAATGTTTGTAAATTATAACGATCAGGAAACAAAGAGATCGGCAGGGCATTTCATAAGCGAGTTGTACGGCTTAGGAACGATTCACGATATTTTAGAGTACGTCCGAAAATGGGCTTGAGGGTATACTGATGAGCATTCATAGCGAGACGGGTGTTACGGTAGAAAGTTTGAATGGGCGGAATGCTACTGGCGATTTCAATGGACAACTGGTGGTGGAAATAGCGATAAAACAAAGTGAGACAGAGGACATTACGTCGGTGTTCGAGGGTGTCAATTGATTGACTGATATTAGTATCACCAATGAGTTTTATCGCACGGTTTTGAATCCTATCTAGCAGGTACAGAGATGTTTTAGGATCACCTGACCAGATGTGGGCATTGTACTCCAGTTTTGGATGAATGCCTTTTATATTGTGGCCAGATCAGAGGGTGTAAAATATTTCTTACATCGCTTGAGGAGACCTAGACATTTCGCAGCATTTTTGGCGACATCGAATATGTGGTCATTCCAATGTAAGTTGTCACTGACACACATACCGAGAATTCAAAGTATATCGGTTTCGACGATGCAAGTGCCATCCATAGATAATGGCTGGGTGTTTAAATTTCGCTTCAACGACAGCAGACAGCATTAAATTCTACTCTGTTAGTGGTTCCCCAATTAGTTATGCTGTTAATATCAGAATTTAATGAGCTTAATATACGCTGCCGTTCCAGTTCTACAGCCGTCAGCAAAGGAATATATTGGATTAGAAGTATCAGACAAGAGATCGTTGATGAAAATTAAAAAGAGTGTACTTAAACACATACATTGTGCAAATGTGTAAGGTGCAGTGTTGAAGTGAATATCGTACATGGTCTTCTATAAATTTCAATTATATACATGCGCATTCAATGACAATCAACCGGCAACTTTTTAGTTTCTTTGCTAATTTGTGTCTATGATTCTACAAAATTTATAGAGTAATAAACTGCTCATCGAAAATAAATAACATGTAAGTTTTTTCAGCAAATTATACCATCCATAAAATTCAAATATCATTTACTTACATATATTTATGTACGAAACGTTTTCCAAAAGAGTGTAGAAACGATACTATCAATAATATCGATGGTTATCCATTGTATCGTGGTAGAGACACAGACAATGGTGACCAATCATATCAATTGCTTATGCTAAACGGTGTAATGGTAGACATTGACAATCGCTGACATTGACAGTACAAGGCACGTATAAGCGTTGAGTTTTGCAGTTCGGTGAGGTCCATCAATTACATTTGCAAATACGTTCATAAGGCCAGCGATATAGATGAATTTACCGTTCGACGAAATAACACGTTATCAAATCCGATACATTAGCAGCAATCAAGCAGTTTGGCGCATTTTAAGCTTTCCCATACACGAAAGAGACCCCGCTGTTATACATTTGGCAGTGGACCTTGAAAATGAACAGCGACTTTATTTCACAGAAGATACTGCTCTATAATGAGCATTAACTGCCCCAAAAACCACAGTAACTGAATTTTTTCAACTATGCAAACAACCAGATATTTTCGGCTAATTCACAAAGTCATTAATATATATTGATGTGCCACGATTTTTCACGTGGAACAAACAGTCAAAAACGTGGGATCCACGAAAATGAGGCATTCCAGTCCAAGGATACGACGGCATATTTATAGCAAATACGTTAAGCCGATTATACGCAGTTCATCCAAAACAACGCGAATGCTACTTCTTGCGTTTGTTGTTGGTTAACGTTCCTGAACCGACGTCCTTCCAATACTTGCGAATAGTTAATGGTAAATATTTTTACGATACGATACGCACCACGATGCGTGTCGCGAATTGCATTTGCTGGAAGATGACAACCACTAGGATCTCACACTTGCTCCTATTCTCTGGGACAAATATAAAGATTCCATGAGCGACGACATTCTACATCAGATTCGGACCGCCAATCAATATCACAATATTAATTTTACACCGGAAATATATAATGAAGCGTTAATAAAGATTGAGGATATTTGCTTTCCCATTTCGAATATGCCACCTATTCATTTCGGTATGGCGTCGCCTAACCGCCCAGCAACTGACATCACGAACAGCGATGTTTAGCGCGAACAGCAGTTCGATGCGGTCTCTTTGACTGCTTTTGTTGTAAATAATGAGCAACTGTCAACTGCTGAACAAAAGGATATACATATAGTATACGATCGAATTAATTTGTCACTTACCGCACAACAATGTGGATTCTTCTTTTTTGGACGCCTGGCGGCACTGGCAAAACATTCCTCATCTCACTGACGCTTGCGCCCATTCGATCACAAAATCATATTGAGGATGCAATTGCTTCATCTGGTATTGCAGCAACGTTGTTTGATGGTGGACGATCTATATACTCAGCACTCAAATTGCCATTGAATGTCCACACAAATCAGAAAGCAATGTGCAACATAAAGAAGCATTCCGGCATAGCTAAAGTTTTGAAAAAATTCACAATTATTATCTGGGATTAATGCACCATGACCCACAAGCATTCACTTGAAACTCTAGATAGAACAATGAAAGATCTCAACAATAATACCGGACTTTTCAGTGGCGCTCTACAGCCGCTGCCGGGTGATTTTAGACAAACTTTACCCGTTATCCCACGCGGTACATATGCGGACGAAATTAACGCTTGTTTAAAACAATCATACCTATGGCGAAATGCCAAAACATTTCGCCTTAACATAAATATGCGTGTTCAACTGCCAAACGTACATTCCATTGGCATTGTAATTCTCCGAACATTTATTCAACATTGGCAATGATAACATTCCGTTCCATGGAAATACACAATACATAAAATTGCCAGACAATTTTTGCAACATGCTATCCACGAAAGATGCTTTGGTTGAATGAATATACCCAAATTTGCGCGCTAATTACATTAATTATGCGCGGCTACGTAAACGAGCTATTTTGGCCATAAAAAATATCAATCTTCACACTATAAATTGCAAAATACAACAGTCATTGCCTGGCGATGAGATGTCAGTCAAATCGATCGACACGAAGATCGATCCTGACGAAGCAGTCAACTATCCTCCTGAATTCACCGAGAATGCCACCACATAACTTGAGATTAAAAATTGTTTCACCAATCATTTTGCTTCGGAGTTTAAATGCACCTAAGATAAGCAGTAGTACACGATTGGTGATAAAAGAAATCATGGGCAATGTTCTTCAAGCTATAATTTTAAACGGCAGGTTTCAAGGTGAAGTGGTTCTCCTGCTACGGATCCCGATGATCCCTTCAGACTCGCCTATTCCATTCAGACACCTCCAATTTCTAATTCGGCATTTGGCATTTCCAATGACTATGTATTAATAAGTCACAAGACCAAACAATGTCCATTTGTGGGTTGGATCTAGAAAATCCGTGTTTCTCACATGGCCAGTTATATGTTCTGTGTTCTCGTGTTGGGAAACCATCAAGTTTGTTCATTTATACACCTCAGGGATTGACGAAAAACATTGTTCATCAAATCGCATTATGATAAAAAATAAACAAACTTCATTTCGTTTAGTATTAAGGTTCAAAAATAGAGTAAAACCTGACAAATTGGACCACCCTTGGGACCGAAGAAAAGTGGTCCAATTAGTAGGTGGTCTGATTGTAGAGGTTCCTTTTTAATTGGATCGGCCCACTTACAAAGGTTTTTCCCCCTATCCGTCAAGAAGTATTATACATACGAGTATGTATATATACATAAAAAACGACTGCCAGTTCATATGTTATACCTATAAATTTCCAGAAAATATATTTGAATTTAACTTGATTAAGAATTAAAAGAGAGGTAATTGTTTTAATATGTATGCATGTACTGTACATACATATTTAATTTAATTTTTTTGTTAAACAAATTTTGATTATGTACATATGTATGTAGATAGTTACATTGCATATATGGGTACATATGTACATATGTACATACATATTTGCATTTATTTTACATCTTAATCTGTCTTAGAAAAAAAATCTATAATTTTTTTCTGAACCACAGCTGTATCCTTAAACTTGTCAATAATTTTTAAGAACAACTATTTAAACATGTCCATATTTCGACGAAACCATTTTCGCATGAAAAATCCTTCAAAATGATTAAATGCGAAAAGGCCTCTTTGTGTGATCTTGAAGGACCTGGAACAGGTTCAATTTCTCCCTCTGAAGAAGAATCGGTAGAGGTATGTCCCTCATCAGTATCAGAAGGTGCTGGTTGAATGGAGTTTAAAAATTCATTTTCCCAATTTTCCCACCAGTCATTAGATGTCGCAACATTATCGTCCATAGTCAAGAAATGTTCTCGCACCGTAGGTTCGGGTAGTATCTCCTCAGCAACCATATTGTTGTTCCTCGAAAAACCCACATTTTTTAAAGCAATTTGAAGTGGTTATTAGAGTAACGTCTTCCCATGCATTTATTTAGCCAGCTGCAAGCGTCCAACACATTAATTTTAGCTGATAATTCCGATATGTTATTGGCCTCGTCTATACATAAAATCAGTGCTGCATAAGGTATTTTCTATAATGGGTCTACAAACTTTTTATGATACCTTGATCAAGTGGCTGTAGATGCAAAGTTGTATTTGCAGGAAAAGACTTCAGCTCGATGTTTTTTAATCGACATACAACATGTAACGGCGCATTATCTACATTTTTTTGTCAAAAATGGTTAGCCAGTCTTGAAACAAAGTGGAGTTTATCCAAGCCTTCTTGTTGCTCCTCAAGGTTGTTCCCAATGTTTTTCCGATATTTGTATTTTTAAAAGCTCTGGGTTTAGTAGCTCTTCCTGTTGGTTAAGGAACGCATTCGCTAACTGAAATTATAAAAATTGATCACACAAAATTAAATTACCAATGACCATTACTGGTTCTTTTTCTCCGACTACGCTTAGAATTTTAAACACAATGTTATGTCGCTTCTTAAATGCCTCAAGCCATCCATTAGAAGTAGTAAAATTTTCAGTTTTAAGATTTGTTGCTATAGCCAGTGCTTTTGCTTAGAGAATTATACCAGATATTGGCACATTCTTTTGCCTAGTTAAGCAAATCCATTTTGATGTCAAAACATCACTTTCGGCAAAAGATACACATGATTTAATACCTTTTCTTTTCAAGCCAACAAATTTTTCAAATGATAATTTGATGTTCTCCTTCGCGCTCAAAATTCTTTGGATTTGAGGTTTGCTGCAATTAAATTTCTTTACAAGGTCTCTTTGAGACAAATGTTCATCTTCGAAACACTTTATAACTTCAACCTTTTTTTCCAGATCAAGCTCACTGTAATTTCGTTTACTCATTTTACTTTAACTTTTTTAAAAACGTGATACGTTTTGATTGAAAATCAAAAACAATCACTTTTAACAAATCAATTGCACTGGTTGAAGAACCTCTACCTATAACCAACATAAAAAATTCAAATAGTTGCATTTGCCAACTAACGAAAACTAAACTTAGGGAAATCCCCAAATATGTAAAACAAAACACACACACGAACCTCGTAAAAATCGACAAATCCCACATATGTACATACATATTTCGTATTCCCTACACTTGGTCCAATTAGACTGGTAAATATATTAAGCAACGCATGTTATTTTAGTGGTTCATGGTCCGAGTAGCCGATGTCCCGATTATACTCGTAGAGTGAAATTTATATGAAAAATAGCAGGGAATGCATAACATGAGGTCCGAATAGGAGGTGGTCTGATTACAGAGTGTCCCGATTAGCAGGTTTTACTGTATTTCGAAACTGTACTTTTTTTACTTTAATAAAAATATGAATATCATAAAAATGAGTACAGTATTTACTTTATTTGCTATTATTTAATCAAAATGAAAATCGTCCAAATTTGCATCACATGCCGTTGGTAAGGCGTCACATTCCTCTGCTACTCGCAGTCCATCTGTGATGTACCTATACATATGGTTCAGTAGATCCACAGTATAGAAGCCAAGGTTCGAACAAGATAACGTCTGTCGGGTCAGCTAGTTATTATTATATTATTGCACAATCTATCAAACGGAGAAAAGCGAATAAAACATTATAACATATATAATTTTCTTTTTTTCCCGGTTTTTTCTATATTTCGTAACAGTATACCACCTTTATCCGGAATTTATTCAGAAAACAAAAAATACAAGTTTATTCATCTAAATCAACATTTATTGTCCCCTTCAAAGTAATCCCCATCGACTGCAACACACTTATGCCAGCGCTTCATCCAATCCTCGAAGCATTTTTTATGTTCGGTTGTACGAGTAATCCATGAAAACCGTGAGCATTGCCTTCTTTTTTGACTGAAAACGACGTGGTTTTTTTGGTCTCGGCTCATTTGGTGAACGCCATTCACTTGCATGATGTCTGGATTGCGTGTCGTACTCATAAACCCACGTCTCGTATCCAGTAATGATCCTTTTGATGAATGTGGGATCGGATTCAGCCTCGCAAATCATCTCTTTTGCGACGTCAACACGGTCTCTTTTTTGCATAAAATTGAGGTCTTTTGGCACCAACTGTGCTGCTACACGACGGAAACCCAAATCATTAACCAAAATGTCTTGGACGGATCCATAGGCAATGTTCAAGTCCTTCGCTATCTCTCTGATGGTTAATTTGCGGTTATTGACCAACATTTCTTTTACTTCATCAATGTTTTCGACGGTTTTCGATGTCGATGGTCTGCCACTGCGTTCATCGTCTTCGATTGACTCACGATCACTTTTGAACCACTCGTGCCACTGGTAACCGACCGTTTTCTTTAGAGAATAAAAGTTCGTTGTTGCAAATTTAAATCCATTTCTAAAATCGTAAAAAATCGCCAACACACACAGAGATAGATGTACTCTTGGCTACATATTGTAACTCAACAATAGATTTACCAACTTAATAAAAAAACAGAACTCAAATCGGAACAATGGGAGCGCCACACGGTGGTATCCCCCGGGAACTTTTTGATCAAGGTGGTATTTCACAAAATCGACGTACATATGTCTGTCCTTGTCTTTATGTGTGTTATTCTAGACCAATTATAAAAGCAATTAAGCTAATTTTCATGGTGTTCTCATGGAAAGTTAGTTGGACAGTGCTTGATTTTTAAGAAATAAAGAACTCTCATAACTCAACCACCTTTTATTTCATAAGTTTTACGTGGGCGGAGTTGCGTGTAAAAGGTATTCAGAAATAAAAAAAAATAATTATGCTATGATATTAAGTTCAATCGGTTGCAATTATTGTTGCTGATGAAGCAGATAAAAAGAATTTATGTTTATTCATGAATTGTGTAGCATCTTATTCAATTATTTCGCATACCTTGTGAACAATTAATCTTTGTTTGAATCTTGGGATGTGGAAATTGTTTCATCGAG
This sequence comes from Volucella zonaria, assembly GCA_963966105.1. Lineage (NCBI taxonomy): Eukaryota > Metazoa > Arthropoda > Insecta > Diptera > Syrphidae > Volucella > Volucella zonaria. The sequence goes on along the minus strand of OZ014532.1, from coordinate 36,620,842 downwards.
AAACAATCCAAAAGAAGTTGCGAAATTTTCACCTTCGGTGATGCTTTGTGACCGCCAGCACACAGGAGTAAATATTTTATTTTTATGTAGCATTTTTTTTTCTCCGTGTCTATATGTCATTTGGTAGTTACTTCACGGAGCAATTTTACTTTGCAGGCGTAGTTGGCACTCACATCTAAATTGTGTCCTAAATACATCTTACGAGTAGGAAAATTCGCGAAACAATAACGATTAAGGTTAATATTCAAGAGATTTGATTGACAGTCGTCTAAGTTTTAAAAATCACCTAGACAATATATGTGAGAATTAATCGAAAACTGTAAGGGCACATACAAGGCTGGTGAGTTATATCAGAGGCCCACAACAGAATAAAAGACTCCTTGATGGTGCTGGTAGTTCTATGCTCATGTACGCAGTTGAAATATGATCAGGTATCGCAAAGATAAAATCTTACGTGTGGGGAGTCAAATCCATCCACCAACTTAACACACTTAGAGTCGCCAGTGAGTTTTGAACTTCTTCGCATGTTGTTATACTCATGGTAGTCGACATAATTGCTAAATAAACGGTAATACTCAAAAGCGAACGAGTCCAAAATGAGCAAGTAAGCGATGAAAGAAGACAATAACAAAAAGTACGTAGTATCGCAAGCTGGCTATTGTTCTTGCAATCCTTATAAGGGAGATCACATCGATTTATACCAGTGATCGTCGTATGTATTAAACGGAATCTACTCGAAACAAACTTCCATTTGATCCAGTTCTTGAGGGAGCATGGCAGCTTCAGAGAGTATCTGTTCAAACGCAAACATCAGAACATCGCAAACTGTCCATGTTGCTGCACCACAGACTAGAATTCGCATCCAAAATTTAAAGATTGGACTCCCAAGTCCTGATAAAACCAAAGTCCGAAATAAAATCTAACAGAAACAGGAGAACTTCTTGAAATCAAATCCAATTTTATTTTCTGCGAAATATGAGGATTGTTTTTTCTTTACTTTATTTTACAATTAGTATTTTACAACTTACACTTGTTAGGAACACAAAAATTAAGCTGATAAATTTTTCACGCGGTTTTCTTTATTCTGTAGTGCCGTATACTTAACGTATTTTCTTTTCTGATAAAAAGAGACGAAACTATTTTCACATTATGTCAATCAACATATCAAAGTTGCCACTTTAAAATAATTATGGAATAATTTAAAAGGGCTTGATCACAGTTCATATTGCCAAACTGTTTCGGAAACATGTATTTTTTCATAGCCCACTGTTTGAAAGCGAGGAAATAGCCTTACGGGAATAAATTGAAGAATGGCACACTCCCGATAATATCATTTCGCATATTCTTCAAACTCTTTTTTTTTAAGAACTTGTGCCTCAAGTGGGTATGAGGCACTGAAAGTGCCTGACCACGTGTTAAGTTGTTAGGAAAATGGGACAGAAGAGAAATGTAAGAATGACGGTCAGACGGAACATCAATGCAGAAAATCCCACATTATTATGTGGGAATGAACTTTAATGTTTAATCCGAAATTTCCAGCGGACAGATTCTCAAAACTTTAGTATTAAAGAAGGTATATCAAATCATTTATTTTATCAGATGTGTTTTTCAAATTTCAATTTCAACTTTATCCTCAAATGTTTTCGAAAGGGGTTTTCCAATGAGGTTCCGCAGTACAGGGACTTCCGAAATTTGACAATTAATAGCAGCCATATTGTTGAAGCTACATCTGTCAAATTGGCTGCCATTTATTCAGCCATGGACAGACATAGCGTTCAACAACACGTCCAAATGATAAAATTCTTTTATCAAAATGGCGCACTTCGCCCATTTTATGGTCGCCATAATAGACCTACCGAGGGGACTATTCGCAGTGTGGTGGATAAATTTAAGTCCACTGGTTCAGTAAATGGTAAACCAACACCCGTACGTCGACGAAACGCAAGATTTGCCGAAAACATCACCGCTGTCCGTGACAGTGTGCAGGAGAATCCGAGACAATCGATTTCGCGTCGCTCACAAGAACTCGGCCTTTCGCAGACCATAACTTGGCGAATTTTACATCGCGACTTTCCCGAAGGAAAGGGAAACGACCATAGACAACGACGTGAGTTCGCTGAATGGGCTCTGGAGCAGTTGGAAACTGCAGTTGGGTGGCCGTGGCTCAAGTGGTAGTGGACTGGCTTCCAAATCGGAAGGTTCGGTGTTCGAATACCAACCTCGCCCGAAAGACATATCATCCATTTTTTCAGTTAACGAAAATCAAATAGACGAGTAGTTGACTAGATATCAACATCAAGCCAACTTCCACTAAGAATTTAGTCTCCTCTTAAATGTTGGATGCCACCCATGGAGCGAAATAACCACTGAGCCCAAACATACCCACTTGAGTGTTAAGTTCTTTTTTAAAAAAATAAAAAAAAAAACTCTAATTTTCATCGAAAAGTCAAAAGTAGTTTAAACAGGACGGCGCTACGTGCCACACAGCTCAGGCCACATTGCAAATTCTGCACGAGCGATTCAAGGGCATGGTCATTTCACGTGGAGGTGATGTGAACTGGCCACCGAGATCGTTCGATTTGACCGCGTTAGTCTTTTTCTTGCGGGGTTTTCTGAAGTCGCAGGTCTATGCGAATAGAAAGCCATCAGAACCCATGCCATCGGTCAAAATCAGATGTGCGTTGGTCTTAAAGGTTTGCAAGTTATAGTGACTAGGGAATAAATAGCTCGGCAGGGCATTTCATCAGCGAGTTGTACGGCTTAGGAACAAATCACGATATTTCAGAGTACGTCCGAAGGTGGGCTTGAGGGTATACTGATGAGCATTCATAGCGAGGCGGGTGTTACAGTTAAAAGTAAGAAGGGGTGGAATGCTACTGGCAATTTCGGAGGAGCACTGGTGGTGAAAATATCGATACAACAAGGTGAGACAGAAGACATTACCTTTGTGTTCGAGGGTGCTGAATAACTGTGTGAAATTGTCATCACCTATGAGTTTTACCGTACGGCTTTGGATCCTATCTAGCAGGTGCAGAGATGTTTTAGGAGCACCTGACCAGATGTGGGCATTGTACTCCAATTTCGGTCGTATAAACGCCTTATATATTGAGGTCAGATCAGAGGGTGTGAAATATTTCTTAAATCGCTCGAGGAAACCCAGGCATTTCGCAGCATTTTTGGCGACATCGAATATGTGGTCATTCCAACGTAAGTTGTTATTGTCACACATACCGAGAATGGAAAGTTTTTTGGTTTCAACGATGCAAGTGCCAGCATTGTGTTTTGGAAGCATTAAATTCCACTCAGTTGATATTTCCCCAATTGGTTATACTGCTAATATCGGAATTTAGTGAGCTTAACTTACGCTGCCGTTCCCGTCCTACAGCCGAAAAGTAAGGACGTGAGTTCGGAAACGAATATGAAAAGCAAAGAGTACTGTCGTCAGCAAAGGAATATATTGAATCAGAAGTAGCAGACAGGAGATCATTGATAAAAATGAAAAAGAGTGTCGGCGACAGAACGGAGCCCTAGTGCACACCTTTGTGAAAATCAGACTTGAAACCATCCGAAACAACTTGAATTGAACGTTTCCAAAGGTAGTTTCTAATCCATTGAAGAAGAGAGTCATCGATCCCAAAAGTACGCATTTTCGACAAAAGAGCCTGATGCCAAACTCTGTCAAATGGCTTAGAAATATCAGGTGAAATTATACTGCTTTCGCCAGATTGTTTAAATGACCTTAGAAAGAAGGGACGTAAGTGCAATGGGTCTATAGGAGGAGAGAGAGGAAGATTCGCCTTTTCTGGGGCGGGACTGGACAAATGCTGTTTTCAACCTGCTCGGAAAAAGTCCTAAAGAGTAGGATTGATGAAAAAGCTTAGGCAGTGGTTTTGCCAGCGAGGAAGAACACCTCTTCAAAGAAGGGGAGATATGGCATCTGGAGCCCCGGATTTGTGGATGTTAAGATCTTTGAGTACTCTTGCTACTACAGGAGTACGAAACCACTTTCGTAAAGCACAATCTGGAAGTGTTGAACTGGCCGCAAAGTGAGCAGCAAGCGGATTGGCTTTTTTCAAAGAGCTGACAGCTGGAATGTCATTGTAAATGAGCGTTGGGATTGAGGATGAGGCAGAATTTCTAATGTTTTTGATGAACGACCAAAAGCGTTTTTTACCTTTGGGACATTGTAGTATTTTCTGCCTCAGTTTTTGGTCGTATAGAAATTTCACGCGCTTGAGAAAGACGTTGCAGTCAATCTTGGCTCGTTTGAACTTTTTTCGGTTTTCCGCTGTCGGGTTGATCTTATTGGCCCGAAAAAACATTTCCCTAACCCTAACAGCCTCTTTACAGCTCGAGTCGTACCACGCCTTGCCTTTTGGTGTGATACTCTTAATCCGATAAGGGATAAAGAATCTCATTCTAAGTGACAGTGATCATATCAGCAGTGGCATCCACGTCGTAATCGAGGAAACATAACCACCACTTAAAGTTCCTAAAGAAGGTATTAAATCCGCTCCAATTGGCATATGGTTCTTTTAGAAATTTTTTCTCTAACTGTGTGGTCAGTATACAAGAAATTAGCTGATATGACACAATGGTCTGATAGAGGAGAGAGCACATCGACGATGTACTTATCAGTGTGAAAAGTTAAAAACCAGTTCAGGGTGTTGGTGGTACGACTATCAACGTCTGGTATCCGCGTGGGCTCATTTACAAGCTGCGTTGAGTTATTCTCAGCAGCTAAGATCTCAACACACCGTCTTTCGGGTGTTGTCTGTCCAGAATGTCGAAGCCACCCAGAATTGTGTATTGAAATCGCCCGTAATAATGATTTCAGTATGACGATACAGGGATACAATTCTTTGAATGGAGTCAGACAGCGCATCAAACTCATTAAAAGTCGAATTACTGTCCAGTTTGGGGCTTCTGTAAATAAAGCAGTAGTGGATAATTTGCTAACGGATTTTTAATTTTAACCGCATGAAATTGAAATCTGGATTGGAACAGGGACTACATTGTGGTGGAGTTTGGTAAGCTACATTACTACGCACGTAAATGGCGAGACCGCGGTGAGAGAAGAATTACGGCAATAGTTCATAGCCAGGTAGCTTAAGATCTGAGGGATCTGAGAGGTGTGGGCGGGAATCTGCCCGTGTTTCACTAAGTGCCAAAACAGCTGGTTTGAATTTACAGACGTGGACGTACGCGGAAAAATGATTACTTTTTGGCCCGCGTATTTGTGCTATGTCCGCTCTAAATTCCCGAGTCATTACAACCTAACAAACACAATAGACACAAACACCGACGATTCTAATCAGGGCTGCAACGTGAAAACTCTTACGTCGGTTTATCGAATCAAATTGTTGTAAGTGTTATGCCCTTACAACAACATGAGACAGTGCACCAACAGAATTCACACTCGCAACCCGCTATTCATCAGTTGTTCCATGCACTCAGTCGCTGCCTCTGCTGTATGACAGAGTTACACAGTAACGGTAGTGGCCGAGCACAAACAACAGCACTATAACCAGGGGCAGGGGATGTGGAAGTGCCCGAACTATGATTTTTTTTCCCCGAATCGCGGAACCACGCCACTATTATTTTTTTTACTAAATTTTTATTTTTTCACTCGCGCGAGTGGGTGCAATGTGCAGTGTTTTTTTTCAAACAAACCCAAATTGAGAATACGAGTGCAGTATATCACGTGTGCACTCGTCGGAGATCAGCCCGGTACTCTTAGTTTCTTATAAGCTCACTTGACAGCGTCGTCTGTGTTTTAAGGCTTGCTGTCTATGAGCTGTTTGGAAGAAAATAGGTATCTTTGGTTCCCAATAAAGTGGCCTCTACCTTGCGTATCGCTCGGATGTTGCTTTAACGTTCTTCATCACTTTTCAGTGGTCTGAACCTTTCCAATATTTCTTACTGAAGTGTTCATATGCATTCCACAGCTATAACTTATTTTATTCTTAAATTCATTACATTGATAATTAATACTCTAATAAGTATTAAGGCTGATCAATGCAGGCTGCAATTGAGCAGTTTTTAGTTGATGTTGATGCTTAATGTATGTATAAATACTCGTATTTAGGAAGAGTAATTAATCTTAAATCTGTTATCTCATTGGTAACATATGAATTAAAATTAAGTATTTTCAATCCATATTGAAAGAAATAGTATTGATTTTTTTTTTTAGGTAAGCAATTTCATGTCAACAGAAACGTAACACTCATTCTTTGAACTCGAACTCATCTCTTCAGATTTTAGAAATCGAAAAAGTTACAAGACGCATTCATTATACACCACCGCCACGTTGGAAGGAAAGAAGAAAATCCTCTCGGCTGTGAATACTTTTTTCACTTCTTCTTCATCGTTTGCCAAGGAAGTCCGACAATTAATGGTCAGTTACGATAATCTGTTAATATTATCGAAAATCTTATCGAAGATTTCATTGCTTTACTTTCAGACAAGAAGCACAAACGTTACACCATCTCCAACATTACCAGGATCACCAACAACTTCAGAACCGTGCAATGGCTATTCAAAATGTCCAGTGGAAGTGCAACAAACAGAACCAACCCTACCTACAGTATCGTACTCATCGGAAACAGTCACATCAGAGAAATGTGAAGCAAGCAAACGTTCGATATCACATCAAACAGGTCAGCCAATAGTTAACGACGATGAGGGTCCTTGCTGTAGTCGCAGTCTCCTTAATAAAAAGGACAAAAGCAAATATGAGGACTTATATCCCAAGCGGCAGGAGTTAGATAATGATGACGACATAGAGGAAACTGGAAAAGAAATAAGTAACAATGAGGACGAAGAGGCTGAAGAGCAATACAGTGACAATGATGACAAAAAGGCCAATGATAAATGTAACTGTAAAAATTGTACCGAAGAGCAAGAACCGCAAGAGGAGCCCGTTAAAGAAGCCCAGTTTAGTTATTGCCCTGAATGTCATCACTTCGATGACAGAATACCAAAATCGTCTGTCGAAGGAAGTGGGCTTCCATCCGATTTACAGAATCTCCCTGAAAGTGCAACACCAACAACAAACGAGAAACTCTTCAGTACCAAGACATCACGTAAAAAATCAAAAAAGCAGACCGAAGCTACAGAAGATGTCACAAAGGGTGCAAGTGATAAGCCTTATTTATCACGTCGCAGGATAAGAGGTAAGCAGGAATAGGAGCATGTGACAGAATATCCAAATAACTATAAACAGTCTATAAATTGAAGGAATGTCCTTCTTTCGTGTGTATTTTCAGAATTTCGAGAGGCATTTCGTTTATTTGACAAGGATGGTGACGGATGCATAACGAAGGAAGAACTTGGTGGTGTCATGCGATCCTTAGGACAATTTGCTAGGATGGAAGAAGTAAAGGAAATGCTACAGGAAATCGACGTTGACGGTAGAGCAATTTCAATCTATCTCAATGTATATTAACTTGAAATTTTGATTTGCAAATATCTCGAAAGTATGTTCCAAGCTTGTATTTACTTTGGGCCACCCCAAAAAGCAATTAAAACTAACTCTGCATTTTAGTTTCAAGAGGAAGACTATCAATATTAAACGGACAGTAGAAAACTGGACAAAATAAATGAATTTTGCCGTTGATTTTTTTGTGCCCCTCTCTGCTTCTACAAAAGCGATAAATTTGCTGCATAATGTTTTAGGTTTTTTGAAATTTTACATGCTCGTATTTGTAGATTATTTTAATTAGAAATTCTTCTAAAAGGCGAATTGTCATTTTGTTTATTTCAATATGTATCATATTGTGATAAACTTTATACGGTTGATTAAACCAATCTTAAAACATTCATGTCCCAATCCTTTCTTCCCTTTTTTTGCTTTCTTTTGGCTGTTTTTTTTTTTACCATTGGGACAAGAACACTTTGAAGATAAGGTTGCGCACACAGGACAGCCGGGCTTGGTAGCTACCTTCATAGCAAACAGTCTCGTCGACTTTGGTTATTTCTTTTTTATTGTGCATTTAAAAAGAAATCTATGTAGCCCAGCAAAAACAATTTTTTGTGGTTTGTTTTATCAGGACTTTTGTTATGATGAGTGATAATGAGTAAGTAAGCTAGTAATTTTATAAATATTAATAAGTAAGTGGGTGTATAGTGGTGTAGACATGTACATATGTGTGTATGTGTAAATGTTTGTAGTGCAATTGTATGTATGTACAATTAAAAATAAAGAAATCGTTCTTTCTTAACGCAACACAGTTCTATAAACAACGTTTTTGGTCTTGCATTCTTGCAAGGGCATAACGATTTTGTGGTTTGGATACACATTAGCACCCCACATAGTTTTTCTACAGGTACTCGCGCTACTTTGAGTGTTGGGTCTTGGGCTTTCTTTATAGTCATTCCAAAAGCAAATTTTTAGTCGGAAGGCAAATCCGTCGGAATAATTGAGATTTGTGGGATCAAAACACTTTCTCTTTTAGTTGTGCCACTAATTATATCTTAATTCGTGCGGTTTGCTAAGAGATGGCGTAATTTGTATTACTCCATTGTTATTATTCCATTGGAACATGCATCATTTCAGTATATGTCATTCATTTGAAGCGTAAACAACAATAATTTTTTTTCACTCAAATACGTCGAACTTTGTGCCTGAAAAAGTGTGTTTGCGGGGAGTTCTTCTTCATGAAGAAAACTGCTGCCGAAAGCCATCGTATTTTGGTGGAAGTTTATGGTGAACATGCGCTAGCTGAGCGAACGTGCCAAAAGTGGTTTGCACGATTTAAAAGTGGTGATTTTGGCTTGGAAGACGATGAACGTCCTGGGCAGCCAAAAAAGTTTGAAGATGAAGAACTGGAAGCATTACTCTATGAAGATTGTTGCCTAACACAAGAAGAGCTCGCAGAATCTTTGGGTGTCACTCAAGCAGCCATTTCAAAACGTTTAAAAGCAGATGGATATATTCAAAAGCAAGGAAATTGGGTTCCACATGAACTCAAGCCGAGAGACGTCGAAAGGCGGTTTTGCATGTCCGAAATGCTGCTGGAACGCCACAAAAGGAAGTCATTTTTGCATCGGATTGTTACTGGTGATGAAAAATGGATCCATTACGACAACCCCAAGCGCAAAGAATCATATGTGAAACCCGCCCAACCAGTCAAATCAACGGCAAAGCCGAATATCCATGGCGCGAAGGTAATGCTCTGTATTTGGTGGGATCAGATGGGTGTGCTGCTAAAACCGGGTGAAACCATCAATGGACAACGCTACCGAACACAATTAATCCGTTTGAAGAGAGCAGTGGCCGAGAAACGCCCGAAATATGCGACCAGGCACCAGGCAATAATTTTCCATCATGACAACGCTCTGCCCCACGTTGCTATTCCGGTTAAGAACTATTTGGAAAACAGTGGATGGGAAGTCTTACCCCACCCGCCTTATAGCCCAGACCTTGCCCCTTCTGACTACCATTTGTTCCGGTCGATGCAGAACGCCCTCACTGAAATACGGTTCATATCAGAGCAGAATATCAAAAATTGGTTTGATTCATTCTTGGTTGCCAAGCCGGCGAGTTCTTTTGGGATGGTATCCACAAATTGCCAGAAAGATGGGAAAAAGTCATAGCCTCAGATGGGCAATACTTTGAATAATACTATTGTACATGTTTTTCTTAAATAAACGTTCAAATTGTGGAAAAAAAAACGCACGAATTAATTATATATCTAACAATATTTCGGCACAGAAGTGTAACTTATATAATTACATAATCTGGGCGCATCCAGATTTCGCATTAAGAAGACCGGAACACCAACCTTTAACTTTAGTTTATGAGGAGGCGCGCCTGACAAATCCAAAGAGTTAAGAACCTCTATAGGATATGTGACTTGTTCAGTGTCCAAAACATAATCCTCTGACAAATATTCTACAATATCCCCTTCAACTTGTGACGTATTTTTTTTCATTTATCTGTCGTAGGTTTTCATTAATCGTCCCCAAAAATCCCCTTTGAAACAATAACTTTTTATTTCCCATATTCCAATTCCTCAGTACTTTGAATAATATTACAGAAATCACGATTGAATACTGGCATAATCGTACCGGTAGCTCTTGTAGCAGTACGATCTTCGCCGATTTTCTGAAGAGCATCCACATGTTGGCTGATTCTGTGTCTTTGTGCAGCATATTTGCTATAAAGTTGACGACTTTAAACATGTATTTATTTCATCTGCCTCTAAATTATTAAATACTAATAATTACGGGCAGAGTCTGTCTAAAATCTCCAGTTAATAATAAGACCATCCCTCCTACAATACTTTGGATGCTTTTAATATCTTTTATGGTCCGATTTAGTGCTTCTACTGCTCTTTTGTGGGCCATTATATAGGTACATTCGTCCCGAACCAACACCTTACTCGTTCATCGCTGTCACATCGGTCCACGATCGCTATTTTTACTGGCGTTACAAATATGTGTTTTTTCATTCGGTCACCCTCGAGTATCTTTTCAAATTTGGACTAAGAGCAAATTTAAAAGCAAGTCTAGCCAGTTCCTCCCGGAGAATCTAAAAAGAACAAATCCTCCACCACTCTTAATTGGTTCCATAACATTGTTAAAATAGAATAGCTATGCTCTGTATTCAAATGCGGAACGTATTCAATGAGTTGCTGTTGCAATGGATTATCACGATATGTAGAATTAAGGTCTTGAAATATGTGCAATAAATCTTCCGCCAGGTCAATTTTGTATTTGTACTGGCGATTTGTAAGCCCACAGGTCACTATAATGACAGTATTGCAGAAAGCTTTCTCACTTTAGTCGCTGATCTGCACAGAATAAATTTGGAGATTTGTAAAAGATTAAATAGAGTTCAACCACATGCAAGCTTATAAAAAATCAACAAAAATACATTCATGTACATAGACATACAATTTTTATAGTAGCCTATGTCCTTCCTCAATATTCAAGGTATGTCCATACTAAATTCCATCAATCTCGGTTCAACGGTTTAGCCGTGAAAAGTGAACAGACAGAAAGAGATGCTTTCGCATTTATAATATTAGTATACATAGATTATTATTTTTTTTCTCCCCGTGGGTAGGTAAAAACCTTCATAGGCACCATAAGCACGCGCTCATAAGAGCACCACCACACCACCACCATAGATAAACTAACTAGATGTCAAACTCTACTAATTCTTTTGCAAACCCTTAACTTTTGTACAGACACACTGTAAGTGAATTCCAACACTTCTGCATCTCTCTAACTTTGTTACAATTTGCTAGACGGAGAGCAATTTACAAGTAAAATTGCTAAAATGAGAGCGATTTCCACGAATGTGTGTAATGGAGGCGACATTTTTTTGATTAAAATGGGCGTGGTTTGTATAAAAGGAGAGGGAAATTGCCATTGATGACAATTTACACGTATTCACAAACATGATCACACGGATAGGGGCGATCAGTAGAAAACCGGTTTTGATTTTCCAATATCTGGAAAGTTTCAAATTGGATTTATGCGGGGCGCACGGGGACACACGTGATTGTTGCCAAGTGTAACTCTAAAAGCAATATTTTCCTTGCAATTTCTCCTGAAACCATCCCAATTTGTTTCCTTATTCGTCAATCTGGGCGGTCTTTCGGTCCTTGCTATGCTCCTGCCGATTTTAAAAACTACTGGCGAGTGATCTGAGCAGAGATCATAGGATTCTTCTAAAGTCGTGAGATATTTGGGGACCCCTTTTGTAATGAAAAAATCGACCAGATCAGGTATTTTATTTGTGTCAGTGGGCCAGTAGGTTGGCTTACACGTCGGAAAAAAGTCCAAGCCACGTTTCATACTTGCTTGGTAAAGTAGCCTGCCCTTGGTCGAATTGAATCTTGAACCCCAAAATGTATGCTTTGCGTTGAAATCACCACTGAGAATAAAGTTTTACCCAAGTTGGTAAAAAAGGCGATCGAGGTCGTCGTCTGCCATCTTATATCTCGCAGGGAAATAACAAGATGCTATATTATAGTCTATATGATTTATGTTTACGGAAACTGAACTTATTTTCATAGATTCAAGTTCTATTGTCACATTCTCTGCATGCTTAATGCAGTCTTTAATATAAAGTGAGGATCCACCCTTCGTGTTTTCTGAGGGATGATGCGCGTGATACGTAACCAGAGTAACCTCTTATCTTGGGTTTAACCCCCTTTTTTAAGTGTGTTTCCGAAATCAGGCATATGTCAAAATGGTCTTTCCATAGAAAAATTTCTAATTCCTCGATTTTTTCAGAATCTTAGTCAACTGTTTCATTTTCATTTTTCTTAGATTTTTTCCGAGCAACGAACTCGAGCTTGCTTAGTTTTCCAAACAAGAGCTTATTTACAATATTTTTATTTTTTCATCTAGTTTTTCTAAGATGACTGCGAGAATTTGAGACAGCGGATCTGTAGTGGCCGAATCTATTTTGTTGGCTTTTGATGCGACCTCAGCGTATGAACTCGCGCGGACCGGTGCAAGCTTTTTAATTGCATTAAATCTAATCTTAAAACCTTGTGCTTGAACGTCTTCTATTACGTCTTCTTTTTTGCACGACGGGTGAAGTCCCCTAGAGAAGACTCCTAACGGTTTTTCAAACTTATTTTCATAAGTATACCATTGAATTTTATCAGTGTTAAGTTTCAGCGACAATGCGCGGTAAGAATCGGAGTCATCTGCATTAATTTTCCAGAGTAGTTAAAGAATGGTATTTAGCAACAAATTTAAACATTTTGGCGAATCCTGACGTGGGAAGTTTATGAGAAAGGGCAACAATACGAGATAACTAATGATCTCAAAGATGGTATTTTAGCAATTTGGTCATCTATTTCCGCTGAAGCTTGTCAAAACTTGATAAAATCAATGCCACACAGAATTTTTCATGTAATAAACGAAAATGGTTGCCACACAAATTATTAAAACGTATTTTTTATTATTTGTTTAAAGTCTTTCTTTATAACTGTTAGATGGTGAATTTCGTTCATAATATTGTATTTGGTTTTGTTTAAGTTTTTGCCTTTCTTTTTTAATTTGGCCTTTTCCACGATTATGGTCAACATTTTGATAAAAATTTAATTTTTTTTTTATATGAAATGCAAAATGATGTTTTCATGTGAATTTCGCTTACTGTACCAATTATGTCCTACTCGTCTATTTTTGCGCTAAAATCACAAAAAACAATTTGTCCTAAAAATTCTTATTAACCTCAGTCCATATAAGGGCTATATCTTGCTAATTGTTCACACCAGCATTGGCAAAGATAGACAAGTCACTGAACGATCTGGAATTGCGTGTGGAGAAATTGGAGACCATTTCTTGCGACAAAGTGACTCTTCATGATGACCTGGTCGAATTATATAAAAGATGTGATGCTCTGGAACGAAAAGAGCTGGCAGCTGATACTATTCTCCTCGGGGTTCCGTACTTGCCCGAAGAAAATCTTAAAACCATCTTTCACCATCTATGCCATACAATTGAACGCAGGCCACCAGTCTTACAAGTTGTTTTTCTATCTCGACGAAGAGATAATACCAACAATCCCCCTATTATATACGAGTATACTAAAGTTTCAAAACAGTCGGGATAGAAACAACGTTCTTAAATCGATAGCTGTTCATCGACAAAGAGAAAGACGTGTACTTTGCCTAAATGACGTTGGCTCGGAGGCAATCACCAACATTGCACAAATAGAAGACGAAGAAAACTAAATGCTGTTGCCGCACGAAGTCAAGCACTTGTACTCTATGATGACCACTCACAACACAAGCGTAAAAAAAATTATTATACTATATGTAGTAGAGTAAACTTATTTTCCTCTTTTCCTTTTTATTTTTTTCTCTTTAAAATGTTTTTTTATTTTCTCTTCATTACATTGTCAATTACATATTACTTTTTATTCTTATTCCCATTTCCATTTGCCTTCTAACTCTTTTTCTTTCCTACCTTCTTTTACCCTTCCATTCTTCAGAGGTTTTCATTACTACTTGCATATTATAGTATTAACTCTTTTCTTTTTTACTTTTTTAATTTTGTGGCTGTTGTTCGTGCTTTTTTATTTTTTGTTTTGTTTTGTTTATTTGCTGTTCTTTCTGTTCTTGAATGATTGACAACTTACAAACAGAGGGTGATTCCAGTGGCGAATCAAAAATACTAATTGATATTCTCTGTAAACAAAAAAAAAGATTTTAATATTTGTCATTTAAATGCTCAAAATTTGAGACGATGACTTAAGATATGTGTTTAATGATGGGATGGTTGATGTTTTATGTGTCTCGGAAACATGATTAGAAGCGGAAATGTATGATTATTTATTTAATTTAACTTATAGGAGGATTTTTCGGAGTGATAGGCGGCATAAAGAAGGAGGAGGTGTTGCAATTTAAATCAAAAAGTGCTATAATTGACAATTTCTGAAGAAATCAGCACCCACTGACCTCTTGGAATACGTTTTCATTGAGATGAAGAATAGTACTGAAAAATGTCTGCTTGGTTACATATACATGGCTCCTGATATAGCAAACTATAGACTGATAAGTGACCTACTCGAAGACTTTGCCCCAAATATTCGGAAATCGTCATATGCGGTGACCTCAATCTTAATATTTTAGGAAACAGAAATACAGCCTTTAAGGAAATGGTTGAATCATTACACTTAAGTTTTGCTACACACTTTGTGCCAGATCGCATACCAACACTACTTGATGTTGCCATAATTTCCCACCCCGACTTGATTATGCATTATGACCAGATATTCGCACCCGGGTTATCCCATCATGATATGATCTTTCTGACAGTGGATATATTTCCATCACTTGCAACCGACACGAATTTCAGATCATATCAATATTCTCGAATTAATTTAGAGAATCTTTTTAATGACTGCCTGGCTTTGAACTGGTCTCCAATTTATAATTCAAATAACGCCAACTATCAAGTAGATTTCTTTAACAAAAATATTAAATTCCTTCTAAATAAACTTGTGCCTACTCGTGCAATAAAAAACACCAAAATAAAATAACCATAACACAGGAAGTATGTGACTTAATTGCAGCTCGGAACTTACTCTATGCTAGATGGAGGCGTTACAAATGCCTTCAAATTTATAGGGAATTTAAAATTGTACGTAATTCTGTAACTCATCTTATTAGAAAAAACAAAATCGCTTTTTATAAAAATAAATTTGACTCATGTTCTTCTAGTTCTGACTTTTGGAAGAGTATTTGTCAGTTACGACTGAATTCACAAAAAAACGTCGGTTCCCAGCAGTGTGGGTGTAGATGGACTAAATGCTAACTTTGTGTCTGTCTGCAAAGAGTCAAATAATCTAAGTTCACCGGCTTTGAATAGATGTGTCACCTATTCCAAATCAACTTTTTCTCTTATGTGTGTAGACGAAACGATGGTGGGTAATATTACAGGGTGAATGACTCGAACTCCAACTTTTTAAAATGCTATAATTTTTTTTATTTGTTGATAAATTTTATTGTGCTAAAGCAAAGAATGTTGGAAAATACATCAATTTTCAAATTGTATCAGTAGTTTTCAATATGTCCACCTTTGGCGCAAATAATGGCCTTGAGACGGCTGACGAAAGCATGGCACGCTGCACGCAAGTGGCTCTGCGGTATTTTGGCCCATTCCCGGCAAAGTGCTTGTTTGAGGTGGTCCAAACTTTGGTATTTTTTAGTGCCAACCTTCGCCTTCAAAATACACCAGACAGAGAAATCCTACGGATTTGCATCCGGAGAATTTGCAATCCATTGTGTCAAAGAAATGAAGTGTGGAACATTGTTTTTTAACCAATCTTGGTTGACGCGCACTTTGTGAGACGGTGCCGAGTCTTGTTGAAATGTCCATGGTCTCCGACCGAAGTGATTGTTTGCCCAAGGCTTCAATACTGCCTCTAAGATAGTTTCACGGTATACGATTGCATTAATTTTGACGCCACGATCCAAAAATACGAGCGGAGAGCGAACATCGGCGGTTATGGCGGCCCAAACCATCACTTCGACGCGGATTTCGCTCAATTCGAGCCTTCACTTTCCGAACCATTTCTGGCGATGTTGCTGTTTTTTATAACCAGCTCCATGGCGTTTTGCAACGCTGCCAGTATCACGGTAACGAGCTTTGTTTTGAGGCACAAATGATTTATTCACGTTGAGGTGTTGGAGGGCTCTAAAAATAGTTACTTATGGTTTTCCAGCCAAATATAAAGCAATCACACAATCACGTTTGAATCCCATCGCGGATAAAAATTTTTCAACACAACTGAGACGCAAATCATCTAAAAGGCTTGTAAATTATAAAATTATCTGTCATGTGTCAAAATTTGAGCTCACTGTCATGAACGGTTTGGAAATTATAGCAGTCTGAAGTTGGTTGCAGTTCGAGTCATTCAGGGTGTACCAGAATTACCGCAACTGCCTATCCATTGCACGATTGATAACCAATAAGAAGCCATATTACCTAAACCGTGAGATACAGTTTCCGAGGTCATCTAGAACTTTAAGAATTAATCCTCCAAATTATTTCTATTTAGAAAGTAGCCGCCTGCTTTTGTTCACTCCATAAGACTGTGGAACTCGCTTCCATCTGAAATCCGGCGTTCGCTTGGAACAAAGAATTTTAATGATTTCTTATTTGGTTTTTTTAGAGATCATTGAGGCATATAGGAGACAACAATAATTCTGTAAATATGTACATACATATATGCACATAGAAATATAATACTGCCTACAATTTTATTTTCATTTTTATTTTTTTTCTACCATAAATTGAAACTTTTTTAGTGGAGCTGTATTTGTATGACTCTACATAATTGCTCTAAATTTATTATTTTTTAAGCTGTTAAAATTATTTTATTTTTAACTATCCGTTTGATACCTTTTTGTAGTATGTACTGGTAAAAGAGCTTAACTCTTATTTGTACAATCTGCTTTTTATAAATAGTAAATACTAAAAACAAAGTTTCTTTCGTCTAACTATGTCACAGACGGCGGCCATATTGAGAGAATTTGACAGAAGCGCAGAACGAAACTAAAATATTTGCACGGAGTATATTACCTTCTATACATGTACCTTGATGCACAATAGGGTAGCCTGTAGAATGGTACTATGTAAAGTTCGCAAATTTATTCAAGCCCACAAGCTGCACAGATTACGTTGAAGAAATTTATAGCAATAAATGTGATTAAACACGTTACATATTTCGTTTAATAAATGAAGAAGTGATAAGGCAATAAGGCCTTTTAAGCGATGTGTACAAATTTTTCCAATACTGGGGAAAGGTAAGTTAACATTCATACCACTTATTGCATTATGGTCGCTGTTTAAGGTTATCATAAAGTTAAGTTTATATAACAGCCAGTTGCACCTAAACGCGTATCCAAAAGGCAACGCTAAGTGGCTGTTGCCAGAATTGTGGTTATTCGGGCCCGATTGGTGATATTTTCCATCATTTCTGCCAGAACTTCCGGCAATAGGAAGGAGGAAGGAGAAAGTCGTTGAGCATGGCTCTGTAGCGCTCGCCATCCACATTTTACAAAAGATAAGGCCCGATGACGTCTCCAGCGTAAACAGCACACCATGCAGTAGCTTTGAGCTGGTGTAATGCCTCTTCGTAGGTTATACGCTTATGATAATTTTGCTTATTCACATATCCACAGAGATGGAAATGGGATTGAGCATAGGTTACACGCGCTCGGTGATCAATAGCTAACCGCTGATACACCGTCTGCACTTTGTATGGGAACATCTTACAGTCTTTCACCAAAGCTCCATGCAAAGACCGCCGATTGGTGACCAATTGCGTGGCACGTCACCTGGTCGGTACTTCGGGGTCCTCTCCGACATCTTCAACCAGAGCTGCGATATTCTCAGCTTCCGGCCAGACTTGGCAACATCTCGTGTTATCCCATACTCTTCTAGGCGAGTAGCTAAACGTCATAGTGCTAGCCCAGTTGGTGTAGGACGACCGGGAAATCTACGTCGAAATTCAAACTGCACCAACACCACCGACGAATTATTCCGCAAAAAAAATTGTAGCAATTATTGCGCGTTCTTTAGGAGTACAGCGATTCATGTCTTGTTGGCGTGTATTTTGTATCTGTTTACTTCGCAAATGTTCAAGTAGAATTGACGTTTGCCGCCATTTGCAAAAATTATAGCATCTTCCAATAGGGTGATGACTTTTGCGCCACCTAATAAATGTAATATGTAATACGAATCGCTTTCATTTCATCTCTGTTGGAGATTCTGGTATAAATAAGATTCGCGTGCCGCCCATCGGACTCGGGGTATAGAACAGACGGATGGCATTTGATAAATGTGACATTTTCATGGCCTTGGCTCTAATTAAAGGCGTGGTGCAAACACTGACATCATTGAGGCAATGTAGACTCGAACTGGTAATGTGACTTACGTACTTAGGTGGCGCTACAGTTCGGGGTGAATCTGGACCTCAACTAACAAGCCTATCCAGTTAGCCCAGTTGCGCACTCCAAATCGGTTCAGGTCCCTTTCTACTTGCAAAAAAATAAAAAAACCATAAGGTGAGGTCTGCGTCTATTGCATTGTCCCGCGGGGTTAGATTCGAAGACCGTGCGGGCTATAGTATTGGTTTTAATTCGCTCTACATATTCTAGACATCTCAGGCTACTTTCTTTTGTTGTTTTTTTTAAAGAACTTAACACACAAAGGGTATTACAACTCTTAAAATGCCGGAAAACGTGTTAAGTCTTTCAGAAAATTAGATAGAGATAGAGAGAGAAAAAGATGTTTGGGCTCAGTTGTAATTTCCTTCCAGCATCCAGCATATAAGGGGAAAACTTAGACTCCAAACCGTCCGATTTAGAAGCCAATACACTACCACTTGAGCCACGGTCACCCACAGACTGATGCGGAGTTTTCTGACTGGGTCGATGTCGCTTGTTGGTAAAATTTCCGTATGTTATTCCTGGAGTACAACCTCTCTTTCGTGTCCTTTTTCTTCTTCTGGAGAAGCCAATGTTCTTCCCGTCACTTCTGCTCGTAGAGCTCGCGAGCAGCTCTCGTCCTTCGTTGCAACGCCGCTTTGTAGGTTTCTTGTTTAACTGCATGTCCTTGCCAGTATTCTTCGTCAAACCAGGGCTTTCTTGGTGGTGGTCGGGTGAAATCCAGCGCGTCTCTGATGGCACGTTGGCAGCGTTGCCACTGGTCTTCGGTAGTTGATGTTTTCTGCAGAGGACTTGTTGAGAGATTTCGGAATACGCGTTCGACGAAGATTCTGGCGGTTTCTTGCGCTAGAAGAACTACTTCTGTTTTGAGGCGCTTGAGAAATCCGCATCCGCACCTTTGTTGCAACAAGGTAATGTTCTGTGTCAAAGTTTGTTGCCCGGAATGTTCGGACGTCCAGAATACTGGAGGCATGCCTCACGTCTATCGGAAAATGATTTGATTTAGCGTTTTTTGATCCGAACAATCGAAAACACACTATTGCATGCCACTTCCGTAAGTTTCCCTATTCTTAGAACGTACAAAAAAGAAGTGTTAATTAATATCAGTGATTTTCCGGAAGTGTTTGAAAACAAAATAAAATGTTTTAAGACCATATTATAAAACTGCATATTCTCATGAGTATCAAAAACAAAAACTCCTCAACCCGTCGCAAATATTAACACTTAATTATCTTTCATAAATCACTCAATTGATCTTGGCGTTAATATCATTTATTCTGTGGGGAATCCATAAAAATTTGGTGGCTGCCAAAGTTCATCGTGTTAAGTACTAGGCTTATATTTTTAACAGCATGTATCCATTGGGGTTTTTTGGCAAATCAGTGTCAGTTGGAAGACAATTTGAAATAGTTTAAACAAACCTTGAATTCAATTAACAATCATCGAACACACCTTATCTGTAAGTGCACCGCTGGCAATTGAAGTTTTCAACGGGCAGTTAATTTACTCCAAGAAATAGGTAAAAATTGCGCGTTTAATATACCTATTTCCTTGCTGACAGCTATTTAGCGAAAGGTTTTGTGGAGGGTGTGGAACACAAATATTAGTACTATTAAGCACCACAAATAAGATCGATAAGGTGTGAATACACACTAAGCAGTGACACACACCTTACCTGAAGTTAAGCTAAGCTTTCAGAGTGATTCAACAGACTCCTACGCCCGGAGGTGGTAATCTTCCTAGTGCGTCCAAATCATTATCAATAAAGGCAGTAGAAGAGCCTGTGTCAAAAACAGTTCAAACAAAGCTTCACGATTTGGAATTGCTTTGTGAACAGCTAACAGAAGAAATACGGGTTCTGAAAGGAGAAAATCAAAAACTTCGAGAACAAAAGGAGATTAATGTGCAGAAAAATATTAATGAATGAATATAACACCGATGAGGAAGAGCTTACACGGGAAACCGCTTGGCTAACCAAAACAACTACGAAAAGGAAAATTGTGTCATCTCCCGTGATAACACCGCAAAATTTAAAACAACCTCAATTATCTTCACCATCCATTGCAACTGTCCCTATCCCTCACCATCCTCCGCCTATCATAGTAACAGATGTGTGTATTTAACTACCAGAACCTGTACTCAACGCTAAAGCAGCATACTAGGGGAGAATTTACTATCAAAACTCTCAATAAAAATAATTACAAACTCCCAGGAAAAACTACATTGAGCTATGCACAAATAATAAAAATTCCAACCGAAATACATATACATGTTAAAAATGAAGACAAAATATTACTTTCACGATACTTGCAAAACTTGATGAGCAATGCATCTTAAGCCTGCAAGTGCGGTTAGAAAAAATAGATCCGTTCTTACAAATTAAAACCCATGATTAAGCTTCAAAGAATTATGTTGTGGTATGCAAATGGCGTGCTTTCGCACCGAGATGAGCTTCAAGCAATACTTCAAACAGAAAAAATCGTCGTATGTTTGATCTCTGAAACACATCTTACTGATCAAACTGATTTCAAAATTAAAAACTACAAAACTTGTCACGGAACTCACCCATTCAGCGACGCTAGAGGAGTAAGTGCAATAATCATTAGAGAATCTATTGAGCATTATGAAGAAGATAAATTGCGGACGGAAGAGTTCCAAGCTTCAACTGTATCCATTACAACTAAACGTCAAAAGCTATCTCTTACCTCAGTCTACAGCCCACCAAGACACAACATCAAATACGAGCAATAGAAAAATCTACGAGTATTACTTAAACATAATAACAGATTCATAATGGGCGGTGACTTTAACGCTAAACACACACATTGGGGCTCTCGGATAACCACAACCAAAGGGGGTGAGTTATTAAGAGCAATTCAGGATGAGGGATGTGATTTTATCTCCACTGGTAAGCCAACTTACTGGCCAACATGCAAAAATAAAATACCACATCTTATCGATTTTTTTTATTATAAAGCAAATTTCAAAAGACTTTCTCATGATAGAAGATTGGACAAATTTAAACTCCGACCACTCTCCAGTGTATCTCACTCTTAGTGAATGCGTTATTGTTACAAATCCAAATCTGCAATATTTTACAGTCTTACTAGATTAAAACCTAAAATTTAATAGACTGTTGACCGATAAAACCGAATTGGCAAATGAAGTACTTTTATTTACCAAACAAATACAAAGTCCAGCATGGAAAAGTACTCCTACTGCAACAAAGAAACTGACAGAAATGAAATACAAAAGGTGATAATGGATCTTATAGCTGAAAAGAGAAAGGTTAGAAAAAAATGGCACCAGACGAGATATCCGCTCTACAAATCACTACTTAATAGGCTAATTACATTTATAAGGCAGCAGTTAAAGGATTTTAAAAATCAATCATTCAACAAATTTGTGAGTGAACTTGCTGCTGATAAGCGAACAAAGTACTCCCTTCGGAAGTCTACCAAATACTTAAAACTCCCAATTCAAAAGAATCCATGTTTAAAATCGAGAAACACTTGGGCTAAAACAGACACCGAAAAGACTGATTTATTTGCTGAGTATCTAATGGAGACCTCCAACCCAATGAATCTCAACTTGTTGGCCAGAATTAGATCAGGCTGATGAAAAAATTCCTTTCACTTCGCCTGAGGAAATCAGATTTATTGTCAAAAACGATTTAATAACTGCTGAGGTCCTACAAGAACTGCCATCGAGAGCTTTTTTCAAGTTGGCAATACTAATGAATGCGTGCTTCAACCTAAAGCATACTCCCTGTCACTAGAAAGTTGCAGATGTGATAATGATTCCCAAATCAGGAAAAAACCTTCACGAACCAGCATCTTATGGACCAATTTCCTTTTTGCCCAGTTTATCTAAACGTTTTGAAAAGGTTTTCCTTAAGAGATTAAGTCCATTCATAACTGGCGGAAATATGATTACAGAACATCAATCCGGTTTTAGAGAAAAACATTCTACCATAGAACAGGTACATCGGATTGCTAACGTCATCGAAAAAGCTCTGGAGAATAAAATGGTTTGCTCAGCCGTATTTTTGGTTGTTGCATAGGCATTCGACAAGGTGTGGCATGAAGGCCTTATTAACAAAATAAAACCGCTCTTTCCAAGGGAACATACAGAAGTGCTAGGGTCGTATCTCATGAATAGATACTTAAGGATTAGACAAGATAGTTCCTATTCAGAACTCAAAGAAATTAAGACTGGGGTTCCACAAGGAAGTATTCTGGGCCCAGCTCTCTATCTCATCTTTACCAACGACATACCAACACCTTCAATAGCTACTTTTGCTGATGACATAGCTATTCTTACAGTAGCGAAAAACGAACGCGATTCGACTGAATACCTTCAACGTGCTATAGATAGAGTTGACGGATGGACAAAGAATATCGAATTATCTTCAATTACTCAAAATAAATTCATGTAAATTTTAGGAATAAAAAAATCATGCGACTTCATCTATTTATATCTGGAGTAGAAATTCCCTATTCTAATTCAGCTAAATATCTGGGGATGAACTTAGACGCCAAGCTTAGATGGAAGGAACATGTTAAAAAATAAAGAGAAAATCTTAACTTCAAGCTAATAAAACTAAACTGGCTTATCGATAGGAAATCGCCTCTATCGATAGAAAACAAACTCTTAATTTGTAAACAGATACACATACGGTGGGAATGTGCTTCCAAAACCAATATTGATATAATCCAACGGTTCCATAATAAAGTTGTAAGGGACATCATCAAGACAGCCTGGTATGCAACAAATTCCGACTTACACCGCGATTTTAACCTCGAAACGGTAGAAGAGACCACCGCCAAATATGCGAGAAAGTACTTTGTGCGGCTGAGAGAGCACGTGAACCAACAAGCAACAATCCTGAGTAATACCACTGGAATGACGACGACTTAAACGTATCAAACTACACAAGCTTTGCGGTTAACTTAACATTTTCTTTATTTAACTTAACTTGTATAAAATTATTAAATGTAAAATAACAAATATTGCAAAAATCATAAATTTCTAAAACAATTCTTATAATTACGCTGTATTATATAATGTATTCTTTATTACTACTATATATTTATTACTACCTACGAACAACGGAAGTTATTGCAAACCACTATTTTATTCAGGCAAATGGATCACAAAATAAATAGTGTGTTCAAATAAAAAAAAATTGACTAAAAGCTGTCAGTTAACAAGTAAAACAAAGTTGGAGAATTAAGCCAACGATAAATTTTCCGCTATTTCGTGGAATGTTTTTGTTTAATTCGGTGACAACTTTTGAAATGTGCCGATGTTACTTTTTTATTTACTGATTAAGAGTAAACGAGTAGTGTTTGGCAAATGTTTAAGAAAAAATTTTTTCGATTCGCGAATACGCCGATATAATTTTCGTTTACGGTTTCTGAAATGGGGATTTTTTTTTTATAATTTACGCGCGCCTAAGGGGTTATGATATTTTATTGCTGTCAACGCGCGGGCGGAAAGATAGAAGGAGGAGAAAGGAAAGCATTGTTGTGATGTAGTGGCTTGAAACTCAGGTGTGTTTGGTTTCGATATTGACTCTCCAGGGGTGGGAGTCCGAATAGGACGGAGAGATTTTCTTCACTCGGAATGATTCAGGTTGTGAATTTTAACGGTTGATTTGTGCTTGAAAACCCTACAACAGCCAAATCTACATGTCTGTGTTATGCCTTCACATGCAGATTTTTTTGACTGAGTTCCAATTACACAAACAAAAACTTTGTCGTGGCTAGGATTCGAACCTTGACCCTCCGAGTGAGAAGCGATTGCTAGTTCAGTTCAGTTTGTTTTTTCAGTTTAAATGCATTTTTATTTGATCTCTTAATTTACTCTTACATGCTATACAAAAAAAACGCCTAAAAATTAGCTTACATAACTTAGAAATAATCTTATACTAACTTACTGGCCCATGCGGGCACTCTAATTTAAACCTAACATTTAAACTATGTCTTTCGAGATCTTAGAGTCTATATTTATTTTTACATTTAATGAAACTAAAACTAAAAAAATTAATTTTAGCTAAAAACTTAGTATATGGACATTTTATTTTTTTTATAAAACTTAAAACTAAAAGCCTACATACTACCTAAAAATAAACCTTAATCTACTTAACCTACTTACATCTAATACGTACATATTTTTTTTTATTTTTTTTTTTTCATTTTTTATTTTTATTTGTTTTTATTTTTTGTTTTTATATATTTTTTTTCTTAAAATCTAACTCAAACCTACCTAAAACTATATAAGCCGGCCATGGCTAATAAAAAAAAAACAATTAGGCTGGCCCACTCTGCTTCACATGAAGCTACCTATCACCAGAGGAGTTCGACGACGAATCATCCTCGCCTTGATCAAGCCACCAAAATTGCTGGTGCTGCTGAGCAACATCCCTCCTGTCGCGACTCCCTACCGGAGACGCTCAGCACTTCCATGTGCGACGTCTCCGTCGTAGTTGAGTCTCCTGTCCGCAGCTGTTCGAGCGACGTGGAAGATTAGCGGCATCGCCAATCTGTCCAGGATCAAACCTTTGCTATCTAGATAGACGAACGCTTCTGGAGGAATAAAGCCGTCAAAGCGAACTCTTTCGTGATACATATAGTTGGAGTAATAAGCACCGGAGATCGGGTTGTTCGATGAGGTCATTGCTCTTGCAATATGAACAGAATGATTTCCGATTTCTGGAAGTTGATTTTCAACTTCCAGTCATCGCAATATTGTTTAATTTTATCAAAGTAACGTTGCAAAAGTATGTTAATGACCTCAATCTTTGGACCTTATCTGTACGCGATTAAGTCATCTGCGTACGCTATGGCATGGTGAAGTGAATCTATCAGATCACTTATGTAAATGTTGAACAGGATCAACATTGTAGACCGTTTTTAATGTTAAATGTTAAAGCAGAAGTCACATCTCCATTCTTTACGATGAACTGTCTACTGGAGAGCATATCAAAAAGGATATACAGCAGTGGTTTACTAATGTCCAACCTGTCCAACTTGAAAAAGAGTCCTTCTAGCCATACGGTATCGAAGGCCTTCTGCAAGTCAATCAGGCAGGCACCAGTGCACTGGTTCTTGCCTTTGTTCAATTGGATATCAGAAACCAGTTTCGACACAGCATGAATGATGTCATGCCCCTCCTTGAAACCGAATTGATTATCCGGAACTATATGTTTGTCCTCAACCCACATAGTCAAGACTCTATTTATTACCTTCTCGAAAACCTTACTGATGTTTGGAAGAAGACTGATCGAGCGGAGATTCGCCGGATTGGAAGTATCTTTATCCTTTTTAGGTATGGGATGTACCACCGCAGTTTTCCAATGCGCTGGATAATGTGCATTATTCATTGCATTATTAAATAGGGTGGTATAAATGTTCACCGCTTCTAATGGGAGATGTCGAAGCACAATGTTCGGTATTTCATCGGTTCCCACTGATTTCTTACTTCTAAGCGATTCGAAGATCGTTTGGAGCTCCTCCCTCGAAATGAAAGGGGGAAAGGAAAGGTCGTTGGTGATGACGATATTTGACATATTCTCGTCACTAAACTGGGTGAAGCCCGAGCTCTCGAATCGCCAATTCTCTATTTCATTTCGAAGGTAGAAATTGTGCACAAGGACTCGATTCTCCAGTCGTGGTTCGGGCCAATGATAACATTCACCTTGTACACTTCCTGGAAAGTCGCTCCTATAGCCTCTACCTGCTCCTGCGGATCCTTGATCACAAAGAAGTTGTCATCATCAACGGCCTCACTTGGATCGATACCTGCTGCTACAAGTATTTGTTCGTTGTTCGTCGTTCGGGCGATTTTGAGACATGGAAGGTCGCTTTGATTATTTCTCCGAAATGTCTTATTTATTTGCGGGAACATATTCGGGTTGCTGGTGTTTACAGCCCGAATTTTATTGTTCCAATACAAACTTACAGAGTTTCTGTAATTTTCTTTTATAAATGTTTGGAGGTTTTTAATCGACGACTTCAGTGTCATGATCTCAGGGTTATGTCTGTCAGTAAACTCTCTGTACAAGGTTTTTAGTCTTGACAGCAGTCTACTTTTTTGTCGGTGCAGTGCGTCAATAGTTGCGTTGTGGAATAAGTCTTCGTCGTCAGTGTGTTGATACCGAGGTATCGTTTTGTTCGTTTGATTGTCACGTCCATTAGTCTTAGATGTCTGTCAATCTCCTCGTTTGATAGATTTCTGTTGGATGGTGGGTAGAGCGAATTCGAGGAGTGCTCTAGTCAGTGTTCTGGTGAAGTGTGTCTAGCGCACCCTACTATAATTGTAGGAATGCCTTTGCACAAACTCATCCAATTCCGCAATTTCGTTGGGAACAGTTATTTCGGTGCTGAGACCGCAGTGGTCACTGTGATACACGAAAGTGCATAGACAGTTTGTAGTTTGTTGGTTAGTGCATGTCAGTTGTATTCGTGAGTCGAACAGCAGAAGATCGAAATAGGACCCGTGTCTGGGGAACAACGGACTATCCGTCGCCTTAAGCCCGAGTTGATACATTATGCTGTGTTGACCCCACCAATTGAATAGTAGGTTCCCTCTAGTATTTGGTGTATTATTTCCCCAATCACTATGTTTGGCGTTGAAATCTCCGCCGATAATAAAATAGTTATCTTCCAATTCCGGCCTCAGGAATCGAAAAAGTGTCTTGAGCTCTGAGATGAATAACGTGGATTGAGTAGCCTTAGGTGCATAGACAGACACCATGCACAGCCGCTTTCCACTACGGAGGGGAATATACACGATGCATGCTTCCAGCACTTGGAACCTACGTACTACACGACTGTATACTCTTTTAAAACGTATACCTTTTCTTACGAAAATCGCAACGCCACCTCCCTGAATGGAATTGGGTCGGTTTCTCCGTACTATTTTGTATCTTCTGTGCCTCATTTTATGTCTTTTGGTAAGCTTAGTTTCGCTAACCAAAATCACATCAGGGGCTTGATCTTTAAGCAACCTAAATAGTGCGGCTTGTCGTTCGAACCTAATCAGTGAATGCACATTCACTGCAAGGACCTTCAGGGTCTGCTCCGCCACGTATGTACCCATTACGACAAAAGGTGCATTAGGCCAGGCAGCAGCGCGTAAACTTGATCCACCCGCGCGGTCTGTTCAGTTAAATGACGTTGTAGCTGAGCCATCTGTCCCTGGATAGAGAGCAAGATACTCGTAGCTAGCATGTCAGGTACTGGTTCCGGTGCTCTAGGCGCTGGGGCCTGAGAAGCAACCTTCGCTTGCTGTACCGAATGTCCACTACCTGCCGCCATTTGGGCATAGGTAACATCAGGAGTAACGGCTGGAGTTTGTAACTGCATGGGTGGACGTTTAACTTCCACTTTCTGCTGCCGGGCCAGATTTATTCTTTTAATGTAATGGAATTTGGGACAAACCCGATAATTTGCGGTGTGTCCCGTGTTGAAGCGATTGCTAGTACCACTACACTACGGCCACCTCCACCGCCTTTCAACCGTCGGCTCAGCATACGGTTAAGAAGAGAAAGATTGTCTAACATAACAGCAGCAGAAGAGCAAGAAAGAATTTTAAATGCTGTAAGAATGTAGCCATCTATTAGCACCAGAAGGCTTGCAGCACAGTTGCAAACTCCAAGAATTACAATCCATAGAGTTCTTCAAGCCAACCGCGTTTACTCATTTCATTATCCGCCCAGAGGCTCAG
The DNA here is from genome assembly GCA_963966105.1 of Volucella zonaria. Classification (NCBI taxonomy): domain Eukaryota; kingdom Metazoa; phylum Arthropoda; class Insecta; order Diptera; family Syrphidae; genus Volucella; species Volucella zonaria. The sequence goes on along the minus strand of OZ014532.1, from coordinate 36,592,682 downwards.
AGGCAAAGAATCGTTTTCCAACACGATGGAGCTCCTTGCCATTGTAGCAATAATATAACTTCGTTTTTAAATCAAAAATTTAATGGGCGGTGGATTGGCCGATGTGGTCCTTTTCTTTGGCCACCTAGATCTCCTGACCTAACGCCAATGGATTTTTTTTTCTGGGGAGCCATAAAAGAAGGGGTTTATTTGACCGAGATTTCAAGTCGGGAAGAGCCCTCAAAGAGAATAAATACAGTGGCAGAGAAGCTAAAAGGCATTTTACCAAACATTTTGCAGTCTGAAGTCATCAAACGCGATAGAACGTGCATTTCAAGGCACGGGCAACATTTCGAAAATTTACTATAAAAGCGTTTTGAAATCTTAAAGCTTAACGGTCCTTTTTAGGGCCACAAAAACTATTTAAAGGGATATTAGATTTATTTTGTGGCCCATTTGCCTGAATAAAATAGTGGTTTGCAATAACTTTCGTTATTCGTAGGTGGAAAAGTCATGCATAAAAATCGTAGATAATGAAGAGAAGACAAAAGGTTTGATAAAAAAAGTGAACCTAGAAGTTGAAAATTTCGAGATAAACGCATTTTTCTGATGAAATTGGTCCAACGATCTTTCAATATGTTAGCTTTAAAATGCCATAATTTTGGCTGGCGTTCATCTAACTCGACAACATTTTAGTATTTTATGCATACTGAAATTTTCTTTCAAAAATGTGCACAACCGTTTCAGAAGCTGAATCCGTTAGAAAGCTACGGCCTTTTAAGAAGTTTTACCTCGAAATCAAAGGTTCCTCACTTTAACTTGGAGGGGAGTGAAAATAGACCCCCCTGCAATACAATTTTTTGTTTGCCATAACTTTAGGAATCTTCAGCTATCAGGATGAAAACCTAAACTGGGACACCCTGTATACTAGTTGTGATATCCTGAAATGTTAACTATTTTATAACGTTTAAAAAAAAAATGTATCCAACCTTCAATAGCACAGCGAAAGAGGTAAAAATAATTTAAAAAGCCTCTATGACAAATGAGAAGATAGTGTCAATAGAAGCATTAAACACAAATTGTGAGAAACCTGAAGAGCATATCCCCCGAGATACAGAAGTTTTAAGTAGAGCCTTGCGCTAACATCTATCAAATATACGCGTATGTGGTAACAGTTGGGGTAGTGTTGAACTTGTAATTATTCGTGTTAACTGTTTCAAAATAAGTGTTACCCTAAAATAAGTGTATCAAAAGTTATTGAAGATCAAATCTGTTTTGTTTTTAAGAACCTTAAAACCTTGACTTTACATAATTGTTTTCGGAAAAATATAATAATTGAATCTCGCTGTTTGCAACTTTGAAACGTGTACCTAGTATTCACGAATAAAAAAAAGTTAGTTCATCTCAAGTCAGTAGCTTTCAAGGTATGACCCAATTTATCAAAACAGGCAAAACATTCAATTAAAATTTGATAAAAATTTTAAGAAAAAAAATACAAATATTGATTACAGGTTTTTATTTTTTTCATCAAGCCTTGTATTAATATCAACCGTTCAAAGTGCAAACCATTGCTTTGTATGCACGCCAGAGCTCGTCTTTCAAAGGCTCTAACAATACCTATTCTTTCAAATTCTTCTCGGACTTTTGCAGCTGGTTCGTCAATGCTAAGGTTCAAGCCATCCAATATTGTTATTTCTGATGAGTAAACGATGTCCTTCATTCGTCCCCATAAATGAAAACCGATTGAGCTCAACTTCGGAAAGCGTGGAGGCCTCAGAATGAGTCCATCCCGCACTATCCACGAATTGTATACGCGATCTAATCACACCACACTCTAACTGGATGGCCATAGCATTAGGGGTCGCCACCCTGTCGGTATACAATCCCTGTTGTTTGTTGCAGTATTATATCATCTAATAGTTCTGGTAATTTCATTCGTAAAAATTCCAGGTAGAGATCGAATTAAGCCTTGGAAGAAGTCGATAGAGTCCGATCAGTTTGTTACTCAATATGCCTACCCACACATTGACGTTGAACTTATGCTGAAAACTCTGTATTTCATTGAGTGGGGATAGCTTTCTGGCCAAGCATGTATGTACGAGTAATTTGTGGAATTCCTTCCCTGATGTATTGGGACTCATCCGTTCATAGAATCCGGTCAATAAAATTGTCTTCTGAAAAGTGTGTTTCCAAATTGTAATTGCAGAACAGAATTCCTAATGCTCGTCTGAGTCCCCGGGTTGTAGCTCCTGTATTGGTATATGATCGAATGCATGCATGCCTCTTGAATGTAGAATTCTTCAGATGTAAGTCCTGGTTAGGTTCAAATGTCTGCTTCATTGCCTAATACTGGTATTTGGATGGTTTTTGATGTAGTATCAGAATGTTCTGCTAAAGCAAGATGTGTGTCTCTCAACGATTTCCGCGTTGTTCCTCTCTCCCTCAACCTGGAAAAAAATTCCCAAGCTAATTAATTTTATAGGGCTATTTTATAGTTTGAACAAGTTGGGTCGTATCGTGAAAACTGGTGACTTAAGACGAAATGACATAACGTTTTTTTCTTATTTGTAAACGTTCTAAAGTTACAAAAAGTGGGAGTTAATACGATATTTTCCCGAAAAAAAAATTATGACAAGTGTTAAGTTTTAAAAAATCAAAATCACTTTTGGTCTTCAGTTACTTTTGATAACATTAATTTTAGGACATTTACTTTGAAAGAATTAAAGTACTCATAATTACTAGTTCAACAATACCCCATTGTTACCGCATAAATTTGAAAGATACTATTTTTAATAGGAGTCTAAACGCAGCAGCATAAGGCTTTGCTTAAAACCTCTATATCTGGCAGGAGATACATTTCTGACCCACCCTTAAAGTTTTCACATTGTCCGGAACACCCAGTGTTGGAATGCCATGCTTCCTAAAATAAGAAATCTCAAGATATTATCAACGTCCCATTTCGAGTAATCATCTAGTTGTACCAAGCGCCTTTTCAACATGAAGAGGTTGCTTAAATATAACAACTGGATCAAAATAATTGACTTCCCTTCCCACGACTAATTATTTGGTTGTCTTTTCTTTGACTCTTCCAAAAATGGAAGAACAAGATTACCTTTCCTAAACCTAGTGTGAATTTCACCCTCAAAAGCCGCAATAAACAATGGGGTCTCTTTTCTCGATAATTATGGTTGAATTCAGAGGACACTCTCTACATACATACATACGTATTAAAAGCCACAGAAAATGCGCTTAACAAAAGGTCTTTTCATAATCATTTTCGTACTATATTTGCGATTTCATCACTCGGATTGCCGTTTTGCACAAAATCCGTAATTACAATTCCTTATTTTTCTTTTTTTTCTTTTCCTGACTGTTTTTTTGCCACATCCTTTGAAAACTCTCACCACACTTTCGAGTACAATCCTCCCAATTATAAAACAGAAAAGAACAAAAGTCACACAACCAATGCAAATATTTCCTTTCTAGGCGATGGCAATGTTAGTTTCGACGAATTTGTCGAAATACTTTCAAAAATGGTAGACGAAGAGAAATCCGGTCTGAACCCATCGGAACAGGAGGAACGTGAACTCCGGGATGCCTTTCGTATTTTCGACAAACATAATCGGGGCTATATAACTGCGTCGGACTTAAGGGCGGTCTTGCAATGTTTAGGCGAAAATCTAGGCGAGGATGAAAGTGAGTTGTTCCGTTTATTTTATTTTTCTTTTTTTCTAATGGTATTTTATTACAACCCACATAGTTGAGGACATGATAAAGGAAGTGGATGTTGACGGTGATGGTCGCATCGATTTCTATGAATTTGTACGCGCCCTTGGAGAGCCCGAAGAATCACAGGATTGCGAAGATGAGGATGAGAGCACATCACCATCACAAACACCAAGATCAACTATTTCATCTTACAGTCAGGATTAAGTAAACTAAAATCAAAAGATTTCATTGTAATTATTCTCTTTAAATATACCTCCAATGCAAACATACCTTGATTAAAATTTTTTTCGCTCCTATGTATGTATGTATGTAAGTTCAAATTTCATAGTAAAGATCATAAACAGCATATTATGCTTCAAACAATATTAATCAAAATTTTGTCTTAATACAAAAACACATTGTAAATTTTACTCTCTTAGATAAATTAATAAATACTATCAAATAAGCTAATTACATTAATAATAAAAATACATTTTACATATTTCTCAATTAATTAAAATTAAATAACTCGAATCGACAATTAAAACATATCAAAGTATTTGTAATCCAGAATTACAAGCCGACTTTTTCAGTTATAAGTCTTTTCAGTCTTTTTCTTTTTAATCTTGTATTTGTTTTTTTTTTTTTTTTAAAGCTGTTGAATGTAAATTAAAATATTTTAAAACTTTACGAAATATTTAAAGCAACTTTTGAAAATAAAATTTAATATAAAGAAATTAATAAAGCAATTTATTTAATCGGAAGAAGGGACGACTTGTGCCCAAACATACTCGTATGTTCGAGAATTAGTCAAACTAGTTACCATTAAACTGCGTTATTGACACCATTTCCTTGTTGACATCTGATAAAGACTTTCAACTCACAACAATACAAATTCCATACAACATCATAGTTTGTAATAGCGTTGAACATATCGATTTCGTGCCTGGAAACTACGATTTGCGGACAGCATTGATTTTCCGTTACCATTTGAAGAAATCGCTGCAGAATCGCATCGAATGCTTATCGAAGCTTACCGTGAGCTTGCTCTTGGTAAATCGCAATGCTTTGTGTGGTTTAAAAAGATCAGAAGTGACTATTTGGACGTAAGAAACGTAGAACGTGACGTTTGTCGGGATCAGAAGGGTGTGATCTATTACGAGCTACTAGAACCTGACGAAAACGTTAATACTGAACGCAACCGACAACAAATGATCAATTTTAATCAAGCTTTGCGTGAAAAACGACCAGAATATCAAAAAAGGCAACACAAAGTGATTTCGCTTCATGATAATGCACCATCACACACAGCAAAACTGGTAAAGGAAACGATTGGGTCGTTTAGTTGGGAAATACTTTTGTATGCCGCCTACTCATTAGACTTGGTTGCGTCTGATTACTACTTATTTGCATTGATGGGACACGCACTTGCTGATCAGCGCTTCACTTCTTACGAAAATCACTCGATGACTGGTTTGGCTCAAACGAGCAACAGTTTTTTTGGTGTGGCATACACCAATTGTCAGACAGGTGGGAAAGTTCTCTCAACATCCTAGTCTTCATAGACAATCCATAGAAGATTAATGGGAATTTTGTCAACGAACCATCAGAGAAATTGTTTCTCTGTAATCAGTTTTGAAGCATCATCGGTACAAAGAAACCTCTGGTTTGACGATGAATGTAGGCAGATATATGCACCCAAACAAGAAGCATATAAAACCGCACTGCTTCAAAGAACAAGAACTACCCAGGAACTCTACGAGCTGAACACAGGCTTCTCGGAAAGAAAAAGAAGCAGTATGAGAAGCGCACGATCGAGAAAATGGAGACGTTCGATAGTTTTATTAGATGAAAAACGCAAATGAAAATGCTGCAAAGCCAGAATGGAACCCTGCTTAGATGAACATATACAACTAGGAGTAAAATCGCAGTCTGTGCTGAGAAAGACTACACGTGTATAGCAGTTTATGGCAACTGAGGATGATTTGGTTAACAGCATGCGCCAACTCATCTGTAAGTTATGGTCAGAAGAAAGCATGCATATGAAGCATACGCAGAAAGCATGAAATCTCAGCTTCCTTTGTCCGATATTTAAGAAAGAAAGCTCTTTTGACTCTTCTGGCGTCTGAAACTATTCATGGACATTCTGGTTGGTCTTTACAAGTGCTTTTTCAGGTCAGGAAAGGCCATAATCAATCAAATACCCACACCACGGTAGATCTTGGAAAAATCCGTGAATTCCAGATCGACTCTCACCATCTATTTGTTGACTTCAAAGCCGCATATGAAGAGCTATACAACGCATGTCTAGTTTGCCACCCTCGTTAGGCTGTGCAGGATCACTATGGACAATTCTCGCAGCTCCTTCAAGGTCGATAAAGAATTAACCGAGAATTTGAATGTCGCAAGATGACGCGCTGTTATGCGACTTTTTTAATATCGCCCTAAAAGAATCGTGCAAAACTCACTGGCAAACAAAAGAGACACAATCTTTTTAACTCCGCACAATTACTATACTTGCGTACGCGGATGACTTGATGTGAAAAGAAACAGCTAGCCATCAGTAAAGCATTCGTGAGTATTGAACCGGAAGCGCAAACTGATTTAAGTCCTTAAAAGACGTAGTTCAGCCAGACTGAACTGTAAATGAGTTTAATTATAAAAACCAAGGGGGATGGGATGTGCCCATTACAATTGCTTTAGCGTTCTTTAATATCCTTAAATCTTTAGCAAAAGAATCGTGAAGACCGATCGCGATCACTCTAAAGAGGTACTCCATTGCTATCCTGACACTGGCCAACAACCAATCTCCTGGGAAAACAAATTGTATAACAAATGACGGTAAAGACAACTTACATGTACGAATATAGAACTTCAGTAAAAATTGTTTTATCACAACACTCCTATCTCCAGTCTAGATTCACTTGTGAACTCTTATCCCCCTCCTCTAAGAGACCACTTGTCGACGCTTTAGTGATGTTCTCACGGTGCACAGTGCTGCAGGTTTTCCCAAGTATCATACAGTCTATGGATTTTTCTACAAACTTGTTGATGATTTTTTTTTCTATTATTGTTACATTCATAAGAAAAAAATAGTAAAACGTTATGTTTGTTACACATTTTCTGGAGAAAAGTGACCCCAAAATCAAAAATTAGGATGGGCACGAAAAATATAACAGGCTTAGAAATTGGATATCTGAAGACTCAAACAAGATATCAACTTTATTTAAACGCAGTTACAAAGGCTAGTATATCTTCTAAAAATAAAATCCCTAAACGAAGTTTTTTTTAGTATTAACAGCGAAATTGTAAGCTCGTGAAGGAAAAATTGTTTGATTACAATAAGAAGTTTTGCTCCAAAAACAACATTTGGAACAGCATCAAAAATGTATGCAGCAACTAGCACCACAGGCACATGCTCCATCTTCGTTTCAAAATTTTTTAACGTGCTTCGAAAGGCAGTCTCCCTTTGATTTATTTTAACGATTAAAATCAAATAATAAAGTGCTGGGTGGAAACAGGTTCAACTACAAACATACGAGTATATTAATTCACGAACAACGAGTGTTTTATTCAACTATAAAAGTAGTACAATACATTTATATAAATATTAAATATTGTATATGTACGAGTACACTAGAAACTATAAAAAGTAGTATATTTAAACAACAGAAATTACGAGAAATTATGGGGCGCAATTTTTGAGAAACAATAGCTAAAGTAAATTAAGCACACAGATGCATTGTAATAAAGAGAAATGAAATAACGTTTCAATATCCATTTAATATACGTAGCATTTATAACCTCGAGCAAACTAAAAGTAATTTGTTTGATATTATATTATAAATTCAGAGTAAAAAGGGAAAAGGATTGGGATATTAGGCACCTATCCAATCAGGAAATATTGTTTCAGGATAGTAACCAATGCTAACAATTTTGCATTGGAAGTTGTTCTAACACAAAATGTACATCTTATTAGATATTTCTGTCGTGTTTTGAATGAGCACATGCGAAGCAAACTCACCATAGAAAAAGAGCTACTCACAATTGGCACAATTGAACATTAATTCAAGACTTTAAATATTAAAAAAAAAAAACATAAATTTCTTAAGTAGAGTTAAGCTCTACATTAAATGAAGAAAATTGAATTTGAAGGAAAGCAGTGTAATAATGAAGAATATGTATTTATCTTATTTCTTTAATGAAAACTTCGATCGTGTATTAATTGTAATGACTTCCTGTAAATTTCAACTGTCTATTCACAAGTTGAAAAAATAATCACATGTTTATATTACGAGTACATACTTTTGGAAAAAGAAAATACTTAACAAAAATAAGGCTAACGAATGTATAGAAAGGAATGATATCCCCGTCAGTGTATATTATATATGATCCGAAGATATATTGCGGTGTAAAAAAAAGGCTATATAATTTTCAGAATTAACCCTTTAATGCATACTGTTGCATATCTGCATCATACTCCTATATGTGCTCTCATAAGAGAACAGAAACCGTTATCTATTTTATTTTTGTCTTGTTCCCTCGGTGACTGTTTTTACGATCATTTTCAATTCCTGGAAATGGTGTCTGTATAAGATTTAACGCAAAAAATCAAACTTGACGTCACAAAACCGAGTGCAATAAAAGTGAACACATCTTGACTGTTTTGTTTTAAAATTGCAATACTTGAGTGTTTTAGTTCATGTAAGTAAATTTTTTATTGATTCTTATACATGAAGTTTGATATCTGCATACAAATTATATATGTATAATAGATAAAAATAGGTTTTTTTTTTTTTTATTTTATGTATGATGCATATCTGCAACGTCATGCATTTACGGTATGTAAAACATGTTCTTTGGACATAAGAACTACGTACTTTATCTAGAGCCTTTTCGTTTTTCAGCATGCCGAAAATTTTGTCCGATAGGGAACTAGAACAAATTTTGGATCAATGGGTGGAGAGCGAGGATGATTTTGGGAGTAACAGTCCTCTTGTGCATATCTTAGATGCAGAAGATTTTGTTACAAACACAAGGCGGAACGCTATAGAAGAAGACGTAGATAATGAATTGGTGAACCTTGATAGTTTGCCTCTTCATATTTTGCAGAATAAACAAGAGAAATCCACTTCATCCGCATGCCAATGTAATTTTAAAAGTGAAATTACCGAACTAAAGGAAAAATATAAACCAATTATATGGAAGCGTAAGAATTTCCAGTTTGATGAAGGGCTATACTCATTTAAAGGTATGGCTTCATTGCCTGAAGATGTTTTGCAACTTTCGACACCAGTGAGCTATTTTGATTACTTTTTTTCCGGTGAATTGATTGATAATATAGTTGCAGAATCAAATCTGTATTCTATTGAAATTACTCCAGAACTTCCTGCATTATTAACAAGCACCCACATAAGAAAGTATCTGGGAATATGCATTCTTAAGTCCGTCATTCAAATTTCAAATATTGGGCGATATTGGGCTCCAATTACTGGTAATGACACAATAATAGGTACCATGACAATCAATGAATTCGAAAGGATTCGCAAGTACTTGCATTTTAATAAGACATGTTGCCCAAAGGCAGTCCAGATCACGACAGGCTTCACAACATACGACCTATAGTTAATTATCTTACCAAACAATTTTTATCTATCCCCCGCGAAGAATGTTTATCTCTTGACGAGCAGATATGTGTAACAAAGGCAAATAGCTACATGAAACAGTATATGCCTGCCAAGCCGCATAAGTGGGGGTATAAATTATTTGTTTTAAGTGGTGTGTCGGGATTTACTTATAATTTCGAAATCTATACCGGCAAGGAAAATGTTGATACAATTTTACCAACGGAGTCAAACTTAGGTGCATGTGCTAATGTTGTTATAAGATTGACTCGAAATATACCAGTAAATGTTGGACATTAGCTTTATTTCGACAACTACTACACTACCGTTCCTTTGGCTGTCGAATTAGCAAAGAAAGGTATATACACTGTTGGAACTATTCGACGCAACAGATTGACAAATTGTAAGCTTCCGGAAGATAAACAAATGTCCAAGGAACTTCGCGGAAAATCTTTTGAATTTTTCGCAAACATCGACAACATTGACATTTGCACGCTTTGCTGGAAAGACAATAAGCCTGTAAACTTGTTGTCTACATTCGTCGGCGCACTGCCTATTGGAATTGTTAAAAGATACTCGTACGATAGGGCCAAATCACAGTACCTTAACGTAGATTGTCCAAACATTGTAAAGCAATACAATAATCATATGGGTGGCGTTGACCTAACTGACAGTTTATTTGGACGAGGTAGAATTAAAATAAAATTCCGCAAATGGTACGTGCGGATCTTTTACCATTTGGTCGATATCACTGTCGTAAACGCATAGGTATTATACAAAAAAATTGTGAGATTCGCAATGAAGTCCCAATCAGTTTACCCAAATTTCGGATAGATTTGGGTGAATCTCTTTGCCGAAGTGGAACATCGCTTCAAAAAATACGAGGAAGGCCATTCGGCTCACCATCAGCTCTTCTTCAAGAACGCAAAAGGAAGTTTCCAAAGTCCCATGTTCCATCGACTGATATAAGAAAAGATGAAATCGCGCATTGACCAGTCTATATGGAAAAAAGACTACGATGCAAGCTACCAAATTGTAATGGCTACACATATGTAAAATGTGAAAAATGTGACACAGCCCTGTGTTTTAAAAAAGCAATAATTGTTACAAGAATTTTCATTCTTAGGATCCAATGTGCGCTTTTCTCATCTCTAATCTTTTAAAACTATAGTACGTATTTATAGTTTGTTTTGAAAGTACAACTTGAAATAACTATGTAATACTCATATTTTTTTTTTTTTATGAAAATGAATTATTATTTATGTTAATGCGTTTCTTTTAATTTGTATTATAGGTATTGTTTGTATTTTTGTATTAATGAATTTGCCCAATAGAATGATAAAAAACGTTCTAGTTCGATAAGAATTAATTTAGCTTTCATTTCAATAAATTCATATTTGTTTATATGCCGTAAATGCATAGTGTTGCATATCTGCATCATAGTGAAAATCCAATTTTCCGGAAAAACTAATGGGCAGATTTTTTTTATATATTTTTTTTCGAGTTCAGATTATTTGTTTACATAACATATATTTAATTCGTTAAAAATAAAAAAATTATGCATTCAAGGGTTAAACCCACATATAAAGTTCATAAATTATAACCATTTTGCAAAAGATTGGGGATATGGAGAAGATGTTCGGACGCACAATGCGTTGATTACTAGGCGCTGGTGAACAAAAATATGAATATGGTGCTATTGCCAATTATTTTTCAATACTTTTTACTTTTTAGATTAAGTATCTACATATGATATATATTAATATTTTGTAAAAAAAAATCCACTATTAGACCCATTCTGGTTTTAAACGAGTTTTGAATTTCCTTCTTTCTATTTTGTTTTCAGATGTACGCACACTAGTTGGCTGCGTTACACGGTAGTCTGTATGAAATATGAACCAAACGTTCAAAACATCTAATCCAAAAATGAAGAGTGGAAAGCCCAAAACGAGAATTTTCTTGCCAGGGTATTTTTTCGTTGATTGCATCCTTATTATTTTGCATGTGTTCTTGATAAAACGTTACATACACTGCCGTCAATTATAGTGAACAGCATGTTATATGAAACTTCAATATCTGATCCACTTTTCAAATACAGCGTTGATGAAAAATTAGGTGTTTGCCAAATTTCAGTGTCGGTAATGTGTCTAGTCTAACAGGACAGAAACTAATTAAAAATTAGACCTCCTCTGTATTTTCAAGGTCCGAAAATATTTGCGTATATGTGCTATGTCCAGAGCTTCCTTCAAAACCTCAAAATCAACTACTTCATTAATGCTTTCTGCAATTTTGTCTAGAAGTTCCTGACATCAACTGATGATGTTGTCTCTGTTATTTCCTTTTTCTTCCGAAGTATTTTTTTTTAATTTTTGAGTCCGTACAGACCAGGAAAGAAACATTTATGGGTCGCATTTACTACCGATCTTAGTAAGATATATTTCCTTTCAATCAAGGTAAAAAGCCAGTGCTTTCTCAGGAGATTAAGCAGCATTCCTTTTAGATTTAGATGATACTTTGTCAGCTAAAGAGCTGGATATTTATGCTGCATAATTCAGCTCTTGAGTTTACCACGAAGTCAAAAGTGGCTGCAGCTTACGCTTATGAGGCGATTCTTCGAATGACTTTTCTGGTCTTCCGCGAATAGTTCCAAGAAGTTTTTTTGAGATTGTATGTGTTCAATGAACTTATCAAACTTTCTCGTTAATTTAAATCGGTTTGCAATTAAGGATGGTGAGGTTTTGTAAATTAAACACGATTACGAGAGCACTGTTTCCAATTCTTGCTCACATTCATGTTAAAAATGGTATATTTTTAGATTCAATCTCGTTTTGGAAAATTTTTACATTACTAAACATTAGTTGATCAAAAATATATTTTTGTATTTCATCTTTAGAATTTTTTTTTGCAGAGAACCATTTTTCAAAAATTTTCTCATTTTTAATAATTGGGCATACCATACCACCAAAAAGTTCCCGGAATTTTTTCAGAAAATTAAAAATACAAGTTTACTCATTTAAATCTACATTGTGCCCTTCAAAGTAATCCCCCATCGACTGCAACACATTTATGTCAGCGCTTGATCCAATCCTCAAAACATTTTTTATATTCGGTTTTCGGTATGTCCATCAGTGTTTCCTGCGATTTTTCCATTACTTCCTCTCAGCTGCTGAAACGCGTTACCCGTAGTGATTTTTTAATCAGGGAGACAAATCAGCTGAATTCGGTGGCAGTTAGATGGTATTTGTTGCATTTTCCGTCAAAAAATTACAAATAATGATGGCACTGTGCGGCGGTGCGTTATCATGATGGAAAATCCACGGGTTTTCTGCAAACAATTCTGGTCTCTTTCGGCGAATTGCTTCACGCAAACGTCTCATAACGCCCAAATAACACTCTTTGTTTACTGTCTGGCCTTCTGGCAAAAATTAATGATGCATCATCTCTTTTGCGACGTCAACACGGTCTCTTTTTTGCATGAAATTGAGGTCTTTTGGCATTTTGCTGCTACACGACGGAAACCTAAATCATTAACCAAAATATCTTGGACGGATCCATAGGTAATGTTAAAGTCCTCCGCTATCTCTCTGATGGTTAATTTGCGGTTATTGACCAACATTTCTTTTACTTCATTAATGTTTTCGTCGGTTTTCGATGTCGATGGTCTGCCACTGCGTTTATCATCTTCGATTGACTCACGAACCGCTCGTGCCACTGGTAAGCGATCGTTTTCTTTAGAGAATCGTTGCCGAAACACTTTTCCAAGATTTTGAGGGAATGTCAACAAGAGATTTACCAACTTAACAAAATCGGAACAATAGGAGCGCCACACGATGGTATGGTGCGGGAACTTTTTGATCAAGGTGGTATACCCATAAAAAGTTGAGTATTTTAAAAAGTCGCAAAGGGATTGAAGTTTTACTACATCCCAAAGTAGAATAGAGGACATACCAAATAAATAATAAATTTCAGGTATGTTTTGATGAGTTTTTTTTAAAACTTGGTTTAAATTTCAATTTTAACGCTCACAAGGGGACCACTTTTAATTAACCTTTTAAAAACTGCTAATATTGTGCACATAATGTAATTTTTTTAAGTAAACGTGCTAGTAGTTGAAAACTCCATTATTGATAAATAATTAAAAGAATTATTTAAGCTTGGTAATATTCTTTTTTTATGTTTTCGGAGCACGAATAAAAACTAAGACAAAAATTGGCTGAACTCTTAGTTAGAACCGCTACTCCCGCTATAAAAACAATAGAAGCGATGCACAAATGATAGCATACGGTTCTATAATATTTATAAATCAATCCCACAAGCTTTGCATCAATCTGTAAAACATTCATTTTTTTATTTTTATCCACAGTCAACGCACTGTTGAACGTTCGGATATAATAGCCAATCATGAAGGAATGGAATATAAAGTCAATTATCCAAATTTCCCAGTGTCAATGAAGAAAGTAATAATTAGTTGCGATTTTTGTAGTGCAGCAAAATATGATCGGAATCCTATAAAAACAAAGTTCTGACTTACAGAAATTCCAGTCGATATAAAAAAAATTATACACACCTATGTATATTTACGTGCTGTGAACATTTGTGAGCATTTGTTCATAAATTTAATAGCAAAACTTTCAAAATATGCTGTTAAATACTGTTAAAAAAAAGACCCTTTAATTCGATTAGAGAAAAATGAAAAAGTTTGTTCGTGATTACAACTTTAATATAGTTTAAGATAGTTTTATTGTTATACAATTTCTTAGGAAAGAAGAAATATAAATTCACTCTGTCAAATGAAATGACGAGACTGCGAAAGCTGACGCAAAAAGATTGAATGATACGTTATGGGACAAAATAGAATTTTGGAAGCAAACCACGAATTGATGCGCAAATGTTTAAAGATGTTTATTATTACAATAATTTATATTATTCAACTTTTGAAGCCAAACTGTAAGATGTGTAGAAAGAACAATTGAAACAAATAATTAATAATAAAATTAGTACCAAACAAATTGCGAACAATATTATTTAACGAAGTGTTTATAAAAAAAAGCTATGTTGGTTCCGGGCAGCATCAACAGCTAAAGCATACAAAGTTTGCATGAGAAAGTGTACATGAAAATAATATTAGAAAACAACTCAAATTTCCAGATGGAACTTCTGATCCTGATTCCAGTAACACATCAATCAATGGCAGAGAAAAGGTGACACTTACATTGGATATTCCAAAATACAAGTTGACTTAGTGGAAATAAAGATTATCTGACCTAACGCATAGCATCTTTTGACAGATATCATATTTGTGTCCCAGATTGTCTATCATTTAATCATGGAAAGGTGTAACCAGCAAATCATCCAATCTTTTTTATTAAAATTCGCGGTCAGACTACATTACGTGTAACTCCAATTTTCGGGTGTTACAACATCCCGATAGGCAAAAAATCGTGCATTTAGTGAGATGGCAATGTACCAAAATGAAGAGCATGCTGCAGCTGTGGACAGTCGTTAAGTCAGTGCCGAAATCAATCAATTCCGCGCTATTCAACTGGGCATTTTTCGTATTTTGCAAAAGACTGAGCAAAATATAATATTTTGGACTCTAGCATACGAAATAATTATATAAAATATTATATGCTTATATACTTATATGCACAAGATAGTTAAGAGATGCCTTTCAACAATCAGCATCCGCGTCTTCTTTCATTCTTCCACAACTCTCCCCTCCAGTCGCCGCCCTGTGCAATTCCCCCCTCTTACAATTTTCATAAAGTTAATCTATCTCTGATCGATACACTCTTAATTTTTTTACAGAGAATTAGTCAACTCCATTTCCCTTCATGTATAATATTACTGTTGAGATGTAGAATCTCTACGTTAGTCTAAGAGTAAACTGCGCTCTACGAAACAAGAGAAACAAGTTATGGCGGTATTCCGTCGTACCTTCTCTTCTTCCGACTACCCAAACTATCTAGGGATATGTTCATCGAACTCTACAACTCTCTCTATCAATGCTACCTAAATAGTGCGCAAACCAATCCCCCAAAGTCCTTTTTTCGATTTGTCCATTGCAAAAGTAAGACCGATGGTTATCCTTCATCCCTCGCCTACCATAGTCAACTTTTTTGCTCCATTTTCCAAACAATCATTTGCCAACTTAAAGATAAATTTGTACCCGGCCCAGACGGTCTCCCCGCCGATTTTCATAAAAACTGTTCTTCCAACCTTTCTCTCCCCTTTCTTACCTATTTCTCGTCCATCCCTTACATAGGGAGAATTTTCTCAGATTTGGAAAGCCTCCTTTATAAATCTGGTACACAAAAAGGTATATAAGAATGAAGTTACCAATTATCGTCCCATTGCTAAACTCTCTCACATACCCAAACTCTTTGAAAACATTTTATACGAAGCCTTAAGCTTTAAGTGCAAGTCCTTAATTTCGCCTAGACAACATGGTTTTCTAAAAGGCAGATCAACTACCACTAACCTAGTTGAATTCGTGTCTTTTGCTCTTACAGCAAAAAAATCACAACCGATTTCTCTAAACCTTTTGATAAGATATCTCATCAACTGATCCTTTTCAAATTGTCTGCTCTCGGCGTTGAACCTCTTTTATTAAAATGGATACCTTATTACCTGGTAAACCGATATCGACTTAGATCCGTTCTTTCGATTCCTTTCCTGGCCTCCTCTGGGGTTCCACATGGCAGCCATACTGATCCTCTTCTCTTCTTCTTACTACGAGTATTAACGATCTTGAGATAGTCATCAAACACTCCTCCCGCCCCTTTACGCTGGCGACTCAAAATTTTTTAAAACAATTTCTTCTCCCTATGACGCCGCCCTTCTTCAAGAAGACCTTAATCGATTTTCAATCTAGTGCCTAAAAACTGCTTAGAACTTAATATCGCCAAATAGCAAACTATAACCTTCTTACGTAAATGCAACTCGTCTTTTCTCCGACGTTATTTTCTCTATGGTCAAGCTATTGCCCTGATTCAATCTTTTTTAGACCTTGGCATATTATTCGACAGTGAGCTTAATTTCCGTTTGCATGTCGATAAGATGATCCTTAAAGCTAACTCATCACTTTGACTTGAACGGTGGTTTAAGGGGGCAGTACACATTTATTACACTTTTTTTCACGATTTTTTTTTTATATACTAATATTTATTTCAATATCCTATTTTTTTACATAAAATTCACCATCTCAAACTATATAAACCATTTTTGTAATTTTTAAGCCACGTGTGGCCATGATATGGGTGCCTGAAGCCATCTAAAAAAAATCTCAGCTCTGGAACGTCTGAAACAAAAAATTCAAAATGGATATTAAAATATAAGCCAGCCGCTATTGTGTGAACAAATATTTGGGGTGATAAAAAAACAAAATGTCGAACTTTTGAATTTTTTCACCCCTTTCTTTTAGTGAAATAAAGGTTAAAAAGGGGTTAAATATCAACGGATTTCCATGATTGTATTGTAGTTCATACCATAGCTATACATGTGCAAAATTTCAGCCGTTTATGCTGCATCATGTTTGGTTTGGTTATACATATATTTATTGAACGTTTTGGCCTATATAACATTATGGTACACTATGGTACACTATTTTTAAAGGTATGTTCGATAAGAATTCGATGTTTTTGGAAAATCGATTTTTTCAAAAAATAAATGTGTACTGTCCCCTTAAGGACTTTTCCAGCCCGTACGTAACCAGATCTCTCTATGTTACCTTTGTTCGTCCCCTGCTTGAGAATGCAGGTCAAGCTTAGTCCCACTTTCACCGAGTTCACGTTTCGCGAAGCGAGTTTATTCAACGCCAATTCCTCCGATTCTGGAACCACCCCTTAATCTTGCCTTCCTATCAGGGCCGCCTTAATCTTATCAATGTAAATTCTTTAGAAGAACCTAAGAACATAGCGGATATTCTTTTCATTCATCAACTGCTCTCCGATTCCATCGACTGCGCGTTTCCTTAGCACTCTATTTCCTTCAACACCAAGCCACGAAATTTACGTTGTCCTCGTCTCTTCCATCTACCGGTCCACCGCACCTCTTATGGTCCCGACAAACCAATATCCCGTGTGCTCCGAATGGTCAACTAAAACTTATCCGTTTTTGATTCGAACCTGAACACTACTCCTCTCAAACACTATCTCCTCACCATCGTCTTGATTCCCAGTTATTAATTTGTAAGCCTTAGTTTTTAAGTCCTAGTATTAAGCTTGTATTATGCAAATAGGGCCCTCAGCCCCCACGAAAATTAAAATTAAAATTAAAAAATTAAACTGCTTTCTAATAAAATCATAATCAATCAATTAATTATGTATCCCAATTACAAGTAATGATAATAAAATATAGAACTTGAATACGTGGTAGAAACAAAAAATCAAACCCATACGCTTAAGGAAAATAAATCGACAAACGAAATAAGGCTAAATAAAAATTGTATGTGTCGGAAATTT
Organism: Volucella zonaria; assembly: GCA_963966105.1. NCBI lineage: Eukaryota > Metazoa > Arthropoda > Insecta > Diptera > Syrphidae > Volucella > Volucella zonaria. The sequence goes on along the minus strand of OZ014532.1, from coordinate 36,574,909 downwards.
TGAAATTAAGAAAGAAACATTATAGTTAGACGTTAATTATTGAAAATATTAAACACAATAGTATTGAATAGAAATTGTGATAAAACGAAAATTTTTTTGATCAGAAACTATTTTAAACTGCAAATAATTGTATATTTATAAAATTACAAACTTAAAAACAATATGTATAAATAAAAGAAATGTCATTTCGAAAACAGGTAATTTATTAGTAACTGAAGAAATTGCAATAAAGACAATAGGAATACATACCACCTTGATCAAATTATTAATTTATTCAGAATTAAAAATACACGTTTATTCATCTAAATTTATATTGTCCTCTTCAAAGTAATACCCATCGACTGCAACACATTTATGCCAGCGCTTGATCCAATCCTCGAAACATTTTTTTATATTCGGTTTTCGGTATGTCCATCAGTGCTTCCTGCGATTTTTCCATTACTTCCTCTCGGCTGCTGAAACGCGTTCCCCGTGGTGGTTTTTTTAACTCGATTGAACAGAAAGAAGTCACAGGGAGCCAAATCAGGTGAATTCGGTGGCTGTTGGATGGTATTTGTTGCATTTTTCGTCGAAAAATTACGAATAATGATGGCACTGTGCAACAGTGCGTTATCATGATGGAAAATCCACGAGTTTTCTGCAAACAATTCTGGTCTCTTTCGGCGAATTGCTTCACGCAAACATCTCATAACGCCCAAATAACACTCTTTGTTTACTGTCTGGCCTTCTGGCAAAAATTAATGGTTTTTTTGGTCTCGGCTCATTTGGTGAACGCCATTCACTTGCCTAAAGTCTGGATTGCGTGTCGTACTCATAAACCCACGTCTCGTCTCCAGTAATGATCCTGTTGATGAATGTGGGATCGGATTCAGCCTCGCAAATCATCTCTTATGCGACGTCAACACGGTCTCTTTTTTGCAAGAAATTGAGGTCTTTTGGCATCAACTTTGCTGCTACACGACGGAAACCTAAATTATTAACCAAAATGTCTTGGACGGATCCATAGGCAATATTCAAGTCCTCCGCTATCTCTCTGATGGTTAATTTGCGGTTATTGACCAACATTTCTTTTACTTCATCAATGTTTTCCTCGGTTTTCGATGTCGATGGTCTGCCACTGCGTCATCATCTTCGATTGACTCACGACCACTTTTGAACCGCTCGTGCCACTTGTAAACGACCGTTTTCCTTGGAGAATCGTTGCCGAAATACTTTTTCAACATTTCCAACGTTCGCGCACCATTAAATCCGTTTTTTACGCAAAATTTAATATATACAAGTTCGTTGTTGCAAACTTAAATCAATTTCTAAAATTGTAAAAAATCGCCAACACACACAGAGATAGATGTACTCTTGGCTATATAACTATTGCAAATGTCAAACTATGACGCTAAGATTTAGAGGGAATGTCAACAAGAGATTTACCAACTTAACAAAAAAAACAGAGCTCAAATCGGAACAATAGGAGCGCCACACGATGGTTTGGTGCGGGAACTTTTTTATCAAGGTGGTATATTGAAGTTGTTGAAGAACGAAAGCATCACAATTTTGTCAGTTACGCTACAGTACGTACACTCTTATTTTCGTAGTATTAATAATAATTCTTCTAAATAAAAAAGTCATTAAAGCATAAATAATTAATAAGGTCCCGGTAAATGTTGAAGAAAATTTCCTCACTTACTTTTGAAAATTCATATCTTAATGCCTGCGGCGGGAACGTTAACGCTTACACTAACAGCGGAAATTATGCTAAGGACTGAAACGAATAAAATTTGGAAATTTCAAAGTAAAAAAAAAAAATATTTTCATAATTCATGTAAATTTTTTTTATTTGCTTTAAAACTCTGTTTTTATTAAATTCATTCACAATTACAAAAAAAAAAAAATTATTTGGGTTCCCATTCTTTCCTCAACTTCTTTCGAATGTCCTTCATAAGGTTGGTGACAGTTACATCAGTAATCTTTTTGGACGCTCTTTTCCATTTAGCACTAAAATCTTTTACGTCCTTTGCACACTGCTCACTTTTCCTCAATTTAGCTTTGACCGAAGCCCAATACTTTTCAATGGGACGGCACTGTGGAACATTGGGTGGATTCATGTCTTTTGGGACAAAGTCGACATTTTTAGCAACAAGAAAGCTCAACGTCGCATGCTCATAGTGAGCTGAAGCTAAATCTGGCCAAAATAAAGATGAACCCTCTTGTTTGTTTAAGAAAGGAATCAACCGTTTCTTTAGACACTCGTTAATATGCACTTCTCCGTTAATTGTTCCCGTTGTAATATGATGATGAGCTTCTGTGTCCACATTGGCAAATGGCCTGCCAAACAAAATATTTTGACCCGAATTTTTCCATCCCAATCGATGTTGTTGATTGCGGAAGAATCTCAGCTTCAAACGAGTTGTAAAACTGCGCACCTGGAAGAGTAGTAAAGTCAGCTTTGACATAAGTTTCGTCATCCAAAACCAAGCACGCTTTCTTGTTGTCGATCAACTCGTATAGCTTTCGGGCTCGTGTTTTTATGACTTTTTTTTGCTTTTCAGTAACTTTTGGTATTTTTTGTTTTTTTCGTGTTTTTAGGCGGTTACGTTTTTTAGATCTTTGTACCATTGTTTGGTTGGTATTACATTTCCGAGCAACATCTCTGGATAACATAGTCCGGTTTTTTACGATGGTACCCACTATTTTCCTGTCCAAATTTGTATCATGTGCTCCACTTTTAGCTACACTTTTCTGTTTTCGCTTAACTGTCAACGTCTCCAAATATCGTTTAATAACAGAATCCACTGTACTGCGTGCTATGTTTAAATTTTTTGCGATGAAATGGTTTGGACGTGAAGTATTTTCGAGCGTTCTTTTTACGGCGTTCCTCTTGACTCATATTTTATAAATATTTTAAACCTCACCGAACTAAACAGACTGAAACACGAGAGTATACAGGCTAATTCGGGTACAAAATGGTATTGCAATTTTTACGCATTGGAAGTATAGCCCCTATTAAAATTTACAGATTTTATTCGTTTCAGTCTTTATACGATTGCTTCGATTAAAAGTAAATATTTAACAAACAAAAATTATAACTGGCATTCGACGACACTTTTCGATTAATTCCTTTACAAATATTTTAAAAAGAAGAGCCAGTTCTTATCAGCACTGCGAAATGTCGGCATTTTATAATAAATTTTATTTAATTTATAAAAGAAATTTGTTTTTAATTCACAATTTATAAAAAAAAAATTTATTAGTTGCTCTGTAGTTTACTAACTGGGCAGTACTTCATGAGCTTATACACTTCACTCGGTGGTGTTTCTTCACCGTATACAGGGATGTAATAAGAGGCGCATACAATCTGTACAACTTCATTTGGTATGGAGACATCTATTTACGAGTATAATATAATACAATGACTACAATGCCATGGGCACTGGCTATATAACGTATACCAGTGTATCATTGCGGGTTTCAAAACCCAAATCTTATTTATTGTTCTCTGGATGATTGGGACAACAACATCAACAGCTACAATATTTCGCTCCATTGGTGGCATCCAACATTTAATTGAGAGACCAAATTATTAGTGTAATTTCACTTATTGTTGTATTCTAGGCAGCCACCCATTTTACATGATTTTAGTAGCCTGAAAAAAGAAAATCCTGCGGGCGTAGCTGTGATTGAGCCAGGGGCACCTACGTTTTAGAAGGGGTTTTCGAGTCCGCAACTGTTCACCCAGTTCACAATTTTATACAAATCAACTTTCATGATCTTACAAAGAGATGCTTTATTTCACCAGGTACTTTACATCACTTTTTATATTTTATTTTTACCAAGTGAAAAATTGAATACTGTGGCGTATGAGTAATATATTGTGCTCTTCTGTGGCGTACATTTTTCACACCAATTTTTAGCAATAGCAAAAAAACACTTAATCAAAATGATCGTATTATTGTTGGGATTGATTAATAATAACTGTCATCAAGGATTTCAAATAATTTCATAATTACGTTAAAGTGGCAACTTTGATACGTTAAGTATACGGCTTTTCGTGTGAGAAATTTATCGGCCTTTTCAAAAAGGCTTATTGCACACAGTGGTTCTTAATTTTAGTGTTCCTACCAATTGTAAGACTAATAGTAAAATAAAATATTGAACAAAAAAAGTTCCCAAGAAGTTCCAATGTTTCCATTGATTTATTTTTTTGATTCGGAATGACCTTCAACCTTTCAGACCAATTTTTAAATTTTGGATAAGGAATTATATGCTGCAACAATAACATTAAAACTACTCTGGTTTCCCTCAACTTCATTTTTAAATTTTTCGTAAAGGTTACATTGTCTTATATTCTAGAATTCTTCAGCTCTTATTTCTGATAATGTTAAAATTTTAAATTAAATCCCTACGGTGATCAGCTGGCCCTCGAACAGCATATTTGAAGTCACTTAAAACTTTGGTTAACATACATTCATTCTAAAATCCGATTTCCATACTTCAATTTAATGGGTGGCGGATGATTCGTACTTCACACATTTTAGGTGCTTATATTTACTCGTATGTTTGATTTCGCTTATATCTATGTTTGATATCATTGAATTAACTTATTTTATATTGTAGAAACATTTAGAATATCTCATATTGAAAAATTGGGAGGTTGGAGTTCATTGTTTTATTGGTTACATTTTGAGAATTGCACAGAAAGCGAATAAGTTTTAACTTTGAGTGATTTCGAAAGATTGGTGAAGTAGCTCAAATTTCCACCAAAATCATTTAGTGGTTTATGTGAACCAGATTTATCTATTAAAAAACTAACTTAATTGTGTAAGCAATTCAATAACATAGTGTGGTAGAATTGATGGCTAGGTATTGTATTTCTATTTATGATAAGGGTAGACACTGACCGGAGGCACCTTAGCGATGACTAGTACTGTAGCTACTGCAATACCTCAATTTTTCTTATTTTACCACCCCATTAACAAGGATTCTCCAGGGCCATCCAAAAACGGTCAGTGTAGGCCCGGCCCAGTGACACCAGTAAGTTGTAAACATGTACAAAAAGCTAAGGAAAAGGAAGATTCTAGCTCACCCCCAACTTACCAGTAGTTTTAATAAAAAGAAGGCAAGAATACAAATAAATATTTAACTTGCACAGGATCTGCTACGACACGTTTTAACAAAACAAAGCTTACTAACTATCAACGAACATAAAGGAAAAGACTTAAATTGAATACCGTTTATGGAAAAACTGTAACATACGTACATATACTAAGATAGTTATGGGAGTTTTATCTCAAAATTTGGCGAAAATCTGTTTTGCTCAAAATTCCCAACAGTGAAGGATTTAACGATTTAATAGGGAAACGAATATCCCTAAGCCATTGCAGGCAAAAATTAATTTTAAAAAGGAACGGAAATTAAACTAGCCGAAATGGGTGCGACCGATAGGTCACATCAAGAACTTCCTAAAAAAGATATTCTACAATGGTTTTTGATATTTCATATCCTATTAGAATTTAGAACTATTTAATTCAAAAACGCTCAAAGCGCAGATTAAACCTGGAAGCTTGGAAGATTTTGGTAAATCCAAGAAAAAGAACCTATATTTAAAAAGAGAAAACTCCGCAACAACATAAAAGCTCGTTGAAGGAGATAATGCTGTGTTCCTGGTGGAATTACATGGATCTGATATACTACGAGCTGCTTAAACAAAACAAAACGGTAAATGATGCTAATCGTTATTGTACTCAGCTTGATTTTTTGAACAAAGAAATTCGGGGCAAACTTCCATCCTTAGCCAACAGCAAGGACATAGTGTTTCATCACGACAAGGCAAGACCTCAGCTACCATATACTCCTGATATTACACCATTGGGTTACCACCTATTCCATCTTGTCGCTAAAAGCAAAAACTTATCTTCTTGCAAACAGTTTTAACTAATTAAGTGAAATACATTTCTGACAGACTAACTTTTGAAAAATTAAAAAAAGACATACTGTTTCCTTTTTCAGAAAACGACTGATTTTCAGAGCGTTTTAATATGTTGTCATCCCCATCTTCCTCAGGAGGGAGGGCCCCCTGTCATACTATTTCTTATTTTTATATCCGCAAAACCAATTACCCATAAAAATTTTATCGGTCAGATGTGGGACTCCTTGTACGAGTATTAACCCAATCGTAGTTAGTACTGCATTGACAGTTCTAAAATTGTTGCTGTTCCAAGAATAACTCAGATAATCCTGGCCCGATTTTTTTTTAATTTTTGTCAAATGTGTGCTATATTAATAGATTTCTAGTAGGACAACAAACATTTTGAAAGAGTCCTCTATTTAAAAGAAAAAATTAATTGTATTTTATGTGTGTTTTTTTTAATAGCTTAAAAAGTCACTGGCGGGTTTTGACCAAATCGAATGGCCCCGATTCGGCATAAGGACGCTTCATCTGACAAAAATTCAAATTGATAGTGCTATTCGCTCGCGAGTTATCATGGGCCATAAAGTTGACACACAACTGACACATAAATTAAATACGGTCATACACACTCCCTCTCACACACCCACGCATAGACATTTTCTTAAAACCTGTCTAAAAATATTACACAGGATGCACATCGGCAAAGATAATTTGTGAAAACATTTTTGAGCATATTCTAAGAAAAAAATCGTTCTACAGTAAGGGTCTATCTCCAATGTTGACACCATTTATCAAGGATTTAAGAAAACTTACTTAGGTGTACCCTCACGGTGTTAACGGAAACTGATCTGTTAATACTAGTGCTAGGAACTTTATTTAGGAATTTATTTTTAGAAGAAATACTAACTTTGTAAATGCGTTAAAATGAAGTGGATATCGTTCTTGAGTCTTTAGATTTTTCTTATTTTTTTACCATTTTTCTTACCCATTCTAATTTTTGACTTTGAGGTCGCCTTTCTGGGTACACCAAAGTGAGTCTCAACATTTGAGATAAACTCTTACTGGAGAATAATTTTTTTCTTAGAATATATCCAAAAATCATTTTTCAAATTATCCTAGATGAATTAGGAAACACCCTGTATATTAGACATCTTAAAACGTAAAGACATCACAAAATTTCCATTTTCGAGGTGAATGCAAGAGCTTCACTGTCAGGAAGTTAGAAATTGTTATTATTTAATGCATGTCCGTATAAAAAAAGAAATGCGTAAGTTAAAATGAACTGAAATATTGTAGATCAAGGTTCTTTTTTATACTCAAGAGACAATGGATACATTTAAAATGCCTAAGCAGATGGAAAGTACGTTCTTTTGGAAAATTGTGTAAATTATTTGGCTCCATGGGTGGCATTCAAACTTATGTAAGTTATAAGTGTAATTTCACTTTCACAGCTTACATACTATAACAGCACACCGTGGATTGTATAATATTATGCTTAAAAAGACAATTGAAATAAAAATATATAAACAATTTTTGATGAGGTTACGAAGGTAAATTTAATATAAATAGTAAATATATTATCAGAAAAGTTGGGAAAGTCTCAATATTTCACAGCTTAAACTTAACCGAGGCATTCCAACAATTTTGCTCAAAAAGAAAGATATGAAAATGCAGCTTTCTCGGAACCCATTGGCCTTTGCAAGAACAATTGATTACCATTTGGTTAAAAAAAAACTGTTACCGATATTTCAAAGCTTAATTGATTCTACATTAAAGCATTAAGTGTGTTTTTTTGGCATCGGTATCAGCGCTTATTTCCCACCCACGTGCAAATTACAATAACAATTTAAGCTATATGCGCTAACTCAAGGCAAGATATTTATAGAAGTTAACGCGGATAGCAACACTACTTCCAGAACTTATTTTCAATGATAGCGATAACTTGTGTGGGAACACCAAAAATGTATCAGTTTTTGAACAAATAGAATGCCACTGCCACCAATGTTAACGTCGATAGCCGTTTTCAGGGCTCTGAAAATTGAGCGCCAAAAACCGATGCCAAAAAAACACACTTAATTTACTAGGGTGCTTCTTTAAGACTATAGATCTTTTTTTAACAATTCTGTCCGAAATTGAGTTTGAATTAAAATTCGTTAGTCATTATATTACGCTTTGAACAGGCATATAGCTTCCTCGGCTGCATCATGTTAGTCAAGTTTTTGGCCACTCTTTCGAGCATTCTCTATCACACGCGCTGGCTTCGAAAGCTTGAATAGTTTGCGTTTCGTCAGCATACGCCATACATAGCCCACAAGAAGGAATCAAGTGGTGTTTAAATCGAATGACCTCGGTGGCAATTTTACTGGTCAATTTCGCAATATAATAATGCTCCTAAATTGAATCGTCGATGAGTCAATGGTTTCATGAGCAGTGCTATCCATACGGATTAATGTCGTCTATATTTTCAAGGAATCACAGATCATTGTATGCTAACATTGGCCATTGAGCGTTAAGCGAGATTTAGCCCAAATTTTTGACTCATTTTACTTTTGTTTGTTCACAAACTCATTGCGTCAAAAGTGTTCCTTGTCCTAAGCATAATTTATCGATAAAAATAACGATTGATGCTAAGTTTTTCAAGAATTCACAAGTTCCTCCCACTAATACAACAAACATACAATAGAAGGCCAAGAGGAGATCAAAAAAGTGGCCATACTAAGAATGGTAATATGTACCGAAATGCCTTCGCTCTATTGTACTTAACCTAGAGGCTACCCAAGCGGAGAGACAGAATAAGAACCAAACATAATTTCTTCCTACTGGGCCCTTATCCATAAAAAAGTCGTAATATTCAGTGCACTCCTCGCCATTTTGTGAGTGTAATAGGTATATGTAAACGTTTATAGAAGTGGTCGACCTTCCGTCCTACCTATTTTTGTAATACTTTCCAGATACTGGGAAAGTGCACTATTGGTTTTTGTATCATGGCTGCCCACCACCCTCCCAATATGTCGAAATAGAACGCCTTCAGGGAAACATTTTATATAGACATTATTGTTCGAAACCTTTTCCTTTTACTTTTTCCTCTGAATTATTCAAAGTCGACAATTTACGTATTTGTTCTTTTTAATATAAATGAGATAATTTTTATTTATTACAGTAAGTACTTAGATAGTTATACGAGTAGTAAAAACAAAAATCCAAAATCAATTCATTCAAAGTAAATAAAAAATAAAGAAACAAATGTCCTTCAAAATGTAGCTATTCGAAACCTAATCAACTTTGGTATGATGACCTTTATTTTTGATTACTATTCGCATATCTACGCGGCATAGACTCAATTAGGCTTTTTCTTGTGGACGTTGGTATTCAATGCAGTTCCGTTTTTAAATACGTCAAGAGCTCATCCTTATTTTTGAAGCGTTAATTCCCAACTCTACGCTTTAAGATGCCAAAGAGATTTCCCATGGGATTCAAGTTTTTGTGACAACGTAGGTCACGAATATGAACGGAACGAATATGAAAAACAGAGAGTACTGTCGTCAGCAAAGGAATATATTGGATTAGAAGTAGATGACAAGAGATCCTTGAAGAAAATTAAAAAGAGTGCTGGAGACAGAACGGAGCCCTGGGTGTTGACTAGCATTTATTTTATGAATATCAGACTTGAAACTATACAAGACAACTTGAATTCAACGTTCCGAAAGTTAACTTCTAATCTATTGAATAAGAGATTCGTCGACCCCAAATGCACGCATTTTCGCCAAAAAAAATCGAATGCCCATACACTGTAAAATGGCTTAGAAAGTGCAACTATCTTCCTTTCGCCAGATTGAAGATATGTAAACTATGTAAACTGTACTGCCAGTTATCTATGAAGTTTTCATTTTGGAGGTATTTTATGAGCTGACGGCTTATCAGCGTTTCCATGACCTTAGGAACTTAGAAAGCAATGAGTGTGTAGGAGGAGAGAGAAGAAGGTCCACCTTTTTAGGGAAGGGGTGGACAAATGCTGTTTTCCATGTACTCGGAAGAGTCGGATGCTCGAAACATGTTTTACGCATTATCAAAACCTTCAGATCCATACCGGAGGTTGAGGGAACTGCGGACATAAAGAGCAAAATCGAGCGAGCTAACAACATCCTTAAAGACGGATGACGCACTGCTCCCAAAGCACTAGACATCATTGGAGGAGACCCTCCCTGGGTCTTCCAACATCACATTTCTGAGATCTTTTAACGAAGTCCTAAAGAACACAATAACGATCGCTGTAATCGATAAAAACGACACCGATAGATCGATAACACCTGAACGGTGACAGTTGGTCAAGCCTTCGGGCAACTTCTTGGCCGTCATGCGGGAAAACCCCGGACCACCTCCCATCACAAGCGATCAAGTGATCAATGAGGAATCCCTTAACCCTCTAGCGCAGACTAAAGGCATGATTCGGTTCAGCTTCAACTTAAAAGGCTTATGAAGAGGATGAGCTGGATTCTGATAACCAACCTCTTCTTCCTTTAACCGAACTAACAAATTCAGCCTCAGATCTCGGACCATCGATATCCTTTTCTGAAATCAATCTACTTTTTTTTTTTTTTGAAGAACTTAACACTCAAGTGAGAATGAATACACTTATAATGCCTCAGTATGTATTAAGTTTTTCAGAAAACTGGACTGAGACATAAGAAAGACGTTTGGGCTCAGTGATTATTTCACTTCATGGGTGGCATCCAACATTTAAAGGGGGAACTAAATTGTTAGTGGAAGTTGCCTTGTTGTTGTTTTCTGTCAACTACTCATCTTACTTGGTTACTTGACTGAAAAAATTAATGTCTTTCGAGTTCCCTACTATTTGAGTCACACACCGAGGTGAAAACTAAGCCATCGGTCTCCTCATCTGACACTGTCGAAAATGGAATCAGCTCATCACCCGGTATGGGGCAGTACCGACATCAGTGATAGAGGTGAGTCACTTTTTGATTATATGTATTATAAGTACTAACCTCATTGTTTGCCACATTGGCAATGAGACCACTTTCAAAACAAGAAACCGGCAGGAAGTGCTAGATATCACTCTTATCTAATAACATCACTCAAACTGAATGGTATCGTCTGAACACTCATTTTAAGACCACAGGTACATCGAATTCAGCCTTAGTGATTCTCTTCCCAGCCAACCAACATTCCGGAATTATCGAAAAACTGATTGGCCAAAATACAGAGGAATATTATTAAAAACACTTTCCTCCAAACTGTTAAGTAGCCCAAGTAACACAAACGAGCTTGACATGAAAGTCAAAAATTTCACCCTGGCTATGGAGATATGGTTGTTTTCTGCCCTCTTATTCAATCTAGAGGTAAGAAAAAGCAGCACTTGTGAACATCAACACTGAGACCGCTTAGAAACGCTTGCAGAAACTTTTCAATCTAGCAATAACAATAAAAAAAGTGATTGACTGGGACTCTTACAAGGAATCCCTCAATAAAAAAGAATTGAAGAAGGTAAAGCGACAATCCTGGAGGCCATTCTGTGACAAAATCAGAGAAACCTCTGAGGCATCGTGGCTAAGAAAAATCCTCTCTACAAGTAGTTTCATGCCTGCTTGAAAAAAAACCTATGGCTCTTGGACAACGTAGTGTGATGAATCATTCAACCTGCTACTGGACGCCTACTTTCAGATAGCTCCCTATTCGTGGTCGGTAACAACCATAATAGGACTACTGCAGCCGTAACTAAAATTCACGGTCTAATTACAAGAGACAAGCTGCTTTCGGTGCTGCATAGCTTGAAACCATGCAGGTCTGTTGATGCGTACGGTATAATACCGGCCGAGCTGCAAAGGTCCTCCGATATTATCCTGCCTACGATAGAGGAAATCATGAGGAGCTGTGTAGAAATGATCGACATTGCACTGTCAAAAAAAAAAATGGAGAGAAGTCAATGTAGTTTTCATTGCCAAAGCCGGAAAATGCTCTCGTGTTGTCCCAAAGGACCTCAGACCTATAAGTCTATCATCTTTCGTTCTAAAAACTCTAGAACAACTGATTGATGTCCATATATGTACAGTCCAAAATTGATCCACGACAATTGTCTACGGCTCACCGCGCCTACTGTAAAGGAAAGTCGGTGGAAACGGCTCTACATTCACTGACTAGTCCCATCGAATGATCCCTACGATATAGTGACTACACAATTGTCGATTTCCTGGTCGTAGTAGATGTCTGTGACAACGTCAACACATCCGTCACGACAGTTGGGGAGTTGATCAGCAGGATAATCAACTCCAAACTGGGTGGGGTTTCTGCTAAAAGATGCGCCAACAGAGATGCTCCGCAGAGCGGTGTCCTTTCACCCCTTATCTGGAACTACGTGGTTAATGAGCTGCTGCTATACCTGAAAGCGGGTGTTAGCAGGGTGATTGCCTATGCGGATGACGTTGCTATACCCGTCTCAGGTAAGCTTTTTAGTACCATTAAGGAACTCCTTCAGCCAACTCTTAGCAAATTAACCCTTTGGGGGGATAGCTGTTAATTGGAGGTAAGGATCTTGTCCTCTTTTCCAGAAAATATAAAATTCCAATCATAGACCCTCCCTCAATTAGCGGTACCAGTTTAGTCTTCTCCAATACAGTAAAATATCTGGATCTTATTTTTGATAGGAAACTAAACCGGAAACTTAACATTCAAGAAAAAGTCAAGAACGATACAGTAGCTTTATTCTCTTGCAAAAAAAAACCACTGGGAACCAATGGAGCCTTCAACCTCGCATAACCCACTGGCTATAAATGTCGGTTATAAGACCGATACTCACCTACCGGGTGGTTATCTGGTGGACAGCCTTAGACAACGTAGTCAATTGGAACAAACTTAGTTGAGTCGAAAGAGCAGCATGTCCGTGCACAAGCTGAGCCCTACCCACTACTACCTCCCCGTGTAGGGTTTAGACAGTTCTTCCAGTCAGCCTATTATTGAAGCCAATGATGGACTCGCGGAATATCAATACGGCTTTAGAAAGGGCCGATCGACAATCGACGCGATTAAAGTCATAATAGATATAACCCAACCGGCCATAGAAGGAAGACGATGAAAAGGAGGCAGAAAAAAGTGCTGCGCCGTGGTAACACTTGACGTGAAAAGTGCTTTTAACTCGGCGAACTGGTCGCTTATTTTACAATGCTTCGAAAAATTAAATGTAGCGAAGTACATATTAAAATTGATCAGGAACTACTTTATCGATAGGTTGCTCCTCTACGACTCCGACGACGGGACGAAATTATATAAAATTGCAGGGGGCGTACCCCAAGGATCAGTGTTAGGTCCCTTACAATGGAACGTGATGTATGACGACATTCTACGACTCCCAGTCCCCAGGGAAGCTGCCATTATAGGTTTTGCGGACGATGTTGCTGTCGTAGTCGTGGCGAAACGACTTGAAGAAATCGAGTTGTATTGCAACGAAGCAATATCACTGATAAAAAACTGGCTACGCGCTATGAGTTTAAACCTCGCGGAACATAAAACGGAATCCGTTCTCATTACGAGTAAAAGGGCGCTAGAGACGATAACTATAAAAGTCGGAGAGCACACAATTATTTCCAGGCCATTTATAAAATACCTGGGAGTGATGGTAAATGCTCGGCTTAATTTCAAGCATCACCTCGCATACGCTTGCAAGAAATCGTCGAAAGCTATAGGCGTTCCTTCGAGGCTCATGTCGAATATTGACAGCCCGAAACATGGCAAACGATTAATACTTGCGAGAGTTGTAGCCATATAGCTGTATAGTCTGACATTACGAATAAAAAGACACACATGAAGGGATTCAAATCTGTGTACAGATTATGTGCACTGCGAGTTAGCGAATTAGTTTGGTGAACGGCCAACACCGGAAAATATAGTTCAATATATGTTGAAATCTGAAGATCTTTGGGCTGCGGTGAACCATGCAGCGGTACGAATAATGTGCGATCTAAGGAATTTAGAACAGCAACGGAACGCGAATTAGCTAAGCACCCCGTGACGAAGCAAGAAGCTCAAATCCGTCCCTCGCGAAGTAATACTTAGCGGTAGTTTCCCGGCGGAATAAACGGAAAAATTCCCCGGGAGGTGGTCTTAGTCAGTAAGAATCTGACACTACCAATGGACGTTGCACCATTGGTACCTATGCAAGGTTTCCACCTTCCCACTACTACCACCGCGGCACTGAATATTCCGCCTCACTTGACACTCCTCGATACTTTCAGCATGCAAGTAACTGCAGCCGCAGCTATTCGCCTTAAAGCGACTACGCAGTGGACAATTAACTTATTCCTTAGTACGCTAGGAATAATTTTCAGAGAACATCGATTAAACTATACCCAATTGGTTTGGCAAAGTCTTTCATGTGAGCATCCTTTCTATTGTACAACAGATCCTTCTGGAAGGAAGATACTTTCATGGATGCCGAGTCAATTCACTTCTATGCGAATGGATCCAAGACTGATAGCGGGATTGGTGGCGGTGTTTCCTCTGATGAAATTAATTAAATTTTTAATTTTGGTGGGGGCTAATGCCCCCATTTATTTGGTTTAATACAGGCTTAAAAACTAGGACTTAAAAACTAATAAAAATTAAGGCTTAGCAATATCTTATCACCAGGGCTTAAAGCTAGGGATGGTGAAGGAAATCGAATTTGAGGGAGAGAGTGCTGCGATTAAAATCCAAAACGGAAATGTTGAAGTTCATCTTACGCAGCATACAGGAAATTGGTTCGTTAGAGCCATATGTGGTGCGGTAGATTTCGAGGGTTGGTGTTAAAGAGAATGGGGTTGTAAAAAGACGTGCAATCGACGGCGCCTGAGAGGAATCGTTGAATGAAAAGAATGTCAGCTGCGTCCCTTGGCTAGCGTACTCGAGAAGGTGGCGAACGTGAGTGATGTTTAGTGACCTGGTCACGTACGGGTTGCAGAATTGTTTGGACCATCTTTTAACGAAGCCAAGTGATGAGTTTGCTTTAGTAATTATCTCTAGGATATGCGAGCGGAAATTAAGCTCCCTGTCGCATAATATGTCAAGGTCGCAGAGAGGTTCAACAAGGGATATAGGTTGGCCGTGGAGAAGGTAAATTCGGGGAGGAGACTTGTTGCACTTACGTGAGAAGGTAATCGATTGACATTTGGTGAAATTGCGTTCTAAGCAGTTCTTGATGCACCAGGTGAAAAAACTATTTAGATCTATTTGAAGGAGGCTGCAGTCATGTTGTGAGGAAATGGGTTTAAAAAATTTGGTGTAATCAGTACAGAGAGAAAGTGCTGAGTGTTGAATGACCCTTTCAAGATCGTTAATAGTTGGGATGAAGAGAAGTGGACCTAGGTGACTACCTTTAGGAATACCTGAAGTGGCCAAAAAGGGGGCCAATTGGACAGGCCTGAAACGAACACTATAAAAACGATTACCCAGGTAAGAACATATCCATTTTAGTAAGATGGGTTCAAAGCCCAGGACGGACAATTTGAACCGGTTTATGAGATATCTTGTCAAAAGCCTTACTAAAATCAGTTGTTATAACATCAACTTCTTTACCACCTTCTAAGGCTGAGAGAACAGAGGGCACGAATTCGATAAGGTTAGTGGTAGTTGATCTACCTTTCAGAAAGCCGATTAGGGGAAATTAGAGATTTGCACTGGAAGCTTAAGACTTGGTACAAAATGCTTTCGAGGAGTTTGGGTATATGTGAAAGTTTAGCTATGGGGCGGTAATTAGAGATTTCGCTCTTTAATCCCTTTTTGTGTATCGGTGTTATGAACGAAGACTTCCATATCTGTTGAAATTCACCTTGAGAGAGCGATAACTGGAAGAGATTTGAAAGGGGGTGTGAAAGTGTGGAGGAGCACTTTTTAAGAAATATGGATGGAAGGCCATCTAAGCCGGGTAAGTATTCATCTTTAAATTGCTGTAATTTATTTTCTATTACTGTATGATCAATACTTTGAGAAATAGAGGGACCAATGGGGAAGTTAAGTAGGTATTTAAAATAAGAGACATCCAGTACGAAGAAGCGAAAGATTGCTTTAAAAGAGTAGCAAAAAAGTTGGCTATGGTATGCGGATCGGTTGATGATATGTTTTCATATGAGAGGGATGGAGGAAAACCGTCGGATTTTTTTTGTAGTGAACGAATTGGTAGAAAGACTTAGGATCGTTTATAAAAAATGATTACGCACTATCCAGGTATCGCTGATAGAGAACATTATAAAGCTGGACGAATTTAAGATATGATCCGAGATTTTGTAGTTGGAAAAGAATTGAATCGAAGGAAAACTGTCCATAATTTGTTTCTCTTACGCGAAAAAGGGGCATAGAGAAAAATAGAGTTGAATAATTCTGTGGAGGAAATAGAGAGAGCACTACTAAGGGACATATTGGCGAAATTAAAAGAACACTTACTAAGATATGCATTTATTTTGAGGAAATTCGCTTTATGAAAGTCGTAGGAAGAGGCGGTTGCAGATGGGGTTTGCTTGATATAAGAGTGGTGGAAAGGAGAAAGAATAAATGGTGGGTGAAAGTCATCAATGGTCGATAGTGACAGAGCGAGACAGAGGAGTTTATGGGGTCAATGTTGAAAATGAGGTCTAGTTGCCTACCCGTATAGTTGGAGACCCCACTAACTTGGCATAAGCTAGAGTCTGTAAGATTATCCACGAAGAGGCATTCTTTACTCGAGCTAGGGTTTGAGGTAGAATGAAAATTCCGAATACGATCACCATAATTAATTATCGGAGGATCAGATAAGTTAATTATTTGATCAATGGCTTCGATAGCGAGTTGGTAGCATTCTTGACGTCTTTACAAATGATTTCTGCAGAAGCTGCATGGACGAGAAGGAAGAGGAGACAATCCTCCACCTACTCTCTACATGCCCAGCTCCCTAGCTCATTTACAAGTTAGGTCAAGTCGTTTTCCGCAGCGAAGATCTCTATACCGTCCATCAAGTGTTGTCTGTTCAGAATGTCAAAGCCACCCAGGATTGTGTATATTGAAATCGCCCGCAATAACGATTTCAGAATGCAATCGAATGAAAGTCGAATTGCTATCCAGTTTGGGGCTTCTGTGAATAAAGTGATTAATTTTTCGCGTATCTTGGCTACATCCGCTTTGAATTCCCGAGCCATAATCACAAACAAACATAAAAAACAAAAGCACAAACATTATTTTAAAAATAATGAAGGTTTGACAGCAACAGCTCTTAATTTTCGTACAAAATATGGTAGGAATAGTGATTTATGTGACTTCATCAACTATCAAGAGATTAATTCAAAAGTTCAGGGTGACAGGATCAATTAGTGATCGTCGTTCAAGGCGTTCAACACAAAGCATCGAAACAGTAAGTGAGAGTATTGCTGACAGTTCAGGAATATCAATTCGGCACAATGGCCAAAAATTGGACATTTGGAGAAGCTCTCTACAGCGTATTTTCACGAAAGATTAGTATCTTCATGCATACAAAGTTCAATTGACTCAAGAAATTAAGCCTACTGACCACGCACAACGAAGAGAATTCGTTGAATGGATTTTGCAACAACAACAAGTGGATGCTGATTTTTCAAACAAAACTGTTTCAGCGATGAGGCTCACTTTCATCTTGATGGCTTTGTTAATTATCAATATTGTCGAATTTGGGGTTCAGAAAATCTACGAGTAATTGTTGTGAAACAAATGCATCCACAACGTGTCACTACGTGGATTTTGGGTTGGAGACATCATCGAACCATTGTTCTTCGAAATTTCGACAGGTCAGGCAATAATAGTTAATCGTCCTCGCTATAGCGACATTATAATCCAGTTTTTTTAGTTTAAATTGCAAGATATGGATGTAGACGACATGTGGTTCCAACAAGACGATGCTACATGCCATACAGCCCAAAAAACAATTCAATTACTGAATGAGTCATTTCCTGGTCGCATAATCTCCCTTTTGGTGATCAGAATTATACGATTTAACGCTGTTGGACTATTTTCTTTGGGGTTTTTTGAAGTCTAATGTTTATGCCAACAAGCCCAGGACTACCCATGCCTTGAAAAACTAATTTCAGCGTTGTATAACGGAATTCAGCCACATTTATACAAAACCGTCATAGAAAATTTCGACAAAAGAGTGCGTATGCGCCAGCAAAGCAGTGGAGGCCCTTTACCCGATATGCTATTTCATACATAACCCTCTACTCTATATTTTATTACTCAATAAAAAATTCAAAATTTTTAATTCAAAACCTGTGCTTTCTATCAGAATTACTTTTTGTGTGAATTTTCGGACACACTTTATATGATTTTGAAAAGAACAATGAAATTTAAATTCTTAAAAAATCAAGAGTTTATATATTTTAGTATTATTTTTAATCGAATCGGTACTCTCACAATTAAAAAATTATTCTAAAGTAATGTTGAAAAAGTTATATGATAAAAGAATTGTAAAGCTTAATGGACATTATCTATTACCATCGTATGACTGTACTATTTATATAAATAGCCATAAATATTTGTTATACCGTCTACCAAAAAAATGAGCAAAAGTATAAATCGGTTAATTTTTGATGAATTTGTTATTAATCAAGTCGAAAATATAAAACAAATAAAAGAACTATCATTTCAAAACGAAGTCAGGTATGTATATTATAAAATTGGAATTCCTTCCTTTCTTTGGCTGCCTTGTAACAGGAAGGTTATGGAAAGAACCCGGGTAAGACGTCGAACTAAGCGCTAAAGGGGTCCAAACTAAAAGTGAAATGACTAAGGCGCATGGAGGATACTCCAAAGGATTATACTACAATTCACTTGTGGACATCAAGAATCCATCCATATCCGACGTGCTAGGTGAAGGCATGGAAGATGTCATATTCGTTAGAATATAAACAACAACATTCTTAAAGAGCTTTTGGAAGCACCGCCTATTTCTTACGTGGGGGCTTGAGCGTGTATCGACCTGATGTTGGCGACTTAAGCTTGGATGTGGATTGTTGCAATGCATTCGCGCTTCAGTCTCCCGTTTATGACAAATCCGCACTCAAACAGACGCTCCTTTTGTTCCCCGTAGCCGATATCGCTTGTTAGGTTCCTTTGGCCCGGCCCCTCCCACCGCACATCCTGGATGGCAGTAATGGCGTTCCTTATCCGAGGCTATTGATTGCAACAGCAAGTTTCTTATGAGGCCACGTAATTAGACCCACTACAGGTCCCAAATTTTGCAACCAGTAACCCTTCGAGTTTAGAAAAGCTGCCGTTTACCCATTAGGGCTACATCCGCTACCATCTCCTTGATTTCAGTCTTCCTCAAAATTAGTCCTAAATGACCTATTTAGATGTTTTCTAGACCAGACAGTTCATGTACAATTTAATGTACATACCTATAGTCTGACATGGTGACCTCTATAGTCCTCCTAGCTCGTTATCTCCTTATCGTATATTATGTAGTATTAAGTGGTTTACTTGATGACTTGATAACGAAATCAGACGATAATATTAAACCCAAGGCATTTTTGCCCCCCACTTTGATATCGCTACTGATCCAAAAAGTATTCTGAGCATTTAAGGGTGTTTTTTTTGAGAGGTATACAAATTCAATATGAAATAAAACACTTGAAGCTAATGTAAATGTCTATGATATTAGCTTTATTTAATAGATAATTTTGTGCTACTATAAATATGATATCGCGCCACAGCTAGCTCAAATGAAGCGCAATCGTGAAGTCCAATTTTCGACAAATTTATCGAGCAACTGGGGCCGTATATCAGCAATAACACGCCGAATATTGACTTCCAAAACGTCTAATGTCTCTGGTTTATCGGTATAGACTAGTGACTTCACATACCCCCAAAGAAAGTAATCTAAAGGTGTGAGATCACAGAAGTTAGTTTTAGTTTTATATGCATTTTATTATCTTAATCATTAACCCTTACATACTAACAAAAAATGCTTAAATGCTAGCTTAAAATTACTTAACAATCTTATATTAACTTATTGGCCCCACACAGGCACTCTAAGCTACTCTAAATTCTTATATCTATGTCTTTCGACTATATTTACATTTTACTTAGGAATAATTATTTTCTATACTTAAGGCTAAGAAAAAATTGTTAACAAAAACTTAGCATATGGACTTAATTTTTTTATAAAACTTAATATCTAACTTAAAATAAACCTTAGTCTACCTAACCTACATACACCATACACACACACAGATATTATACACAATTATATACATATATTAGTATATACAAAGGTATATATTAGTATATACAAAGGTATATACTAATATATGTATATATTTCTTAAATGCTAACCTAAACCTACGTAAGCTGGCCATCGCTATTCACAGAGCAAATAGATTGGTCAGCTCTGCCTCATTAGTGAGGCTGGTCCGTAATTGACGGAAACGACGACGAAACATCTTCTCCATCATTCAACCACCAGAAATGCTGGTGCTGCCGAACGACATCCCTCTTATTGCGATTCCCCACCGCCCTACTGAACCTGAGACGATCCACACTGCCGTGTGCGACGTCTCTGCCGTGTGAGATCACAGGATCGTGGAGACCAGTTCACAGGTCCATTATGCGAAATTATGGACTCAACAAATTTTCCCGCAATAACATGCCGTGTGGCATGTTGCGCCAAACCAAAGCTGTGTTACGTCAATGCCATTCAACTGAGGAACGAATAAGTCAGAAATCATGTTTCTATAGCGCTCTCCATTGACGGTAACATTCTGGTCGGCATCGTTTTTAAAGAAATATAGGCCGATGATTCCACCAGCCCATAAAGCACACTAAACAGTGGTTTTAATGGTTGTAAGGGCGTTTCGGCAAAGGCTTCTGGGTTTTCTCTACCCCATATTCGACAATTTTGCTTATTTACATATCCATTTAACCAAAACTGGATCTCAATGGTGAACAAAATTTTGCGTTGAAAATAAAGATCAAGCTGAATCATGTTTTCGGCCCATTCAACGAACCTATGACGCGTATAATGGTCGCGCGGTTTCAACTCTTGCACAAGTTGGATCATATAAGCTTTTAAGCCAAGATCTTTCTGTAAAATTGTCCACAAAGTGGATGGGCATAGCTACAATTGCTGTGCACGGTGGCGAATAGACTCATTCAGATTCTCCTCAACACTACGCTCCATAAGGGCATTAACTTCTTCTGTTCGCACTGTTTGTCGTCTTTGGGGATGCGTATCATCCACTAGAGTGTACGTGGGGCGAAAACGATTTATTTGGCGAACCAAACCATGGTTTTGAAAATAAGTTTGTACAATTTCACGCGTTGTTCTGGGGTTAATCTACACCCTGAATGTCTCGAACTGCAACCGACTTCAGACTGCTACAATTTACAAACCGTTCATGACAGTGAGCCCAAATTTTGACACATGACAGATAATTTTATTATTTACAAGCCTTTTAAACGATTTGCGTCTCAGTTGTGTTCAAAAACTTTTATCCGCGATGGAATTCAAACGTGATAGTGTGATTGTTTTTTATTTGGCTGGAAAACCACAAGTAGCTATGGTTTGAGCCCTCCAGCACCTCAACGTAAATAAATCATTTGTGTTTCGAGCCATAGCTCGTTACCGTGATACTGGCAGCGTTACAAAACGCCATGGAGCTGGTCATAAAAAAACAGCAACATCCGCAGAAATGGTTCGGAAAGTGAAGGCTCGAATTGAGCGAAATCCGCGTCGAATTGGAAGAAAAATGGCTCGTGAGCGCAACATATCGTTGGAACGAATGCAACACATACTGAAAAATGAGCTTGGGCTCAAGCCATTGAAGTTCCAAAAAGCACACGATCTTACACCGCAACAGAAAAAAGTTAGAGTCGAAAGAGCGAACGAGTTGCTACGCTTGCACGAAAGTCTTGAGTTACCGAATTTGGTTTTTTCCGATGAGTCGCCATTTGTTATCGAGCAATATGTCAACAAACAAAATAAAATGAGAGGTACTTCGAAAATTTACACCTTCGGACGGCCACCAGAAAGCAGGCAGCACCGATGGTGATGGTTTGGGCCGCCATAACCGCCGATGGTCGCTCTCCGCTCGTATTTTTGGACCGTGGCGTCAAATTTAATGCGATCGTATACCGTGAAACTATCTTAGAGGCAGTATTGAAGCCTAGGGCAAACAATCATTTCGGGCGACATTTGAACAAGACTCGGCACCGTCTCACAAAGCGCGCGTCAACCAAGATTGGTTAAAAAACAATGTTCCACACTTCATTTCTTCGACACAATGGATTGTAAATTCTCCGGATGCAAATCCGTTGGATTTCTCTGTCTGGTGTATTTTGAAGGCGAAGGTTGGCATTAAAAAATACCAAAGTTTGGACCACCTCCAACAAGCACTTCGCCAGGAATGGGCCAAAATACCGCAGAGCAACTTGCGTGTAGCGTGCGATGCTTTCTTCGGCCGTCTCAAGGCCATTATTCGCGCCAAAGGTGGACATATTGAAAACTACTGATACAATTTGGAAATTGATGTATTTTCCAACATTTTTGCTTTGGCACAATAAAATTTATCAAAAAATTAAAAAATTGTAGCATTTTAAGAAGTTCGAGTCATTCACCTTGTATTGGTCCTAAAATGCCAAAAGTATTAACCACAAATCAACTTTCAGCTCTCAATTAGACAATATGTAGAAACAGTGTTGCCTGCTTAAAAACCAAGCCTCTAAAAAAAAATCCCTTTACAATATGTCAGGCAATCTTCCCTTTCCTGCTTTAGAAAAAGTTTATGCTTTCAAGCCATACATATAATAGAACTAGTTAGGTAGTTAAGTTAGGTTAGGTTAGGTTGGCGAGTTGATGACAGCGGAGTCCATTCTATACCTCACACTCTGAGGTCTGTGTAGGCCCATTTTGATGCCCGGGTGGGGGAATTGGAAGGTGATGGGAATTTGATTGCGATTCCTAGATCTGGTTTTAGCTTTCCACCTCGCGTTGGTTTTCGTTTGGTCCCTGAGCGGATCTAAGCCATCTGAATCTGAAAAGAGGTGTAAGTGGAGCGGCAGATAGTTCTGAGAGGTGATAGAAACAATAACTTCCTAATGTTCTTTGTCACAAATTACTGACTCTGGGACGCTGACGCCAGAAATGAAGGGTATCCTTCCGTGAGCCTATGTCCCCACGTCGTCGTCGGAAAGGCGCAGCTAGATAGCTTAGCTCTGCTTTTCAAGAGAATCTTACTTGTTCCGGATTCGCTGAGCTCCGGCCATAATTGTTTTGAGGTCTCGCAAGTTTGAAGGTCTTTCCACCTTTAATTGGCTTTTATTTGTATCGTTCGCTCCACTTGTATTCTCAGAGTTCAAAGTTGAGGTTTGATATTTCGATTTGCTAGTTCCCTTTCTAGGGCGAAGCCTGCCATTCCTTTGCGGCCAAGTACATAGCATAGAGCCTTAAGCTCTTCACGACAGCGCTTCACTACCTCGATTTGATTTCGACTGCCGCAATGGCCTTGATGGCAGCCTGCCTTTTAATAAATATAGTAATACCCTCGTGAGATATTGCATTTATTGCCGCAAGTTTACCTGCTTGTCCTATGGCCAATACCTCAGGCTGGTAAACACTGCCGTAGTCTGGCAGACGTCGCATTATGTAGCAAAATGCCGATTTCGTGCGATTATTTAAAAACTTTTTCTATTTATTTTTTATGTTGAAAATAACATAAGTAAATGTAAAGTGTGATTAATTTAGGTGTGTATTTCTATGTAAAGAAGGTAAAAATTATTTAAACTCACATTTCTATTAATGGTAACAATATGTATACGAGTATAATCAATCGGCATGCTTTCTATTCCCTACTGTTAAAAATTCTTCAGATTCAAAGATTTCTATCACTTTATTATAAAACTGCAGTTTGTTGGTATTTGGCAGTTTCCGAGTCAATGATATCCCTGGATCGTATCTATTCTTGATGTTTTTTGGCTTAAATGTGCTCTAAGAAACTTAAATTCCTTATTTTTAGCTTCCTGTGCCGCTTCTGAGAGCATACCTATACGCAAAATGGCCTCATTAATTATTATATGATCGTGAATTAATAATTTATGCACTAGGTACTCAAATATTGTAATACCAGCTGTTTCGAAACAATAGTTCTTAAATTTATTTATATTAGTTTTAAATCCACTGGAAATAGTTTGTAAAATGGTGTGAAATCTTTTAATTAAATTTTCGTCTATTCCTGTAATTTCTGATGAAACTTTTTCATTTTGGAAAAATCGCCTTGCCGCCATCGGCATCATTGGTGTTGCCAAATCTAGAGTTAGGCTGGTCAAAAATGAGACCAGTTCGCCTTCTAAACTCACTTTGAATCTGCTGTTTATTTTCTTTGATAGCGGTTTTAATAGTTTGTACTACGCCATTGTTTTACGGGTAATTTGTAAGCCACATGTAGTAAAAGTTCATACATTCGGATCCACATATGGTATGTAGAATCGAAGTTCCAAAAGATAGATATCGGTCATACACAGGCTTTGCTGATACACTTTTTAAGTCGTTGAACTATTTTGATGTAGCATGACACAAATAGCGTCTTTGGGCTGATTTTACATCTGCAAGTGTATTACAAACCTTTCCATCAATCAAATACAAAAAATTAGATTATGATTTACCATGTAATCTTCGCCATTAATCTCTACAGCTGAGGGTAGTAAATTCTGTATTTCGTGGTCAATTTTTACTTTTGGTTTCGCCAAATGATCTGTCTTTTTTTATCTGATTCAATTGATAATTGTAAAGGAAGTATGCAAGACACAAGCACAAATTTATCCTTGTGACTTTCTTCTGTGAATCTTTATCTATACTCAGAACGGCCACTTGATTCATCGAATCCCCATTTAGTATCAAGCACAAGTTTTTGGCTTCTTTCTAGATTTACTGATTCACGAACCTCTCTTTCTATTTTGATTATTTGTCTTGCTGTGTGATCTAATGAGTTTTGTAAAGAGACTTCAGCCCTATTTTCTGAAATAGAAACGCCCAGAGGGTAACTATTAGATTTTTCTTTCACTACCTGTTGGTATGTTGGATATATTTCTTTGGAATATCCCCTTATTATCTGATATTGCCGAACAGAAAGTCTTGCATCAACCATCATAGAAACAGCTTCTCTGTAAAAAAAAATTGATGCGTTTTAACTGGAAACATATTTTTACATATATCTTCCAACTTATCAGATAAAATTGATTTGACAATTGCAACTTCTTTAAGTTTTCCTGTTTTGCGTAAAGACATCTGCGTGGCATATGTATATTAATTCTTTTAGTGAATGGTCTTATCTTAAATCGTAGGTTTTTTTCCGCTTTGCACTTTCACTACACTCTATGAAATCATTTTCGGGTCGACCAGGAAAAGAAGGAATGTAAAACGATGGAAAAGTGCATGTCCCTTGCAGCCAACTTTCTTCATTTTCTAAGAACTTTATTTTATAACGTTTGGCTTGTTTCCATTTCAAACTAAAGAGCCGTTTGAAATGATCTCGTAGGATATTCTTTGACTTCATTGATATTTGTGTCAGGACACGCAGTTCTAGAAATTATGAACTCCTCTAACAGCTCTAATTTCACATCTAAATATATTCTTTGCTGAGAATCCAAAAAGATTTTCACACATTTCTCTTTTTGTCAAGACCAGCAGATCCGTACCTTAAAATAAAATAAACGTTCATACGTAAAGATTCTGTTACATATACAGGGTGTCCCAAAACACAACGTCAAGCCGGAAACGGGTGATAGGTCCATCCATCTAAGTCATGTACTTTTAAAATTATTGACATTCAAAAAAAATCGGGAAATCTGACAGCCTGTGACGATCTTTCAAGTACTGTGACCGCAAATCTTTGCCTTTCTTCGATTTTTTTTTGCCACGTAACCCTGAGTAACTCTTCTGTAAATTACAGTCCGAAATTTATAACCAAAATATGCTATTTTGGGGAGTAACTTTAAAAGATGGCGTATTTAGTCTGGATTCCGAAATGGTATGACACTACAAGACTAATGCTTAATTAAGGACAAAAAAATATTTTGTTAAGGAAACCCGATTCATAGTTAATTCTTTTTAATAAGTTAAAATGAGTACCAAGTGTGAGCGAGACAAGTGACACAGTGATTGAGACGGATAAGCACGCATTAGTTAACAATAATTTTTAATAGAAACATAGGTGGCATATATTAATAGAAAAAAAAAACTAAAGTCGATGTTTTTTTGCGATAGGAAAATTAATAACAAATTTGAGTAATTTCAGCAAACTTTGAAGGCTTTGTGAGAAGTTAATAAAATTTTACGAAATCTCGGAACTAAGCTGAAAATAATATCAAATTTATGAAATCATTACAATATTCAAGAAAATCAGCAATTTTCAAAATCAACTTTATCGCACGAAATCAGCATTTTGCTACATAGTGAGCAGTCGTGGCATCATAAGTTAAATCTACCTAATTTTTTTCTATAATGTCATATGCCAGTAGTTGTACGGACTTTTCAAATGTTATGCCTGTGAATTTCCAACAATCCTGATCGAAATTCTTTTGACGTCAAATGCCTCAGTGCTACTCGTATCATTGTGGACTTTTATGGAGCAGCAAACGTTCCCCATTTTGTTGTTACACAGACACATGGGTATCAACTAAAAATTGTTGAGTTTTTTCCAGGATCTATAGTGAGGTACATATCTGGTCGATAATGGGCATACCACGTCCAATATCACACTAATAGTGACCTATCAGATTTTGATATATGGTTTCAAACATTCGCATAATACGGTAAAGAAGATCCTCTACTCCGTGTTAAGGAGACTGATTGATCTATAATTGGCGAAGTGTTGAGGTTCGATCTTATTGAGATCCAGTTAATGCTGCCCAAGGCCTCTCGAGTACAGGAATGATGTCATAGAGGATGCATCTGCATTCCATGCATTGCTCTATGATTTGTTTATGTGATCAATATAGGAGGATTCGTTTTAAAGCCTTTTTGTTCGACCGATTGTAGATCCAATATATTTTTTGATAACGTTCTGAATTTATTGTAACTCCATTAAATTACCATTGTTTGAGATTTTGACGAGCATTCCCCTCTTCCAATCGTCCGGAAAAATTTATATTTCCAACAGTTGTTTAATGATTGGATGAAATTCTGTCGGCGTATTTGATTTTTTTGCTTAAAAAAGCTCGTTAGGAATGGCATCAAACTTAACATCTTACTTTTATTGAGTACTTCTATTTTACTAGAAGATACACCGCGGAACCTTTTAAATTTGCCACACTGGATAACTCATTTGCATCCAAAGCCACGGCACTATTGTCTAAATACTTAATTGCCACAGTGAAATACTCCCGAATTGATGCTCATCCCACGCTAGCAAGGTTCTATCTACTTTTCACTAGTTTTTTGTAACACATCTCGAATTTTGACAATCCTGCTATTGCATCTCCTAGCTGGTTAGCTGGTATTAAGGTGTGGCTCCGTTAGTAGCATCTTAGACAATTAGCTACTCTTTTACTGAACATGGCCTAATTCAAGCTTTAATTTAAATGCCTCTAATAAGCATTCAATGACCTATATTGAAATGTGTGGCTTAGTCAGTTGTACGAAATTGTCAGATGTGTATGGAGAACATTAAATGGCTTTATTCACATGCTTTACACGTTATGGATATGAAATTGCACCCAAAATGGGTTTATATAATTATACATGTACATGTCCCCTAATTCGTCAACGATAATTTGAGAAATGATTCCTGGACATATTCTAAGAAAAATATCGTTCTACAGTAAGAGTCTATTTCCTATGTTGACATCATTTATCGAGGATTTCAGAAAAGGCTTACTTTGGTGTACCCTGACCCATGTTAACGGAAATTGCTTTGTTAGTACTACTAGTAGAAACTTCGTGTAGGACTTTATTTTTAGAAGAATACTAGCCCTTGTAATGGCGTTTAAATAAAGTTGATATCTTGTTTGAGTCTTTAGATATCTAATTTCTAAGCGTGTTCCATTTTCATTGTCCATGCTAATTTTTGATTTTAAGGTCACTTTTCACCAGAAAACGCCTAATTAACACAACGTTTTACTATTTTTTTCTTATGAAAGCAACAATAATAAAAAAAAAATCATCATCAAGTTTGCACAAAAGCCCATAGATTTTATAATACTTGGGAAAACCTGCAGCAGATGAAATTTAAAAAGAGGTTTTTTTGCTTTAATCTCTAAAGGCTATGAATAAAAAGTGATTTTATGTGGTTTTCGACCATTTTTATTTTATGTGTGTACTAAAACAGGTACTCAAAGTGTCCTTCTTGGTTTTGTATGCATGCTAGAGCCCGTTTTTGGATTTCAGTGCGAATGTTTATTGATGCTAACTGCTGCCTCACTTTTTATGACGCTTCGAGAATACGCTCTTCCAATTCGATTAAAGTTGCCATTTCAGTGGAATAAACAAGTTCTCTCATTCTTTTCCATCCAAAAAAATCCAATACTGTAAGGTCAGGAGATCTTGCAGGCTAGTGAACTGCGCGGTACAGATAATAAGGTAATATATTGCGCATGTGCCAAAAAAAAGTAAATGCCGATAAATCCAAGATGGCTGCCGAGAGTGATCAACTTTTATTACATATGGCATGTTGTACGTTAATAATTGCTTGAGTTCGAATTTTTTATGGAGACTTTTATTAATTTATAATGATAAATATTGATTAATAGCGATTCTAAAACAACAATCATCTGCGGCTTGGTGTCGGGGTATGAGGAAACAAATATAATATGTGTGTGTATTAGAAAATGTAACACAAAAAGACGAATTCCTTTTCTTGAGCACATAAGTATGTAATTTATTAGAACATAAGTTAATATAAAAATGATTCTATGTTTATAGACTAGCTTAACTCTACTATTTTACAATATTGTTTTAAATATTTTAAAAATTGTCTCCATCTTCTCCATATTTGCCATCATTTCGTCTTTAGGTTTTTGAAGATATCCCTCCATCAGCTGATTAGTCCACTTGAACGATGTCTGTTGAAACTTCATAGCTTTATTTATTTAAAAGTAATTTTATAGTCTTTACAAAAGAACCAGCGTGAATTCCAGAGAAAATCGAATGAATGAAAATTTGGAGAGGAAAATTACTCGAAACGTTGAAATTCAAAAATGACATTAAAAGTATTGCCATACAAAACAAGATATGATTAAAGATGAATAAACATGAAGAATGCTGCCAGAGCGCTGGTTGAATTATTGATCTCACAATGTCTCTTGCTGGGTATTTTGAACACCTAAATCTGGATTCTTGATCCTGTGGCAAATGTATCATGCCAAATGCTCCAGTACATCGTACTGTAGAGATTCCAGTTCATCTACCAGCTCTTCAGGTGCTATGAAGTCGGGATTAAGTGTCTTCAGTAGAATACTGAAGTATTGCGTATGGAAGATGTAAATACGAACGTGTTGTATTAAAAGAAAATATGGTTGCTTAAAGAATAAAACATACCATTCATAGATAAGCTTCCTTCATTTCGTCCAAGTAAGTATGTACAATAAACGTATTGATTCAGTCTGTATGTCAGTAAATACGAAATACTGTATTCAGTCTTTCTGTATTCAGAAGTTTCAGAGAATTATTCGTCACGATAATGCCTAAAAGTATTATAAGATTGTTAGAACAAAAATTCGTTTAATTCAACATGCCCTTTCTGGAAGGGCATCATGGTTCGTTTTCCTTTAACCCTCTCATTAAGCAATACTGAAGTCATCTCGTCGACAATTCCAAATTGGAGCGATTCTGAAAGTCCAACGCCTTGAGCTCGTTCGTGACAATCTTGGTAAGGAACTCTTACGTTGAGACAGTCGAACCAATCATTCACATGAAATTGTAAAGATGTAGATGACACATGATTTTTAAGGAAATTTTAATTATTACGTGCTTAGAAAAGAACACTTAAGCCAACCTTCCGAACTTAGTTCCCCTAAGCTACCAGCCCGCATAATAGCTTGAGAGATCGTGTGTGAGAATAATTTTGTTGCAAGTTTCATCTTTTGACGTTCTGCACCTTCAACATATAAATTGGTTAGTGATATTTTGTATGCAATACTAAAATCAGACTTATCATTAGTTTTCGAAACAAGCTCTTCTATGATTCTTTTGGAAATGAGTTGCCCGTCCAAAATAAAACCACTATTATCAGCGAAGTTGTTCCGTATGAGTTTTATGAGATGAGGCACATCAGCGAACACATACACATTCCTTGATTCATCGGTTGGGTTTTGAAAAAACCATTTTGTAACCGTAATTTCAAGTTCACGCAGCAAACCCCCAAGATCATAGACGATTCCGCACACTCTAAAACCACATTCACTTAATGTGTGAATAATCCTAAATAGTATTTGTTTGGTCATCCGTTGGTCAAAATCATAGAAAATTGGTTGTTTCCAATTGCCAATTAATCCCCTCATCATCCCAACTTTTAGGTATTTCGCAGTTTTCAGAGTTTCATCCTTCCGTTTGTCGTAGACAATTTTCTCTTTGACTTTCATTTCGTTAAATGAAAGTACACAAATTTGGCGACTTCTTCTATATCGATGTTTTTCATAATATTCAAAACGAATTGGATTATTCCCGGATATACCTCTAATTTTGAGCACCACTTTTTAAGTGTTATCACAGCTGGAAAAAGGTATTGTTTTCGCAACAGCAATCGGTAGGCTCGGGGGCCAGCCGCATGTATTGCGATCGCATTAGCAATATCTTCTGATGACCATTTTGCACGTTTTTGAGGACATTCTAATTTTTTTAATTGGCCCTTTTCAAAAATATGACCAATGGAGTCAATTGTTTGTTGCTGCAGTAATCTGCAATAGACAAATGGTTGAAATTCTAATTACACTTAATTCGCATTACACTAACTTAATATGTAGGGATGATTTCATTAGTTTGTGTACTATTAATGGTTTAACTTGTGTACCGTAGTCTACCTTGAAAGCATCAGTTTGCGTAGATCAATCACTCTTGTTTGTTAGAAATAAATTCTCCGTGGGAACTTCCAGATCTATGTTCTCCTTGTCATTCAAAATTAGTGCATCACTGAAAAAAAAAACGAGTGTTATTAGTGTCAATAACGGTTATAATAATTGTTCTTCACATACCTTGGGATGTATATTTTGAATCCGTATCCAGAATTTGACAGATGCGCAGAACGAGACCAAAATAATTTGTATATTACCTTATTATATGTACCTTGGTCAAATAAACGAGAACGCTTTAAAGCTCTTTAATAGCTATGTAATTTTAAAAAAATATTAGAAAATTAGTAATTCTTGGAAAACCACTCTTAGGAGTATTGTTAACTGTTGTTAGAAACAATATCATAAATTCCTTTTTTTACCTGCTGCATGTTTTCCCAAGTATCATAAAATCTATGGGTTTTTATGCAAACTTGATGATGATTTTTTTTGTATTATTGTCGCTTTCATAAGAAAGAAATAGTAAAACGTTATGTTAATTAGATATTTTCTGGTGAAAAGTGACCTCAAAGTCAGAAACTAACATGGGCAATGAAAATGGAACAGGCTTAGAAATTGGATATCTAAAGACTCAAACAAGATATCAACTTTATTTAACATTTGTCAGGGTACACCAAAGTAAGCCTTTTCTTAGATCCTCGAAAAATGATGTCAACATTGGAGTTAGACCCTTACTGTAGAACGATTTTTGTCTTAGAATATGCCCAGGAATCATTTCCCAAATTATTGTTGACGAATTAGGGGACACCCTGTATACCTTGCTAACCCATATTTAGTCGTCACCGTAGTCTGTATTTATTCCTAACATCTCTAGTCAGTTTAAAATGTCTAGAGTGACGTAACCTGTGTTCGAACTAACAAGATACTTCAAATTTAAATATGTACATCAGCAAGTTATAACTTTTACTAACAGCGAAATTAAAATTGTAACTGTAGAATGGTATTGATTTCCTCAAACTTGACCAGCTCTACCAACTCTTCAAAAGAACAATAGGAATTCGTGAAAGAACCATAACAGTCTGTATTTGTGTACTTACCACACCAATCGTAAATAATTCGCCTAAATAAAAAATCATCACTGTAAGGAAATACAAATACATCTTTTATTGAGGTAACGCTAAGTTGTACACATATATAAACCATTAACACTTCAAACAACAGTCGTAACATTTCCCGTATAAAATCACGTGCATACCAACGCCAACAATAACAACCATGTGGCTAACAGACATCACCACACTTCAGAAAAGTTACAACCTACTGAAAGTACCAGGCTTGTTGCTGAGTCTCGTCGTGCACGTGCTTAGACATAATTTTTAATATCTCTTGGAATCTTGTTAGTCAGCAATTCGCATGGTATATGCCCTGAATCACCCAGCGTCCTGATGGTTACACTTCCAGAAGGTCCAATCGATAACCATGTAATTGAAGCGTGATTAATGTTCATGCGGAGCCAAGCTTCAGCCGGAAATTGTAAAGCTCTGCACACAAAATATCGAATGACATTACCATGCGCTACTATTAATGTGTATGAATCTTTATCTTGGGTCGCACTTGCTCGATAAAAGTATTTGCGGAATCCCGCCTCAATTCTTGCTCCGTCTCGGAAAAACTGCTACAATACAATAAGAAAAAAACATTCAATTTAATTTACAAGGCTAACGAGAAATACAGACAGATGCTTCTGGTTTCCAATGGCCAACAGGTGGCTGTGGTGCAATAGGTGCTCCTTCACGGATATATGGACAGTCCTTTTTTTCCTTCTTATCATAATCAATCTCATTCAGAATAATGTTTGCTGTTTCTTGAGCGCGAACCATTGTTGATGATATAACACTATCCCACACAATATTTAGTTCCTTTAAACGCTTCCCAGTATATTTTGCCTGCCTTTCACCCCGTGCTGTTAACCTATGTGTTTTGTCTTTGTCACCTATATCTAAATATTCTCCATGGCGCACTAGAATGATGTGCCGAATAGCCTTAGGACGCTTTGCCTCAATTGCTTCATTATAACGATTCTGTTCTGCTGGCGAATCGTTTTTTGGCGGACGCACTAGACTTTTTGGTTCCCTGCAATCCCAGTCTTTTTTCCATAATGCACATGGATTTACTTGCTCGCAGTCAGTAGTTTTCCGTGAATTATGCACTGTGTTCTCGACGTCCCGAAATTTATGATAATAATAGGTGGCTAGACCTGCTCCAGCACCGGCCGCAACAGTCGTTAAACGTTGTAAGCGCATCCAAAGTACCATTGTGGCATAAACACTTTAGCAGTTGACTTTGTTGTATTACAAAAACTATTGTATTAAATTTTTAGCAGTGAATTGCAAATAAGTATAACAATTCTGGCGGTTAAATTGATTTGGTAGTTTGTTGACAAGTTACAAAATTCTCAAGACACTTCTTCAACAGTAGAGCCATTAAAAAAACAACACTTTTATCGAAAATTCCTTCGCTGTATACGAGAATCAAATATATGTGTTATACTTTTTGAACGATAAATACTTGTTCAAACAATCATTAATCTGCTGCAATGGAGAAAAAAGATATTTGCGGTACTCAAAGAAATGTAAAATGACGTTTACTGACATAAAAAAGGATTGTTTGATTTGTGTTGCGCGAGGATTTAAGTGGGATTTATCACAAATCTCGGATTAAGATGCGATTTAAAGACTTAAAATTGTTTGGTAAATATTCGAGTTTTATTGAAGATTTAGGTGAATTTAGCTAAATCCTTGCAAAATCCCGGATTTAGTTTTGATGGAGGTATAGCATTAAACTTGACTGCATTGAACCATACCATTGATTGTATATAATATCATACATTAAGGTCCATTAACTGCTCAGCGAACTGGGAATACGAACTAGCAAATATTCACAAATTCTAACATTTCATTCACTACTGCTTTTTCATTTATGCCGTTTTCTATTGGGGGGACAGAAGCTTATTTTTTTTTGTACTCAGAAGTTGGGCGATTTTGATTCCAATGGAGCACTAAAAACTTCTTCATGCTTTTAGTTTTTAAATATATTTGCTTGCGAATCAATTTGAACGCTCAGAATAATAAATTGACCAAACACAGCCGATTGCACGAAAACAGAAATCTAGTTTGACGCACAATACTATTTGACGTTTACACATATTTATATGTGTTAATACATTTTGACATAAAATCGGAGAGAGAAATTTTGATTCTGAAATGAAAACGAGAATCAAAATTTTAATTCTGAAGAAATGAGGGGAAAAAATTTTAAGTAATTTTTTTGCGGCGGAATACAAAAAAGGCTTCTGTCCGGCCAGGAGAATTTCCACATTTGTGGAATGCCGCTCCGCTAATTCGAGGAGAGATAAGCGAATCACTGATTTCTTCGCAAAAACTAATCCGCAGATAAATTTAACTCTGTGCTTTTGGAATAGTAAAACTGTCACTTGCTTATTTTTGTAAATGTACTAAAAATAGTTTGTTCACAGTCAGCTCATTCGCAATTCGCTGACCTGTGAATAGACTTTTATTGTACCTTTTATAAAATAAAGCGAATTTCGAAACCTAGCCGTTAAAGAATTTGAGAATAAAATAAATAAATTTACATGCGTACATATGTACTAAAGTGGATTTTTGGGTGAAACATAACGTTTTTTCCCATATCGTTCTATTTCTGACATGTTTCTTAATTTTAGTTTTGATCGTTGATTTGTAAGAAAGTGTAAAGAAGAGGAAAAAGGTGCGATTCAGGCCAACTGCTTACTTTTAAAAATTAAAAATGGTCCGATTTAGGTGTTCCTTTTGCCGCGTTCACGTTTTCATTCCCTTGAAAAGGTGAACGCGACGTTCATCGGCAGGACTTTCATGCCCACGCCAATGTGAACAGGCACATTGAACATAGTTCTCGCTGAACGTCAACGTTTTTGACATTTGACACCATGCCGTCCAGAATTCACATGTGCTCACATATCCTATTGTCGTTTTGTTGTTCTGTGCTTCGGAATTTAGCTGAATATGAAAGTTAAAAAGGAAAAACTTCAACAAGTAGAAAACACTGATCTTATTAAAAAAGCGCCTAAGATGAAAACGCAAAAACAACCGGAAAAAACGGCGGATGACGGCGAAGCTGAGTCTATTAAGAAGCCAGCGACAACTGTCGACAGCTCTATCTTTAAGCACTTCAAAGATCTTACTAATGATTCTGAAAATATTCGTATCCGTGCTGCAATTCAATTATTGCAACATTTATCTAAACCACAGGATAATGATAAGGTACATTTTAATATCATTTAATGAATCAGTATACTCTATTCTGTTTGCTGATTTCAGCGCCAAAAGGATGTATCCTACTGTTTAAAAAGATTGATTCGTGGAACAGGGGCATCCACGACGGCTTCTCGTACGGGGTTTTATTCGACTCTTGTTACATATCTAAGAACAATTACAGAACAAGAGGTTACAATACAACACATTTTGGAAACGATTCAAAAGGAGCTAAATGTTGGTGTTTCGATATCAAATAAGGTAAGAAATTCAGCGCGCATTTATGATAAATAGGCGACAACAGAAACTACTCCTAAATTAAAAGTATGAGAGGCTAGAAAAGTATAGGCTGATGTTCTCTTGCCTTGTGGCTGCCTAATGAGGTACACGTTAAAATGTGTGCTGGTTTGCTTAAGCCATTCTGCAAAATAGTTTTGTTTCTCTATTAAGTAATAAGATTAGAAATTGCTTTATTTATTATGAAGAATGGTTCATGATATTAAGTTTTGAAGACCTCAGATACATACATTCATAGCTTCCTCGGCTGTTCCGTCCTGTTGGTGCAATTTTGAGCCACAATTTCGAGAGTTTAGGACTATTTCTGAACAATAAAGTGCTTAATATTGACTTTTTAGGCCTGAATAGTTTGCGGTTTATCACCATACATCAAAGAATTTACATAGCTCCACAACAATTAATCAAGAAGCGTCAAACCGTATGATTTCGATGACGAATCAACTGCTCCATTTAGCGATATACCGTAATGTAGTCATGGGAACGTGGCATATTCATACCAGAACCACCGGATTAATGTCCATATTTTTGAGAAAAAAAAAATCACTGATCATTGTCCGATAACTTGGGCTATTAATTGTAATGTGAGCCTTGATGTTAGTTTTGGAAAAAATTGAGAAAAAAGTCAGCCTCCTCATTAAACACGATAAACACGAACTCCCGTTATAAGAAGGATATGTATTATATAGGTGGAGGGAGGCATCGTTTCGCAAAATTTTGCACAATTTTCCATGGGCCAAAAACGGCCAATCTGGTGGCAATTCCAATCCACCACACTTTTTTCTGTAGCGTTGATGCATTGTAACCTTTTTGAGTTATGCAGAGCTTATAGTATGTTGTAAAAAATTAATCCGTAACATGACGAATAACGAGGTCACTTGTCTACTTATGATAATTCTTCAGAACAACTAAACATAAATATCAAAGACCTATAGCACAGTTTGAAAGTTATTCATATTGGAATTAAAAAGAGAACACTCTTTACTAGCCAGAAAAGATGAATTATTGATTCGTCTCAGTGGACCCTAAACAACTACTAAATAACGGAACGAGCCTGCATGCGTGGCTATATTATCTGGAAAAGAATAACCGAATTCCAACTTAAAGACTGGTCGGCTTCTTCTGACCTTTCATCCCCTATTGATAATTCTACATCTGCCATCTTCTTAATCGCCGTTCAGATTAATTCATATGATCACTAGACGTTTCACGGCGTTTCTACATATATCGATTTAATGGCATGTATATTAGATCTTCTACTATACTTGTCGAAGTCTAGGACCTTCATGACGATGTAAAGTCCACTGTTGCGCGGTTCTGCTTATGGTAGGTCACCTTCGACATATCGGCAGGGAGGCTTATGTTTCTTATCATACCTCGTTCTCCATTTACCTCTTTCCCTGCAATCTTATCTGAAACCTCCTGTCTTCTTTAATTGTCCACGTTTGCTGGCTCATCTTATTTGGCTTGTATCATATTATTCGATCATGGCTTATCCTTAAAGTTCAATAAAAAATAAGTTCAGCAGGACGACTTGGACGTTGCTTTGTGCACCCACTCAGCCTGCCCATACGCTCTCGAATTTGATACGGCTTTCTTCATATGGTGAATCTTATGAGTTGACATCATTTCGTGCAACAGTCTTGATGCTCCTCCCAAGTTTTAGAATGATGTATTTATAGGAAGAAAATACAAAACAATCACAATATATTAAAATAATTTTTGTTCTCTGAAATGGTCACAAAATGATAAATATTAACGTATCTAAATGAAATTTGATGCACCTACTCCATAGGGTATTCAAACAGCATTCAGGATGCGGTATGATATAAGATTTGACGTATCGGGACATACTCGTTTAATACGCAATTTAATTAACCATCAACTTCTGGGAACCCATTCTTCACTACTGTTGAGTGCTCATTTAAATGGATTTTGGTAGACCTGCGATAACATCTTGAGATTCATTCAGGTGTCGGATTTGCGCTAAGAAGGTGTCATACTAAATATCGGGTCTTTAAGGATTTATGTCGGTTTTCTGTCGCTGGCAAATTACGATTGCGCAAAAGCTTATTAGTTTGTTATATTTTTTAAATATCAAACTTGGTCGATAACACATTTTGGAGCGATGAACGGATAGTTGGCTTCGTTTTAACCTTTCTTTTGCTAATTCGTTGGCAATATTTGTATCAGGTATCACGTTCATTCCTTTTTATTTTCGTTATACTTCATTGCATCCAGATCCTTGCTATTCGTTGCACTGTCTTATTAGCTTTAAAAATAGAAGGATAGAAGAAAACGATTTTTCGTTCTCATTCTCAAGATAGTTGTTATTGCCATATTCAATTCGAAGTCGCAATTATAGCCAAGTTAATTTTAATACCATTTATTTACTCAAACTTTGGGTGTCTCGAGTGCATTGTGCTAACTCTAAAAGTTTACTTCCCGCAAATCAATGGCTTTTTTGTTTGTGCGTACTAGGTACGCGTTTCAAAGTTGCTGAAAATAGCCGAAAAGGGTGCGACTGATGGGTCACGCCAATAACTTCCTGTTAAAAAGAACTTGTAGTATTCTCCAATAGTATGTTCTATTGGTATTTCATACCCTATTAGAATTTAGGACAAGTTGATCCGAAAAGAGCCAGGGTATGTTGTCTTCTTTAAAAAAAAACGATTAATTTTGAGATCGTTTCATTATGTTTTCATCCCTCTCTTTCGCATAGGGGAGTGCCCCGCTGTCATACAATTTCTTATTCTAGAAATACTGTACTATAGACACCTTGAAACGTAAAGATATAACCATTTTCATTTTCAGGGTGAATGCAAGAACTTCCTTATCAGGAATTTAACAAGAAGATTGAAATGATTCTAATTTTTTTCTTCAAAATATTTGCGTTTTGCATTGATTTTTCGAACTATAGTATACACAATTACAGTTACTTACATATTTGATTGAGAAAAATTAAACTTAGATTTAAGAATGCCATAAAAAAAATGTTCTCATCTCGGAGACAAAGCCGAGTCAATGTTAACTATACATATGTAATAAAGATAGCCGACCCATTTAGCGTCTCTTATTGCACGCCTTACCGGCGTGTGGTCTATTGCCGCAACTAGCATAATTTCTCAAGAAATCAGCTTTCAATGTAGCTCTTTTTAGGAAGGAGCCGTTTCTCGAAACAACTATACAATTTGTCTTTTTTGTTTTAATTGTATTACGATCAAAATTTGTCCTAACAAAACGGCACTTGTCTTCGTCAGTTGGTCTGTACACACCTACGCATGTGAGCACGCTACAGAGTGCTATTTCTGAACGATTTCTATAATTCTTGTTATTATACGAGTAGATTCATAAACTATCAGGTTAGAACCTTATTAATTTTCACAATGATTAATTAAGTGTTTAATTTTTATTATTTATTTATTTATTTATCGAAAATAACTTACAAAAATAAATTTATAAATTACTTAAAATAGAAGGCATCAGGGCAAAAAGACCATGGATGCCGTTGGCAATTACATATTTAGGGAAGGTTTGCAATGGGGAAAAGGGGTTCCATTTAAGTTAACATGGAAGTAAAAATTAGTTCAGATTTCTTTGTGTTTATTATGGTTTGTTGTGGCTTCTTTGACTCTCTGCAAGGATCTTATGTATGTAGGGTGGATCAAGCATTTCGGCTATGCGTAAACGTTTG
The DNA here is from genome assembly GCA_963966105.1 of Volucella zonaria. Classification (NCBI taxonomy): domain Eukaryota; kingdom Metazoa; phylum Arthropoda; class Insecta; order Diptera; family Syrphidae; genus Volucella; species Volucella zonaria. Next base: position 36,535,728 of record OZ014532.1, on the reverse strand, counting down.
TTTTCTGAAGAAACAGGTTCGGGGCTTGAGACTTGGCGAGAAACTGGACATTCCGCAAAGAAATGCCAAACGGATAAGATGTATAATATACACATTCATCGGGGGATCATGAGTGAAAAGATGTCGACTCGAAAATACAGTTTTTCCTACTCTAATTCGGAAGAGAGTTATGCATTCTGCTCTGGAAAAGTTTTTACAGTAGGGAATCCTGAGATGTGTAGGATGATGCATCCGTAGAAAGTTGTCTTGCTTAAGCCACGAGCTAATTGGTTCTTCTTTTTAAATTTCATTGGAGTAAATCCGTAGAGAGAGATAAAACTCAGTATTTTATTCAAAGAGGAGTTTGTCCTGTTTTGTTTTGACCTGGATACAATTTTGAGTGAAATTGAATGAAGTGATTGAATGAAGGTGGGTGGGTGGAATCGGTTATTGCTTTGCTTATTAATTTAACTGATCTTTTTTGGCCCAATCTGTTGATTGATTTAATTGGTGTTGTTTTTAGGGCTCCTGTAGCCTTCCGGAAGCATTGGTTAATGGCTATGTCGATATTCTCCAAGTTTTTCTTAGAGGTCCACATGTATTGTGTGAGCCCGTGCTGTAGGGTGTCTCCCACCAAAGATTTAGTTATTATCGAAGCTGTTTCAAGGTGTGGGCCTTTACGTCGAGAACATATCCCTTTTAAGACGTTGTTCCGCTTCTTTAGCAGATTGATGGTGTTTTTAATGTGAAGGTCCCATTTCAGATTACTACTGGAAGTGACCCCTCCGACTTTCAGTTCTTTTTTCAGAACGACATTGGTTTTCCGAATTACGAGCGGGTTAATTGAAGGGTAACATTTATGTTTTCTGCAAAGATCTAGAGTTTCAATTTTGGAAGATGGAACGATTGCGCTGGTTTTTTGAGTCCAGGCATGTATAAGATTATCTGCGGATCTAAGTACGTTGTTCGTTACTGCTGGAGGTCCAGAAGCAACTAAAAAAACATTGTCTGCGTAAACCCCAACGAAGTCCAGTTTGTTTTTTGGAGCATTATATAGGTAAACCGATAAAGGAGACCCTTGGGGTATCCCATTTTCAAGTTGCATTTTGTTAGAGATAAAGCCATTGACGTCAACGCAGAAAGTCCTTCCAGTTAAGAAGGATGAGATTACCTTTAAAATTTGTTCGGGGACTCCACAGTTGTGCAGGTGTTCTATTACAGGAAAACACATTCGAAGGCTTTTTCTAAATCAGATGACATAACAACGCTGCGCTTACGAGCAGAAAGATTGTCCATTAGTTTATGCTCCATTAGGTGCAAAAGTAAGTGAACTCCTCTGTTTGGTCTAAATGCGTGTTGTTCATTACGTTCATTTTTCCATCAACCAACCTATTCTACATCCTAAAATTTTTTCGAAAATTTTGGCGAGAACAGAAAGAAGGGATATTGGGCGATATCCATCTGGACGTTCTGAGAGCTTTTAGGGATCGGCTTGAGTATAGCTTTCTTCCACTGGTGAGGAAAGATACTAGTTTAAAGAATGTTGTTGTAAAACAGATTCGGTTTTTAAGGCAGTCGGATGCTGTTTTGACCATTGTATAATGAATTAATTATACAGCAGTGCCATTATTGTTTTTTAAAGCTATTTTTGGAGGGTGGGAAGTCTATTGGGTTAGACTGTACGGCGATGTGTAGTGCGTTTGAGTTGTTGATTGAGGTGGAGTTATTTGGTTTTTTAATTGAAGAGTGAGAGTAGTCTCTTGATGTTTTGGTAGGAGCTACATCACCCATTCCTGTGTCTGGTGGCGATTCAAGTTGCGTTTCTTCTAAGAGGGCATTACTTGCATAATTTGTTGGTTGTACGAGGATTGGATTTGTTAACTGAGCTAAGCTCTTCCCTGAGCGATTCAGTTTTGTTTTTTACAATATGTAGTGGCTTATCTTGTGTTTGATCAAGGTTTTGTATTGTGTTGAGTTTGTAAGTTGATGTTTGTGTTTTAGTTTCTGCTGCGGCAAGAGAGGAGTTATGGAGACTCCTTCATTGTCTATTCACTTTCTGATCAATTCTGCCATGGTGGGGTTAGAGCTGTTTCTCTCTTTAGGTGGATGTACCTGGTGAATGCTTGGGTTGTCATTATACATTTTTCAAGCGTCGCGAACAGTGCAGTGACGATCGGCTTTAATTTTGTTGACGGACTTATACCGTAAGAAAGCGGGGCAGGAGGGATCGTACGAAGTATGATTCTCTTCGTTGCATTTAATGCAAAAATTCGAGTGCAATCCTTACTGTGTAGAGGAAAAGAACAATTTTTGCATGCTGGGGAATTTGTACACCGATTTTTGGTGTGACCCAGTTTTTGGCAGTAGACAAAACGCATTGGGTTCTGGATGTGTTCCTCAACTTTGCAGTAAAGCCAGCCTATTTTAACTTCATGTGGGCGACGAATTTGATCGAATGTGAGGATGGCTGCACCAGTTGAGACCAAGAAGTCACCCTCTTTTTTAATCATTTTTCGAACTTCAATGACCTTATATTTTTTTCCCCATCTACGAGGTCGGGCCAATAAGTCTGTGACTTTTGGATTAAAACACAGATTTTTTGATAAAAAAATAATTTTATTTTTCAACGTAGTCTCCCTTGAGCTCTATACACTTTGTCCAACGCTTCCAATTTTTTTATCCCTTCCAAAAAAAATGATTTGTCGAGGTCCTCAAAATAGGCCTTTGTTTGCGAGATGACTTCATCATTGGAGTCAAATCTTTTTCCACCAAGCCATTTCTTCAGGTTTGGGAACAAGAAGTAGTCGCTCGGAGCCAAATCTGGAGAATAGGGTGGATGAGGGAGCAATTCATAGCCCAATTCATGGATTTTTGCCATGGCAACTGCACATGTGTGCACCCTTGCATTGTCTTGGTGAAAAAGAACTTTTTTCTTGGCCAAATGAAGTCGTTTTTTTTTTCAAATCGTCATTGAATCGGTCCAATAAGTTGGCATAATATTCCCCATTGATTGTTCTTCCCTTTTGAAGGTAGTCAATGTGGATTATCCCGCGTGCATCCCAAAAAACTGTCGCCATAACTTTATTGGCTGACAAACCCACCTTGGCCTTCTTTGGCGCCGATTCACCCTTAGAAACCCACTGTTTTGACTGTTGTTTGTTCTCTGGTGTGTTGTGATGGATCCATGTTTCGTCCACGGTTACAAAACGGCGCAAAAACTCCTCCATATTGCGATTAAACAACGCCAAACCTTCCTGTGAAGTTGTTACACGATTGCGTTTGTGGTCGACTGTGAGCAAACGCGGCACCCATCTTGCGGAAAGCTTTCTCATGCCCAAGTGATCATTCAAAATTGAAACCACTGAGCCATGCGAGATCCCTACGGCTTCCACAATCTCTCGCACTTTCAATCTTCGGTCGGCCAACACCATATCGTGAATTTTTTCGATTGTTTCGGGTGTAGAGACCTCAACTGGGCGTCCAGGACGTTCGGCATCTTCAGTGCTTGTACGGCCACAACGAAATTCAGTAAACCACTTTTTTACCATTGAAATCGATGGTGCAGAGTCCCCATAGTATTTATCAAGCTTAGCCTTGGTCTCGGTAATGGTTTTTTTTCGCAAGAAATAATGCTTAATAAGCACACGAAATTCACTTTTTTCCATTTTCTCCTCAAATTAGTGAGTAGTCTGATAAAAATAGCTGTCAAACACAAACTAACTGACGCAGCAAGTTTAAATTTTGACAGGAGTTATTGATCCGCCCTCGTACAAGTTCCTCTTCGCTTATGTTCGCTATAAGTTCTGAATAAATTCTATCTTGGATGGAGTTAAGGGAAATGTGGTTAGTCACTTTGACTGGAATTGAGCCGATGAGTTTGGATTTAATGAATTTGTCGGCTAATGCAACGCTGAGTACCTTTAAGAGCAAGTCTCCTGACCTCATAGACTTGACCTCCTATATGTCTTTGGAGATGTGCTCAAGTCCGCGAATGACTCGAATTGGGTTGTAGGTTGATAGCTTACGAAAACTCTTGGAGTTTTTTTTCGTCTTTCTCTAGTCCAGCAATGACGATATAACGTGGAATTTCATTATGAATTACTGGTAAAGTAGGAAAATCTTCGCTATTGTGTTTTCTTTTGTGTTTTTTGCTCCGGTTTAAGACCACAATTATTTAACAGAAAGCCAAATTGCACAACGTACAACTCTTTTTTCACGATGAAAATGGTTTAATTTTTATATATTTTACGTTTGAGTTACAATAGAATCAAAAAGGAAATAAAAATAAGCTTATAATTTGCAAACAAAAGAAAATGTTTCCTTTGGATTTTTGTGTTTACTTCATTTTATTAGTGAAAAAAAATAAAAACGCTTGCAATAATATGTACACGAAAACTAGCTTTCTGGTGCACATATCGTCGGTCCTAAGGTAAAAGTCATTAAGTACAAAATTGGTGAAAATTTTTTTGTAAGAAAATAACTATTATTTTTCACGCTTTATAGCTGAAAATAGTTACCGAGGCATAATTTTAGTTTTTACAGGAATTACGAAATTATAAAAATCATTAAGTGCAGGCATTTAATTTCTTTCCAGAGGAAAAAATGTCTTTAAATCAAATTATCTCCTTTTGTCTATTGTTAGTTAATGACTTTTACCTTTGAACCGACGATATATAAAGTTAAGATGCTCAAACAATTGACGAGCTGTGGACTTTTGGTTAAACCAACGATTTAGAAGGACAATGCTATTCGCAACATACATGTAGGAATTGACATACACAATCTTAAAGTAATGAAACTTGTATGCACTAAAATGAAACTACTTGGAAAAACGTTTTATATTTTATAATTTATTCATGTAAATATGTGTGTACAACAGAAATCAGCTGCGCTGAAGCGAGCTAAGCTGAGAACAAGAAACATTTAAAGTAACAACGAGTTATGATTAATAGCATGTGCGATATAAAATTCAGTTCAAAGTGAACATTGAAAGATATGTGGGGCAAACAAATTGAAAGAGGATCCTTGAAATGAATTGCAAAACTTTTCTATGGTCTGAAGTTTAAAGTTGATCGATCGTTTGCTTTTCTTCTGGTCAGGTTTGAAAATAAAAACCCTTGGAAGAATATTTTATTTCATTATGTAGCTCGTTTGTTTTTTTTTTTCTATCCTGTTATAATGTTTGTGCCTTGTGTTGATATCGATTCAAACTTTATTCATTGCAAAGAAGAATGACACGGTTAGAGGTGCTTTGTACTATAATTTACGATGGTTTGATGACATGATGGTTCCAAAAAGACATTGACTGTGATAAGTAGGTGTAAGGTCGTAACATTCCATCATAGGGGAATGCAGTGGGTGCTACTCGATTTTTCGATTTTTCTATTTATATAACAAGGATATTTTGAGAATTATTATCCTCTCAATCGAACACAATTAACGGCCCAAAAGTGTGTTCTTGTTTTCACCAGCAGTAACAGCATCTATGATGGTGATAACAACTGCAACTGCAGCACACGTGGGTACAGTACTTATATTTGTGGTAGCAAATGTGGATATCGTGAACGCATTTGTAATGGCTCGTACAAGACGATAAATGACAATGGTGTGGCATCGTCTAAAGAAAAAATAAAAAATCAAAATGTTATTGCATTTCAAAATTATAAGATTTATAACCAATTACATACGATTTATTTTGTGTTTATTTTCTTATCAAGAAATGACTGGAATTCTTATTTTTCTGGCACCACTACGATCGCTATTTTAGTTTTTGAGTTGAGCCGTATCCAAATAATTCACGCACCTTCAACAACCAAAACGAAAATGTGACATAGTTTAATTTTTGGGAAAGGAAAAAGTTCTTTCTTCACCTATTTCCACACGCTGAGCTTTTGTGAAATAACAAACCTCTCCACACAATATTGGTAGTCGAGGCAACATTTGAATATCGATATAACTTATTGGAACTTGATCTATTTTTGCCAACAACCCTAAACAGAAGCCAGTTGTAAGCAGGCTAAATCAATAGGAATGTTTGGTTGAATCTTAATAAACAAATAGAAAGCAATGTCCGTTCCGTGTCTACCCAAAGGAAAACTGAAGGAATTTCAAACTTAGGGCAAGGTAAACCGATAACAGTGATGAGAAATGAGGAAAGTCAACGAGTTTTCCCCTCTTTTGGGTGGTGAATAAATAAATACAAATTGGCGATTAGCATAGTAAAAAATATGTTAATGTAAAAGCGATTAGAAGTGGTAAGAGTTTATGTTTGAGGTCAATGCCATTTTACTAAAGGTAATCACTCGTACCAGTCTCAGTCGTTGAAGACAGAAGAATTTTATATTTGTACTAGGTCGCCTAGGTAAACGAATTTTTAAACGGTTGCAATGCAAACAACTTGCGTTAGGATGTTACTTACTGATATGATTAATTAAAACATTTATTGATGGATAATTTTTTTAGTTGCACACGAATTTATATTCAAATAAGTAAATTATGATTGAGACTTAAGTCACAAAGCTTGTTTTTTATTCCACTTCTCTGAAAGATTGTTCTAAAACATAAATTGGTAAATTTTGAATAAAACGAAGCGTTGCCGAAAATATTCGATATAGGCTCTTTTTAGATTTTTTACCCATTCTTTCCATTCTTCAAATATTTACTGTGCAGGTCAAATGATGTGTCCATGATAAATTTAGAGGCCGCGTTAAGTGGGTATGATACGGAAGATTCAAAAGTACACTACTACACTGTCATACACTACCCAAGACTTATCCAATGAGATGGAAAATAAGATGACCTTCCAGTTGCTTTAAATTTGAGCTTAGAATGATTAGATGAAAATGTTTGTCGAGGGGCTAACTAGCTTTTACATTATACAGTGGTGGAAAGTGTAATAGGGACAAGAGTATTCATTCGTAACGTGTTCATAACACTGCTTTCATCTAATTATGTAAACTTTACTTCACTTGAATGAAGCTAATGTGGTCTTTATTAAATGAAATAAAAATACTTTTAATTTATATAAATATTGCTTATTTCTTGCTTAATAAGTCTTCGTTAACTTATTATTTAGTAGTCCGACCGCTATCACTCCAAAACAACCTTCGCGTAATAGACCCGACTATTGCTCTGCATGTTTCAATACAAGTCACATTCCAAGTTTCTTGTACCAAACATGTTCAATAAGGTTAAAACGGCAATTTCATAAAGTTTATATTATTTTTTTTTCGAACCAGCATTTTACCAGCTTTGAAGAGTGCATGGGACGTTATCTTTCTAATATCTCAATTTTAGCGGTATTATTTTTCTATATATTGGGTATATAACTTAATTAGTGCGTTTTTTTTTCAAAATTTGAACGTTTATTTAAGAAAAACATGTAAAATAGTATTATTCAAAGTATTGCTATGACTTTTTCCCATCTTTCTGGCAATTTGTGGATCCCATCCCAAAAGAACTGCGCCGGCTTGGCAGCCAAGAATGAATTAAGCCAATTTTTGATATTCTGCTCTGACGTGAACCGTATTTCAGTGAGGGCGTTCTGCATCGACCGGAACAAATGGTAGTCAGAAGGGGCAAGGTCTGAGCTATAAGACGGGTGGAGTAAGACTTCCCATCCACTGTTTTCCAAATAGTTTTTAACCGGAATAGCAACGTGGGGCCGAGCGTTGTCATGATGGAAAATTATTGCCTCGTGTCTGTTCGCATATTCCGGGCGTTTTTCGGCCACTGCTCTCTTCAAATGGATTAATTGTGTTCGGTAGCGTTGTCCATTGATGGTTTCACCCGGTTTTAGCAGCTCATAATACAGCACACCCATCTGATCCCACTAAATACAGAGCATCACCTTCGCGCCATGGATATTCGGCTTTGCCGTTGATTTGACTGGTTGGCCGGGTTTCACATATGATTCTTTGCGCTTGGGGTTGTCGTAATGGATCCATTTTTCATCACCAGTAACAATCCGATGCAAAAATGACTTCCTTTTGTGGCGTTCCAGCAACATTTCGGACATGTAAAACCGCCTTTCGACGTCTCTCGGCTTGAGTTCATGTGGAACCCAATTTCCTTGCTTTTGAATATATCCAGCTGCTTTTGAACGTTTTGAAATCTCTGCTTGAGTGACACCCAAAGATTCTGCGAGCTCTTCTTGTGTTTGACAACAATCTTCATAGAGTAATGCTTCCAGTTCTTCATCTTCAAACTTTTTTGGCTGCCCAGGACGTTCATCGATTTCCAAGCCAAAATCACCACTTTTAAATCGTGCAAACCACTTTTGGCACGTTCGCTCAGCTAGCGCATGTTCACCATAAACTTCCACCAAAATACGATGACTTTCGGCAGTAGTTTTCTTCATATTAAAGTAATGAAGAAGAACTCCCCGCAAAAACACTTTTTCAGGCACAAAGTTCGACATATTTGAGTGAAAAAAAAACAAGTTACGCCATCTCTTAGCAAACCGCACGAATTAAGTTATAGACCCAATACTATAACATTCATTATGCCTTTAAATTAAGGCAGAGGACTAGCGTCAAATCACGAAAATCAACCGCGAATGATAACTGCCTGATAGGTTTTGCCATCTATCATCATCCATTTTTTGATCTAAAAGTGTTTATATCAATTTCGTCGGACCATAAGGTATTTTTCCAATGCTAGCGTTCGCTACGCTCAAATAATAAAGCTTTCTTACTACTTCTTCCGTACAAGGCAATTTCTATGAGGTCGTTTCTAATTGTTCGGATTCAAATCGAGGCATTTAACTAAGAGGTAAACAGAATTTTTTTTTTTGCATTCCGTTATAACCTTCGATCATGCGCTGCCGTTGTTTTTCTTTGTCTTTCACAGGTTTGCGGATTAGTTTGCGATAGCGTTATAAACTTTTGTTTTCGAAAAGGCTAAAACTTATTTATCTTTTTCTACTGACTTGAGATGAAATGACCTGACTTTTTTTATAAATACTATAAAGACGTTTCAAAGATATCTTTCCAAAAAAAAGATGACAAAGTCAAAATTTTAGGTTTTAAAAAAAAAAACACTTTTGGTCTTCAATATCTTTCGACACATCAATTTTAGGGCAACATTTACTTTGAAGCAATTAAAGTAATTGCGAGTTCAACGGTATCCCATTTGCTACCATAAACGCCTAAATTTGAAAGATCTTATTTTCAATAGGAATCAAAACAGGGCAGCGTTGCTTAAAACCTTTGTGTCTCGAAGGAGATACTTTGTGGAAAAGCGTAGATTCGTAAATGGTACATGATAGTTTAGAAGTAAGTCTGAGAAATAATGAAATAAATCTCTTCTAAGTAAGCAAATAAATAACAGGTAACTTAAGAAATTCAAAACTTTTTCGCTCAAGAATGTTTTGAACTTGTGAACATACATATGTACGTGTATATGATTCCAGCAATTTTTCGAAGTGACGCTGCGTCTTTTGGCCACCGGTTTAGCATGTGAGTTTACAATCAGCGTCAGACTATTATACCGTGTGTTTCCACAGATATGTAAGTTTGTCTGTGTTTCGTACGTAAGATTTAAGTATGTCAATGTAAGTATGTGTAAATATTTAAGTCTCCAATTAAAAAATTGAAAATTCACTTTTTTTTTGTATATGTAGATATTTATTTATTTTGCAAACCTATAATTTGTTTCTAGTTATCTTGATTAAATTGTTTGAACAACACAGCTCTGACCTTTTTTTTACTCATCTCAGTCCTATCCCCTGTGTACAGTAAAATCCAATAATGAATGGCTGTGAGAATAAACATCTCTTCCCTCAGTATTTTGATTTACAAGCATATATCCACTTTATGCTAGTGAAAGTCTTTCACAAGGAGTTTTAATAAAAGCTTAAACCCGCGCGACCAATCCTCGCAACTGGGAATATTAAAACACTATTTAACGGTACGTACTGGGTACCGGATAATACGTTTAATACTTAAAATCTAGCCTCGGTACAATTGGCGCCAATGGTCTGGTTCCCAAGAAAGCTCAGGTTCACCCATGCAGACAAAAAGTGCGTACGATACGTCTGGCGAAACCCATTAATGAATAATGATGAATTTGTGCTACGTACAATATTTTAATTCCTTAATAATAAAAGAAACTATTTTTACTGACAGGAAGATGCAGATGCCGTCGTCGGGAGAATTCTAGTTTGTTCAGCTATTTTACATTCTGGCAGATTTACACAAATAAACAGTGAACAACTGGAACAGATTTTTAATATGCTTATTCAATCTACTCGCCATAAAACGTATCATTGTTCATTAGGATACTCCATCTTAATTGAAATTATGGAATCGGTAAGAATACTGGATATGTGCGTGTATGTACTTTATATTTTGGTTAATTATGGTATTTTAAATCTTTTTAGCTCACGAGTAACCAATTTTCGGAATCCCTTTGGCCTCTTCTTCACAAGGAAGTGGTCAAATCTTGGTCAAAACAAACCATTCAAACAGTGCATTGCTTGATTACAGCTGAACGTAAATTTCCTCATGTTATTAGCAAAAATTTTCTAAAATCTCATCTAGGAGGCTCTCAGCTGCTTAACAAAGAAAGCCAGCCACATCTTGTACAACTTTTTTGGGGTCAAAATAACTCTGATTTCTTAACACACCCAGCTCTGGAAGTATTTGGTACTTACCTAGCAGCTTCTAGTAGATTGTGTGAATTCTGGATAAATCACGTCGATAAATGTTTGGAAAATCCTAATAAGATGCAGATAATTGTATCACTAAAAATCGGCGCAGACATATTGAGTCACTTAGACAATGAGAAGACACCAGTATCACAATTATTGACCCCAAATTTAGTCAAAATGATAGTTGCAGGTCTTAAAAGGACAAAAACAAAGAAAGATGAGATTCTTAATGCTTTTTATGAAGAGTTCTTTGAAAATTTGGCTTCCTGTTGCTCAAAGGCTGTGGATGATGAACGTATAGAAGTAATCCGAAGGTTGATTCTTCATCCGGGAACATTCAATGTAGAAAAATTCACAAAAAACAAAATTATTCATCAAATAATTGGATTTCTTGGTGACATTGGTGTTCAAAAAATCTTTAAAATATACAAAGATATTTTCCTCGGTCATCTTGCTAAGAATCTTGAAGATAGTAAGGAAACATGGCTGAATTTTGAGCGACAGAATGCTGCGTATATGCTTCAGCACCTTCTATCACATAAATCAGTGCAGAATTCGTTCAACTGGCGCAAAGAACAACTACAATTTTTCATGGCTATTGGGCTATTCAATGTTGATAACTCGGGAGAAATTTGTGCTCGCAGTGAGGCCGGCCAGCTGCAAAAAGATTTCGGAACACATATGGAAAATATTTTTTACGCAAGCCTTCAATCTAAAGTGTCAGCTCTGGAGGAAGAGAAGCGTATATTGCTGTCATTAGTGGAAACCTGTAATGGATATTTGCAGAAAAAGAACGCTGGTAAATACTTTCGTAAAAAATTGAATCATCAAATCATTAAAGCTTGGAATGAAATGTACTCTGAAGTAAGAAACGATAAGAAATCTCACTGCAAGGAAAAGAAATTGCAGCTTGTATTTCATATACTTCTGCTGCACATGGGGCTCCAGTTATTCCGTGACCCCGAAATGGCAGAGACGGCAATCTTAGATTTAGAAAACTGTATGTCAAAAACAAGAGACAAAAAGACCGCCAATAAAGTTTTGAATTCGGATCCAGAATGGATTGAAGTGGTGATTGATTTGTTTTTACATTTATTGTCACAGAACGCTAGTGCTCTCAGAAATACAGTCAATACAGTATTTCCACACTTGTGTGAGAGTTTAAATTTGACAAGTATGCATCAAATTTTGTCCATGTTAGATATGAAAGATGGCCAGAATCCGTTAAGCAGCAAAAATGACATAAGCGATGATGAAGACGAAACTAAAGAAGAAGAAGACGAAACTAAAGAAGAAGAAGACGAAACTAAAGAAGAAGAAGACGAGAAAGAAAGCTCAACCGACGATGAGGGTGCTGAAGATGAAAGCACCTCAGATGATGATGATGGGAAAGATGAAGAAGATGAAGATGAGGATGAAGAAGAAGAGGCAACAGTTTCAGATAAGCTTCGTAATGCCGTATCACTTGCACTGGGTTCAGCAATACCTAAGGAGGATGATCAAGACTCTATTGATCTTAATGACATGACAGAAGAAGAAGGTAGAAAACTGGATGAAGCTCTATCCGCTGCTTTTAGGGCAATGAAAAAGGGTAATAATAGCACAAGTCCAAATAAAAAATCTAAAGGTCATCGCGTCCAGATGACAACTGTGATGCACTTCCGAATACGAGTATTAGACTTGATAGACATTTATATTCAACATCAACCAAGTCTTCTGGTTACTATTGAAATTATGCTTGCTCTTTTCAACATGCTTGAGTTTTGCACAAATGACGAACAAAAGCAGCTACAAACAAAAGTTGAAAAAACACTTAACAAGGTGACTACTTTGAGGCAATTTGGGTCAACTGAAGATGTCACCGAAGCAAATCTGGTGGATTTCGTCCGTATGATAATTGAAAAAAAATCCCGACCTGCCGTGTTTGATGTTCAAAATCGATTAAAGAATAAGTGTTGTATGTTCCTTATAGCCAATGCTAAGCTAATGAGCCCTGGCGGAAGCAATGATCAAGTTCTAAGTCTCTTGATCGAATATCTAGAAGATTTTATAAAATCAAGAAATCCAGCGGTTAATATAACGCTGCTTAGTGATATTTTCAAACTTCGTTGGAAAGGTGTTTGGAGTTTTGCGAGTACATTAGCTGAAAAGGGTATTACTGAGTCAACTCGCACCTTTAGACGCATTCAAGTTGTTGAATTGTTGACTCTGATCTATAAAAATCATGAACTGTTTAAACAAAACGAAAAAACGGCCAAGAAGCACCTTAAAGGTATTGAGCGACATTTGTCTCAGCATCTGAAGGTTCTAAGAAATTCGTCTACAGTTTCCGTTAAGGAATTTAATTCACTTCTTGAGTTGTTATTTACCGCCCACCGTTGTCACAACAAGTTTTCGATTGCCAATGATACATTCACGGCCTGCGCGGCACTTGTACAAGAAATTCGCAGTCGAATAAAATTAGATTCAACACAAAGCTACCACCGGTTTTGTAATGCTTATGGGTTAAAGCCGGTAAAGAAGTCCATTCAAGAGCAAAACGGTAACCAATATAATCAGACTCCTAGTGAGAAGCATGAAGAATCAATAGAGATGAGCAAAATCCAACAAAACGGCAAAAAACGAAAATCAACAGATACGGTAACGTCATTTAAAAAGCAGAGAAAACTAAAAAAGGCAGAACGTATGAAAGCGTTCTCCGCGGGTCTTAATGGGGTTTCAAACTTTGATACAAATGCAGAGGAAGATGTCCTTATGTCCGATGGATCACCGAACGAGGACGAAAGTTGTTCCGAAAGTGATTCGGATTAGGCAATCATATTTGTACCTCTTTTTCCATTAAATTTAGTAAATAAAATTCAATGAAACACTTGTATGTTTTTTTGGTTTTAAGATTTAGTTTGTGATTCGATGGCGTAAAGTCAATTTCAAAATCTATTTTGCAAATATTTTTTCATATATTTGCGGCTATTCATACACACCAAACGAGACAACTGTCCAGCAGTATTACAGGTACAGCCAGTCGAACCACGTACGCCGTTAAGTGAACATCGCTGCAAATCCCCTTGGCCTTCTGCCCTTTTTGATATATGCATACGACCAATAACCAATAAATTTTATGCTAACTAGTAGTAGAAAGTGCTCGCATTTTTTTATTTCAACGGGCACACATCCACTACATATACATAGTATATAGTTAATGGGAATTATATGAAATGATACGTAGACTTTTTTTACTTTGATTTTATGGGGCCTTTGAGAAGTAATGATTGTATAGGAATCTCGAACAATTTTTCGTCCAAATTCGAGCTTGAAATTATTTTTCTTCAGTGCTACTTTCTCTCCTGAGCGTTTCTTTTCTGAACGTTCGGCCACGACCTAACATATATTTGTTAAATTGTATTTCAATCCCATTTAAAAAAGAAATTAATTAATTATTTGCCATAACACGCTCCATAAGCTAGCATCTTCATTAGTCAACAATTTTGGACGTCGACATTTATTTTGTACCGTCTTGATTTTCTTTATTTTTCTTACCTGGAGTACTGTGGGATGGCACACACTGAGTTTATTTGATATTTTCCGTGCCGAAAGACCCTTTGCAGACATCAAAATGATGCTTTTCTCGATATCAACCACTATTTTTGTCGTTTTTCCTTCATTTTAAACGAATGCACTTAATAAATTATAAAATCCGATAATAAAACAGTTCCTCTAGAAATTACACCGTTCAGTGTGTTGTAGCAATACGAATGATCACATAATCATAGAATGTGACACGACAACGATAACGGTTAGCTGCATATTAAAAAAAAAAAAACAATGACAAAATTAAACCTGCAAAACTGGATACCTCAAGGTCTGAATGAATATTTATGAATCCTGGCCGTTCTATTGTATTTGAACGAACATGTCCGTTAATACCTCATTTCCTAATATTAAAATATGTAAAAAAAAATACTGAAAATTTTATTCGAATCGGCCTTAAGGAATATGTTTTATTTACAAAAGAACACAAAATCTCAGATCGTGTATCCAGTTTTGGTTGCCACTCTACGTACTATATGTATGTATGTGTATTTACGCATAAAACATTCATTTCATTATTAGGTGTTTACATAAACATTAGGAAGTCATTAGGTCCCCTGTCAAGTATCGAAAATATTAACGGTCGGTTTCTTGATACATTTTGAGATAAAAAATTGTATTGTTAACGGCCGTGATCCATACAACCCGTCAACCCGTTGCTCCGTTGTTCCGTTGACGGCGGTGGCGCATTGCCAGAAAGAACCGTCCCATACAATCCATCGCACCAATGCACCAATGAATGTGCTTACTCTCTATTTGTGAACTGCTAACGGATTAACGGATTGAAAAAGTACATACATAGGAAGTTATCGTAATGTAAAATTTGTATGTGGGTTCAAAAGTTAGAACTTATCTCTTTCAACACAATCACTTTATATAATTCACAATACAACAACAATTTATAATTAAATTAGTTCTATTCATCACTTTTACTAACCAAATTAACTTGCTTTATCGTTTATATACTTAAACCACTTTATTACCGCCCTTAATTCACTTTCAAATTTAACTTTAGAACTGATATTTATACTGCCTGACTTCTTTCGAGAACTAGCAAGCTTTCCATACAACTTTCCATATTGCTGGAACTTTGGATGTCGTTGACAAAGAGCTTCCATTATTATTCCAATGAGAGCTCCCTCCCTAAAGTTATTTATCCCGAACAACTTCGTTATTAATCATTCCGCTTAAGTGACACCTTTCCAATACTGTTACAAATTTGATGATTCGCCTTTCTTACGAAAAAGGTTATACAGCCACAGCAGATCTGCTTCGTTGAAGCGGTAAGATTTTGCTTTGATTTCATACCTAGTCTTACTCTCTAGTTTCATCTTTTCTCGGGCGTTTTCGTACATTTTACGATTTTTTTTTTTTTAAAGAAACTTAACACTAAAAATACCGGAGCACGTGTCAAGTTTTTCGGAAAACTGGATAGAGAAAGAGAGAAAGATGTTTGGGCTCAGTGGTTATTTCGCTCCATGGGTGGCATCCAGCATTTAACGGAGAGACTAAATTATTAGTGTAGATTGACTTGATGTTGAATTTAGGCAACCCTTCATCTTACGAGAGTTTAGTTGCCTGAAAAAGATGTTTCGAGCACGGTTGGTGTTGAAGCCCGAGTCGTCCGATTGGGAATCCAATACCCTACCACTTGAGTCACAGCCACCCACTGCGTAAGTCCTTCACATAGTCCTCCTTCGGCTCCCAGTCCCGTTAGTAGTTGCCCATGACCATAGGCAGATGCTCATTCAAGGTCCTATTGAATACCATTGCATAGGATTGAGGGTCGCCTTTCCTAGAAGGCTTTTTATTTAAAGTTTCTTCCTTGATCAGAGTGTATGTAGCCCCGTTAGGACCCTAAATCTTTTTGCCTACATCTTCTGATACGGTCTTAGCCTACTGCGATTGCGAACACTTCCGGCCAGTTATTGAAATAATCAATAAATATTTATTTGAGTTCAAAATATATAACTTATTTTTCTTTCAACGCAATCTCTTTATTCAAATCACAATAAAACAACATTTATATTTGAAACTAATTTAGACCATCTATTCTTTTACTTAAACAATTTTATCACTGCTCTTAATTCACTTTCAAATTCAACTTTAGAACTGATTTCGCCTCTGTTCCACGCCGCACAGTGCGGCATTTGTACGGAAATTTGGACAAAATTCCTTAATTCAAATTCATATATACAGATTTTATTTTTTCTGTTTAAATATTATAATTTACATATTTCTCCTTAAATATAAAATATAAAATCAAGAAAACAATTGAGTGAAGCTATAATTATTCTTGAACTAAACTACCGTCATCGCTACCTTCAAGCTCTGTATCAGTTATATCAGTTTTATCAAATGAGGAAGCACTTATATTTTTGACTTATTTGACAAATCTTCAATTCGTAAGTACATACTTATTTCTGAGATATTCCTATTTGGTTTCCTTGAAGAAATATTTCTGTGTCGAAATTAAAGGAACGGAAGTAAGTAATAAAACGCTCGTAAGATCCTTCTTTGTCTGATCCCTACTTTTCTTAGGTATGAACTACATTCAGCAGAAAGTGAAAAAGTGAAAGCTCACACATATACGCATCTACCTCCTGGTAGTCAAAAACTAACCCAAAAAGTTATTTTTTGACATTTGTAAGCTTTTAGAAAACATAAGCAAGAATTTTATTTGCAAAAAACTGTGAAATGTTTTGTGAACAATAAAAATGTGTTCCAATCAATAAGCAACTGAGTTTAGATAGAAGTTACGTGCTTAATTTAGTTTTCTCTATTGGAGGAAATGTTGCTATACGATGAATTGATGGAAACACAGCACCCATTAAAAGGTACGTCAACTTTCAAGTAAATTAAATTACTTAAATCACACGCGTAAAGGCTGGACTACGTTCGTCA
The DNA here is from genome assembly GCA_963966105.1 of Volucella zonaria. Classification (NCBI taxonomy): domain Eukaryota; kingdom Metazoa; phylum Arthropoda; class Insecta; order Diptera; family Syrphidae; genus Volucella; species Volucella zonaria. The sequence continues at coordinate 36,518,606 of OZ014532.1, read as the reverse complement.
AAAAGTAAACTGTGCTCACGAAAATTTTTTGTCTCTTTTTCACCATTTACAAATCTGTAGTTTTCTCTCAACTTTTGAAAGATTAATTTACTTGAAAGTTGGCGTACCCTTAGGTTAGGTTAGGTAAGAGTGGCTGTTGGAAATACCAACCCACTTAGGCCTATTGGCCCATTGTGATGCCACGTGGATCTATGATCTTCTTACTACTGGAACCAGTTTGAGCTTTTAATAAAGCGTAGGAGACTGTTAACGTCTATTTTTTCTAGATCGTTTAGGTCGTTGTAGAAGAAAGCTCCTAGGTGAAGCTTCCTTCTCTGAGAGAGAGCTGGGCATGTGCAGAGTAGGTGGGGGATTGTCTCCTCCTCTTCCTCGTCCATGCAGCTTCTACAAAAATCGTTAGTAAAAGCGCCAAGCCTTCTTGCGTGCTTGCCTATGAGGCAGTGTCCGGTAATGACACCTATTATGGCGCTGAGATGTTTCCTTTCTAAGAGGATCAGACACTTAGATCGACTCAGATCCAGCTTTGGCCAGATCTGTTTTGTCGCTAGACATGTTTGTCCAGCAGTCCACCTAAGGTCCGTTCTTTTATTGGCATCTAGCTTTAGTGTTAGTTTGCACGTAGCGATTGGTATACCTATACTACCTTTGTCTGGTAGGATAGGTAGAGTGGTTCCAATTTTGGCGAGTTCATCGGCTCTGCAGTTCCCTGGAATGTCTCTGTGGCCCGGCACCCAACAGAGGTGAATGTTGTACTGCTCTGCCATCTCCATGAGAGATGATCGGCATTCAAGGGCAGTTTTAGAACACAATGAGACCGAGTCCAGGGACTTGATGGCGGCCTGACTATCCGAAAATATGCGGATATCCTTTGCAGATATCACGTTTTTCTTCAGCCAGGACAGAGCTTCTTTAATCGCCAAAATTTCCGCCTGGAACACGCTACAGTGATTTGGAAGGCGGAAAGAGAGGCTTAGGTTAAGCTTATCTGAGAAAACACCGCCGCCAACTCCGCTGTCGGTTTTAGATCCATCTGTGTAGAGATGGATTGACTTGTCCTCCATGAAAGCATCCTCCTCCCAGAATGATCTAGAGGGGAAGCTTACATGGAAGTTTTTGTCAAACCAAAGTTCAGGTATGGTGTAATCGGTGTTCTCTGTGAGGATTCCTAATGTATTAAGAATGTTGGCGTGGCCAAATGAATTATTTGTCCACTGTTTAGTCGCTTTAAGGCGAATAGCTGCAGTCGCAGCTACTTGCTTGCTAAAAATGTCGAGGGGTGTCAAGTGAAGCAGAATATCTAATGCCGCAGAGGGGGTAGACCGCAAGGCTCCGCTTGTGCATAGACATGCTGTTCTTTGGACTCTGCTTAATTTAATGCAGTTGACTGCATTTTTCAAGGCCGTCCACCAGACAACCACCCCGTAAGTGAGTATCGGTCTTATGACCGAGATGTATAGCCAGTGGGTTATGCGAGGTTGAAGGCCCCATTTGTTCCCAATGGCTTTCTTGCAGGAGAATAAAGCTATTGTAGCTTTATTGACTCTTTCTTGAATGTTAGGTTTCCAGTTTAGTTTCCTGTCAAAAATGAGACCCAGATATTTTGCTGTATCGGAGAAAGCTAAACTGGTACCGTTTATTGAAGGAGGGTCTATGATTGGAATTTTATATTTCCTAGAAAAGAGGACAAGATCAGTTTTATGGGGGTTTATTCCCAATCCACAGCGATCTGCCCAGCAGGTTAATCTGTTAAGATTTACTTGGAGGAGTTCTTTAATGGTATTTAAATGTTTTCCTGAGACGGCTATGGCAACGTCATCCGCATAGGCAATCACTCTGCTACCACCCTCTTCCAGGTATATCAGTAGTTCGTTAACCACTAAGTTCCAAAGAAGGGGGGAGAGGACACCGCCTTGCGGCGTACCCCTACTGACATATCTTTTAGCAGAAGTCTCACCCAGTTTGGAGTTGATTATCCTGCTTGTTAGCATTAGATTAATCAGCTCCCCAAGTGAGTCGTCTACCTGCAGAGTTGACAACGCAGTCGTGATTGCGGATGTGTTGACGTTGTTAAAGGCGCCCTCTATGTCCAGGAAAGCAACCATTGTGTACTCCTTATATTGTAGGGATCGTTCGATGTGGCTAGTCAGAGAGTGCAAAGCCGTTTCCACCGATTTTCCTTTACAGTAGGCATGTTGAGCCGTAGACAGAAGTCTTGGATCAACTTTAGCTCGAATATGGATATCAATCAGTCGTTCTAAAGTTTTCAGAAGGAATGACGATAGACTTATGGGTCTGAGGTCCTTTGGGACCACATGAGAACATTTTCCAGCTTTGGGAATGAATACTACATTGACTTCTCTCCATAACAGTGGAATGTGGATAAGTTCTACACAGCTCCTCATAATATTTTCCAACACCGGTAGAATAATATCTGAGGATCTCTGTAGCTCGGCAGGTATAATACCGTCCGGACCAGCAGACTTGTATGGTTTGAAGCTATGTAGCGCCCAGAGCAGTTTGTCTCTCGTAATCAGACTATGAATTTTGGTCACGGTTGCAGTAGGCTTGTTTGGGCTGCTACTGGCCGCGAGTTGGGAGCTACCTGGAAAGTGGGTGTCCAGAAGCAGGTTGAGTGATTCACCACTTGAGGTTGTCCAAGAGCCATCGGTTTTTTTCAAACAGCTGGGCATCATAGGATTTGTGGAGAGGATTTTTCTTAGCCGCGAAGCCTCAGAGGTTTCTGTAATTTTGTCACAGAATGACCTCCAGGATTGTCGCTTTGCCTTCCTCAGTTCTTTTTTGTATAATTTGAGGGATTCTTTATATGAGTCCCAGTCGGTCACTTTTCTTGTGCTTTTTGCTGCGTTGAAAAGTTTTCTGCATGTGTTTCTGAGCAGTCCTAGTGCCGATGTCCACCAGTGTGGCTTTTTCTTGCCTCTTGGTTGAATAAGAGGGCAGGAAGCGGCCATAGCCTTATTGAGAGTCAGAGTAAATTCCCTGACTTTCATGTCGAGCTCATTGGTGTCACGCGGGGGACTTGATAGTTTGGAGGATATCGTTTCCGATAGGATTCCTCTATATTTTGTCCAATCAGTTTTCCGGTAGTTCCGGAAAGTTGGTTGGCGAGGGGGAGCATCACTCAGACTGAATTGGATGTACCTATGGTCCGAAAAGGAGTGTTCAGACGATACCATCCAGTTTGTTAGCCTTTGGGTGATGCTGTCGGAGACAAGAGTAATATCTAAAACTTCTTGTCGGTTTTTTGTTATGAAAGTGGGCTCATTGCCAATATTGCAAATTAAGAGGTTAGTACTTAAAATATAGTCTAAAAGTGACTCACCTCTATCATTGATGTCGGTACTGCCCCATACCGTATGATGTGCGTTGGCGTCGCATCCGATTATGAGGCCAGTTTTTTGCCTTCCCGCTTCCAGTGCCACCCTTTCTAGGTTATCACCAGGGAGAGGGCCCACTTGGTCGTGGCCAAGGTAAGCCGATGCCAGCCAGTATGAGCCTTTGGCAGTTTCTAATCTGGCAACGGTTAGGTCGGGGTCACTGAGGTTGGGAAGTAGAAACACATTAAGGCTACGTTTCACTAATATACAAGTTCTAATCTTACCTTTGTCTCTTGTATAGAGCGGAACGTATGAGGGTGTCCTAAGTCCACGAACCACGCCTTCTGCAATCCATGGTTCCTGGATTAGAATAATGTCTTCTGCGCTTTTGGAAAGACGCAGAATGAGTGTGGCCGAAGCCTTTTTTGAGTGGTGGAGATTAATCTGGAGAAACCGTATCATTGCTACAGTCTTCCAGAGTCGCCTCCACCACGGTGTTGTTGAGGTCCTCCGATTCTGAAGATGTGCCCAAGAGCTCATCTTCAATCTCTGATCGTGTAGAACCTCTATTTGCTTCGCCATCGGTTTCCATTTCCGACAATGTGTCAGAATCGGAGACCGACGGCTACCCTTAACTTTCAAGTAATTTACTTTCTGAAAATTCAGAATGAACTAATACATTCATAAAAAAAATGCATTAGTTCCTGATTTCATACTGAGATGGCTGTGATGCACACAGATTTTAAACAAACAACCCGAATTTTTGACAGACTGTCAAAGTTTTGTTGTCATTGCACGTCCCATCAAAGCATGGAGTCACAAATTGTGTATAAATTTTCCTGGAAAGGTTTGTACTTCACAAAATATATGCGCAAAACTATTATATTTTACGATTATTATTTGTGTGCTATACAGATTCTGATGATGAAAATATGGCGGTGATGCTACAAGAAAGCCCAACGCTATGGGACGAGACTGTTATGCGCAAATAATTTCAAATATCTTTGGCATTTGCGGGTAGCACACCGATGGATATCGAAAAACGATTTACGGCGCTCAAGGAAAAAGTAAGACGTGAAAAAAAAAGAAAACCCGAATACCAGGTCTGGCACAGGAGCGGTCACATCTAGGCTTTGGTATTTGCTACCTAAGCTTGAGTTTCTAACTCAAACTATGCAACCACGGCACACAGTATGCAGCGACCCTCAGCCTGGTTGTCCTGAGAGTACTTCGATGGCTTCGGCCAGTGAAATCTTTCCAATTCCAAGTACTCCGCCTTCACCAACAACGCCGCAATTACTTTCATTCACATCGACCCCAAGAACGGATTTGAAGTGTCCCCCTCGCTCATTGAAATCCACCCAAACGTTGCGGACAGAGTTCTTTGAAAAAGGAATGGACGCGCTTGCGAGAATTGGCGACAGTGCGGCCAAGATTACTACGCAACCACAGCCGTCTGCTGCGCCAACAGTTCCGGAGAAGAAAAAATCAAGCCACTTTAAATTGCTTCCTCTCATTAGGGAAGAGTGTAAGTCGATGGAACTCGAGGAAAGAAACAATCTCCTTCACGATATACTTGAGGTATTTTGGAAATATAAATTGAAGCAGAACTAAATTCTTCTTCAATTTGTACGATTGAAAAAAGTCGCCTCTACTCGTATAAATAGTTACGATGGTTTTTGTTTTTGAGGATCTGCCACCAACATATGATTCTGTTAACAGCCTAAGAAAATGTTTGTAACTCAATAATAAACTATGTATTGCTTAGTAGTTGAACAGTTTATTGAAACAGTTTTCTTTTGTTATGTTAACAAAACGTTTCCCGATATCTTCGTTGATGCTGTTGCCAGTTATCGGGTTTAGAGTGCCGTAGGGAGTACGGATTTCCACACCACCCAGGAGGTGCAGAAATAGCTCGTTTTTTTCTTAATGTAGCCTCACCAGTCAACAATCAACTGGTTGGTGGCTATTAATAATTACTCTTAATCCAGTCTTTGATGTAGTGCCTTTGCATTGGATTGCTGCATATGAAGTATTTTTCGTTCCAAGGCGCAATATAGAGGAAATACTAGCACCATTTATCCAAATACCATTATTTGTCTGTCGACAAACGAAGCGGGGGCATATAAATGTTTGCTGATCTCACAAAGCATATTGTGTACGACAACAGTTGCTTTAATGATGCTGTCAATTGTTTTTGGTTCTGCTGTTATACTTCGATTGCATATTCTCTATCTAGCAGCCAGAATACAAAAGCATTTTCCATAACTCGACGTCCTCTAGATAGCCTCTTATTGTACTCTTACTTGTCAGTATCTAAGAATCTTCCACTATACGGAGTGAGCAAATACGGTTTAAGAGGAAATGCTTCGTCGCAAAGCAGGAAGTACGGAACATTTGTGTTTTCCAAGGTAACAAGGAAACAATTTATGAATATATGTATCTCATTGGCAGTTAAAATAAATACTTACATACAGCACCGGCAAAGGTGCTGGACTGGAGAAATTCATATGTCCATTCTCAAGCAAAACGTCTAATATGCTATTCGTAAGTATGCCACCATTGCTTTATGATCCATATGCTCCGATGTCAACGTAGGAAAATTTGTATTGTGCATCACTTACCCCAAGCAAAACAATACTATAGTTTTTTTTGTAATTAAAATACTGCGATCCGCTTTTATGTGTGCTTGAATCGTGATGTGTTTTCCATCAATTCCTCCTACGTAATGCGTGAAATTCCATAAATGGAAAATTCATTCTTGATTAGTTTCCAATCCTGTGCTGACTTTGCAGGTACATAAATAGGCATCAATACGGTCCACAGAACATCACAAACTTCCAGAATAATTGTTGATTTGCCTATGCGAAAGGCAAATGCTAGCGAGTTATAACAATCTCCTGTAGCTAGATGTCTGAAATATATTATCACAAATTAATCTAGTTTTTCGTTGTTTTGTTTGATTCTAGATGTATACCTTAATGTGACAAATAATCATAGTGCTTCTGGTAGTCCTCGCCGATGACTATACTTTGTGAGGTGGGGTTTTACTAGTTGTAATAAGTACTGCAATTGTCTTATTTCCATTGTAGTCTAGCAAAAGAATTTTTCTTCATTGTATAGCAATATTTTCTCCAATAGGTTCTGGTAGTCACCCTGAGCTGACGTGTTTTGGTTGATTGGGTGCACCAATCATTTGCGATGAATTTTCGTTTGAGCATCGATTTCATTGACAATTTGAGCGAAGTTCATGACATCATTTGCTAGTTTTTCCAGCTGTTTCAATTGTTCAAGCTAAAAGAAAACTTCATCAGTTTGAGATGTATTTTCCGTGAATTTCTTTTTCTAAAGGCTGTGTCTTGCACTGTCATCAAATCCCCACTTGCAAATTAGCTTTAAATCTGAGACGAGATCGATGTCAATGATTTTTAAAATGCTTGTAGAGTAACATCTAATAGCTCCTATAGGTTAACCTTTGCAGATATTTCGCTTACAGATACACTTGGTAAAAAAAGTTTTCTAGCTTACCTCAGAGTCTTGACGGATGGAAAATAATTCTTAGATTACTTATTCATAAAACTGCGGAGAATATTGTACTTTCTTTCAGAAAAGTCAAGGTCAAAATATAAAGCAAGAACTTGATGAGGGCTTAAAGTCGGCTGATGTTGACTTGTTGATGTTGATCCTCTTGAAATATCGCATGCAAAACTAAGTTCTTCAACGGATCGTGAATTTATCAGATCTTAAACTCTAGGTTTTTTTTTCTTTATGGGTGCTTCTTCAAACCTTACTAAGAGTTTCCCGCGACGACTTTCTTCCTGCTGCTCTCCAGTGGATCTTGATGGTGTCTTTTCGTTTTGTAACCATTTTGAATGTCGCTTATATAAATATTTTCGGTTTCTAGAGCAATCTTTCTACTTTCTGCTCATCGCTAAACAATCAGCTTCACCTGCGTGTCTAATTTTGGCATTTAAACTATCAGAACAGTCATTTAAATTTAAAAGAGATTTTAGTTTATGGATAACTTTATACAGTTTCTCTGAATTTGGATTTGAAATCCAATCGTCGCGTCGACCAAATCACAATTTCGAATCGTTGGGTATTGTACTAGAAAAGAATTCACTGCTATTAGGGTAGCAATTTATAGCAAAAAAAATAACGCAATTTTTTTTAAAATGAAGAAATATTTTTTTTTTAATTTTTTTAACAATTCACTTTATCACGCTATATATTGTATTTTAATATTTCTAAAAGAAAATTGGTACTAATACTAGAATAACAAACCTTCTTCCAAATACGACATGATTTTAGTTCCAAATTTTGCACTAGAATAAAACAACACTTCTTCACAGGAAGAAAAATTGAAACTAATAAAATTGCAACTGATCGTTCTACTCAATGCATTGTTACCGCAAGTACTGTTATGTTTTAAGAGAAAACATTTTTGTTTTTATTTGATTAAGTCATTTTTCTGCAATAATACACCGTTTATTAAGTTAAAAGCGAAGATTTTTTTTTGATTTTTGTTCAAGGGTTGCTGCACTGTGCGCCTGAACTTATGCTCACTGCCTGATTTCGAGAATTTTCTGTACTAGCCAGCTTTCCATACCTCTTTCAAAGAGCTCCCATTAATCCTCCATTTGATGAGTCTTGTGCTATTCATGTATAAATGGCGCAGTTCACAATATTTTCACGTTTTGTTAGAACTTCCGAATATTATTTCTGGAAAACCAGATCTTCATAGCCTCGATAGACCACTATTTTGTTTCTATTTTTTTCCTACTTATGCTCATAGAGTTCATGAGCACCTGTCGTCCTTCTTTGCAGCGGCGTATGTTATTCCTCTTGCTGCGCTTGTCTATAATGCAACCGTTGCTTTTTTGAGCTTGGTGATAGCAGCATATAACTTCTTGACAGAGAAGACGTTCAATCAGAAAAGGCCCTGGCAGTGTCTTGTGATTGTAGCCATTCGACATCAAAATTCTTCATAGTATTTCTTTCGTCGCCCGAGATACTCGCAATCACACCCTGGCTATAATATGGTATGAGTCGATTTTAGCTTCTCGAAATGTTCGGGCCTCCAGAATATTTGAGATTAACTAAGGAGACTGCCATTGTTAAGATTAACGTTAAGGTATACTCAATACGTACTAGCTGTGCCTGAGTCCATTTTCGGAGCTGGTGTTTTGTAGCCCATGTTTTTTGTGGCGTTAAAATCACGAAGCATGATCTTAACGTCGTGTTTTGGACATTGGGCATATGTCTGGTGGAGCTCCTGGAACCAATATTTGGCAAAATCGTCCTTTTCCTTTGTGTGGGCGTGGGCGCATATAATGTTTTCAAGTAGATAAAATAAGGTAATCAATGGATCTACTGCTGACGTCACCGTTGTACTTTACCTGGAACAGTGTATGCACTGATTTCACCAAGCTGCCCTTGAATATTTCAAATTTCTTTCAATTAGCTTATACCTACTGTTATACGAGGTAGCGCAAAAGTCATCACCCTATCGAAAGATACTATAATTTTTGCAAATGGCGACAAATGTCAATTCTACTTTGACATTTGTGATGTAAACGGATTTACAAAATACACATCAACAAGACACGAATCGCTATGCTGCTAAAGAACGCGGAATCCTGAATCTCGATCAAGAGGGAGACAATTTTCATCGAAAATCATCATGAGCGACGGGGCGCATTTCCATCTCTGTATATATGTGAATAAGCAAAGTTGTCGCTTCTGGGTCACCGAAAATTCGCGTATAACCCACGAAGACCCATTAGGTACACCCGCTCAAAGTTATTGCATGTTTTCTAAAACGCCGCGGGCCAAACGACTACTGTGGATGACGAGCGCTACAGAGCCATGTTCAACGACTTTCTCCTTTCCCAATTGGATGAATTGGGAGTGAGAACATGTGGTTCCAACAGTATGGAGCAAGGGCGCATACTGCACGAGCCACAACCAAAATTCTGGGGACTGCATTTCCGGGTTGTCTAATCTCTCGTTTTGGCGATTTGCACTAGCAACTAGTTTCTTTTAAGCCAAAAAGTCTCAGACTCTTGAAGTCCTCAAAGAGAATAACCGTCAAGAATGCGAGGACCTATCGCATTCTATTAGTTTCTTGAATTTGATCAGATTGAAATCAAAAATTTACTGCACTATATTATTTAGCTTTAAGTTTATTGTATTTATTCTTTATTACTGAAATTGATAATTGTTGCTTTTGTTTCTTCTCAATTTTACAACCAGCTGTAAAGTTTTCACCTCTAGAAGCAAATTTATGGCGTTTTCGATTGCTTTCTCTTTGGATGTTGAGCAAATTGGACTCCAATGGAATACTAAAAACCTCTTTTGACTTTCAAGCCAAACACAGCCGATTGCTCGCGAACAGAAATCTGATTTGAAACATAATACTATTTGACGTTGTATGTATGTGTGATAGTATACTCTGATATGTATAAAATCCAGAACGGTAATTTTGTTTCTGAAATGATAACCAGAAGCAAAGGTTTGGTTCTAAAAAAGTGAAAAGAGTGCCACTGGAAAAAATTCCTGTCATTTTTTTGTCGCCGGAATGCAAAAAGAAGACTTCTGTCGGACAATTGACAACCGTCGGCGATGTTTTGCATAATGATATACGGTATGCGCCTAAGCAAGACGTTCATGATGTAGGTAGGAAGGTTCCAGTAAGTAAATGATATTTTCGAATCAGCAGATACAGAAGTCGGAAGGAAGTAGGTGGAACTTAGCAAAAAAACATTCTTATCTTGTTTAAAATAAAGCATCACAATGTGACAATTTGATCCATGGTAGACTTTTCTGGCCTAAAATCACACTGATAGGGGCCAGTCAGACTGTTTACGAAGGGTCTTAGGCGTTAACTTAGATAAGATTTTATATGCGATGTTGAGAAGACTTATTCTGTAGATGGCACAGTACAGGGGAACAATGCCCCATCTAATGTTGGATGCCACCTATGGAGCGCAAAAGCTACTGAGCCTGAACATCTTTCTTACTTTTTCTATCACAATTTCCGAAGAACTTAACACATGCTTTGGGATCATAAGTGTAGTCATACCCACCTAGAGTTCTTTAAAGAAAAAAAACGTATGCGTAATACGCTACGAATTTGATCATTGCGCTGCTGGCCCTATCCAAGTTAGAGAACAGTAAACAAAGAAGCGAGATGTAGTCTTGGTCGAATAGGAAGGTTATCTACAAAAAATTAGTATTCAAGATGAGTAACAAGGTTGGTGTTTCGCTGAGTTACGCAGGAGTGTGATCAATAATATCTCTAGAGGAGTGTACAAATTGCGAAACAAGGCTCCATGCTTGCTGGAATGAAGGAGTTATGAAAGGAATAAAGAAGTTGAACTTAGGAGTTTGCGAAATAGATCCCGGCGTCTTCGTTAGAAATGATGCTGGCAGTCGCTTTATATAATACTACTTACAATCTATATCGAAGATGGATTGAAAAAGAAAGAAGGTAATATAAATGCAGATGTTAGATAGAATTAGATTTTGGGTGCTGATTGCTTTTTTTGTACGCTGTTGTCCGTGGTACGAATGATAAGATTCATATCAGTCAAATAAGATTGTGTTGAAACACTTAATATGGATGAGTATAAAGCCGCTTAAAATCCAGCTGAAAACGCTTCAAGTACAGATGACTCATCCCAGAAGGATATTAAGTTATAGAACGCCATATGTATTTGGCAGTGGTCAGACGTCGCATTTACAATGGGACTTATAGCACGCTCTTTAAATATATCCATTCATTTGAACGTGGATGCAAGATAATGGATATACTCTTTAAAAATTTCGCTGATAACACTGCTACAAAAATATCTAGGTATGTGCATATTTACCTTCACTGGGTAGATTAGAGTCAAAAGCGTGTAGACTTGTCAACTAAGTGCTAGAAAGTTGCACCATCTCAAGCTGTAAAAGATAGGTGTTCATACAGCACAAAACTGGTGGCATTTAAAAGGTCCTATGCGGCAGACCAAGGAGCAATCCCCCTGTTAAAACTGCGGCACAAAGCACACTGATCTGTGTTATCACATCATTCGTGAAAGATATGAAAGTGGGGAGATTTCTAAAAGTGACGCGCTCCCTCTGAAAATCAAATTTCAGATACATCATTAAATCCTTAAGCAAACATAAATTTAAGGAAATTAGAGATTTGTTTTTAAATTTTTTTTTCTCAATTAACCTTAATAATAAGTGGGTGTGTTGAAAATAATAAACCCTGATTGAATGATTAGATTTTGCAATGCTACTGAATTACATTTTTCTAATACATATATTGAAGTCATTTGCATTTTCCTTTCTCAAAGTTGGCCGTTTTTCTTTATCAACTAGATTTTTAGCAGGTTATTAGCCTAGAATAAATAGACCTATAACGTAACTTTTTGTTTTGTTTTGGAACCATATTTAATTTAACATAGCCTAAGAGTAGATGGGAAAAGTAAAGAATAAGCGTTTAAAACAAAGCAACACGATTATTGCTAAAATAAACTTGAAACAGAAGAAACTCCTGCCCTGTAATAACAATAAATGCGCAGTGTAATCTAACCAAATAGGAGGTAAATTACCAAAAGCAAAATAGGAAACAAATTCAAAATTTGAACAAAAGAAGAGAAAGCAATTGTTTAAAAAATTATGTAAAACCCTTATTAGTTTAGCTTTATTTTGCTTACGCATTTTCTTAGTATTTCTAAACTAATTAAAAGGAAAATCATAGATTTATATGAAAATACAAGAAACTAATAGACGTTCTAGTTATCGTTTTCGTCTTCATCATCTTGTCCATTTTCTTCGTCCCCACCATCAAATTGCATTCCTTCTTGGTCTCCTTCCTCGTCTTCATCACCGTCAACTTCGGCATTCTCTGCTTCAGCACGTTCCATGCGCCGTTGCAGGTCGGCTTCATCCATAGCCGTGACGACTTTTGGTTGCATGATTACTTTTAATTCACCTTCATTATCACTGATTTTTTTCCGAATGTTTTCTATGGCAATTTCAAGAGCTTTAAGTCCATCAGTTTTTTCTGTCGTCGAAGTGGTCATCACATACAACGGTGGTGCAATGAGATTTATACGAATTGGCATTTCTTCGGTTGAAACATCTAATCCTGACTTGAGAGCTGCTTTCACGGCATCAATGCCCTCATATCCATAACACGAACATTCAATATCTGCACGAATTTTCACAGCTTGCGATGTCAATTTACGTTGAATATTTTGTAGCAGTACCTCTTTTGTGCTAGCGTCCAGACCACATTCATCCAAAATCGATGGATCCTGAACGGATTGTTTAAAGATATCGTAAGCTGAAGCTTTATTATTGTATTTCTCTTCGAAATACCACGCAGTCTTCTGATACAATTCTTCAAACTTATCATTCGAATTGTACTCCAGTATGTCAGCAACATGTCTCAGGATTGAATTGACGGCTTTCGCTTTGGCAAAGCGCTCAGTGCATTTTTCAACATCCTCAGCGGAGACACGTCTTTTCGATAAATCTATGTAGCCTTTCTCTTTATCCACACGGATAACGACGACAGGTTCTGTCTTACCAACCCTTATAAGTTTGTTTATAGAGCGAATACGACGGCGAGACAACTCTGATAATAAGATCATTCCCTCGATATTGTTGTACTCCAGTAGATGAACATAAGCACCCATTTCAGCAATAGACCGTACGTTCACCATCACTACATCTTCGATTTCCGGATATTTCTCCTTATAAAAACGACTGGTCAATACCATTTTGTGAAAGCAATTCCTTTTTTTTAATGTATTTTAGTACTTTAAGAAATTAAGCTGACGAAATTTATACAGAATCAGCAAAAACGTGTACACTTTTGCGGGTTGGTCTAATGAAAAGGGGATTGACAGCAAATGTCAAATGCATAATGATGTTAAGTTAGCAGCAGTAGATTTATCTGTTGAGGTGTAGACTTTTCAATTATGATGCGTTCATTCAGAGATTTTAAATTTTAGTTAATCGAAAGAGTTTAGTTTGTATCGATGCTATTCATTTTTGTTATATTCTACGCAAGATGTGACAGAGTTTTACGAATTTTACGGGATCCAAATAAAAGGGAAATTTTTTGTTAAAGGGAAACAAAAAGCAGTCTATATTCGTTTGGGTACTGTAAAATCCGTAAGACTGTGTGACATCTAGCGTTTCAATTTTGTTTGTGTGATTCAAAATTGAATAGATTGTTAATTGCCAAGAGTCGATATAATGCACAAAAACTTAATTTTGTTATGATGATGTAATAATTTGACAACGGTCGAAACATGGTAAATATGAAAATTGTGAGTACTCGGACAAATTTTGGACTGTTTTTTTTTGTAGCTTTCGTTGATTTAAACAGTAAGATCATACATATGTACATATATAGTCACCGTCATAAGTATAATTCTTACGTCATTTCGGTTCAAAAATCGAATAAAAACTTCTGCAAATAATCCGCCCAAAAATTTTATCCGGAGTGTATGACCTACCTGAGTGAGTATACTCGTATTAACCAAGATTTATCTGAATTATGAATAACATCTCTTGCGTGAATTATGAAATTTCGCCACTTTGTGGCGAACAATCCTGTTATATGATGTATGTATCAGTTCAGTTCAGTTTATATGCATTTTTATTCTCATTCATTAATTAATTCTTACATGCTAAACAAAAAAACGCTTAAAAATTAGCTTAATTAACTTAAAATTATCTTATTCTAACTTACTGGCCCCATGCGGGCACTCTAAGTTAAACCTAACACTTAAACTATGTCTTTCGACGAATCTTACGTTACATGTTTATACTATCTCTATTCGTTATTAAAATAAAGAAAACAACAACTTAGTAACATTTTTTTGTACTTTATTATAAAACTTAAAATTAACACTTACAAACTACCTAAGAATACATCTTAATCTACTTAACCTACTTACATCTAATACATAACATACACATACTAATATATTTTATTTTTTTATTTATTATTTATTTATACACACATATAACAATCAATCAATATCAATAAAAAGAAAAGAATCTGTAATCTATAGTTTATAAGGCAAAAACAGGTAGAAAAAACAAAAAATTGATAAAAAAAAAAAAACAAAAAATCAATAAACAGAATGAGTGGGGTCATTAAAAACTTTATGACACAAATGTAAATTAAGAATGTTGCTAAAATAAAACACGAAGCAGGTCAAGAATATTATAATTGAACTCTAACAGCCAAGATTTGACTTTCTTAAGGAAAATGGATTCATTTCGAGTACATCGTATGCTATAGGGTAATTTATTAAAAAGTCTTGGAGCAATTGAAGAAAAAATTGAAAAAATATTTGCAGATTGTGGTAAGGAACTAGCACAAGATTTTGTTCATTTACTCTAAGTCGGTAATTAAAATTGATCCTATTTAATGAATAACCCGATCTCTCAAAAATATTTTTAAAACTTTAAAACAAAATAAATGTTTCAAGGGTAGAATATTAAGACTTTTAAATAACGAAAAGCTGTCATATTGTCGATTTTTGCAGCAAATAAGTCTAATAACATGTTTTTGAGACACAAGAAGAGGGAAGATTTTGTTGTAATGAGTGCCACCCCATTAAGCCATATTCGAGCTTTGAATATATTAAGCCATAATAAATGCTCTTTAGAAGATCCTGTGAGCAATAGGATTTTAAAAAATAGAATTGCCTAGTAGTTGACAGAAGATATTTTTTGTGTGCATTCTAGTGGCCAGACCAATTCATCATCCAGTCCAGAGTAACACCAAGGTACTTAAATTCTCTTACCTGATCAAAACAAAAACATTTGTTCGAACACGAAAGTTGATCGAAAAAAGTCTGAATATTGTTATTTGAGCTGCAAATAGCCGCACTATGTTTAAATCTCGGGCAGTTCCCACAGTGAAAAGAGAAAGATCCATAGTCTACTTTTTTGCTATTAGGACTAAAAAACATAATCTTGGTTTTGTCACTTATGACCATTTTGTGGATTTTGAACCAATGACTAAGAACTTCAAGGTCATGATTGATATCTGAGAAAAGATTCAAAACAGAAGCACTAGTAAAAGCACATGCCAAATCATCGGCAAAAGCTGTAAGTTTACTATGATAGTTTTGCCCAAAGAGAGAATTAATAAAGATTAAAAACAATAATGGACCTAGCACGGAGCCCTGTGGAACACCTATAGATGCAGTTCTATGAGAACTTAACACCTCATCAATGCTCACTCTTTGAGATCTATTCGATAGACATGAATGAAGCCAGTTATGAAATTTACCCCTAAAACCACATTTGAACAACTTATCTAAGAGTATAGTATGATCCACCGTAGCGAATGCTTTTGTTATGTCCACAAAGAGTGCAACAGTATGGTATTTATTATTGAAGCTGTTGTAGATATCAGAACAAAAATTAAATAATGCACTCTCGGTGGAACGATCTGATCGAAAACCAAATTGGCAATCACTAAAGAATTTATTTTTTTCTAAAAACTTAACCATTCTTATCTTTAATGCTTTTTTCAAAAACTTTCGAGAATATTGAAAGTAAGAAAATAGGCCTGTAATTATTAATTAAGTTATTATCTCCTTTCTTGAACAAAGGAATAATTTCAGCGACTTTTAAACAACCAGGAAAAACACCGTATGCAACGCTTTTATTGAAAATGAAACTTAAAATATCACAGATATTAAAAGCTATTTTTTTTATAAAGTTATTTGAAAAACTCTCAGTTATTTGTGAGTTAGAGTTTTTAAGAGACAAGGTAATTTTATTTAGTTCAAATGACGATATGGGATTAAAGAAGAAACTTTGAGAACATGACACTTCATCAACTAAACAGTTACAATCATAGCATAAAACGGAACTATCAGAGACTACCTTTGCACCTACAGAAGAAAAGAAACTATTGAATTTTTCTGATAAGATCTTGTTGTCGGATATAAAAATATTATCTTCTTTCAAACTATAAATTCGGTCTTTCTGAACAGATTTATTTAATATGCCTCTTATTAATTCCCATTCTTTTCTTGATTCACCTTTAACCTTTAAACTTGTTTTAAAATATCTTTGTTTGTAAGCAGAACTTACATTATTGTTGTTGGGATGTTTCTTCTTTTTTTTGAACAAATTATTTTTTTCTTTGATTTTCTTAAGTAACTCACATGATATCCACGGTTTAAGTTTTTTCGATTTATCATTACTTTTAATTTTTTTTTGTGTACATTTTAAGACATAGTTATTAAGTATTTTATTAAGCTTAGAGAAAGCTGTAGAAGGATCATTTTCATTATATAAACATTCCCAACATTCGAAACGAAGAAGATTATTAAGAGTAACAAAGTCAGTTTTAACACAGGAACATAATAAATATATACTTAATATATAAGTATATATACTTTTTTTTTTAATTTTTTATTTTTTATTTTTATTTTTTTGTTTTTATATTTTTTTTACTTAGACCTAACTTAATCCTACCTAAAACTATGTAAGCCGGCCAATGCCAAAAAAAAAACCAAAAAAAAATTAGGCTGACCGACTTTGCTTCACATGAAGCTGGAGGAATTCGACGAGGAGGCATCCTCTCCTTCAACAAGTCACCAAAATTGCTAGTGCTGCTGAGCAACATCCCTCTTGTCGCGACTCCCTACCGCCCTACTGAACCGGAAACGCTCCGCACTGCCGTGTGCGACGTCTCTGTCGTAGTTGAGTCGCCTGTCCGCAACTGTTCGAGCAACGTGGAAGATTAGCGGCACCGCCAATCTGTCCCGGATCAGACCTTTGCTATCTAGGTAGAGGAACGCTTCTGGAGGGACAAAACCGTCGAAGCGAACTCTCTCATGATACATATAATGGGGGTAGTAAGCCCCGGAGATCAGGTTGTTCCATGATATATGTATATATATGATACGATGAACTCATCTAACCAAACGCATGTTTCCTGAAATTCCTTTGGAGTAATAAAATAACGTATTCCAATGAACTGGCAAAAAGTGTGTACGATGGCGAGATGGTCAACTCTGCGTTCCGCATGTAAATTTGACAATGATCGGGCCTGGTCTCCGCGCAGAGCCAGCACTGTTTAACACTGTTTAAGAAACACTTACAATAGTGTATTTGCCATAAACGCATCACTTTGTGCATAACTGTGTAATATGGGTGATGTAATCTGAAACAAATTGATAGTGTTGACAATTCACTTGTATCCACAAACAGCGTCACACGGATAGGGGTTAATCAGTGTAATCAGTGTAAAGCCGTTTTTGGAAGGGCCAAATTCTAAGAAATCATCCGTATACATACCTTAGTTCATTTATGTACCCGCGGAATAAATATTGCTCCGACTATTAACTTCGTAACCGTTGAAGATAAAATAAAAATTTAAAAGGACGCAACTATTGCCATCGCTCTACAGCTATTATCCACAATTTGGATTGACACTCAACTTGAACAAATTTATGTATATATACACTTATGGACAAAATAATAAATACATTTTGATGAACTTGTATTGTGTCCACTTTTTGTGGCATTGATTGTATTTAGCTACTGAACTGCATACTTATTGACAACTTGGTTAGTACGTGTCAAGGTATATATGTATAATAAGGTAATATACATACTTGGAGCATTTATTTTGGTCTCGTTCTGCGCATCTGGCAATATGGCCGACCACAGTGACGACAAAGGCGGAAATATTTTGGTTGCGATACATTTTTGATTTAAGATTGATTAAACATAGTTTAAAGGTGTTAAAATGCGTTGTGCTCTGTACGGGTGTTGTGTTAACAACTATAAAAGCAAAAATAAAACTGGAAATGAGGAGATATGGTATCACTCGTTTCCAAAACAAAGTAAAATGTGGGTTCTGTTGTGCCGCCGAAAAGACAAGTTAAATACAAAAACGGCGCGAATTTGCGGCAAAATTTAAAAAAAAAGTGATTTTGTCATTAATCCATTGTACGAGCAATATGGAACAGTTCTGAAAACAACTAAAATTAAAGAAGATGCTGTTCCTTCACTTTTGTTACTATTGCAAAAAGATGAAGAAGTGACGAGCCCACGGGATTTACGAATTCAAAATATAACCGTTATTTACACTAACAACACTCGTTTTTTTTATTTCAATGATTCACTAATTGTGAATGACAAGGAGAACATAACATAGATCTAGATGTCCCCGCGGAGAATTTAATTCTATCAAACAAGTGTGATTGCTCTACGCAAACTGATGCTTTCAAGGTAGACTGCGGTACACAAGTTAAACCATTAATGGTACACAAACTATCCTTAGTGTAATGCGAATTAAGTGTAATTAGAATTTCAACCATTTGTCTATTGCAGATTATTGCAGCAACAAACAATTGACTCCATGGTCATATTTTTGCCAAGGGCCAATTAAAAAAATTAGAATGTCCTCAAAAACGTGCAAAATGGTCATCAGACGATATTGCTAATGCGATCGCAATACATGCGGCTGGCCCCCGAGCCTACCGATTGCTGTTGCGAAAACAATACCTTCTTCCAGCTCTGATAACACTTAAAAAGTTTTGCTCAAAATTAGAGGTATATCCGGGAATAATCCAATTCGTTTTGAATATTATGAAAAACATCGATATAGAAGAAGTCGACAAAATTTGTGTACTTTCATTTGACGAAATGAAAGTCAAAGAGGAAATTGTCTACGACAAACGGAAGGATGAAACTCTGAAAACTGCGAAATACCTCCAAGTTGGGATGATAAGAGGATTAATTGGCAATTGGAAACAACCAATTTCCTATGATTTTGATCAACGGATGACCAAACAAATATTGTTTAGGATTGTTCACACATTAAGCGAATGTGGTTTTAAAGTGTGCTGAATCGTCTGTGATCTCGACGGAACAAATCAAGGTTTGCTGCGTGAACTTGAAATCACGGTTACAAAATGGTTTTTTCAAAGCCCAACCGATGAACCAAGGAATGTGTATGTGTTCGCTGATGTGCCTCATCTCATAAAACTCATACGGAACAACTTCGCTGGTAATGGTGGTTTTATTTTAGACGGGCAACACATTTCCAAAGGAATCATAGAAGAGCTTATTTCGAAAACTAATGATAAGTCTGATTTGAGTATTGCATACAAAATATCACTAACCAATTTATATGTTGAAGGTGCAGAACGTCAAAAGATGAAACTTGCAACAAAATTATTCTCACACACGATCTCTCAAGCTATTATGCGGGCTGGTAGCTTAGGGGAACTAAGTTCGGAGGTTGGCTTAATTTTTATTTTCTAAACACGTAATAATTAAAATTTCCTTAAAAATCATGTGTCATCTACATCTTTACAATTTCATGTGAATGATTGGTTCGACTGTCTCAACATAAGAGTTCCTTACCAAGATTATCGCGAACGAGTTCAAGGCGTTGGACTTTCAGAATCGCTCCAATTTGGAATTGTCGACGAGATGACTTCAGTATTGCTTAATGAGAGGGTTAAAGGAAAACGAACCATGATGCCCTTCCAGAAAGGGCATGTTGAATTAAACGAATTTTTGTTCTAACAATCTTATAATACTTTTAGGCATTATCGTGACGAATAATTCTCTGAAACTTCTGAATACAGAAAGACTGAATACAGTATTTCGTATTTACTGACATACAGACTGAATCAATACGTTTATCGTACATACTTACTTGGACGAAATGAAGGAAGTTTATCTATGAATGGTATGTTTTATTCTTTAAGCAACCATATTTTCATTTAATACAACACGTTCTTATTTACATCTTCCACAGGCAATACTTTAGCATATAATACACCCGATTTAGCAGGTATGGGCTATTTAAGTAGCACTCTTCTGAAGACACTTAATCCCGATTTCATAGCACTTGAAGATGTACTGGAGCATTTGGCATGATACATTTGCCACAGGATCAAGAATCCAGATTTAGGTGTTCAAAATACCCAGCAAGAGACACTGTGAGATCAATAATTCAACCAGCGCTCTGGCAGCATTCTTCATGTTTATTCATCTTTAATCATATCTTGTTTTGTATGGCAATACTTTTAATGTCATTTTTGAATTTCAACGTTTCGAGTAATTTTCCTCTCCAAATTTTCATGCATTCGATTTTCTCTGGAGTTCACGCTGGTTCTTTTGTAAAGACTATAAAATTACTTTTAAATAAATAAAGCTATGAAGTTTCAACAGACATCGTTCACGTGGACTAATCAGCTGATGGAGGGATATCTTTAAAAACCTAAAGACGAAATGATGGCAAATATAGAGAAGATGGAGACAATTTTTAAAATGTTTAATAAAGATGATATAGTTTATTGTCGTAACTATTTAAAACAGTTACTTAATCTCTCAAAAGACATATCGTCCGAAATTAAAGTGAAAGACATTTTTTTCCGTTCACGTTTGAATTAAATACCTAAATAATACAATAGAAGACAATTTAACAAGTAGAAAAAGAAAAATGATAAAAACAATATTGTAAAATAGTAGAGTTAAGCTAGTCTATAAACATAGAATCATTTTTATATTAACTTATGTGCTAATAAATTACATACTTATGTGCTTAAGAAATGGAATTCGTCTTTTTGTGTTACATTTTCTAATACACACATACGAGTATTATATTTGTTGTTGTTTTAGAATCGCTATTAAACAATATTTATCATTATAAATGAATAAAAGTCTCCATAAAGAATTCGAACTCAAGCAATTAATAATGTAAACAAAAATTGATCGCTCTCGGCAGCTTTCTTGGTTTTTTCGGTATTTACTTTTTTTGACACATGCGCAATATATTACCTTATTATCTATTCCAAGCCGTTATTCCTATAGAGCGTTCGTCGCATTTACTTTTAAATTTTAATCAAATGCACTGTAAGTTAACAGTTTTAAAGATTTTTGTTAAAACTCTCGATTTTAATAAATGTTTTTAATTATAAATATTTATTTGTTTAATATCTGGTCGCATGACCTTTGTTTTTTATAACTTCTGTGCATCTGTATGGCATGAAGTTCACCAACTTTTGGCACACAGCCAAAGGAATAGACTTCCACGCGGTTTCAACCTCCTGCCAAAGCCACAGATAAACTAACCTAGATGTCAAACTCTACTAATACTTTTGCAAACCCTTAATTTTCGCACAGACACACTGTAAGTGAATTCCAACACTTTTACACTTTCTATAACTTTCTCAAAATTTCATAGAATTTACAAGTAAAATTGCTAAAATGAGAGACACTTGCACGAATGTGTGTAATGTGGATGATGTTTTTTTGAATAAATTTTCCAATATCTGGAAAGTTTGACATCTAGGTTAAATTATATATGGCCAAAGAACTCTTCTATTTTTCGGCCTTATTTTGGCTATAACATCCTTAACCATTTTTCAAAGGTTTTCGATGGGATTAAGGTCCGGCGACTGGGATGGCCATTGTAGTACTTGTAATCCTTTTGCATCTATAGTTTTTTTTGTTGCTTTGGCTGTATTGTCAGCTTGAAATGTCCAAATGATGGGGAGATTTTCTTCGGCAAATAGGAGGAGTACATTTTCTAGTATATTCAAATACTCTTCCTTCCTCATTATTCCCTCTATTATATGTATAGGACCAACTCCATACTAAGAAAATTCTGCCCAAACCATAATATTTCCACCGCCATGTTTCCCCGTTTTTATTGTGTAGCGGGAATTGGATGCAGAATTTGGAGGACGCCTTACAAACCGCCTACCATCCGACCCAAATAAATTAAATTTCCACTCGACCGTCCAAAATATATTCCTCCAATTTTTTTGGACTTCCTCCCCAGACCAATTTTGGTGCCGAAGTACAAAGTTCATTATATGTTTTAAATGTTTTTCATTGAGAAGTGGTACTTTCCTAGGTGGTTTTAGCTGACAGGTTATTTTCCACCAACCTTCTTCTTATTTTTCTTGAAGAAACATTTAAATTCAACTTCTGCAAAATGGCCCCTGACGAGACGAATGAATTTTTCTAGACTTCTAACATGATATTTCGATACTTTCTTGTTGTTTTTCTAGGTCTTCCTCTTTTTTCCTCAGTTTTTTTTCCCTTTAATGCATTCTGCACCTTTCCTAATGAACAGCGGACCGTTACAGCAATTTTCCTGTAACTCATGCCCTTGCTTTGCATTTTTAGTTTTTTAATATATTCGTAAGAAAAAAAATTGTATGCATTACTTAATCAATTTCACTTAAAAACATTAAAGAAATAATAGTTAGTGTCAATTTCCGTGTAAAAGAGTAATAGCGTATTTCTTTTCTTTGTCGAACTCTATATACGAATAACGGGTTAGGCGTACTTACTACGTTGTTAATAAGTATGCAGTTCAGTGGCTTAATACAATCAGCTCCTGAAAAAGTGGAAAAAATTCTATTTCATGCAGCTGTATTTATTTTGTCCATAAGTGTAACTTCAAAACTAGATGCACAACTTGTGGAAGCATTACGGCGTTTTCCGTTATACCGCAGAAGTCTACTTTTTCCACTCGGTAGAGAAAAAATCTTCTGATTTGCTTCACAGAAGCAAAATTTTGCTTCTGGATTTCATTTCGTATCCAAAATTTTTCTTCTAATTTGTAATTTATTTACCTAAATAATTATAATATGTCAAACTACGAGATTTTTGTTTGAATGTTCAAATTGAAAGGCAAGCAAATATAAAAAGAAAAGAAGATGGAAGCAGAAATAAGTTTATTTGATCTAATCAATGCATGTAAATGTTTTGGCAGCAAAATCATAAGAATTTCTTTATGTTCCATTGGAATCCGGGGCGAATAAATTCCGGACAACAAATAAATGGAAAACGCCATTTAAATGTATTCTCTCCAATGGTAATGTAAACCCTCGGAAAGATCTTCAAAAAATTCTTCTCATTCTGTTTTCCATAATACCTAAAACATAACTGACCCAGCAACGCTTTCCTCTTATTAAATGAAATTCAAATAGAAAAAAAATTACTGCCAATAGGAAAGGTATTTATTTCAAGACGGAGCGTTATTGTTTTACCCTGAGAGAGATATTTATTTATTTATTCCACCAAAATATTGCATCGTATATTCCAGGACCTTTTTTTTAGTTTTAAATCGCATGCTTTACAAATCTGAATGCCTTTTTAACTTTATGCCACCCCTGTTCAAAGTTAAATAATATTGATTTTACTTTACAATAAATTATAAGGATTTTAGGATTTACAAAAATACATACATATATAAATATACGAAATTGTACAAATACATTTTTTTAACCAAAATTATTCATAAAAAGTGCATAGTCTTCCCTGTCCAGCAAGACATCATAACTGGTCTAAGTGATTGACAAATTGCGACCATGCGCGGCATTTTTCGCCGAGGCATTTTCTAGTATCGGCAAATTATTTCAATAAAAGGAAATATATACGTATATTACAGCCAGAGAAAATTATTTCAGAACAAATTCTTCAAGTCTCACGTCATTGCAAGAGATTTATAAATAATAAGTTCAGAATTTGGACTATTTAACATCGCACCCAGAGTTTAAAACTCGCTTAAATATTAATCCGAGGATCCAACGTGGTTTCGAATTATTATTTTCGTTTGTAGCTCGGCCGGTATTCAAACACAGACAGACAGTCATCCTACTCAAGCTCATCTACAAAGTCCGTCTAGAACAGAGAAGGGAACTTGTGTGTTTCTATCAGTGGTAGTCGCCATTTTTATACCATTTACCAGCTGAGAATTCGCCGCAGACCTAAAGAGTTGGGAAGGCAGTGTGTAGTAAGAAAATAATTCATCCTCCTTAGCAACATGCGTTCCTTTTCTTTTAAGAACATATCGATGTGTGTGAAAAAGGGACAGTATTAAGTGCACTTAAGCACTTTGCTCAACTTTTGTGCTGTTAAGAAGATTTTATACCATTTTAAAAAATAAAACATGGCTGGAAGAGGTGGTTTTGATCACGCTAGGTAAATATTAATTGAAAAGTATTGTTAAACAATTTGAAAAAGTGTAGGAAAACGTGTCAATTGGCGGTACATTTGAGTGCGAACTAAATTTATGTGAATGGTTTGTAGGGGCTCGTCTCTGACGTTGAATATTTCCCGGGCAATGCCACCTTTTTTCTAGTACTAAGGCGGCGAGTGAAAAATGTGTTCTTCCTCTCCCTCGAAGGAGATTTGTGCTTTGCGCCCGAAAAATCCAGGAAAAAAAAAATCCAAATACAGAAATGAATTTTTGCTCTTACACTTCGAAGTGAATGGTACTGTTGATTTTGTTGCAAGTGTGCGCTTTGCGGTGAAAATTGATATGCTGATGATGATTTTGAATCGTATCGACTTATGTGGCAAGAAGGCATTCATAATTAGTTGGCAATTAATTTGTTTATATAACAAGCAATAAGTTTTGTATGAAATTCTAAATTTATTGTTTTGGGTCAATTTATTTCATTATAGAGGAGGATTTGGAGGTGACCGTCCAAGGAAACAGCTTCCAACGGAACCCCCATTTATTGCTTATGTTGGCAATTTACCCCAGGGCCTGGTGCAGGGTGATGTCATGAAAATATTCCAAGGCTTTGATGTAAAGAATGTCCGTTTGGTTAAGGATCGCGAGACCGATCAGTTCAAGGGATTCTGTTATGTGGAGTTTGATACTCTGGAAAATTTGGAAAAAGCGCTAGAACGTGATGGAAGGATAAAATTGGATGACATTTCCGCCCCGCTTAGAATCGACATTGCTGAACAGAGGAAAAACGACCGGTGAGTTGTGAAAATTTTTAAGTAACACTTCAGAAAAATGTGAAATTATTGACATTTTTCATTATAAAGTTTAAAAGTTAGTTTTTCTCGAAATCTAGAAGACCTGTTTTTCTGATTTTTTATTATGTCCTAGAACTTTACATTAGCCATTAAACCGTTTTAATAGGATCGTTCATATGCATCTAAAATTATATTACCCGGTACACAATCACATGTGCTAAAATGGTCCTGAGCTTATATCGAGAATGGTAAACATCGCCGACTACAATCCGAGTGCATATTCGATTATAGCAATTTATTTTAAAGTGGGTAAGAGCTTTAAAATATGCAACAAAAATTTGAAACCCTTATTCAGTTTTCATAACATTTGTCAATGTTTGTTGTATTTTGGAAATTATTGTGATATTTCTCTCGACACTGATGCCCTGCATTATTCACCAACACAGCAGTTTCGGAGCAGTTTTCCTTCTTTCATCCTGCAATTTCCTCAATAAAAATCAAAATATTGGATGATATTAAAAAATAAACCCCGTTTTAATCTTGAAAAAAAAAAACAAAGAAAAATTCTTTTCTTTGGCCAAAATCGTGTTTTCAGTAAAAACTTTTATCGATATTCGACTTAAATCTTCTGTCCGTCCTATCCAGAAGAAATATACCAGAACTACAAATTCATCGCCTTTGGCTTATGTTAAATCCATTTTCATTCATGAATCATTTAATTTTGGTTAATAGATTAGTTTAATAAGTTAAATGGTCCTCTGATAGCGAAGTCTTGCCTTTCTGTCTGTTGTTTTTTACCAAATGAAATTTTGTCAAGTTCTTTGAAGCAAAAAGAACGATGAAATTAGATCCAATAGAGTGATAAGAGCAGGAAAACTAAATGTTCAATGCAAAATGCGGTTTACACAAGGTAAAACAACAGCACATAACAAAAAAAAAACCCTCTATAAAATTTATATAATTTTCTTTTCTGTATTTGCAATAATTAACATTTCAAATATTAAATGGCGCACAAAGAATACTTATTTTAGTTAGCAACAACACCAAAACCAACAAAAAATAGAAAAAGACGACAGTTTCGCTGTGAAGAAAGTGTTTACATATTTTTCAATTTCCACATTTGCAGTGTACATATAATGGCATGGCGGTGTCGTTATATTGTTTTCTTTATTTTCTAATGTGCGACAGACGGAAAACCATTTAAAACATCATAAATAGGGCAGAACATTAAAATCGGTGTGAAAATGTTTTTCCAAAAGGCAGGCAAAGAATGTTATCCGACAGTGTAAGAGTGTAACGACAGTGTACGAAAACGCCCAAATCTCAATTAGATCTTTGTCAGGAGAGTTAAAGAAAGAATTTAAAGTACACGTTTTGAACGAAACCATGAGGCAAGGGGCAAGCGCTGTTGAAACGTAAGTAGTCATCAATAGCTGCGCAGAAAAAAACACTGATTTCAGCTCAAAATATAGAAGAATGGCTATCCGTTGGCCTGGAGCATATCCAATAAAGTGTGTCGTAAGCAGAGTACAATTGGAATATTATTCCAACTGTAAAGTTTGGAAAATTGTCTATGATGACACCATGGTCTTTATTGATAACACCATAGACGATAAAAAATGTCTAAGCATTTTTCAAGCTCATTTGCACAGTACCGTTAATAGTTTTGGTTTTAACAGTGATGATGAAAGCGGAAAAAAATTCAAATTGTACCAAGACAACGACCCAAAGCATAAAGTGCTTACGGTCAAGACATGGCTCCTATACAATTGCAGCAAAGTGCTGGATACACCAGTCCAGAGCCCAGACTTAAACTCTATTGAAAATTTATGGGTATAACATACATTAAAGAGGAATGGGTCAATATTCTCACCAATTATGATAGGAAACTAGTTGGATCCATGAAACGAAGGCTTCAGACAGTAATTGATGCTTACCAAATACTAAATTGAAAATATAAACAGTTCCTGAATTTTTAAAATATTTAAGTTTAGAATTTTTATGTGTGTAAACACTTTCTTGGGAATGAAGTTTTCGTCCTATTTTTTTTTTTTTTAATTGTTGTATGAAGTATTTTTATATGTTATGAAAAAAAGAATTTGCAATTTTTTTACCTTATGTAAACGCTTTCATGGCAAACTGTATATGACGGGATCGTCATTTTAATGTGCTATAAGAGCCGACGATATCAGACGAGCAGTTAAATATAGGAAGGATGAAACTTGTCACAAATGTTTAGGTAAACATGAATGCAAAAACGAACGCATACAAGAGCAAGAAACATCCTTCTATAATAATAAATACGATTCTATAATTCCATCTATGAAGCATTTAACTGAAAATACCCAACACGATGAAATAAAAGTCAATGATTGCAATATTGAGAAATGCGTCCAAACCGAAGAAACAAAGGGATTCTGTGTACAGGTACGACAACAAATGCGGCGGAATGATAAAAAGGGGTAATACACCGCTTGCTTGTCGCTTGACACATTTAAAACTGCCAACTGCCATTTGCAATGATTCTGTAAATGCAATACGCAATATTCAAAAAAAAGCTTCGCCTAAAAGGAATAAATTCTAATAGGACGCACCCCAGAGACACATGCTGTTTCCTTTCTTTTAGATAGATGAGAGATAACTACGCCAACTGGATGTACAAGGTGTCCCAGTTTAGGTTTTCGTTATGATAGCTGAAGATTCCTGAGGCAACTCTGATTTCGAGGTAAAACTTCTTAAAAGGCCGTAGCTTTCTAACGGATTCGTCTTAAGAAACCGTTGTGCACATTTTTGAAAGAGAATTGCAGTGTACATAAAATAATAAAATTTCGTCAAGTTCAATGAACGCCAGCCAAAATCATGGGATTTCAAAGCTAACATTTTGAAAAATCGTTGGACCAATTTCATCAGAAAAATGCGTTTATCTCGAAATTTTCAAGTTTTAGGTTGAAAATTTTTGCCTGAATAAAATAGTGGTTTGAAATAACTTCCCTTGTTCGTAGGTGGAAAAGTCATACAAAAAAATCGTAAATAATGAAGAGAAGACAAAAGTTTTGATAAAAAAAGTTAACCTGAACTTGGGTGAACTTGTAAATTTCAAGCATGTTTTAGCCACATTGTCTCTTCCTAAATTGAATATTTCTCTGAAAACATCAAAGGAAACGTTACCATCTTTAGTTAGCATATCAGATTTGAGTATAACATTACGCATGGATTTTAATAAATGAGGAAAATCATAAAAACAAAATATATACGAGGGCGGGTCAATAAGTCCGTGACTTTGATTAAAACAGATTTTTTTTTTGATAAAAAAATAATTTTATTTTTCAACGTAGTCTCCTTTGAGCTCTATACACTTTGTCCAACGCTTCTCCAATTTTTTTATCCCTTCCAAAAAAAATGATTTGTCGAGGTCCTCAAAATGACGAGATGACTTCATCATTGGAGTCAAATCTTTTTCCACCAAGCCATTTCTTCAGGTTTGGGAACAAGAAGTAGTCGCTCGGAGCCAAATCTGGAGAATAGGGTGGATGAGGGAGCAATTCATAGCCCAATTCATGGATTTTTGCCATG
The DNA here is from genome assembly GCA_963966105.1 of Volucella zonaria. Taxonomy (NCBI): domain Eukaryota; kingdom Metazoa; phylum Arthropoda; class Insecta; order Diptera; family Syrphidae; genus Volucella; species Volucella zonaria. The sequence continues at coordinate 36,489,903 of OZ014532.1, read as the reverse complement.
GCAACTGCACATGTGTGCACCCTTGCATTGTCTTGGTGGAAAAGAACTTTTTTCTTGGCCAAATGAGGTCGTTTTTTTTTCAAATCGTCATTGAATCGGTCCAATAAGTTGGCATAATATTCCCCATTGATTGTTCTTCCCTTTTGAAGGTAGTCAATGTGGATTATCCCGCGTGCATCCCAAAAAACAGTCGCCATAACTTTATTGGCTGACAAACCCACCTTGGCCTTCTTTGGCGCCGATTCACCCTTAGAAACCCACTGTTTTGACTGTTGTTTGTTCTCTGGTGTGTTGTGATGGATCCATGTTTCGTCCACGGTTACAAAACGGCGCAAAAACTCCTCCATATTGCGATTAAACAACGCCAAACCTTCCTGTGAAGTTGTTACACGATTGCGTTTGTGGTCGACTGTGAGCAAACGCGGCACCCATCTTGCGGAAAGCTTTCTCATGCCCAAGTGATCATGCAAAATTGAAACCACTGAGCCATGCGAGATCCCTACGGCTTCCACAATCTCTCGCACTTTCAATCTTCGGTCGGCCAACACCATATCGTGAATTTTTTCGATTGTTTCGGGTGTAGAGACCTCAACTGGGCGTCCAGGACGTTCGGCATCTTCAGTGCTTGTACGGCCACAACGAAATTCAGTAAACCACTTTTTTACCATTGAAATCGATGGTGCAGAGTCCCCATAGTATTTATCAAGCTTAGCCTTGGTCTCGGTAATGGTTTTTTTTCGCAAGAAATAATGCTTAATAAGCACACGAAATTCACTTTTTTCCATTTTCTCCTCAAATTAGTAAGTAGTCTGATAAAAATAGCTGTCAAACACAAACTAACTGACGCAGCAAGTTTAAATTTTGACAGGAGTCAACTGACAGATGCCTGTTGACAGGAGCAGTGTTGCTGTTTCAGTAAAGAGGTCAGAAATTCAAAAATGTACGGACTTATTGACCCGCCCTCGTATCTCTGAATGCTAACTAAGGACTGAAACGAATAAAATTTGGAAACTTCGAAGTAAAAAAAAAATTTTTTTCATAATTCATGTAAATTTTTTTTATTTGCTTTAAAACTCTGTTTTTATTAAATTCATTCACAATTACAAAAAAAAAAAAAAAATTATTTGGGTTCCCATTCTTTCCTCAACTTCTTTCGAATGTCCTTCATAAGGTTGGTGACAGTTACATCCGTGATTTTTTTGGACGCTCTTTTCCATTTAGAACTAAAATCTTTGACGGCCTTTGTTCACTGCTCACTTTTCCTCAATTTAGCTTTGACCGAAGCCCAATATTTTTCAATGGGACGGCACTGTGGAACATTGGGTCGATTCATGTCTTTTGGGACAAGGTCGACATTTTTAGCAACAAGAAAACTCAACGTCGCATGATCATAGTGAGCTGAAGCTAAATCTGGCCAAAATAAAGTTGAACCCTCTTGTTTGTTTAAGAAAGGAATGAACCGTTTCTTTAGACACTCGTTAATGTGCACTTCTCCGTTAATTGTTCCCGTTGTAATATGATGATGAGCTTCTGTGTCCACATTTGCAAATGGCCTGCCAAACGAGATATTTTGACCCGAATTTTTCCGTCCCAATCGATGTTGTTAATTGCGGAAGAATCTCAGCTTCAAACGAGTTGTAAAACTGCGCACCTGGAAGAGTAGTAAAGTCGGCTTTGACATAAGTTTCGTCATCCAAAACCAAGCACGCTTTCTTGTTGCCGATCAACTCGTATAGCTTTCGGCTCGTGTTTTTATGACTTTTTTTTTTGGCTTTTCAGTAACTTTTGGTATTTTTTTGTTTTTTCGTGTTTTTAGACGGTTACGTTTTTTAGATCTTTGTATCATTGTTTGGTTGGTATTACATTTCCGAGCATGTGCTCCACTTTTAGCTCCACTTTTCTGTTTTCGCTTGTCTTAACGTCTCTAAATATCGTTTAATAACAGAATCAACTGTACTGCGTGCTATGTTTAAATTTTTTGCGATGAAATGGTTTGGACGCGAAGTATTTTCGAGCCATTTGTCGATGATCTTTTTACGGCGTTCCTCTTGACTCATATATTATGAATATAAAATCAATAACAAACTGAAAGTAGAGAATATACAGGCCAATTTGGGTACAAAATGGGATTGCAATTTTTACGCATTGGAAGTATAGCCCTTATTAAAATTTACAGATTTTATTCGTTTCAGTCCTTAAAACAAAAAAAAAATTGTGTTAGAATATAAGTGAAATATTTTCAAATAGTTACTTCAGTATTTCATTGAATAGCTTTTGTTCTTGATAACAGCCAAACAACGTTGCTGCATCGAATCCACTAGTTTTTGACAATTACTAGATGGAATAACTTCCTAACGTGGGGGGCACACGTTAGCCCACAAATCATTGTCATTGGACACTTTCACACCCCTCAATGCAGCTTTGATCTCTTTTCACAGATTCTCAATATATATGTATATAAATCTGGCGATTGAGAAGGCCGGCTTAATATATTGAGGTCGTTTGGCGAGAACCACTCTTTTGCACGGTTTGATGAGTGTTTAGTACCATTATCCTGCTATTTTTGATTACGAGATTTACAGTCATAAAGTTCACAGTACTCGTCAGGTTCTGATTTCACAGATCAATGGTTTGAGTTACTCTGTGGCACGTAGCGCCAGTTGAAATCACACCTCATTCTGATCAATGCCATCCATTCACACCAGAGGTATTATATTTCAGAACTCTTTGCAGGCTTCTACTCTCACTAAATGCGACAGTTTTGTTTATTAACATACTCGTTGAGCTAAAAATGAGCCTCTTTACTTTACGACTAATTCTATGATCTTGTCAACTGGAATTTTCACGTTCGTTTATAACAGCTGCGAAATGACAAATCGGACTCTTCGGTTACACTTTCGTTTACAAATGATCGGTGCGCAAAAAACCAGGATGGTGATTTTCAAAAATATACTAAACAAAAATGTTATATGTAATACATCTGCGATTTACATCGTGCTTGACAGCTGTCCCTATCACATTGAAATAAAAGATCAAAATATTCATTTAGGAATGCTGGCCATGTGTGGCACACGAACACGACGTATAGTGCTCTGTAAATAGTTTCTCTCAAAAATATCACAAGTCAGCAATGGAATTTCAAATATGATCAGAAGTCAAAATAGGAGGCGCAATTTTGGGGACATCGCCATTATTTACATCATGGATATGCCATATTCATGAAGGCTTATGCAGATGACACATTAGATATTTTATTTTTTTTATTTTTTATTTAAATTCATTTATTTATTCTCATCTTAAACTAAATAACATAGGCTTAAATGACTTATTATATAGTTTTGAATGGCATCCACAATAATTAAAACAAAATTCTGATGTGGGCTGATAATCAGAGATAAATAAAATAAAGATAGAAATTCAAGTTATAATAAAAAATTCAATAAGATAACAGTTAAGGAAACAAAAATAAGAATAAAAAACAAATTAAAAGCAAAAAGAAAGCAAAGAAATCAACATAACAATTCAAACAATAAAATACATCATAAAAGTAACGTTAAGAATAATTTGTGCTGCGAATTATGATGCGCTTGTTAATAGAGATTCAATTCTGTTGTAATCTATTGTGAACAGCCAGTCTTATAGTTTCTGTTGAAATGAGTGTAAATTTGGGATGGAGCGAATATGTATTGATAGTTTATTAAATAGTTTGGGGCTAGTTACAGTGTAAAAACGCAAATAATGAGTTTTGTATGACAAAGGAACGTTAACAAGATACATGTTGTTTACACGAAGACTATAGAACAGAGTGCTTCTACTGGGAATATTTCCGCTTTGCTTAAAAAATGCCTTAAGTACTTTAAAAACGTAAGGGTGTCTCGTTGACAAAATACCGAGGTCTATAAATAAAGGCCAGCTGTTAGAGAAAAGATTTTTATTGGAAATTATACGAACTAAGTGCATTTGAGCAGTCAACAATGGTCCAAAAGAATTTTTAAATGTGCCGACCCAGCTTGTGATGCCATATTGTAGCTTAGAATGAACAAGCGCAAAATAAATTGTTTTCGCTACTCTGGTAGAACAATATTTCTTGATGAAATACATATAACGCGTCATTATTAACATGAGAGATTTGATTGACTGAATATGTTCTTTCCAATTTAACTTGTTATCGGTAGACAAACCAAGATATTTATAATGTGGTACAGACTCAATATGAAAACATTTGCTTGGACAATAATGGATGGCGCTACAGTTATCTTTACCACAGCTGTGAGTGGGAAGGCAGCATTTTTTGCAATCTGTTGTAGATTGAAATTTGTTAAGTAATTTTGTGATGTCTTAAATGACATCAGCTTTGTTTTTTCACTACTGACATATGTGCAACAAACCAGAGCTTTAGGGTTTCAAAATCCTGAGAGATTTGTATAATGGATTCGAATTGCGTTTGAACACGGTAAGTAAAAACCATATCGTCAGCAAAAGCTGTAGGAAATCCATTGAATTTGAGCTGAAAAATAGAGTTTATAATATAAATCAAAAAAAGAAGAGGTCCAAGAACCGATCCCTGTGGTACACCATTTTTTAAGAAACGAGAGTCGCTAGCACTTCTGTTTTCTCTCTCTTTTAAGTAGGAACTAAACCACATGCATTATATAATTTTCTTAATAAAAGGTTATGGTCGACCATGTCAAAGGCTTTTGTCACATCTATAAACAAAGCCATTGTGGATTTACTACAATTAAGACCTTCGTATAGTTGACTATACATGCTTAATATAGCATCCTCTGTCGATAACCCCTTTCTAAACCCAAACTGTTCACTGCAAAAAAAAACATACAATTTCTATTTAAAAATGACAATATGCGGGATTTTATAAGTTTTTCGAAAACCTTAGAAATAGTAGGTAGCAAGGAAATTAGTCGATAATTCGGCAAATGGGTTCTGTTACCGTTTTTAAAAAGTGGAATAACTTCTGCGCAATTTAGATACTGAGGAAAAATGCCATTTTGTACACTGAAATTAAATAAGTAAAACAGAATATCAGCAACATATAAGGACATTTTTTTCAACAACTCATACGAAATTCCATCACTTGTAGCTGAGCTTTTATTTTTTAAAGATATTATAACTTTATAAATTTCATAAGAGGAAAATGGTTGAAAAACTAAACTGTTTGGTTTTATATTATTTGTGTTCATGGTTAGAAGAGAGGAATATCTGCAAGATGCATAAGTTTCAACTGATGGCTTAAGATGTTCAGAGATTTTCGTAAAATATTCATTCATTTGTTCCTTTATCCCCTTGTGGTTCCTAGGGCCTCTGCTATGCCCACGCGCCATCGAGTGCGGTTTCTGGAAATGTGCATCACCTCTCCCCAACTTTTTCCCAGTTGCCGTGCTTCCTTCTCAACTGTTCTGCGCCACGTACTCCAAGGATCGCCGCGCATCCTGCCGTCCTGAGTAAGCGGGTTCCATTGCATCGCTTGGTTAGCTATGGACCTGTCACCCTTTCGGTGAGTGTGACCAATCCACTGCCACTTTCGTCGTCGTATGGTTGTGCCTATAGGTTCATGGTCCGTTGATAAAGCTGTTCATTAGAGATACGGCTTGGTCAGAATATCCTTAAGATGTAGCGTAGGCACCTATTAACAAACGTTTGCAGATTCCTCGTGATAGTGGTGGTCACCCTCCAGGTACCACATCCACATAGTAACACGGATTCAACATTGGAACGGAACAGTCGTAGCTTGGTGTTTAAGCTGATTGCATTACGTTGCCAAACTGTGGATAGCATCCCAAACGCAGATTTTGCTTTGCCTATGCGGTTGGCTATATCCAGTTCGGTTTCCGCCATCGGTTGAGACAATACTCTCAAGGTATTGGAAACTCTACTCTCTCAACCGTCTGTCCAGCAATACATATATGAGTTGATGAGTTTAGTCTTAGGCTGATCATTTCTGTTTTTGCCTGTTTTGCCTAGTCAGTTTCCCTCTCCACATTTGTTGTTATTTGGTGAAGGTCCATTATTCTGTGAGACAGAAGGCATACATCGTCGGCGTAGGCAAGGTGTTTGAGTTCAGATGTAAGAGTCCATCGAACTCCTTCATTTTCTGTTAACAAGGCCGCATTCAGAACATCACTAATCACCAATAGAAACAGTATTGGTGAAAGCATGCAGCCTTGCCTAACCCCGCTTTGGACTTCGAATTCCTCAGACAGTCTTCCTCTGTGTAAGACGTGACATTTGGACCCATCATATGTAGCCTTGATAATTGCTATTAGTTTATCAGGAGTGCCTCTCCTGCACAAGGCACGCCAGATAAATTCCCGATTGACACTATCAAATGCCTTTTCAAAATCGATGAACAGCAGGTGAAGTGGTGATCGGTACTCAACACACTGCTCGATAATTTTTGTTTTTATTATTATTCAAATTAAAGGGTTAACAAATACATATGCACTACCCGCAAAGCATAGGCTTATCTGTAGGAGATCAAACTGTAAGAAATTACCTTAAGTTTAAATAATAATATTACTTATATGAATTCAAAAAGATTTAAGAGAACAAAATTATTGCTGAAAATACAATAATACAATAAATACAATTTATCTCATCTGTGTAGATTAAAATACAATACTATCGATTTATGAAAGCGAAAATTTCCTAATTTCTTTTTTTTTTTTTAAGTTAATAATGCTTATCAGTCTCAAAGAAAAATTATTTAAAACGTGGCGGATCATGTAGTTGAGTAGTCGCTTGCCATAAACATTCTTGAACCTATGTGTTTGCTGCATACCTCTGAGCTTTCGTCTAGTGTTTACTTGATGTGAAATTGGTTTCAGGAATCTTTCATCTCCGCCATACCCATTACGGTCACCATCTTGAAGATTTGCTCTACAGTAAGAACTTTGCAATCATCCTCGTCCCGCCTCACACCTCGCTGCACTACTTTTAGAATATTTGCTTGCAGCTTTTGCAGTAGATGAACGGTATTTTGCTGCACTTTCCCAGGCCAATATTCCATAGCTTAGTTTGGATTCCACTAATGCGTAATATACTTTTTTAAGCACTGTAATAGTTGGGCATATCTTCCGATATACCATCGCGAAAAGTGCTTTTTTCATATCTGACCTAAGCCTCTGAATATGGTTTTGCCAACGAAAGTGACTGTCGATTACAATTCCAAGATATTCGTATTCTTCCACAACTTCTATTTGCTCAATTTTCGCATGCGGGCACTCGGGGTTTCGAAAATGAATTTGTTGATCTATCGCATGTTCCCCTAATGTGCATGAGCTTAGTTTTCTTTGCGTTTATTACAAGCCCCATGTCAGGACACCACTTTATAGCTTCCCCGAAATCCTCCTGCATTATCCTCATAGCTGTTTCGAAGCATGCATGCTGAACTACAATTGCCATATCATCGGCATATGCGAATGAAATAATACAGAAGTTCGTTCGTGTACAGGATAAATAATACGGGCCCTGGTTTCGAGCCTTGTCGAACCGCGTATTTGACTTCCTTTCACTCACTCAATTCGCCTGCTATTTTCACTTTAAAGCCTCTGTTATTTAAATAATTGCATAACCAATCTGCTAAGACCCCTCTTATTCCAGCACGATTCAGGATGTCCATTAGTTTACGGTGATTCAAAGTATCGAATGCCTTCCTAAGGTCGATGAACATTACCAATACGTGAGGATTTAAATTCATACTCTGATTGACTAAATTTGCAAGTACACCAAGTAGTTTTCCTGTGCTTTTATTCTTTTGAAACCCGAACTGGTTCTTCGTTATGGTTTTCTCCTTGTCTACAAACCTCCAAAGTCTTCTCGTCACAACTTCTTCAAGACATTTTTCAACTATTGGTAATATAGAGATAGGCCTATAGTTCTCTAAAACCTTCTTTTCACCACGTTTGTATATTGGTCTTACAATTGCCGTCTTAAGAATAGTTGGAATTTGTCGTTCATATAGACACCTATTAACGATTTTGCCCTTGCCATCTGCACCTGGAGATTTTTTGGTTTTGATAGATTGCAGGATCATATACATTTCGGCTTCATTGGTTTCCTCCATAAATATCGAGTTGGGAGTAGTCGTACATATATGATTCGAAGTTTTCATATTGCAGTCGTGAATAATTTTAGAAGCTTGTTTGCTAAACCCGTTAGCACTAGTGCTCTTGATTTTACCCGGGTAATACCCATCTCAATAATTACCCGGGTACCCAGGTAATGCGGGTAATACCCAAGTTCGCGGATGCCCGTCAATGTCAGCTATCGGGTACCCGACAACATCGGGTAACGGATACCTAAGTCACAAATCAGAGGCAGGTGTATGATGGTGGCATAGGGAATGGTATGATCAGTAGTGTCATAAGGGGGAGGATGGATGGTGATTTAGGGTGAATACGGTTGAGGGGGGCTAATATTTGCTTTGAGAGAGTATGATAGGTTCCTGTGAAGGGGCAGGAGATTAAGAGATAAGTAGGTGGCAGGCTTTTTAAAAGAAATTTTGAATGCCAATGCAAAAAAAAAATATTTGGTATTGAAAAATACACGGTTGAAACAATGACGATTAATACAACTTCAAGTAGCACAAAAATGCAAATTAAATAAAAGATACTGTCAAGGTTTTGAGTCATGAAGTCGCTTAATACAGCGTGTCATTTTAATTTTAGTCCTGAAGCCTGATAAAACAGAAAAATACCAAGTACAAGCCACTATCCAATAATTGAGGAACTATCTATATGACATTTGCTCATGCAAACGATATCAGTAATTGAACATGTAGTGTGTCTATGTGTATATACCATATGTTTACTCACGTTGATGGCAACGCTCTTATCAGTTTACTGTTGGGTCTTATTAAAACTTCGTTTTGTAAACGTGTGACTCTCATCAGTATCTTGAGATCATACTGTGTTTTCTTGTTTTAATAAAGTTTAAGTGTTAAAATCAATATGAGTGAGAGAAGAAAGTTGGGTGTGGCGGTTTTCAAAATTAAGTGAAGACAAGAAAGACATTGTGTAATATTTGTTGTGCTGCAATTTCGTACAACAATTCACCATCATCAATGAATAAGCACCTGCGACTTTTCCACTAATATGATGTAGAGACTGTGTGTATGTATGCATATACGCACGTATTTATGTGTGTATATGTGCCTGTATCCCCCTTCCATATCAGCCTTAGCCCCAAGACCCCATCATTCCTTCTGAAAGTGCAATCCCTCCATCTTGCTCAACTGATCAGACTTGATCGAATCATCTGACCTGATTTTTTTTTATACATAAATACACATGTATGTAGTTTTTTTTAGTAAACTTTTAATATAGGTGTACACGACTCTTACATTTTATTTTATTATAGCAACAGCAGCAGTAGTGCAGCTTCTCCAAGAAAAAAAAGACGTCGTGATAATGACAGTTTCATCAATTCTGAACGACAAGAACAAATTTCGCAAGCAACCGCCTATATGATATGTGCAAATGGACTACCAATTTCATTAGTTGAAAGTGACGGGTTTAAGCATTTCGTGTCTGTTGTTGAACCCACTTATGAATTGCCCGCTGCTTCAACTATTTTATCCTGGTTGCAGCTATTATATAGTCAGGTGCACGAAACAATTAAAAATGCGATTTGTTCTGCATCCTTTGTAGCTTTGACTATAGACGGTTGGTCGTCAAGAGCTCAGGACTCCTTCAGTTCTTTTACCCTGCACTATGTCAGTGATGACTGAGAACTAAAAAAATTATACATTGGGTATTGAACACATGGAGGAGAGACACACTGCGGAAAACTTAGCTCTGTTATTAGAAATGGTCACAGCAGAATGGGGTTACAGGGAAAAGTTCATGCAGTTGTGACAGATAATGCTGCGAATATTATCTCCTCAGTAAATTTTGTAGAAGAAATTAAAAACAGGTTTGCATAAAACCTGTTTGCATAAAACAGGTTTGCATAAAACCAGGTTTGTGTAAAACCATACACAATTATATTGAAAAGGATAAGCGTTTTAGTAAGCCACTTTCATCACTCCAATGTTGCTTCTTCAGATTTAGGTAAGAAGCAGAGACAGCTTGGCTTACAAGAGCTGAATTTAATTCAAAGCTGTCCTACAAGATGGAATTCATCATATTTAATTGTGAGAAGCTACTAGCAAATCGAGCTGCTATTATTGCTGTTTTGGCAGACAGAAATGTAACATGTTCATCATTGGCTTTAAAACTTGAAGTAAACGAAAGAGAATGGACTCATGTAGAAGCATTGGTCAAAGTTCTGAAGCCATTCCAAGTTGCAAGCACAATTTGCAACGAAGATTTTACAATTTCTATTCTATGGCCGATTATATATGGCCTTATTAATAAACATTTGAACACAAATATTGGAGATGACGAAAGTGTTATACAATTCGTAGGAATTATTCAAGAGGACTTACGGCACAAGTTCAAAATGGCTAGACAGAAATCTGAAGAAGTTCTTACGGAACAGGTTTCTACTTTTTTGGATCCGAGACATAAAAACCTGGATATCGAGGTTGAAGAAGTAAGGGTATTGACCAGAAAACACGTGCAGAACTTGTTGGAAAACTTGGCGTGTAACGAAAGCGGAAATGCAGAAGTTATAACTGAACGATGTACCGCCTTGGATTTCTTGCTAGAAGCAGGGGTCTGAAATAAGAGTTATTTTCAATTTTTTCGTTAAAAAATTCATTAGGAAAATATGATGAAGTCAGTGTGTTAAGTATACCGTTTTACTTGTCTGCTTCTTCCTTTCACATTTCCACCGAAAAAATGGTTGGGAATTTTTACCAAAAAAACTTATTATTTTTGATCTGTTTCCATTTCAATTAAAAATAACTATTATTGGGATTTTTTAAAAGAATAAATTAAAGGAAACGATTTCCCATAATTTTTTCTCCCAAAAATTAAAAATAAGAGTTACAAAAAACAATGCAATCAAAAACATTTAAGGTAATAGTTACCTTTAACTTTTTTAAATAAAAATCGTCAATAAAAGTTATTGACAATTTTTATTATTTCCTCTCAAAAATAAAAAATCATTTTGAAATAACTTGAAGAATAATAACCATAGTACGGGACCAATATTACCAGTGTCTCCCTTTTAAAAAGGTCTTTACAACAATATATATATGCAGTACATTTGACCTTGGCTGACTTTACCAAGGTCAAAGAGCAAGTCGATTAAAGAACTCGTGTTGCAAGAGTTTTTTAAGATGCTCAATGGCCAATCCCTTTATAACACCGCATATATGGTATCATTTTCTAAAATCATTGATTCCCTGGCTTCCAAACAACTTAATAAAACGAGGCTTATTTCACTGTTTCTGGCTTTTACTTGCAATTTAAGTTCAAGCCAGAACTTGTAAAAGTCTCCTAAAATAAGTTGCTTTTTTTGAAGTTGAAGTGTGGTTATGTAAAGCGGTCTTAAGACGTCAACAACTTCCTTGATTTTGTGCAAGTCGTCTTCACTTAACTGGTCCAAAGGTTGCAGATATTGGGGCAACTCTGTCCATTGAAGGAATCTGTTCAACATTTCGTACGTCCAACTCCATCGTGTTGACACGTCTAACACAGGTTTTCCTAAGTTTAGTACTGCATATCTTTAAAAAAAAAATCCTAACGTTGTTTACTTCAGAGTTATGTTTTGCTAAAGAAAGTTCAAGTACAAAATTTACCGAAATGTTTGCGTCCTTAAAAGCTTTACAATACTACGAACCCGATCACCGAAATATCGAAATTGTACTTTTTTTTGTAAAAAATCTTATACTGCCAATTGAAGGGTGTGTGCGGCAGTTCTTATTGAGAGCAGATTATCAAACGCAATATTCTCGGCTAACAAAAATTGGTCGTGTTTGTCTTCGAAATCCTCTTCTTCTATAGAAGAATCAGAATCAGACAACAACTCCACAGCCTTTACAATATTTCGACCGTTGTCTGATGTGATCGAATATATTTGTTTTTTTTTTTAAATCAAAATCTTGAAGAACGCCCTCAATATGGTCCTTTTAGCTCATTCATTGCCAAGGTACATATCTCAATCTGGCCGTGTTCAATGAATTGAGCGTTTATGCCTAGGACAGATCTATTTTGCCTAGATGCTGTATCAATTTTAAGGCTAATTAATTTATTTTTCATTTTTAGAACCATTTTGTTCTTTATTTTTTTAGCTCTTTCGTTAACAAAAATCATAACGTTTCTGGCTGTAATCGGCTGAATCTTAAGGCCGTCGAAAATATGAGCTGTCAAGGTTTTAAAGGCATCGCTATCAAAAAATGTTAAAGGAAACGATTCCTTCGTGACTAAATTGACACAGGCATCAGCCACATCTTTTTTGCACATTTGTGTTGATATTTTAATCATTTTTTCGTCTTCGCATTGTGCCTTGGATTCTAATTCTGACGCCTTGTCAAGTTCAATATGGAGCTCATAGTGCTGCGATACTATATGCCTTCTTAAGTTTGTCACAACAGATCCTTTGAAAATTTGTCCACAAGCTCTACAAACACTGTCCATATCACTATTAAGAGTGAACAATTCTCTGAAGAAAACATTTCCAAATGATAGTAATTTTTTAATTGAATTAAAGAATATCTGAACACTTACGTAGACAAAGGAACAACCTATCTTTTGAATTTGCTCTTACGTCTCCACAGATATTTAATTCCTCTTAGCTGAAATTTAAAAAAAATATTTCCACTAATATTACGTTTATTGTATAGAATGCCAAAACTGACGATTTATACAATTTATATTTGGTTTTCTTTTAACTTTATTTTTCGCTGACGCGCCTTTTTTTTATTGTTGACCTACTAGTCTGTTCATTTCGCGACAGTGCGTTTAGTGCATTTTTTTTTTCTCCGCAATTTGCTTTTTGTTTTCCTGGCCTTCGTCATGTCTTCTTGTGGATTAACCAACTGCTCCATTAAGGACAATAATTCTGACTTTGTTGCCTGTAAGGGGATCTGAGGCAAAATATTCCATGCTATTTATGTCGGCCTAAATAAAAGAAACACGGTCTTCCTCAAAAAGTTCTCCGAAAATCTGCTGTTCTTCTGTGATGAGTGTATCTTTCTCTCTCACATGTGCTCGTTGCAATCAAGTGCCTCAGTGACTCCAATGAATCCAATCATAACTCACTCGTCAGACTGATAACGGACAAACTATCAATCTTTGAGCAAAGTGTAAGATGTGCGGTCATAACATTAAAAAAACAGAAATGAAGAAATATGCTGGCGCCACCTCGATACAGTCTTAAGTGAATTTATATCAATCGGTTTCGCAATGATGGATTCTAACAAGGAAACATGTAATTCCATCAACTCTCTCCGGGAAGACATCGATATTCATCTCCAATCATCCACATTCAATCACCAACTCTCAAATCATTACGGGTCCATGCTTGATATCATATTCGATAAAATCAGTGAGCTTAATGATGAGCTTACCACGAATAGAACAGTGTTGAAGGATTTAGGAAATCTCATTCGAACAAACCTTTGGATCATATCACCTTCCTTCTACACTGGGTTTTTGACGAATTATTTTACATGTAATGTGATTTACCTAACACATTTTACTTAATTTGACCTTTTAAAAGTCAGTCAAGGACAAATATTTTAGTATTATTTGAAAGGTATTTTAAAAAGCAAGACACTGGTTACGTTGGCATTGTGCTACAATTATTATATTCCAAGCTATTAACGAATGATTTTTATTTTTAAGAGAAAAAAAATAAAAATTACCAATAACTTTTATTGACGATTTTTATTTGAAAAATTAAACATAACTATTACTTCTGATTTTTTTGATCACATTTCATTTTTAACTCTTTTTTTCATTATTTTTTTTTTCAAAAAAATTATATAAAAGAGTTATTCAAAATCTTTTTGAATAAATAATTCAAGAAAATAATTTATTTTAAGATTTATAGAAACAAATCAAAATTAATCCTTACTCTTTCATCATTTCTTGCAAAAATTTATTTTAATTATTATAGAAAAATTTTTTTCAAAAAAAGTCATAATTCTTAGACCTTTGGCTAGAAGCCAAATCAGATGGAGAAACAGTCAGTGAGTTCGATATGTACCTGCGAGAACCACAATTAAGCCACAATTTTCCTGACCCATTAAAATGGTGGAAAAATAATGCCACAAAGTACCCAGCCCTAGCAATTCTGTCCAAAAAATATTTATGCATACCAGCGACATCAGTTGCATCAGAACTGGAGGGCACATTGTTACACCCAAACGGTCTTGTCTTTTACCAGATAATGTAAATTTGTTGACATTTTTGATGAAAAATCAAAAATTGCTACAACCAACAACATCTAACTAAATTAATATGTATATTTTACTCATTGATGAATATGTTATGTTAATTCTTTTTGTGATTCATTTATTTACTTTGCCAGTTTTTTATTTGCTCATAGTATTGTGAAATGTACGTACGTTTGTTTTTTCGAATAAAAATGCCTTTGAGTTATTTTTTTTTCTTTTTTTTGTGATTTACATGAAATTGCTGAAAACCGAAGAGTACCGGGTACCCAAAGAATAGCGGGTACCCAATCACGTACGGGTACCCAATATTATGGCTCCCGGGTAATACCCGAAAATGCGGGTACCCGGGTATCAAGAGCTCTAGTTAGCACATGCATTAAGTAATGTATTGACATTTTTATTTGAGCCACAATTTTTTATAATGAAATCGTAAAAATTGGTTTTTCTTCCCAACAATTCATTTATTATTTCCCAAGTTTCCTTTGGGTTATTATTCGCTTGGTCGAAACGATTCTTGTAAAACGACGACTTTTATATAAAGATTTCTTTATTTACATATTTGGTTTCGCAGTAACTTGTATTCTGCTTCATAAGATTTGTTCAGTCTATTATTTTTCCATCTCCGGTACAGTCTGTCTCTTTCTTTGCATTCCACTTCAAGTCCATTTGATATCTATGGCTTATGGTTTTTACGTCTTCTCTTATTTGCGGTTGCGCTTGTCTAGATATCTTTCATTTTTTCTACAAATTTCTCATACGCTCCTTCTACATCCGCACAGCTTTCAATCAGTTGATGAGATCAGATTAACAATTGCACTTTTTAGACTACCCACACGTTCCTTGGAGTTTTCTACTGGAGGTTTGCTTTTAAAGGTCCCAAATACTACAGCATAATGAT
Source organism: Volucella zonaria (assembly GCA_963966105.1). Taxonomy (NCBI): domain Eukaryota; kingdom Metazoa; phylum Arthropoda; class Insecta; order Diptera; family Syrphidae; genus Volucella; species Volucella zonaria. Next base: position 36,474,700 of record OZ014532.1, on the reverse strand, counting down.
CCGATATATCTTCCCTACTCCAGATAAAATTATATTTTTATGCATAGTGACTATGATGTGGTCTATTGGAGTAGAGGTCCCTTTTTGCAAATCGACTCGAGTATTGCCATTTATGATATTTGTAAGTCCTTTGGATGGGAGTGCTTCTAAATAATTCTTGACATAGGAGTTTGTTTCATCACGAATGTTTATATTTATATTACCCATCAGTATTACCTCTTCGCCACACGCAACATTTTTCTCAAATTCAGTGATAATTGAATTTAACGCTGCACTAAAAACACACATCCATCAGTCTGTCAATTGCTCAAATTCCCTACCTGTAATAATATAACACTTATCCACAATTTCATTAAAAAATTAAATATAGATATTTAAATATGTACCCTAGAGCCGTAAGCCCTGGCAGCTAGCGCTTTATATCTAAGTTAGTATGTAATTTAATTATATTCTAATAAATTATAATAATAATAATAATATTAAAACCTGGTGGTCTGTAGATTGCAGTTATTTGTTTTTTTTTTCTAAATGAATCTATTACTTTCACAGATATACTTTCATATGCATAGGACATTAAAGGTACTCGTTCATAAGTTATATGATTTTTAAGCAACATCATAATCCCTCCGCCCTTTGATTGTTTTCGGTTTATGAATTCCGGTTTATGGAAACATTCGATCTTAAAAAATTCGTTCTCTTCATCCTCAACATTTGTTTCAACCAAAACAATGACACTTACATAAATAACTAATTTATTAATATTGCACACAAAATTATCCCAGTTTTTGCGAAGTGTTCTTATGTTTAGACATATACAGCTAAAATCCAGTTTTCTAAATTCATTAATTTCTATGCTGTTAAATCCACTCCATACCCTATATTCGATATCTAATATTACCTTGTTGTTTTTTTCTGCGTCATCCATTATTACAAAAATAATTGTCTCACTCTGAAAAATTGTAATTATTATATATGCTTAATTTTACTTACATCTTCTATTGCAAAGCAGTGGTGTTCTCGCTTTTTCTTGGTTTTGTTCTGTACACGTCGCTTATGTCAGTGTCTTCTATTTTGCAGTTTACCGCTTTTCCTATGTTCTTTATGATTTCCATAAGGTTTTCATTTTGTATCGGTGGTATGTTTTTAACTTCGATATTGTTTCTTAGGATTTGCTGTTCCAGTGAATTTATTTGCATTTGCATATTTGCTGTTGTTTTATCTTTTTCCGCATTGGTCAACTTTAGTTCGTTTATTTGTGTCATGAGGATTCAAGGATTTCATTATTTTTTGACATGTTTTTGTTAAGGTCATCATATTTATGTCCAACAAATTCACAAGCAGCCGTCATCTCTTTCATTTCCCGTAGCAGCTGGTTGATCACACATGCTCCTACACATTTGACAAATCCAAGTATATTAGAACTCCTATTCCGCCAAGATTTTTTGGTGATGTTGGTGCATTCAAAATGAAGGTATTGCAAGCAACCACTGCATCTAGCATAACTCTTCCGGGGAGGGGGAAAGGTCATTGTTACAGCTTCCGCACTTAGCCATTGTCGTAGAGTAAAGAAACCGTAGGTAAAAATTCACAGAAGTTGCGGGAAAAGGCAAGAATTGAGCCAAACGAAATTGTCAAGCCAAAGTGATTTTGTAAAGTCAGACAGATAGTTTTGCCGATTTTAATGAATTGTTTTTTTTTTTGTGGGCGACATAAGAGGATCGGAAACCTGCTTGTTCTGCGTCGAATGTGTCTTCCAGGTGTTCTTTGATTCGCTCCAGGATGATTTTAGCTATTATCTTGGCCACAGCAGGCAGCACGCAGATACCTCCTGTTTTCGCACTACATTAGATTGCCTTTTTTAGGGAGCTTGACGATCATTCCCTTCTTCCACTCATCCGGAAAAATCTCGGCTTCCCAGGTCTAAGCCTTTTACTGGATGTTGAGTAGAGCTTCGGCCACCTATAAGCTCTTTGGTGATTCTGTAAACGGTTCTGCTGTCGCACCTCGCTGCTGCTTCTGCTTGCGTGGCCAACGCATTGATGTAATTGCTCTTGCCACGCTACGCTGCTGCACTTCTCTCATCTTCATGCGAGTTAGGGACTTTAGCTCGATCCTCCCTGCTGCTGGAGTTGCTGCAATTCGAGCTCTTAGTTGTTTTCATTCGTTGATCCTTCTCCAGGTATCCACGGAAAGCCACGCCCTATGGCTTCCCTACGATCGACCGACAATCCTTTCAGCACCTGATGTGACAACAGTTTTCACAGCACACCAATGGTCTTGGATGGTGGCGGGCAATGAGCTGCTGATTGTTTCCACTCCTCGTGAGAGATGGTCCCTTAGTTCTTGGTGCACTGTGGGAACTCTCAGTCGGTCTACGTTGGAACCTAGCTATTCTTGTGTCGTTAGATCTTCGAATGGCAGCAGTGCGTAATTGGACAGTAGCTATCATAAGATGGTGATCTCGTACCAACCTCATGTCCGCTCCTCGTCTGTTTTGGACGTCTAGCAGACTACTTCTAAAACGGCGACTGATGGGAAAATGGTCGATTTGGTTGGAGGTTGCTTGCCTTTCAGTTGACACCCAACTGATTTTATGGCAGGCCTTGTGCTCAAACATGGTGCCACCTATGACAAGACGATTTGCGTTGCAAAAGTCGACAAATCTTTCGCCGTTGTCATTGCGGTTGCCTAATCCGTGCCATCCCATAAAATGTTTGAGCCCTTCGTTGTCGCTGCCTACCTTGGTCACAATGACAATGTCGCCGTTGGGTGTTGCATTATAAACAGCTCCCAACCTAACCATTTTATCTCGCTTACTCCCAATATGTCCAGTTTATATCGCATAAACTCATACTCTAATTGAAGGAATCTGGCGTTCTTAGGTCCTTCACTCCGAGAGTCAAGGAGCGTCTTCACATTCCAGAAACCAAATCTGGTCCGGGTACGATAGCCAAAGGTCGTCAACGTTTTATCAGTCCTTATCCGAGGCATTAAGTCGGTTTCTGTAGCGGGCTGGTTTCGGTAATGCGGATTGCTGCCCCAGGTTACCTAGTCTAGGCATAAGACCCTAGACAATCTCGCACTTGCAATTTTGGCCTACCTGTATAAGGATTTATACACGTAGTTGCCCGGGGACCACCTCGAGGAGGTAAAGCAAGCACTACATTACGAACTTGATTGCTGCTCTACTGGTCAAATCGCCATGCAGGCCCCCAAAAATATTCACTAAACTTATTACAAATTGAGGTAGAGTCAGTAAAGTTGACATCGTCAATCTGAAGTCTCAACTTTTACATTTTCTTTACTTGTACCTAATATGCTGTTTACTACTTTCCACTCCTTTTTTTTACGTTACCTCTAGCTTGTATAAAAGAGTCAATAGAAAAGGTATTACGAATTTCTTCAATCAAAAAGTAGACTTTGCAAAGTTCTTTGTAATATTTACTCAATTTTATGTTATTAGGATGTTTTTTTTTTGTTTCGAAGCAACTTTGTGTTTTAGTTTAATAAGATTTAAGAGTTTATGGGTCATCCATGGTTTTAGAAAGAATTTTTTCCTTGTGTTATGTACAGTGATAGTACAATTTTTAAAATGAGTTTTAAGAATTCTGAGGAATTACAATCATAACCATTTTTTACATATACTGCTATACCTCCAGCGCAATATGTTTCATTGTAATTACCAAAAGGCGTATATCCCGGTATGTTATATAATTTGAACTCATCACCATATATCCAAATGTGCAGTTGATTGATTATTTTCTCCAGTTGATGGATTTTTTCTTCACATTGCTTGTTTCTGCTTTGAAGTTCTTCTATCTGCTGTCTTTGGATTTCCTTTACTTCCAATATTTCCGCGTAAATTTTATCAAGTTTTATTTCTTGTGAGGAAAGAGAATGCGAAGGCTTAGGTTGTAAGGTCATTGAAGATCCAGGTTGACTTATGGCTCTTGGCACAGAAGCTAATGCTTCACCAGTTAGCGATTCGCGGCGTTTGTTAGCAACACAATTCGTACAAGGCCAGGGTGTGTTTGCCTTTTTCATAGTCAATGTCCTCAGATTTGATGCTGACGCAGTTGGCATGGAACACACTTTTGCAGTCACCGCATATCACTTTTAATTGCGTTCGATCTACTTTACTTCCGCAAGTATTACAAGACATATTAACTGATATGTATATAAAGTTTGTGAAAAATGCGTTAAGAGTATAAAATGTGTTCCCGACGCGTGCGTACCCCACAACAGCTTGACGTGAACTTTTATAAAATTATATATTTAAATTATTTAAAAAATAACTTTATATGTTTTTATATTTTTAGAATTTAATAAAGTATTTTTTATGCTAATAAATTAAAGATGGTATAACACCTATTTCAAATTAATAGCTACATATTAAGCATAGTCTTGGTAAGGCAAACTTAGCTTTATATGTTTCTTTCTATTGATGAGTGCGTAAGAACGTATTTATTCTCAGTTTTTTTTTTTCAATCGAGAACAGCTAGTTAATATGCAGTCTTGCTTCTTTTTCAACCCAAGTCAATTATATTGTTTTTAATAGATACCCACTTATGTATGTATGTGGCAGTACTGTGATACTTAACCAACGAATCCTACTACAATTTCTAATCTTATTAGCTATTCTCAACAGACCACATGCAAGAACCCAATTATGATTATTTTCGTAATCTGGTTGTGCCAAATAATCTTCGTCAATGTTGATATCGCTTATCGAAATGCCTTACCGGTCTATTTCACTGCTCCTTCATTGCTCTTATGGAAATGATAGTAGTAGAGTTTATTTTATAAGTATAGAAATAATTTATAAAATCGTATGAAATACAAGTATAAATATGGTTCTTAAATATTATTATTACATAAATCGATCTTTGTCTTTCAATTATTCGTACAATCATTCAAATATTTAATATAATAATATCTATGCATTTTATTTTAAATAGTTTTAAATTCCCAAGTTTTCTCTTTAGAGAGGCTGTTGAAATCTGATGTTGAACTCTGAAATCGTGGGTTTGCAATTAATACAGCTGATATTTGCCTACAAGTCTTATTGAATTTATTATACGTCTGGCTTAGATTTTCTATTTTATTATTATTTATATTGGTGTTTCACTATCTTTGTTTATCAGCATCATTGCCGTTTGTTTGCTTAAATTTAGCTTATTCATTTTTCCTGTGCTTTTATCCGGTTAATTTCCGCATAATTTCCTTCGGTGTTAACTAATATTGTAAGTCATCTGCGTACAGTACAATCTTCCATTCCCGTATTATGTTTGACATACCTTTATATAAATTATAAAAACCATTGAAGAATTCTTATCTAATATGACATTTTATTGTTGACTTGTTGCAACAATTAGTCCTTTTTTAAAAGTAAAGGGTCGCAATGTGACTTCTGTTGGTATATTTGACGTAAAAAACGGTCTGCAACAAGGTGCGGTTAATTCGCCGATCCTATTCAACTTATACACAGGCGATCTTGTGAGAAAGTCGAAAATCAACTTTTAGAAAACCGTTATTTTCAGCATACCTTTTACTGGGGCTTCAATGGATGCCAGAAAAAATCAGCGAACATCACGTTATACAGGCACAATAACCAACAAATGATAAATTGTTCTTCGACTAGCTCTGGTACAAGTAAATGGCCTGCAGAATCCATATAAAAATCAATATTTTGGGCACTAAATTCAGTAACGTGTAAACAGCCGTTTTGATGAAAAACAAAAATAACCGCGCAGCATAAAAAAAAACGAAAATCATACAGTGTGGTTATCCCATCTCCCGCTCGTGGTCGAAGTACTGTTGCTTGCACGCGGTCACTGCCGTTACTGTATTTATCATACAGCACGGGCAGTGACTGAGTATATGTACGAGGGGCGCTCAATATATTCTCGGTATGGACATGAAGGAAAATGCGAATTCAATTTAAATTGTTTTTATTTTTCAATATAATCTCCCCTAACATCAATGCATTTGTTACATCTTGAGATAAGCTTTTTTAAACTATAATACGTGGAAAATCTTTTTCCACGAAGACATTTTTTCAAATCCGGAAACAGGAAATAATCACTAGGGGCAAGGTCTGGACTATAGGGTGGGTGTTGGATTTCTTCGAAACCACAATCTCGCGCAGCAGCCTTGGAAACTCGCGCCGTGTGAACAGGAGCGTTGTCATGAAGAAGCAACACACCCGCTGCGAGTTTACCCCGTCTTTTCTTTTTAATTTCCTCCCGCAAATTATGCAAAGTGGAAGCGTAGGATGTGGCGTTGATGGATTCACCTTTTTTTTTTGTGCTCAATGAGCAAGATTCCTTTTGAGTCCCAAAAAACTGTGGCCATGAGCTTCCCGGCAGACGGAGTGACTTTGAACTTCTTCGGGCGGTATGTTCCTTTTTTATGCCATTGCATGGACTCTTGTTTGCTTTCAGGGTCATAGTGGTGGACCCATGTTTCGTTCCCAGTAACAATTCGATCCATAACACCGTCCGCGTTCTCACTACACATCTCCAAAAGCTCTCTACAGCATGCGATTCTCACTTTTTTCTGAGGCGCTGTGAGCATTCGTGGCACCCACCTTGCACTGACCTTTGAAAGGTTAAGATGGTCATGAAGAATGGTGTGAATGGTACCAATTGAAAGCTTGGTGATCTCTGCCACCATTTTCACCTTTCTCCCGTACAAGCAGTAGCCGGGGCGCCGGAGCGGGGGTCGTCTTCAATGCTCTCTCTGCCTCTCTTGAACTCACTTGACCACTTTTGCACAGTTGATAATGAAGGTGCGGAACCCTGGTAAACAGCCACCATCTCTTCATGAATAGTTTTTTGATTTTTTCCTTGCTTAGTGAGAAATTTAATTACAGCGCGGTGCTCAATTTTCACCATCATCGTCTCAGTTGCCATTATGATTCTGTTTAACTAGAGATAAAACGCGAATTAATAATCACATTTATATGAAATTTTACATGAATGCACTAAAATAATAGTATTACTTGATAAATAAGTTAATTTATATATACAACTACAGCTTCATCCCGATACCGAGAATAGTTTGAACGCCCCTCGTAACAACTGATGGATAGCGGGTTGTGAGTGAAAATTTTGTTGGCGCACTGTTTCATATTGTTGTAAGTGCATAACACCTACAGCAATTTGATTCGGTAAGCTAACGTCAATTTTCACTTGGCAGACCTAGATGCCACTGCTGACATGATTACAGAAACTATTTTCTTTGGAATAAGATGCTTTATCCCTCATCGGATGAAGAGTATCAAACCGAAAGAAAAGGCATGGTACGACTCGAGCTGTAAAGTGGCTGTCAGGATTATAGGAATGTTTTTTCGGTCCTTCAAGACCAATCCAACAGAGGAAAAGTTTAAACGAGCCAGAAATAACTGCAACGTCTTTTTAAGTGTGTGAAATTCCAATACGACTAAAAACTGAGGCAAAAAATACTGCAATGTGTTAAAGGCAGTAAAAATTGTTGGTCGTTCGTCAAAAACATTAGAAATTCTGCCTCATCCTCCATCCCAACGCTCATTTACAATGACATTCCAGCTGTCAGCTCTTTGGACAAGGCCAATCCGCTTGCTGCACACTTTGCGGCCAGCTCAACACTCCCAGATTGTGCTTTGTCTCCGCCTACACTTGAGTGCATCGAATCTTCAATGGGACAAATCCACTTTCGCACTCGTGTAGTAGCAAGAGTACTTAAAGATCTCGACACACATAAATCTGCTGGTCCAGATGGTATATCTCCCCTTCTTCTGAAGAAGTGCTCTTCCACGCTGGCAAAACCACTGCGTAAGCTTTTTCATCAATCCTACTGTTTAGGACTCTTTCCGAGCAGATGGAAAACAGCATTTGTCCAGCCCGTCCCTAAAAATGGAAATGCTGATAAACCATCAGCTCATGAAATATCTCGAAACACGAAAACTTGTCAATGACCGGCAATATGGTTTTCGTAGCAACAGGTCCACTGGTGATTTGATGGCATGTCTCACCGAAAAGTGGAACCAAAACGTACGTCAATCTGGCGAAAGCAAGATAGTTGCACTTGATATTTCTAAGGCATTTGACAGAGTTTGGCATCAGGTTCTTTTGTCGAAAATGCGTGCTTTTGGGATCAATGACTATCTTCTTCAATGGACTAGAAATTACCTTTCGGGACGTTCAATTCAAGTTGTCTTGGACGGCTTCAAGTCTGATATCCACAAAATAAATGTTGGTCCACTCTGTCTCCGACAGTCTTTTTAATTTTCGTCAACGATCTCTTTTCTGCTACTTCTAATGCAATATATTCCTTTGCTGACGACAGTACTCTCTGCTTTTGATATTCGTTCCCGGACTCACGTCCCTGCTCTTCGGCTGTAGAACGGGAACGGCAGCGTATGTTAAGCTCATTAAATTCTGATATTAACAGTATAACCAATTGGGGAATTATCAACCGAGTGGAATTTAATGCTTCCAAAACTCAGTGCTGTCTGCTGTCATTAAAGCGAAGATCAAATACCCACCCATTATCCATGAATGGTACTTGTATCGTCGAAACCGATAAACTTTCCATTCTCGGTATGTGTGTCAGTGACAACTTACGTTGGAATGACCACATATTCGATGTCGTCAAAAATGCTGCGAATTGTCTAGGTTTCCTCAAGCGATGTCAAAAATATTTTACCCCCTCTGATCTGACCTCAATATATGTATAAGGCATTCATCAGCTCAAAATTGGAGTACAATACCCACATCTGATCAGGTGCTCCTAAAACATCTCTGCACCTGATAGATAGGATTCAAAACCGTACGATAAAACTCAGGTGATACTAATATCAGTCAATCAATTGACACTCTCGAATACCGACGTTATGTGTCCTGCCTCACTTTGTTTTATCGCTATTACCACCACCAGTACTCCATTGAAATCGCCAGTAGCATTCCGCCCATTCAAACTTTCAACCGTAACACCCGTCTCGCTATAAATGCTCATCAATATACCCTCAAGCCTATTTTCGGACGTACTCTAAAATATCGCGATTCGCTTATGGAATGCCCTGCCGATCCCTGTGTTTCCTGGTCGTTATAGCTTACAAACATTTATAAACAATGTACATCGGTACCTGTTCTTTCTTCCTCCCTAAATTTCGTACACAAACCCTTTGTCCGCGCGCAAAAAAAATATGGCTGCGCGTCTGTGTTAAGTTCTTTTTTTTTTGGGGGGGTACCGGTCTAAAAACGATTGAGGTACAATATTGATCTAGTTATTCATGCAAATATCAAATGCAGTATCAAACTATCGAAACCATTCTGGGCAAACATGTTAACTTATGTCTACATATGCGAAGAAAAATAGCGAGCATAGGCTGTCTCATTTACCAAAAAATCGTTCAAGGTAGTTCATGGATTTTTCTTCCGATGCTACGAGTAAAAGTGAGGATGTATATTGAATTCGATCCTTCCCATTTTCTATTAAAAATTTAGTACAAGCATGTTGTAAATATGAGTAAAGTTTTTTGTATGCAGGGCAAAAAAGGGGATTTGGCATATTTATATGTCGATCGCTGGTGAATATTATTTTACCAAAGTGTGGGAGCTTGTATTAGCGTTTAACTTTGATTGGTTAGTTTTGTTTTTCGTATACAAGATTTTTTCTGCTTTTTAGCATATGAGTATACAAGCGAGGATAATAAGTTTGTTCACTGTCTGCTCTAAAACAGATACTGACCCTTGCACTCGTTTTTTTTTAGTATTGTACAAGCGTCCAGGAATAAACAAAATTTGAAACGTTTTTTATTTGTTAGATTAATTAAAAAAGAGAAGTAAACGATAACTTAAAATGTATTCAATTGACAACATTGAATCATCGCCTACTCGTGTATCAATTTCCTTTTATACAAACCTAAAGAAACAAATTATTATTATTTTCTTGTTTTTATTTAATGCAGTGACTCGCATAAGTCTAATTCTGACAGGCATGGGCAATTTGAATTTTATGTATACTCTAGAGTCTAGACACCTGCACGATTGAATCTTTTCTTTTTGAAACGTACATTTGAGTATACCAAATTTTGTTTCATTTCTTTTTAGTAGAGCAGTTGATTTTTAAATATGTCTCCATTGGGAATAATTGGTTGATGATTTTGTGGATTTCTTTTCTAACCTATTTATTGAACGTGTGATAAGTAAATGAATACTAAGAACAATATCAGTGTGTTGGGCCATATTCCATAGTCAGGATTCTAATCTTAATATTACATATTGGGTCTATAACCTAATTCGTGCGTTTTTTTTTTTTTTTTCAAAATTTGAATGTTTATTTTAAAAACATGTACAATAGTATTATTCATAGTATTGCCCATCTGAAGCTACGACTTTTTCCCATCTTTCTGGCAATTTGTGGATCCCATCCCAAAAGAACTGCGCCGGGCTGGCAGCCAAGAATGAATCAAGCCAATTTTTGATATTCTGCTCTGATGTGAACCGTATTTCAGTGAGGTTCTGCATCGACCGGAACAAATGGTAGTCAGAAGGGGCAAGGTCTGGGGTATAAGGCGGGTGGGGTAAGACTTCCCATCCACTGTTTTCCAAATAATTCTTAACCGGAATAGCAACGTGGGGCCGAGCTTTGTCATGATGGAAAATTATTGCCTCGTGTCTGGTCGCATATTCCGGGCGTTTTTCGGCCACTACTCTCTTCAAACGGATTAATTGTGTTCGATAGCGTTGTCCATTGATGGTTTCACCCGGTTTTAGCAGCTCATAATACAGCACACCCACCTGATCCCACCAAATACAGAGCATTACCTTCGCGCCATGGATATTCGGCTTTGCCATTAATTTGACTGGTTGGGCGGGTTTCACATATGATTCTTTGCGCTTGGGGTTGTCGTAATGGATCCATTTTTCATCACCAGTAACAATCCGATGCAAAAATGACTTCCTTTTGTGGCGTTCCAGCAACATTTCGGACATGCAAAACCGCCTTTCGACACCTCTCGGCTTGAGTTCATGTGGAACCCAATTTCTTTGCTTTTGAATATATCCATCTGCTTTTGAACGTTTTGAAATCTCTGCTTGAGTGACACCCAAAGATTCTGCGAGCTCTTCTTGTGTTTGACAACAATCTTCATAGAGTAATGCTTCCAGTTCTTCATCTTCAAACTTTTTTGGCTGCCCAGGACGTTCATCGCCTTCCAAGCCAAAATCACCACTTTTAAATCGTGCAAACCACTTTTGGCACGTTCGCTCAGCTAGCGCATGTTAACCATAAACTTCCATCAAAATACGATGACTTTCGGCAGCAGTTTTCTTCATATTAAAGTAATGAAGAAGAACTCCCCGCAAAAACACTTTTTCAGGCACAAAATGAAAAAAAATTATTGTTGTTTACGCTTTAAATGAATGACATATACTGAAATGGCGTACAATGACAGTAGCTTTCCAACGCATGTTCCAATGGAATAATAACAATGGAATAATACAAGTTACGCCATCTCTTAGCAAACCGCACGAAGTCATAGACCCAATACATTGATAATCCATATTGAAAGAGAATCTTCCAAAATGGGTTTAGCGGTAGATGAGAGTAAATCCAAGTATATGGCATACTGTCAACAAGAAGGGACACACAACATCGACAAATTGGACAGAACGTCACAATCGACGGCTACAATTTCGATGTAGAAAAGGGCTTGGTCTACCTTGGACCTGAATTCTGCTAACATCACGGCACCAAAAATAAAACGGAGAATCACTCTTGCCAATCGCTGTTTCTTTGAGCTAAGGACGCAATTGAGTACTAAAGCCCTATCCCGAAAGACTAAGGAGATTCTATATAAAGATCTTTATCATCCTAGTCCTACTTTATCGCGCTGGACAATATCGAAAGCGGATGAAGATATCCCCATTCGCTTCAAGAGAAAAATCCTTCCAAATATATTCGGTCCCGTTTGCATTCAACGACGAACTATACGAGCTGTACAGCGACATCGACCTAGTCAGAAAACAAACTGCACATCAGTCGCCTGCGATGGCTAGGGCATGCAAAGCGGATGGACACCAATGCTCCGGCCCGCAGAGTCTTCGAATCTAACCCTGAGGGATAACGCAGTAGAGGAAGGCCTCATCTTAGGTGGAGCCTTCAAGTAGAAAGGGACCTCAAGCGACTTGGAGTGCACAGCTGTAAGCAGTTAGCTAAAGATCGGATTAACTGGAGAGGCCCAGGTTCACCCCGAATTGTAGCGCCACCTAAGTAAGAAGGTAATGTTGCCTTTTTCTAGCTTTTTCATACAAACTTTCGTTGTTATACTTGATGTGTTAATCGATGAATGCAAAAAGAAAGGCATTAACCTGCAGCAATAATTAAGTTAATAATTTAACTTTATATCAGTTATGAGAGTAAGCGTAACATTACACTTGTTATTAGCGAGATACCAGCTAATATGCTCGAAAAAATTATTCAAAATTGGACTCTCTTTATGGACCACTTGAAACGTAGTCGTGTTCAACATTTACATGAAATAATCTTTAAAAAGTAAATTGTAGGCATTGATTTATCAACTCAAATACACTTTTGCAATTTACCTGTTTTTTTTTGACAGTTATAAACCAAACGCTTAAAAAATTTCCCATTATACGAGGATAGTTCCAGAAGTACCTGACCTAACAAAGAAAATACAATAAAATTGGGAAAAAATATGTTTATTTCTGTACGTAGTCTCCTTTAGTTCAATACTCCTTAAAATAGCCGAGCCAAATAGAAAATAATCCGAGGAGGCTAAATCTGAAAAAATTCCAATATTAAACATGAGAAATTTGTTCATACCTAAACAGAGTCGTCGATTCCTGGTCCATAAAGTGCAGCATTGTCAGCACCCATATCTAGAGCATCTTTTTGGTTTTGTCTACGTAAAACTCTGCCATCTTTGCTGTCGTGTGCAGCTTGTTGCACAGCTCTGCTGATCGGATTACTGTCGTCTGTATGCGTCCATTCATGTGCGCTTGGTCCCGTAGTGATTTTCATGTCTTGCTTGATGGTCAGCAAAGCAAGACAACCTTCATTGATGGTACATGCTGCTACTCGTACATAAGCAGGAATTTCAACAATAAGTGAAGTACCACTCACTGATTTCGGACTGATTTTCCAGATAAGTTGATTCAGGCTCTTATTATTATTTTGAGTAAAGCCTCAAAGACATAGTTGTAAAAGTACGTCTTTGCTCAAGTCCTCATAAATCGGTTTGATGGCTTTAGCAGCATCATTTGGAAGTGGAGTGTAACTGTGTTTCAATGAGTTTAGCGATTTTGTAGCTGCGGCCTTCTGCCATTCACAGCACGAGTCAACGCCACTTGGGCATTTATCGTGCTGCGCTTTCTCATCGGTCGAAGTATAAATAAAATATGAAATATGACTGCGAAAGAAATGTTAGTTGATTTTGCTATGTTCAACGAAGGTACGAAAATTCGTTTCAAACAGAAAAAGCGCCTTAATTGGGTTACATATTTGAAAGTTAAACTTTACAAAGAAAAAAATAGATATGAAACAAAATAATGTAACATGTAAAATTAGTACTATGTCTGTGCCAAATAAATACTTGGCCGAAATGAAAAATAAGTCACTCTTAAACTACATATTTTCTATTGACCCTTATTATATGGTATGTAAAAATATAAAATATTGCTCATTCCAGGCAAAAGTGATCAAAACGAAAAATTCTAAATTTGAAAACACTTTAAAATGAAGAGTTTTACGGGTTGAGTTAATTGGTTTTATTATATGCATTATTATTGTAATTAGTTACTCGTATGTTAAAACTTTTTCTTTAACTTTCTTGAATTTTGAATATCAGTTTTGTAAAATTTATTTTACTTATTCTTGTATTTACAGTGGTGGCGGTTTTCAAAAGAGAGGACCTCCTCGACAAGGCGGTGGAAATCATCAGCAATTTAATCGGGGTGGTGGTAGTGGTGGCAGCGGTGGCAATCGCAATGATAATAGAGGTGCGTACAATGACAATTACGGGCACAATGATAGGAATCGTGTCGGCGGTGGTGGTGGTGGAATGAATAGAGGATATAATGGTAATTGATACCATTGTATTTTCGTTCTTTTAGAATAGTTTATAAATATTTGGATTTGCATTAATTTTTCCACAGATCGTCCTGCGAACCGTGGTCGTTATGGAAATTTTAGTGATGACCGCAATTTCGATCGAAATCACGATCGCAACAATAGGGAAGGCAGTTTCGGTGGCAGCAGTCGAGACGGGGGCGATCGCTACAATAACTTTAGCCGATCACGTGGTGGTGATCGCGATCGTTACAATCAAAATTCAAATGATAGACCCCCTTCGTCTGTGGGGTCGTTAGGTAAGCATAATGGTTTTCGAAAAAATAAGATACAGGAACTATCTATTATGTATGGATGTACATATGTAGCTTTAATTTTCAAATTTTTCCGCAGTAGCTATTTGAAGATTTTCGAGCTAGTATTTACAACTTAAGAGTAGAAAGAATCTACTGAGTGCCATCCCAGGCAAAAGTTTTGTTAATATTTGTTTTAAGATCAAAAGTCGGTAGCATTCTTGCTTGACTTTTTTCGATTTCACAAAAAAAAAAAAAAAATTAAGGGATTCATAATAATTTATTAAGTTACGAATCTTCTGAAATGACTGAAACAAACTTGTGTGACGACACGAACAAACTTCTCAAGCAAAGATGATACTTTTGCGTCACTTCTGGGTTAGCTGAAACGTTTCTTTATACAAAGTAGATTAGAATAAAATTGTTTGCTTAATTAAAAGCATCGAACTTTGTTAAGCAAATTACTTTAGCTTTTGTAGCGCAGGATAACTTTAAACAGTATAGTATCTAATAACGATAGTACGCGTTAAAAAGGTGCCCATCTTGATCTCTCTTGAGAAAATATAACGTTCATATAACGTTATATAAAATACATATAACGATCATTCCCTTCGAGCACTTTATATTCTCGAAAATTTTAATATCATTTAAAGGTTCATCGAACTCGATTTTATTATATACAAATTTTTTTACGTGCTTTATACGTCGTTGGGTTTTTCCCAAAGCTGCTTTTAATAGTGATCTATTTAGTATTTGTGCTTATCTTCTGACATAGTCACTGGTCGGTAGATACTTTATGTTCCCTTATGTTCGATAATCTTGCTTAAACATATTTCTTAAGATATGGCTGTGGCCCGTTACTTCATCTGCGTTGCCTGTGGTAATAAAATATGTATTGGCATTATGTATATACGAGAGACATTCAATGTATTATCGGGGTGATTTGCAAATGATATTCGTAATTTAATTATTCGATTATGCTTAATCATTGAAACCGTGGCCGTGGCTCAAGTGGTAGTGTATTGGCTTCCCAATCGGACGTTTCGGGGTTCAATACCAGCCGTGACCGAAAGACTTTTTCAGGCAAACTTGTGAGATGAATGGTTGCCTAAATACAACACCAAGTCCAATTTATACTAATAATTTAATATCCCCATTAAATGTTGGATGCCACCATGGAGCGAAATAACCGGCAAGAGTAGTAATACCCTCTTGAGTTTTAAGTTCTTTAAAAAAAAAACATATTTTGATGTTGACTAGTGTTTTTAGTAGTTTATGCAGTCGTAGACTATTTTTAAGGCTATTTCAATGGCGTTGATAGATATCAGGGCTGCTTTACTCCGAAAGGAAAGTAATTTTTCTTGTTTTTAACAGATCTGTTTAGGTTTAGGTCTCTGATGCCGAGGTCTAACTAATATACTTCCAAGTTCGTGTACAAGATCCGGATGAATTAGTTTAGAGTTGTTTGCATTTATTAAGATGGGGGTGTAGAGCTTAATCATAGCTTCTATTTACAATAAATATGACGTGAATATCGGCGCTGCGATGTGTGCTATTCTGATTCCACCCGATGTATAGACACAGGCTTGCCTTTGCAGTTTACTGAGTCCAACCTGCGTAGGTCACTATAGGCTTTATCTATCTTTCTTTTTCGTTTTTTATATGAGTATTTCAAAGTAAGTCTTTAATTTAATTAATTTACCCCTAGGAATTCTACTTCTTTTGAAAGTTGTATAGCTACGCCAAAAACATATATTCACATTGACGTGAATACATGCCAGTTATCATTTAAGTTTTTTATAATAGGATACAAATGTAAAGTAGGACTGTTTCCATGATGTATTAATAATTATTAAAATTAATAAATTCTAAAAGATTCACCTCCGCTATTTATATTGGAGCTGGTTTAAATTGTGTGATGGTTTCTCACGCCATAGAGGCTCAAAAATCCTTTCAGTCAGTCATTGGAATTGGCTTACAAGTTTTCTGAGCAAGTTACCTTTTCTGTTATACCCCCTTAGTAGAGCATTCAGCTATTGCCGCTACCAAACCCTTATTGATGAATTCTGGAAATAAGACATACAGCAATCTGATAGGTATTTTACCTGGTTCATGCATACGTATGGCTCTTGTATAAGTTTTTTTTTTTTTTAGTTCTTTATTCTCAAAAATCAATATACAACCTGATGTCAGATCTAGTTATTTCTTATAAAATCAACGACCCGAAACCGCCGAAGTGGATTCCCATAGATTTTATGCTCATCAGCAAAATATAGTCGGACGTAAGTATATCCAGTAGATGGAACCTCAGCATTGTTTTCCCAATCCTCTTAAAAGATACCCCTTAAATTTTGCCAATTATAGAGGTAAAAGTATGCTCAAAATCGTATACGAGATTCTAGTGAGGGGAGTAATCAGTGTCGTTTATATCCAGGAATGTGTACATCATTACACCAGAATGTGAGAAAAAAAAATTATTTCAGACCGATACACACCCATTTTTTTATAGATTTAAAGACCACTTGTGACAACATTTAAAGAGATAGAAAACATTATACAAAGCTATGCCTGATTTCGGTAGATGCATTAACTTATGTTACGACACTGGAGTTTGTTTTCACATAAACTCGCCCAACATCAAAAAGCAGAAAAAATAATGTGCTTTTTCGACGCCACCACCAGTGAGTGAAAGCTACTAGGCTTTGGTCCATCCCGGACTGTCACACAAATAATTATTTTTTGAGAAAAGGAGATATTTATGGTAAATTATAAATAACCAAGCCCTTTTTATTACGATAAAGGTTGCTGAGATTGTAGAGAAGACCGACTAGATTCCAGAGTTGATGTCGCCATAAGCGTCAGGAATGGAGAGGAAGGAAGGCAAATAGAAAGATTGCTTATTGCATATTGATTTAAAGCATAGTCCAGATATAGCACAGCAATATAATTGGATTGAAAAAATATTGTAGAGAATAAGGAAAAGAGATACAAACATATTTTGGAAGTTTGGAGACTAAAGGCTTTGGTAATAAGGAAACGATGCATTATAAGTAGTATTTTATCTTGAGAATTTGAGAAATCAGGAGTCATGGGAATGTGATTTTCGTATTCCTCGATCTGCTCGAGTATCATTTCTATCCATTTAGATTTGTGACATGTTTTATTTTGTTTACCACATACATAGACATATATATATAATATATATATATATATTTTCAGCGTTCGTTTAATATTTCAATTAAAGCTGACTAAAATAAGTCTAAAAAGCTATGGCTATTTGGTGTATATATTAACTTAGATAGCAGTCAATTTATCTTTGAAATCATTATTTATTCGAATTTTATTTTATTTGACAGACGACAGTGAAAGACCTCGACTTAATTTAAAACCCCGAACTATACAAGCGCCCATAAACGCCTTAGCGGAAACAAAACAAGCGGCTCTTATATTTGGCAATGCCAAGCCACGTGAGGAGAAACTCAAAGAACTAGGCAAGGATGCTGTAGATCTAGACTATTCAAGCTC
This sequence comes from Volucella zonaria, assembly GCA_963966105.1. Classification (NCBI taxonomy): domain Eukaryota; kingdom Metazoa; phylum Arthropoda; class Insecta; order Diptera; family Syrphidae; genus Volucella; species Volucella zonaria. The sequence continues at coordinate 36,456,806 of OZ014532.1, read as the reverse complement.
TTAAAATAAAATAAAAAATATAAAAACAGCATAAAATATAAATTAATACAATTTACTAAAACAACAGAACAAGAGTTAAAATCATATAATAGCCCTTTGTTGGACAAGCACGTAAATTGTATGCAGAAGTGAAAAAAAGCGAATTAATTCACAAACGAAAAAGAAAAACAATATAAAAAGAGTAAATTAAATCTGTCTTTGAAAATCTAAGCGAAAGAGGAAAAAATAATAAGAAAACAAAGAAAGGATTTCATAGAAAGCAAAGCTAGTTTCTTTTTTAAATAAATAAAGAAAAATAACAAAAAAAAAATAAAATAAAATAAAGATATTTGTATTTTAAATTAAATATTAAGTGGATATTGAATACCAATTAAACAAAAGAAAAACAATTACTAATAATATATAAATAAATATATATATACATATATACATATATATATATTTATATATACATATATGCGTATATTACTTTGTAAAAAATAAATAAATCAACTTTTTAAAACATTAATTACATACACTTACACTTTGATATATTTATATGCAAATATATCTAGTAATAATATTTGTAAAGATAAAGAAACAATTTAATAAAACAAGTAAATAAATTAAAGTAATAATAATTAAAAAATAGTGATTTAAATTACGTAAGCTGACGATCTTATTAAGGACAAAAGTGAATATACTACAAAAAAAATATATACACACCTAGCATACGCAGAGATATACTTTTCTTTGTTTGTGCAACTTTACGTTTAATTTTTATTTTATTATTTTTTCGTCTTGTTCATTTTTTATAATTACATATATATATATATATACATTTTTTTTGTTGTTTAAAATTGAATACTGTTTAAACAATCTATATAATATTTAGTGAGAGAGATCTCTCGCCTTTTATTTATTAAAACGATTTGAATTTACTATCTGCGCCCGTATAATAATAAAAATAATAATAATAGTAGCATATAAATATACATAAAATTATCTTAAATCCTTTCCTATTCACTTTTAAATTTAATTTTGAAATAAAAGAAGAAAAAAAAAAACAAAACGAAAAAATTCTGTAAATGTATCAGGAGTTGTATTGTTTTATTACTGGTCTTAGCGTCTATTCAACAATATATTAATTTTTTTTTCTAATTTTACACTTGTAAATGATTGTTTTTCATAGAAAAATACCTATAAATAAAAAGTTAAAAAAAAATAAAAAAGCACATAAAATTAAAAGCGCGGTTATTTCATTTCTCTGATTTTTGTGTCGTAGGTTTTTTTTATTTAATTCTGGCTTGTGTTTTATATTCGATTAAAGATTTTTGTTTATAGTTTTTGTTGTGTAGGAAATTGTTGCGTTATGTTAGCTCTAGCTCGTTTGTTATATTATTTCAGTATATATCTACTCAATATTCTACTTATGTATGGGTTTTATGATATACGGTAGCAAGAAGCCACATTTATTCAGTTTCTTTTTGTTTCTTCATTTATTTTATATGATTAGATAAAATAATTTAAGGGTTTTACGCTTAATTTTATTACAAAAATCGACAACATACAACAGAACAAGAGAAAACCAGAGTTTTATTGTCGAATGTTTTTTTTTTTTTTGTTTTGATGCAGACAGCAACACAACATTATAATTTGGCTACCAAAAATAATAAATGCGCAAAACTCTTAATTGTATGAGTAATTTGACCACAAAAAACTTTTATTTTTCTATTTCACGAGGAAGAAAAAAATAAATGAATATGTACATATTTGATTACTTAAATTATATTAATAAATGAACGCAAAATGTCGACCTTCTTTAATAAATGAATAATAGTCGTTAGAAAAAAAATACCCAGCCCAAAATTTTAAGTTTTTTTTTCTTTTTTTAAAATTTATTTATTTATTTAACAAATCATGCCATTAAATTTCAAAAATATAAAATATGTACAGTTTAAAGTTAACCTAACGTAATATACAAATTTTACAAATCTATACAACTTAACTAAAAATGTGGAAAATTCAGTTTGATATCGTCGATAATTATTTTTTTGTACCTTTTGAAGTTGTATTCATTTTTTATACTGGGTGGAAGAGAGTTATACAATTGGCAACCTTTATATATAATACTATTTCGAGTGATATTTTCCAAATATGCAAGCAATATAAAACCTTTTTCGCTTGAATTATACGGTCGCGAATCTATTACATATCGTAGGTACTTCTTTAAATAGTTTGGCAATAAATCACATTTTATTTTAAAAATTAACTTCAGAACATTAAAAGTTATTGTTTTTTATTACATTTAACCATCTTCGAACATTTAACATTGATCTGATTGATGTGTATCGATTACATTTTAAAACGTTGTAGTTTCGTAACCATAGAATCGCTACATAGATGAAGAGCAGTGTTCGAAGTGTGGTTTGATCATTTCATTATATAAACGTTAACTTCCCATCAATTATTACTCCTAGATACTTTATTTGCTCAACGTGTTCTCACTTAACTCATTTTCAATGATAATACTTATAATTACTCGATGTTTCAGCACCATACACTTAGATTTACTTATATTCGATTTGAGTTTATTTACTCTTAACCATATACTCAAATTATGTAGGTCCTCCTGTATTCTTTTAACACATTTATCAAGGTTTTGTCGTGATATAAATGGAAGAGCGTCATTAGCAAACAGGACTGTCTGTGCGAACCTGCATTAGATATTTATATTATTTATATACGAGTATATGTTGAAGAGCAGAGCTCCAAGAATGGCACACCCAGAGTTGTTGATATTCTATTAACTTTTTTTCGGTTAGTTAGTCGGTTGATCTATTTCGCGGAGAGGTAACTATCTCATATATCATCATTGCTGACATTTAATTTGACACTCTGCCCACTTTCAGTTTTACGGACCAATATTTTTATTTACACTTTCATCTGATCTAGATTTTTGTTGACAATTGGCATTACCAAATCGATTTCGGCCGGAATTGCTTTATTGACCGGCCTTTTTTTGCCTTTTCTGTATCAAATTACATTGCATGCAACATATGGCTGCGATATCTTATTGCAGTGGAATCATATCGTGTATCAATCATCGATACTGATAGGTAGGATTTATTGTACAATCTTTTATTTCCATTGAACGGTTAAAGTTAGAGATTTTCATTTTCGAGAGTGCAATTATCCTTTGAAAGAGGATTTCAACTCACGAACTACAACAACTACTATTGTATTACAGTTTTATTTCACCTAAGAAAATTCAAACTTCAAGCACCGCAACGATGTATTGATGAATTAGTTTATGAATTTTCCAATCCCGATTTACTTACTGAGTGGAGGACTGATTAAATTTTTTTTTGTAAAAACATCTTACGCTTTTGCGTGAATATCTGATAGTTTATATTTTTCTTAAATCAGCTCTCTTCAATAGCTAATCCTGTTTTCTTCAAAGTTAGAGAGCGAATGGTTATAAGAATACCCATTATTGGTCCTAAATATTTGGCGACAATTTTATCATAAAATTTTGAGCTTTGGCATTGCTCTGAATGCTATTGGTAAAACTGTGTCTTAAAAGTAAAAATTACGATTGAGGTGGGTGCAGTGTAGCAAACAAATTTATATTTCTAATTGCAATATTCACAAAATCCGTTCCTTATTTATATATGCAGAAGGTTTTCGAATCTTAAAAATATATAATTTGTCTTTAGTTAAACATTCTATTTAATAATTTCTTAAAATAAGTTCGACAGGCTGAATAAATGTGGCAATCATTTTAACCACACCCTACCTAAATAAAAAATAAAAAAAATATTAAGATTTTATTTAAAGTTGTATTATTGGCTGAACATTTCAATTACCATATAATTTATTTTTTATTGAACTAACGCTAAGGCTGACTCATTCAAGATACAAATTTTAACAAAACGTAAAATTATAAGAAAATAGATGAAATTTATTGAGCTTAAGAAATTTAAAAAAAATAAAATAAACTAATTTTTAAATAATTTTTTTACAGTTAAAAGTAAGTATATGAAACTTAAATTTTTTTTCAATTAAAAGTAAAATAAATGTAATTTTTACACCGTTTTAAAATACTCCAAAGTATGTCTATATTTGGTGCTACTAAATAAAATTATAAACGTAATTGTTTTATTTATACTAGCGGGATTGGTTTTCGTTGTCAATTGATACATATTTTCATTATTATAATTTACAATTTTATTCAACGACATGGAAAAAAAACTAACTGACAATTTTGTGTAGTAGTTTGGAATATAAAAAATACAACCAAGCAGCGTTAACTTCAAAATTAATAAAGTAGAAAGCATTAAAACCTCCTGAAAATTAAAATGAAGTGTATGTATTTACAATATTTATCAATACCTATACGAAGAGTATAAGAATATTTTACAGGAATACAAAATATAAAGACAAATTTTCTATGTAAAAATAAAATAAAACAATTAATAAATACAAATCAAATGTGACAAAAAACAAAATGAATTAAGTACACGTAAGTTAAAAAAAAAAATGATGAACTAATTCATTGACACACAAACCATTTTAGAATGCAAGCAAAATAACTAACATGATGTAATAAATTTAATAAAATAAATTAATAAATATTAATATTAAATTAAGACCTGTCGAGATATTCTTAGTCGGGGCTATCCGTATAAGAGATTTATAAAGATGTTAATCGAAAATGCATTCAACCGAGTATAGGTACATACCTATGTTGGGACTAAAAGTTGAAGTCATTAACAAGTGGAAGCATGCATCTTGATCGATGAAGGAGCTTCCTGGTCTAAAAATGCACTTACGTTGTCTCAGGGACATAGTACGGTAGATATGATCTTGAACACAATAAGTGATGGTCCTGGGTAACCATGTTAATCTATATCTATACTAATATAATAAACACAGAACGTTTGTTTATATAATTTACTGGTCAGATTTGGATCAAATGTTTTTAGACGCACTCCTTGTTGTTCGTCCCCATGAAACGAAATTATTTCAGACGAAACATCTGAACTCTAGTGTGCCATACTTTATCTGTCATGACTGGACAAATTATGTCAAAACATTTAATTTTGCGAACAAATATTTAGTTTTACTCGCCAATTCTGAAAAAATAGCCATATTCAAAACAGTTGGCCAGTATACTTCGCAGGTATCTTAAATTTTCTCTCACAAAAATTTAGATTTTTTAAAAAAAGGACCTTTACACAAATATGCGAACATGATTGCAGAAAGAGAAAAAAAAGACATGTGCAGACCCATACATTTCCAATCTCTTAATCTCTCTTCGTATGTGGCCGTTGGGGAACTGTTTTGAATAATACTATAATTATAAATGTTATTGCCAAGATAGTGTAAATAGAAGAGGTGGTGGCATTGCCATCTTAGTAAAAAACGGTATTGATCACTCTGAAGTGCCAACTTTATGTACAAATGAAATTGAAAACGTTGGAATCTAATGGGTGATTTGTTAAGTTATGTTTGCTGTGTTTTTTCTGACAAATAAAAATCAAACCCTTAAAAAATCACTTATTATATTACACTCAAAAGTAACATTAATTTAAAAAAATTGTCGGGTCTATTTTCCCGGTGGGTCATCTAATGTCAACAAAGCAGAGTGTTTGAGAAGCGAATTAAGAAGACTATTCAGCGGTGATCATTTTAATATTGGTGCGGTGGTGACCTCAACTACAAACATCGCAATTGGTGTTCTTTAAGAGCAAATTCTTGGGGAAATGTGCCTTACGACTTAACAATGAGGCACCACTTCACAATTATGTACCTTTATAGTCCTATCTACATATCAGCTTCTAGTAGGTTTTCCATGTCTACTTAAAATTTTTTTTTTTATCAAATATACCTGCTTTCCTTACTAACACCAGCATAAAAAAATGCTTTCAGTTCAATATATCATCTGTGATATATTGTATTATCTAGTCAAATGTTAAACAAAGTGCAAAGGGCGGATCAATAAGTCCGTGACTTTTTGAATTTCTGACCTCTTTACTGAAACAGCAACACTGCTCCTGTTAATAGGCATCTGTCAGTTGACTCCTGTCAAAATTTAAACTTGCTGCGTCAGTTAGTTTGTGTTTGACAGCTATTTTTATCAGACTACTCACTAATTTGAGGAGAAAATGGAAAAAAGTGAATTTCGTGTGCTTATTAAGCATTATTTCTTGCGAAAAAAAACCATTACCGAGACCAAGGCTAAGCTTGATAAATACTATGGGGACTCTGCACCATCGATTTCAATGGTAAAAAAGTGGTTTACTGAATTTCGTTGTGGCCGTACAAGCACTGAAGATGCCGAACGTCCTGGACGCCCAGTTGAGGTCTCTACACCCGAAACAATCGAAAAAATTCACGATATGGCTTGGTGGAAAAAGATTTAGGTTATGAGAACGCAAATTGGGTTATGTTTAGACATCATTTTTCTAACAATATTCGTGATTTTCTAAAAACTTGGAATGTGTAAATACTTAGCCACCAGATTGATTGTCTTGTTAAAAGTTTTCATAGCAAAGTAACTGAAAGCGCTCATGCTTCGGTCCCTCCAAAAACAATTCCCGAAAGATGAATTGTACTTCCCCGTCACATACTAAAATGAATCTAAATAAGAAACTACTATAGAAGGCATTTATAAAGGAATAGATTAGTAAATGATTTCAAAAATACACATGAATATTTCAAACCGTGTAATTAAAGAACAAATTTTAGAATACAGAAATTCTTCCTGGAACAATGAAGTCGCTTGCTCCCAATTCTAAGCCTTTTTGGAATATTGGCAAAATATTAAAACAGAAAAATAGTTACATTTCCAAGTCCAACGACAGTAAATATTAACAGAAATTTCTTACAAAACCATAATGTCTCGCATAATAATATCCTTTCTTCTTTACACACAGATGTTGACAATGAACTTTACGTTTTTAACAAATCAAATATTCAAGTCCTTCCACATGAATTCGTCATCTCAGACGATATTAAAATCATCAAATCATTAGATAATATTAAATTAACAATCGGGTCATCAAAAATCTTTCGAAGAAAAGCCCTTGTATTCCTTACGTTTATTATAAACGCTTGTCTGAAAGTTCAGTACTTTCCTATGAAATTGAAAAACGCCGAAGTTATTCCCATTCTAAAACGTGGTCAGAAACTTTCTTATCCAAACAGCTACAGGCCAATCAGCCTGCTTGAACGGATGCAGCAAAATTCTTCAAAAAGGTTATAAAAATAAGACTTGACGCATTTGTAGGGTCAAGGAATGATTCGCCAGAGATACAGTTTGGCTTCAGAAAATACCACAGGACGTCTCACCAAGTTTTAAGAAGTTCTAAGGAAGCAAGGCAGCAAATTGTTAAAAAAAAGACCGTAGGTTTAGTTTTGCTTGATATTGGAAAAGCATTTGATTGTATTTGGCACAATGGGCTTATTTACAAGTTTATCAAATTTCATTGTCCAAAATACTTGATTAAAATCGTTCAAAGTTTTTTGTGTAGTCACATATTTTTGTCTTGAAAGGAGCTTTCTGTTTTATAAAATAGCCAGATCCCAAGGTATCTGACTACATTTCGACAAGCAAGTGGCTGTCCATGTTGTCCGATGATAGAGAACTTTCGCTAATTCTTTCTGGTATCCCTAGAGGCCCCAGACAAAGGCGTCCTAAACAGAATGGTTTCCGATTTCTGGAAGTTGATTTTCAACTTTCAACTGAAAATCAACTTTCAACTGAAAATCAACTTCCAGTCATCGCAATATTGTTTAATTTTATCGAAGTCACGCTGCAAAAGTATGTTAATGACCTCAATCTTTGGACCTGATCTGATCGGCGAATTTACCGCACCCTGTTGCAGACCGTTTTTAATGTTAAATGATCCAGCAAAAGTCACATCGCCATTCTTCACGATGAACTGTCTACTGGAGAGCATATCAAAAAGAATATACAGAAGTGGTTTACTAATGCCCAACCTGTGCAGCTTGAAAAAGAGTCCTTCTAACCATACGGTATCGAAGGCCTTCTCCAAGTCAATCAGGCAGGCACCAGTGCACTGGTTCTTGCCTTTGTTCCAATTGGATATCAGAAACCAGTTTCGACACAGCATGAATGATATCATGCCCCGCCTTGAAACCGAATTGATTATCCGGAACTATATGTTTGTCCTCAACCCACTTAGTCAGGACTCTATTGATTACCTTCTCGAAAACCTTACTGATGTTTGGAAGAAGACTGATCGAGCGGAGATTCGCCGGATTGGAAGTATCTTTATCCCTTTTGGGAATGGGATGTACCACCGCAGTTTTCCAATGCGCTGGATAATGTGCATTATTCATTGCATTATTAAACAGGGTGGTATAAATGTCCACCGCTTCTAGTGGGAGATGTCGAAGCACGATGTTCGGTATTTCATCGGTTCCCACTGATTTCTTACTTCTAAGCGATTCGAAGATCGTTTGGAGCTCCTCCTTCGAAATGAAAGGGGGTAGTACCCTATCGTTGGCGATGACGTTATTTGACCTATTCTCGCCACTAAACTGGGTGAAGCCCGAGTTCTCGAATCGCCAATTCTCTATTTCATTTCGTAGGTAGAAATTGTGCACAAGGACTCGATTCTCCAGGTCGTGGTTTGGGCCAGCGGGAACCGATTCTTTCAGTGTGGCGAGGCCGTTGACGCGTCTTCTATATTTAGTTCGTTTAATAAATTATAGAAGGCACCAGCTTCCCGTCTTCTTAAAATGGAATCGCGAGCCCAAGTTGATCTTTTTTTCTTTTTTAACAATAAAATTATAATTGCAGCTGCTAAACGTTGACGTCTTCTCGCCATGATTTCACAATTTTAAGTAAATAACCAAATTTCTTGCTACATTAATGGCTTTTCTGTGTAAATACCTCTGCAATAAATTGCGACAATATGATGCGCGAGCTTCTTGCAAGATATTTATTGCAGAAGAAATTGCAAGAATTCATATGACATTTAGCCATAGATAAAAATTTACAAAATGGGCTTAACACAGCTTTTGAATATTACAAACTTTGGAAAATAAAAATAAACGCTGAAGAAGTCCAGCAATATTTTTCACGAGAAAAAGACTGAATTCATAGACAATAAAGTTTCATATGTAGATATCGCATGCAGAGTAAAAAAACATGTCACTTTTTCAGGCGAATGGGATTTACTACTATGTACGTCCCAGTTTGATCGAACTCGTTCGAATCGTGCATAAGACATGATGTTCTTTCAAATTTGGTTGGAACAACAAATTGCTTGTTGCTTTTGTTTATTTCTCTTTGTGTTTTCTTTTTCATTATTTCGGTTTTTGTTTTCATGTACCTACCTAGTGTGTTTGTTTTTGTATTTCAGATTCTGACTGTGATTCAATGGAAGGAATTTTTTGTTCAAGGTTATAGCTTTTTTTTTAAGAAGAGAGAGAGGATTTGCAGAAAAGTATATCTTGCAATAGCAACTTGGGATACTGCTTTTAAGTCTTGGGGTGTTGGTCTATAGTGAGGTCCCGGTGCCTCTCGCTCTTGGGGTGCTGGTTTATAGTGAGGTGCCCGTGCCTCTCACTCTGGCGGAGTTGGTTCAATTTGGTGATTGTTTTGCATTTATTTTCCTGATAAAATTTGAATTTTTTGATTTTTACTGGTATGTAATTCTTTTTTGGATTTCCCATGCACAATGTTTTCGCACGAGAATAAGAAGTGCAAAGTAAAGAATTTCTTTACGATGCTTAAAGCATTGGTTTTGCTCATCAAACCAGTTCGAGTCTCTAATGTTTGTTATTCTCAAGTATTCCAAGGCCATTTTCTCCCTTATATTTCTAATATGCGGACGACCTCTAAAAATTTATCATAGACTTTGAAATGGAGCTTACAAATATTAGAAAATTCTTCAGTAGGTACTAAGAGATTTCCAAAATCACTATTTTGGGATAAATTCCTAGCAAAAATGAAAAATTCTGACGGACATGTTATTTGTTCATTACTTTTTAAAAACACTTTCGAACAATTTGCACGCTTGTTTTTTTAAAAGCATTTTAAACGGCAGATATCCTGTAAAATAACGCATTGCAGTCGTTTCCAATGAAATTCCATTTGTAATTTTGATTTCATTTAGGTACAACTTTTTCGAACAAACTATATATTATCAAATACAGTTTCCTCGCGTGCTTCAGGTAATAAAAAAGTTCTTGATGTGTGCGGTTGAATACGGGAGGTATCTAAATTTAAAAATTCTACATCGTCATCAGCACAATTATTATGAGGAGAGAAGGCAATTAGATTTGAGGACAGAATTTTTAACATTAAAACATTAAATTCCTACACAGAGGGATTTTTGTTATTACCGCCTTTACTGCGAATAATAGAAAACAAATTTTCTTGATGAGCTCTCTTTGTTTCAACTTTCCCGAATGAATAATCGCTTATATCTTTAGTAAGTAATAAAACCCCGTTTCTTGTCTGTACGACTCCTTTCACACAAAAGTTCCTTGGAAGATTAGTAGACTCTTGCATTGATCTTAAGTAAGACAAGAATTGTTTAAGCTCATTATAAGCTGGATTTCCGACCTGAACCCCACGCTTTAAAATATTTTTATCGTAATGAGACCCACTAACCATACAGTCGAAATCATTATTCATTTTTAATGTAAACGCTTTTATTGCTAGAGCTTGATTTGAACTATTTTTTAGGCAATTAAGTTGATGAGCAGTACAAAGATGCTGGCGTTGTCCTACTAAAGGTTTCCGTTGCCAAGCGAAAACCCAGTTTTTCAAATGCATCATTTGAAAATAGAATTCTCAAGCAATTGCGTATTATACATATGGTATTTGTACAACGTATTTACATATTATAGAAACAATACTAAAAAAACAAAATAACATGTACGAGTATGTACACATTTGATTGGATTCAGCTGTTAATCTGAAAATTATTTAGAATTTTCCTTAGTAATTCAGAACACAACTAAGTACAGAGAGTGTTCAAAATATTAGGAACACTGCATTTTTTTTTACATATTTTTTGTTTATTGCTGTGGGTTTTGATTTTGGAGCATGAAATAAAAAATTCAACTTTATGATTTTAAAATTTATCATATTTATTTATTATTTATAGAGGCAACAATTTTTTTCTTTTGGTATTTTGTCACACCTCCCTTAACTTTTTTTAACACACGAATTCGTTCTGTCATTGGTTTCATATTTTTAACAATTACTTCCCTTAATTCTGAGCTATTTTGCCAGATATCGCGTATATTTGCAATTAACGTTTGTACAAACTGCTGCTCCTACAATTTTCATTGGGATTCATATCAGGCGAATTCCCAGGCCAAGAGAGTACTGCAATTTTTCTTTGTGGAAGAAATCTTTGATTTTTTTTGGCTGTGTGGCAAAGGGACACCATCTTGCATGAATGTGTTGTTTTTTTTTACGGTACAAAGATTTTAAAAATGGTGAGTATCGGTGAGTATCTTGTGATATTGATCTTGACGCAGAGTTCCCCCGACAAAGTAAAGCAGCCCTGATCCTTCTGCTGTAATACAGCCCCTGGACGTTTTACCCGGCTGACTACACACCCTTCATTGTACTTCTCTGAAGGTCGTCGGCGCACAAATTCAGTGGATTCTGTCATTATTTCTAATCGACACTCATCACTAAAGATTACCTTTAGAAAATTAAAAATAAATTAAATTTATTATCATAATTTTCACATTATACAAAAACATTAAAATATAAATTATTTTCCAATAATCTTCTGCCAATAGTCCTGTGGTTTGTTCAGCAACAGATGAGCCCAAATTTTTCTTTTTTTCTTCATGGGCACGTTTAAAAATGGCCTTTTTATGGGCCTAGGGCTTCTGATTCCATTTTCATACAATCGTCTGCGATACGTCATTGCTGAAATATTGATTCCATTTTAGGAAGTTACTGAGGGCCCGCAGAGTTGCTTTTCGATTTGCCAAGGTATTTGTAACTATTTTTCGATTCTCAGGCACTGTGGTTATACTTTTTCTGCCAGAGTCACTTCGATTATTCGATGTTGGCGATTGTCCACTTTCGAGTTTTTGGGCCATTTTGGACATAGTTTGACAGGATATACGTACTTTTCTTCCGATAAGAAAACGTTTTTAATTTTATCAAAGCTGTTATTCCAACTTTTTTGTGCTCAGAGACATCTGATTTCCATTGCACCCTTTCAAAAAAAAAAACTTAATTATTTTTTATTCCCACACCTTAACACTTAACTTTTACTTTGACTTACCGATTTTTTTTTTAAATAGTTGAAAATTAAGTGTAGAATTATGTTTCAAAAGCGTTTAAATACTTGTAAAGCTTATTTCACTAATTAGAAGTAGAAGACTCGCGAGATACCAAATCGATAAATGCGTCAATAAATGGAAATAAACGGATATTTATAGGGAAAAATTTGAGTAGCGAAAGATTTATTAAAAAAATATCATAAATTTGTCGTTTATAACATAACAAAACCAGGGTTGAAAAGAATTTTGGAAGATATTTATAGATTAAATGTTTTACCTTCAATTATATGCGCTTTTAATGAAATTTTTGCAGTGTTCCTAATATTTTAAACATCCTCTGTATACGTTATCGAGTATCACGCTCCTAAGAAATGTTCATATATTTGATATTACTATATAATCGGCCTTCGAATATCGTAACTTCGCATTCTCTCATAATTTGGGATATATGAAAGAGAATCACGGTTAATGCAGAAATATGAGTATTGTATTTTATACGTATTTTTCTAAGTTTTATACATTTTTACTTTCATTGTAAAATTAAAAATAAAATAAACGGTGTACAAAAAGATACGAGTGTGGTTGTCAGAATAATAATCTATTTTAAATTTGTCACTGTGTTACGGGAAATTTTTTTAAACACTATTAAAACCCTCACTTTGTATTATAATTTTAAGTTTACAGTCTATGTTTAAATTATTGAGTATATGAACAACCTGAGTACCTCGATCTCGCTGCTGTTGGTAGTCAATTGAATGTAACTGTTGCATCAACTATATTTTGCACAAGTAAAATGCAAATATGTTTTGAGACTTTTTAAAGTCTCCATTTAAAATACATGTGCTCCGCCGTTCGCAATATTTTGTGGTTGTTTATAACACGTACAATGTTCAATTAACAATTTAATTCTTCGATTTTTCTTCATGAATTAAAAAGTGATATTCAAATCAAAATGATATGAACCCTCTACTGCATAAATTAAATCCTGAGCAGAAAAAAAAATTAAATTCATTTAAAATGGTTTTGTTTAAGGATTCTTAGGATAAATTAATATTTTTTATTTGTTTAAAAAAATAAAAAATCAGTCCATATGGTATATAGCTTCATATGCGTTAATTGTTAAGAGAACAGGGTAATGTTTATGTTCTACATTTATCAAATCTCAAATCTCATTGCAGCTAATTTGCTGCAAGGCCGGTCACGTTTTTCCAATAGTGATTTGTTTGATTTGCGTATATTCTCCAAAAACGGGTAGTTTTGAACTCACATAATGGCAGGCGGAAGTCATTTTGACTTCGCATAAATCGATCATGTTAAATATTTTCTTTTAGCACATTTTTGACCGCAAAGAGACTCTGTCTAACCCGAGCGTGGAATCCAGCAAATCAACGACACTCATATATTTGTCACAAAGCTCAATATTTTATGTACTATTTTTCTTTTCGCTGTTTGGAGATGATTGACTTCTTTCCAAAAGCCGGTGATAGCATGTTTACGGGCTTGTTATCAAATCAGGATACTAGTCTCAATCTCACTCCATCTAGTGTGGTCACTTTTTCAACCTGACTCTGCCCAAAGATAGTTATTTATTTCTGTACAGGTTAAATTCCAATTTAGGACTGTGATACCAATTATCGGAAAAAAAATTGGTGGTTGACATGTTTAACTACTTCAGATGTAAGCCTCTTCACTAAGTTTTTACTGACTCCTAAATCAGGAGCATTTTCGGAAAAGGTGTTATGCCGTTCTCCACCAAAAATTTTGAAGTTGTCTTATTTTTTTAAAAAAATGGTCAAATTTTAAAAAGTTAGTCGCTCCTGTCTGTTCCAAATAGCTTAAAATCGGTGTTATCACTGAAGCATAAGAACCTTTTAATTGTTTCCCACCTGCTGTATGTCATCGTGTCAAAAATATTTTACTGGCCAACGGATTTGCTATAATAATGTCACGAAGATGGCAGTTGAACACAAAACATGTAAATCACCATGCAAATGAACTGGTGCCATTTCGGGAGCTTTTAAATTGATTGACGACAAATTGAATTAACTCCTCCGTAAAAATGGACAAAAAACAAACCCCTGTGTTTTCAACCCAATCACCGATTCTGGCAGTTCAGTAGCACGCATAAATTCAAAATTCTTTTCATCGTATGGGTCCAATTGTTTTTTCCTACAATACAAAATACATACCGTAGTTTGATTACATGCTCAGATGCGGTGTCAGTTTCGGGCACTGTAAGGCAGTCGCTGTTGTTTAGTGCGGGCTCAAATTCTACATCCGAGTTCTGTACTTCTTCACTTTTAGATGCATCTGAAGAATACAGTTGACATTTCAAATCAATCGTCAAATGTCATTCATTCGTAAAAGTGTGAATCATCCATCCCTGAAGAAAATTGAAATAAAACCCCTTGAATTATTATAAGATATATGAGAAAAAAATGTTACAAAACTCAATTCTTAACGCATACGAAGTCATATATGGCTCCGCAAAGCAAATTACTCGTAACGGTAAACCAATACTTTTTTTGCACTCAAAATTAATTTAAAATATTTCAGACAGTGCATTTTTTTCAATTTTTTTGGTAACTGTACTTTCCGAATACACATAATGAGTTTGGTTTCTAATTGTTAAAAAAAAAAACAGGAAAATTGCAATTATACAAATTTTATTGTATTATTTGAATTGATAAACCAATGCCTGCCATTTACTTTTTAAAGAATATTTCATGTAAATGTTGACCACGACTACGTTTCAAGTTGTCCATACAAAGAGTACAATTTTGAATCACTTTTTGGAGCATGTTGGCTGGTATCTTGCTAATAACACGTGCAATATTGTCTTAAAAGGCTGCAATTGACGCTGGTTTATTGGCATGGAAGAGTGATTTGGTCCCTATAAAATATAATCTAACAATTCACCGGTCCAAAATAAGAGATAAATTGCTCACCGAACTCATTTCTCAATTGGTCCTTTGATTCGCGTGGTATGTGGCATATAGCACCGTCTTGCTGGAACCATATACCGACCAGGTTCAGCTCGTGTATTTTGGCGAAAAAAAATTCGAAATCATTGAACGATAGCGTGCGCCATTGACGGTAACGGTTCTCAGGGTCACCTTTGAAAAAATACGGGCCAATGATTCCGCCTGATCATAAACCGCACCAAACAGCGCATTTTTTCGGGTGCATTGGCAACTATTGCACCTCTTGGTCTGAGGTTGCTCATCGGACCAAGTATAGCAGTTTTGCTTATTAACATATCCATTTAACCAGAAACGAGCTTCGTTGCTGAAGATAATTTTTCGATGAAAAAGCGGATCTTCTTAAAGTTTTTCTAAGGCCCGCTCACTGGAAATTCGATGCTGTGGCAAGTCGTTCGGCTTCAGTTCTTGCACGAATTGTATTTTGTAAGGTTTTAGACTAAGATCCTTGCGTAAAATCTTCCACGTAGTCGAGTAGTACAATCCCAATTGCTGCGAACGGACAACTCACGGTATTCATTCAGCAATATTTTCCCCTGTACACACTCTACGCATAGCGTGAAATTAGTGCGAAATTTGATCATTATGTCTCAGCAGGTCGATTATGACGACCGTAAAATGGTCGAAGTGCACGAAAAGCATTTTTCACAGAGAACGAATTCTGATAATAAAATTTAATAGTTTGTAAGCATTGTTCGCGTGTAAGTCCTTCCATGATGAAATTGCAATGCTAGCTAAGCATGCTTGACTTTGACACATGTCATGAATAACGCGTGAATTGTCAAAAGGAGAACACTGAAAAATCAAAGAGCAAAAAAAAAACACCCTTTACTAATTACTCGTAGCACTTAAAAAACTTATTTTTTACTTCCGTTCTCAATGCGCGAAATAAATCTTGGAAGCAGTTTAATTCACACAGTAACCAAATGAATGACAATTTCATCAGATTTTCTTTTACTATTTATATACCATATTTTTCTTTGATTTGGGCATTTCTCAGACTTTAAATACATGTAGGTATCATGTGCAAGTTTGCGAAAGAATATTTCTAAGAATTAGAGGTAAGTAAGATAATAGGTGGATGTGTAATATACCATAAGTGCATGGGAAATTAAATGAAAAGTATGCTGTATGTTGGTCGTTGATATTCGATGGGGCAGGTCAGCTACCTGTAACTCGCGCTCGTGATGGAATCACCTATGTAAATTAATAATTATTATTAGCTATAATTAAGAAGCAGAAGCAAAAAGTTCCCTTTTTTGTATGAAACTATACACATTAATGAAAAAAAATAATTTGGGGTCATTTCAACAAGGTTTTCTAGGAAAAATATGCATCATAAAATGCAAAGCCATACCATATTTAGCTTCGTAACACATTGGCTGAAAAGTCCGTGCCGTTTCTAAGAGAGGGCATCACTTGAATTAAATCCATACCATTTTCAGTTAGTACCAACTTTCAAAAGATACGTGTATAAATTTGACAGCTGTCTGACGATTAGTTCTCGAGATATAGCGTTGTGAGTGAAGCAACTTTTTTTATTGTGAAAAAAAATGGATTCAAAGCAATTTCGTGTGTTGATTTATCATAGCTTTTTGATGGGAAAAAAATGCAGCCGATGCAAAGAAATGGCTTGATAAATGTTACCCGGACTCTGCACCTTGCGAACGAACCATTCGCAAGTGGGTTGAAAAATTTACAAGCACCGAAGATGATGCACGCAGTGGACGTCCAAAAGAGGCTGTTTCAGATGAATACATAAAAAAAGTCCACAAAATGATTACGAATGACCGTAAAGTGAAGTTGATCGAGAAAGCTGAGGCTCTGAAGATTTCAAAAGAGCGTATTGGATATATCATACACGAATATTTGGACGTGCGAAAGCTGTGTTCAAAGTGGGTGCCGCGTTTGCTCACAGTCGACCAAAAACAACAACGTGTTGATGATTCAGAGGAGTGTTTAAAGCTGTTCAACCGCAATAAAGCCGAATTTTTGCATCGGTATGTGACAATGGATGAAACTTGGCCCCATCACTTCACACCAGAGTCAAGTCGGCAGTCAGCTGAGTGGCGAGCAGGCGACGAACTCAACAGTCGGCTGGCAAAGTTATGGCATCCGTATTTTGGGATGCACATGGAATAATTTTCATCGACTATCTCCAAAAGGGGCAGACTATCAACAGCGACTATTACATTGCGTTGTTGGAGCGTTTGAAGGATGAAATCGCAGAAAAACGGACGCATTTGAAGAAAAAGAAAGTGTTGTTTCATCAAACAATGCACCGTGTCACAAGTCGATGAAAACGATGGCAAAATTGAAAGAATTCGGCTACGAATTGCCTCCCCACCCACCGTATTCTCCAGATTTGACCCCCAGCGACTATTTCCTGTTCGCAGACCTCAAAAGAATGCTCGCCGGAAAGAGATTTAAGACCGAATCGCCGAAACAGGGGCCTATTTTGAGGCTAAACCGAAATCGTACTACAAAACTGATATCGAAAGATTGAAAAATCGTTTCAATCAGTGTATCGCCCTCGGAGGCAACTATATTGATAAATAAAGTTGAATTTTGCGAAAATTTTGTGTTTTACTATAAAACGGCGCGGACTTTTCAGCCAATGTGTTATGTGGTAGAGGGTTAATTATACCAGTATGATACCAAAACCTATACAACACATTTAATAATTTCCGTTTATTTGTCTGTTTGCCGGGGATAGTCTGGGCAGGGATTCAATCGATTTTAATAGGACTTCTATTGGAAGATGTACTACATTGTGTTTTTCCCGATACACATTTCATCGAGCCCATGATACCCTACCTCGACGGTTGTTGGAGTTTACATATCAAAGTTATACTGCATGCGGGTAAACTAATGCAGATGATTGAAACACTCGGTTGTAATAATCCTGCAGTATAAATGCCCATTGGCCTCAATAAAACTATAAGGCTATATTGGTAAATCGTAGGAAGAAATTTTGTTAGCACAAAAAGAAATCATTTCTAAGTCGATTAAATAAAGCAAAGTATTGTAGTTTATATTTCAATGATGAGAAGTTAACTTTTGCTTTAACATATGTACATATGAAGCTGGGGGAATGTAATATTGAAGTAAGTATAGTTAATCGTAGGTGTAAAGATTTTGAAATCGAATTCATAATGGTAGAAAAAACACTAAGTATGTTTATAAATTTTAGTGATTTGATCTTGGAAAACTGTGGGTAAGTCGTCTAGTACGTAGGCACTTTTGCAAATAAAGCATCTATTTAGAAAGTATTTGTTGAAGTAAATAAAACATACCACACTAAAACAACAATAACATTTTTAGTTGTAAAAGATTTTAGGCCAATATTACCAACTGTAACGAAAAGAAATGGGATAAAGTTAATTAGTGTCTGAAACTCTCAATCTCTTCGAGACAATTTAAAAGGCTAAATGAAGCTTTTTGTCTTAAATAAAAACATAAGATTAGTTGTTGAAAGCTCTAAATTGAGTGCAATGTTCCTCGATAATGTGTTGGTGTTAATAATAAAAAACGTCGTAAAATTTTCGACTGTTTCTTAAGTCAAATCAGACACTGATAATTTGGTACGTAGCATTTAAGTTCTGTCGTGAGAAATGATCAGGTATTTTTTTAAAATGGTTGTATATACATATTTTTAGAAAAAAAATCGAACAATCCAATATCCTACCATTCCCTGAACATGTAAAGCAATTAAACGGGTTAAGTAGTACATTGCATCTCGTGTTCCATTCATAAAATATAACAGAAGAAATGATTGGCGTTCTCATTATGTTGCTTCGTAATATTAATCCGCCTAAATTGTGTAACGTTATTGCATTCCGAGTGCATGCACGGTATGTTATTTATCTACTCATATACACCATATTTATCCAGAATTATCCATAAAATAAATGTTCAGTTGATGTTCATTCTAATGTACTACGTGCATTCAACTTACCTAACCTTTTACCTACATTTATATACTAGGTGGGGTGAAAAGTAACCTCCTTGGAAATGAATTTTTTTTTTAAATGTTTTTTTTTTATTCAATATGCTAGATGAAGTGAAAAGTGACCTCCTTGGGAATTAAAAAAAATTTTTTTTAAGTGTTTTTTTTTATATTGGGTCTACGAGTAAGTTTCCAGCGTTTGTCAGAGATGGCGACACCAGTGGATCCCGGGCAGAAATGTCAGACCCCATGTGTTTTATTTGTAGGTTTTGTATCTGTCAACAACTTTGCAGCGTTATATTTGAGCAGTTCTGTCGGTGTCGTACATTTTATCGAGCAAAATCATGGCAAGTTTCCAGCCAAATAAACGTCATTTGCGGGAAGCGCTGCTTTTATTCTTTAATATGAAGAAAAGTGTGGCTGTTTGCTTTCGGAAACTTATGGGGCGGAATGTATTGGTGAATCGACGTGCCGCGAGTGATTCAAACGGTTCAAAAGTGGTGATTTTGGAGTTGAAGACAAAGATCGCCCCGGAAAGCCGAAAACTTTTGAAGACGAGGAATTGGACGCTTTACTGGATGAGGATCCGTGTCAGATTCAAGAAGAACTTGCTGCGTCATTGGGCGTCACGCAACAAGCCGTTTCCCTGCGCCTAAAAGCACTGGGATTCATTCAAAAGGTTGGAAACTGGGTGCCGTACGAATTGAAGCCAAGAGACGTCGAACAGCGATTTTGCATGTCCGAAATATTGCTGGGGGAAAGTTGTAGGTTCCGATGGAAGATACTTTGAATAAAGCGTTGTAACTATGTTTTCATAATAACTCCTCAAATTTTGGAAAAAACCGCTGGAAACTTACTTGTAGACCCAATATTATTCAATATAGTCCTCTTTTAGTTTGATACACTTATCCCAGCGATTTTCCAACTCCTTGATCCCGTCCGAAAAGTAATTTTCCGGAAGGTCTGCAAAATACTCCTCCGTGGCGTCGATGATTTCCTCGCGTGAGTTGAATTTTTTATTGATGAGCCATCTTTTGAGGTTTGGGAAGAGATAATAGTCCGAGAGATCCAAATCTGGTTACCAATCGACGCCAAAAGTCCGCCCGATTCCGCATCAGCAAGTCCAAACACTCTTTCGAAGTGCTCTCGCGTTCGTGTTTTTGGTCAGGACTGAGCATTCGCGGCACCCAGCGGCAGGATAACTTTTTCATATGCAGAATATTGCCCAAAATATAGCGTGTGCGCTCAGTACTAGTCTTTGTGGTATCTGCTAGCTCGCGCACCTTCACTTTCCGGTCAGCCAACAGCATTTCATGTATTTTTTTGACATTGTCCTGTGTAATCGGAGGGCCTGCCGCTACGGACTTAATCGGTAGTGGAGTTGCGGCCACCACGAAACTCTTGAAACCAATATTTGACGGTGTAATCTGACGGAGCATTAGCTCCATAATATTTATCCAACTTTTCTTTTGTTTCCTTCGCCGTTTTGCCTCTCAAAAAATAATGTTTTATGAGAGAACGTTATGCATTTTTGTCCATCCTCAACATCATGCCAAACGTGTCAAGAACAAAAAGCTGTCAAAACAAAACTAAATACAGTATCGCACTGAAATTTGGCATGTCTGCCTAAATATGAACGGACTTCAAGGCACCATAACCTTTTTCGCAGTAGCAGCGCATTCTGGCGCTCAAGGAGGTTACTTTTCACCCCACCTAGTACATTTACATATGTACATAATAGCTTTTTTTCCTTAAGGGTTCGTAAAAATCTGCCATTAAAGTGTGAGATTTCTATTCACTAAAAACACCTTCCTTCAACATAAGTTTGTTTGTAACTGCGACGAGGCTAAAACATTTTGTGCAATTTATAATGATCAAAATAAGTTTGAAGGTGACCTTTTAATGAAAGTTACTGCTTGTTCCACTGTTAAAGTGCGGCTAATCTTAATTATATTTAGTTTAAAGGTTGGGTTCTCTTTTGAAAGCCCTCTCAAAATTTGTGGGACTGTGTTAAATATTGACTAAACGGGTAAATTTTAGTCAATATTTTCGACGTTCTTGATTCCATCCTCGATTTAAGGAAAAACGAGACTTCTATTTAAATAGCGGTTTCATGGATACCTTGTTGCATATTTTAGATCCTACTTTATTTTAGAATGTTTATATGTTACTTTTAAATTGGCTTTGCTTGTGCATGCTTACAATTGGAGCCCGGAAGTCGGAGCTGGTTTTATAACTTGCTTATAAACCATCTGTTTTTTATAGATTGACAGTGAGGAGGATTTTCAAGAAATCAATACTTTTTACTAAACAGTAGGACTTACTTACAAAGATAAAAGATAAGAACTTACACAACAAAGAACACAAGGACTACAAGTGCAGCCAATTTGGGGCAATCGTCGCGTAATGCCATAAGCTGTCCATGAACTATCATAGAAGGAAAACTTTCCAGATTTGGGCTGTTCCAAAAACCCCTTTCTATTGATCGCTCATACCGTGTGGCCCTGTCTAAGAATATGTGTGAATTGTCAACAATGTCGATTTCTTTCACATTTTAAATTGCTCTCATTCTAGCAAATTTTAGCAGTTTAAAGGCTTTGACAAGTTCAAGCATGTTTTAGCCACATTGCCTCTTTCTAAATTGAATATTTCTCTGAAAACATCAAAGGGAACATTACCATCTGGAGTTAGCATATCAGATTTGAGTAAAACGTTACGCATGGATTTTAATAAATGAAGAAAATCATAAAAACAAAATATTTTTTCATTATTGAAAATTGTAAAAGGCCTTTTTTCTGTAACACCTAATACTTTGGTAAGCTTTCCTGTTGTTAGGTCCTTGGTCGCAAGCTATTGCGCACACTTTCAGACCATGTTCTTGGCAAATTGTCAAATTATTTTCTAAAATAGACTTCAGGTTAACTCCTTTGACAGAGTTTTCTGAAAGAAAATAATTTAAAATACTTTTCCAACTATCAAAGAGGCCGTTTACCATGAAAACACAAAGTTCGTTGCCGTACAATGTTTTTCGATCCACTTCTTGATCTTCAAATCCATCAATTGCGAGTAAGTCATTTTCGATATTGTGCCTACGTGAGATTTGGGCGAATTCTAATTTCATCAAATATCAGTACCACATTCCGTTCCAGTTGGCTTAATGATGCAAACCTTGTTTTCAGAAAACAGTGGGCATTGTTTTGGAATGCAGGTTGTAAGCCTTTAACAGGAGCCTAACGATAAAATGTGGATACATGGGGATGTCTAAATACCATTCTATCTCGAAGAAATTTATAAGCGTTCTGAGATCTGTAAAAAATGTTTTGGGAAAGTTCTCTTTCGGCAACATTATATTTTGATTTTGACAAAAAAAATATTTTCCTTCGCTCTTAAAATTACATGCCATTATTCAAAATTTCAGTTTTTTCATTTGAAGGACAGGCAAAAATTGTCAGATCGGGAAAATTTTTTTTCGACTTTTTACAGATCAAACAAGAAACGCCAGACTTCCTTTTACGTGTATCACACATTGTTAAATATTTAAAAAGTATGCCGCTGAAAAAATTCGGTCAATCATAAACCACAAACAGCCAAATCCATAGATGGCAAACTTTCCAGATATTGGAAAATCAAAACCGGTTTTCTACTGATTGCCCCTACCGTGTGACCATGGCTGTGAATAGGTGTGAATTGTCATCAATTGCAATTTCCCTCTCATTTTATACAACCACGCTAATTTTAATCAAAAAAACGTCATCCACATTACACACACTCGAGCAAATCGCTCTCATTCTAGCAATTTTATTTGCACATTTCTCTTATTCTATCAAATTTAGAGAAAGTTATAGAGAATGTAAAAGTGTTGGAATTCAGTGCGTCTGTGGGAAAGTTAAGGGTTTGCAAAAGGATTAGTAGAGTATGCCATCTAGGTTAGTTCATCTATGTACCTGAGGGTGTATTTAACCTTCGTCGTTCACATCAAGCATGAAATAGAAAAAGTAAGCATCGCAATGTCTATGTTTACGGGGTGTGTTCAGAAAATAACGGAAATTTTTAAATTTCGCGGGTTTGGAGACTCCGATTGTCAAATTTTTTTTTTATTATGTTGGTATGTTTCATTAAGACTTATTTTCGAATCAACACATTTGTTTATGTAAAGCACTTGTTTCTTAAAGCTAAGACTAAGATTGCGTGTGGTTTAAAAGTAAAAAAATGGTTTTATAAACCATTAAATCGGGACTATAGCGTTCATATAAATAGGTTTACATAATTCTAAAGTATACACTTGCTCCCGGCATATTGCATCGACATTGCTTCACAGGGCGCTTAAAAAGTAAAAAAAAAGACTAATTCTTAAGTAAGTAGAATAAGTTATAGAAATACTTAATAATAGTAAAAACTCTTATATACCTACATGTCCCAAAAATTAACGTCAGGTCGACAACGGGTGATAGGTCAAGTAGTGTCGGTTATCACAAAATTATAAAAAAAAATCTAAGTCATGTACATTTAAAATTATTGGCATTCAACAAAAAAACTGAGAAATCTGACACCCTGTGACGATCTTTCTTTTCCTCGATTTTTTTTGCCACGTAACCCTGAATAACTCTTCTGTAAATTACGGTCCAAAATTGAAACACAACTACGAGTATATCGGTTTTAACTAAAATGTTGCTTTTTTGTTCATCCATGTATCTGAAAATCTTTAATCACCCAACTTGAACTGACTGTACGACAAAAAAATATACTGTGCCATTTTGGCAAGTAACTTTAAAAGATGGCGTATTTAGTCTAGATTCCAAAATGGTATGACACTTACCAGACTAACGCTCAATTAAGGACAACAAAAATATTTTGTTAAAGAAACCCGATTCATAGTTAATTCTTTTTAATAAGTTAAAATGAGTACCAAGTGTGAGCGAGACAGACAGTGACGCCGTGATTGAGACGGATAAACACGCCATTTCGACTAGTGTGAGTGAAACAGATAGAGATGCAACCCTTGCAGTGACGAATAGGCACATTGTGCAATACTGCAGTACGTTACGCTCCTTCGCTTACAGCGCATTTTCTGTATTTGTGTTGATTTCGTGCTTACAACTTTGGCTTTCTTTATTGGACTTCATTGTATTCCGACTATGATTTGTAATCTGACTGTTTCTGCTGAACCTGGTTTTCTTCTGGGCTATTATTGATCGTTGATCTCGTGATTGTGTAGTGTGAATGCCATCATGCCATCTCGAACACTGCTCATGATAATGGTTGCTTACCTGGTAATAGAGGCAATCACGGCTGCGCTGTCAACTCTTCAGGTAGACGGCTCACTTGGGAACTTGATCAGTCTTATGGTAAATAGCACGATAATCAACTCCAAACTGGGTGGGGCTTCTGCTAAAAGATGTATCAGCAGAGATTCGCCGCAAGGCGGTGTCCTTTTTCCCCTTCTCTGGAACTTAGTGGTATAAGTTTATAAAATATTTTTTTTCAATTCACTACACATATTGATTCGTTCCCACGAATCATCACATACCACAAGTACCACGAGCCCATCGCATTCGCGTAATGCATTTGACCAAAGGAATACAGTACAGACGATAGATTTCCATGCACCTGATCACCAAACACCGGATGAATGCGGGATTGCTACGTAAGTAGTTATTGTAGTACATATAATCTATTTAAGGTTGAACATTGTTAGAATTAAGTCAGTCTTATGTTTGAACTCAGTGAATAAAGTTCTTTTTAATTAATTTATACCTGGAAGCGGGTGGTAGCAGGGTGATTGCCTAAGCGACTGACGATGCTATAGCCGTCTCAGATAAGCATCTTAATACCATTAAAGAACTACTTCAGAGAAATCTTAACAGAAAAACCCGTTGGACAGATCGTTGTGGATTGGGAGTAAACTCCCATGAAACTGATCTTGTCCTCTTTTCCAGGAAATATAAAATTCCAATCATAGACAGCCTTAGACAATGCAGCCAACTGCAGTGAACTAAGCAGAGTCCAAAGAACAGCATGTCTATGCATAAGAGGAGCCCTACATTCCACTCCCTCCGCGGCATTGGATATTCTGTTTCACTTGACACCCCTCGAAATCTTCAGCAGGCAAGTAGCTACAGCGACTACACAGTGGACAAGTAATTTATTTGGCCACGCTAATATTTTTAACATATTAGGAATCTTCACAGAAAACATCGAACACCCGAACACCCGAACTTTGGTTTGACAAGGACTCTCATGAAAGCTTCACCTTAAGGTCATTCTGGGTGGAAGATGCTTTCATGGAGGACAAGTCAATCCACTTTTACACAGATGATAGCGGCGTTGCTGGCCGTGTTTTCTCCGATTAGTTAAATCTAAGCCTCTCCTTCCGTTTTGGAAACCACTGTAGCGTGTACCAGGCGGAAATATTGGTCATTAAAGAAGCTGGAATGCCGATCATCTCTTACGGAGATGGCAGAGCAGCTCAACTATCACCTTTGTTGGGTGCCGGGTCATAGAGACATTCCAGGGAATTGTAGGGCTGACGAACTCTCCAAAATTGGAACCACTCTACCTATTCTACTGAAAAAGGGTAGCATAGGACTACCAATCGCTACGTGCAAATAAGTATTAAAGCTGGATGCTAATAAAAGAACAGACCTTAGGTGGACTGTTGGACAAACATGTTTAGCGATCAAACAGAGCTGGCTAAAGCTGGATATGAATCGCTCAAATAGTTTGATCCTTCTGAATAGGAAACATCTCAGCGCCATCATAGGTGTCATTACTGGACACTGCGTTATAGACAAGCACGCCTTTATAAACGATTTCTTATGAAGCTGCATGGACGAGGAGGAAGAGGGGACAATCCTATACCTACTCTGTACATGTCCAACTCTCTCCCAAAGAAGAAAACTTCGCTTAGGAGCTTTCTTCAACAATGACTTAAGCGATCTAAAGAATATTGACGTTAACAGTCTCCGCGTACTGCATCATAAGCTCAAATTGGTTCCATGAGTAGGACGATCACAGATCCACGAGGCATTATTATAGGCCAATAGGGCTAAGTGGGTTGATATTTCCAACAGCCACTTTTATCTACATACCTACCTATCTACCAACTGAAAACGACACCAAACAGTAATATTTTGTGGATGCAGAACATGTGGCTTTGTAGCTGTCCAATAGCGCATATTTTGCTTGTTGCAACAGCGATTTGACCAGAAATGAGCTTCATGGCTGGAAGATGATTTGCGATGAAATTCCGAATAACCATTTCCTGAGACTAATGTGGTGGGCAGACTGCTGGTATTGATACCATGGTATAGTGAACACTATACAGACACCATTTCGTGGTACACGCTGATTTTCGCGTTAAGTAGTATACTTTTGCGTTTTTGTTGTTTCGCATTTGTATAAAATAGTTTTCTCCGAATCCATTGTATGAAACCAATGCTATACTTTTTCACTGTGATTACTTGTCAAAGAATCTACGAATAATCGCCAACAGAGAGAAAGTGGCGCTGCAATCTGCAAGAAGGTGGTTTACCACCCAAAAATTGCGAATCTCAATACCAGGTACATACGAGTATGTATCGTGGTATATTAGCTTTTAATGTGGTATTGTTGGTATAGAACATAATAGAACATGGTATCAATACTAGCAGTCTGTCTCCCACTTAATTCGAGAAAGTTCAACTGAACCATGACTAAATGGTAGACATTGACAAGTAAAATAGTAATGATAGTTCACAAAAAAACATGTGTGGCGTCTTCGATTGGTTTCTCCGCGGAGGTTAGGCGATTCGGATTCCAATGTAACAATAATGCTTCTTTTGACACAATACCACTTATTTTATTGTACATATTTAACATACATGTTAGTACACTTTGGCATAGAATTCGGAAGAGAAGCTTTGCTTCCGAAATGGAAACCAGAAGAAAAATTTTGATTCTGAGAAAGTGACAATACATACTCGTATAACAGTTCTGTTATTTTTACATTCCGAAATGCAAAAAGAAGGTTTCTGTCCGGCCATTTGAAAACGTCATAAGGGTGCGTTCACAAATAGATGGTACTTTAATTTTTTTGTGGGGGTGGATAACAGTTCTTCGCCATCAATGTCACTATCAGTAGAAGTGTCCGGGAGACATTGCAAGGGAGTAAAAGGCTCGAACCTTAAATTTCGGTTATCAGAACTCATTTTTCGAATTTTACTGTTGAAAGACAATTAAATACCTTCAACGGTAGAGAGAGATCGATTTCTTTTAGTAATTGTTATTTAGTACCGCGCAGAAAGAATGTCGAATCAGATCAGAGAGCCGATTAGTACTGACGGCTAAAGAGTATACCATATTTTACCGAAAATAACATTAATAATGTACTAAACTACGGTCACCAGACGACATTTTTTAAATTGTGCGTCGAAGATGGCTTCTCAACAACCTTACCCTACTATAAACTTTCTGGCTGTTACACCTGTAATCGAGTGACGGAAAAATCTCAACGAAGAAAACCATGGACTTTGATCTTGGTAGGTATACAACATCGAATGCTTTCATTTTAGAATGGTGCTCCATGTTGTCAAAAATTTTAATTCTTTTGCAGGCTTAAGAACAGTACAAGAGGTACTAGTGAAGGTCCTGTATTCTGTATAGTGCATGCACTCAGGTATTTATTTGCTATCAGGATAGCATTCTGGCGAATTATTGACGCTTTTTTCTTTTGAAAAATCATCGTGAAAGTACGGCTGAAGGCATACTGTAACACAGACGGCTAGAATTATTGTTATCAAATGACGTTAATTACGATATCAAATATTTTAAATGAAGCGTTAATAGAAATAAACAAAGAAATAAGTAAAGTCGCTTTTAGGAACATTTTTACAGGATCTAACAATATATAAAAGATGTTCTGTTGAATATTAAAAGTTATTTTTTTTAAACTTAAAATTTTGACTTTGTGATAATTTTTTCCCGAAAATCGTATTAACCCCCACGTTTTGCAACTTTGAAACGTGTACCTAGTATTTACAGACAAAAAGAAGGCAGTTCTTTTTATCTTAAGTCAGTTATCTTCAACTCAAAAATGGGGTATTCTTTTACAACAGCGGTATAAAATTAACTAGTTAACAGATGCTTTGAATTTTTTTGCCGTAAAATAAGTCTTCTATTGCAAAATGTAAATCATATAACATTGAAAAAAAAAGGTTCATCTTATGACCCCTAAAAGGAGAAAATTGGACCACCTCGGGTACGTAACGCCCATTTTAAAGGAATTTTATGGCGTTTTCGATTAATATTGATACCTCTCCCGAAGTTGAGCGATTTTGATTCTAATGGAACACTAAAACTTCCTTCTGACATGGTATTTGAAGTTTATACATATTTTTATGTGTTAGTACAAATCCAGGAGAGAAATGTTGATTCTGAAATGAAAGTAAAATTTTAATTCTGTTTCAATAGTTGTTACACCTTTCTTCTCGAAGAAACGCGAAACTATTCCCCACTAAAATGTGACTTTTTCTGCAGCCACAATTGAAACGCCTAACTAATCTGTACAAGTATGACGATATGTATGACCCTTTTATAAATGGTAATACAGTTTGACTAATTAAGTTCTGCAGAAAATCTGCATCACTGAACGCAACTTATGAAATTCTTTGTTAATATGACATATTTGAAAACACCCAGTATCGTCTAGACAAGAAAGTAAGCTGTTTGCTTATATTTTGCTCAAAATGGGGAATGGCCAATTACAACTATTAAAAAATGGAAATATTGATCTTATAAAAAATAATTGACAATGCGTACCCGGATATTAATAACATATCATCTAAGATCAATATAATCACCTACTAATGAGCTAGTGAATGTGAATAAATTGATTCCACCAAAGTTTTATGTGCCGACTGAAATGTAATGCTACTCAGTAGACAGGAGGCAGTACGTTACCAAATAGAATTTATTACAATAATTCCTTAGCTCCTCCCGGAACTCCAACGCACAAATTCATCTTAAAAGTAAGGGCTCCTAACTTATTTCTACTGATTACAAATAAAGGCTTTTCTATTATTTGATTGAATGTACAATACTGACAAGCTGTGGAGTTGAAGTGATTTCGAGAATTCTAATGATAACAACAAATATCCCGTTTCAATTTAAATGGCTCCAGTTTCATAAAAAATATGTTTCTCAATGACATTCGATAAGGTTGAGGGTCAAAAAGCAAACGCAGTTGGTTAGGACAGTTATACGAAGCTGTATTATGTGTAACATCGAAACATAATTTATTTGTTCTAGCACCCGGAGAAAAGACACTCAATGTGATACTCGTATGTACATATATGTATGTATAAAGAAATATTTTAAACAGACTATCACATTTGTCATACCCCACCGCTGGCCAGGAAATTATCGGCGAAATGGGAAAGGACGCATTCATTAGGCGAATTGCACATTCGAAGCTGCAGTCAGCAGTAAGGATGACCAGACTCAGTGCCGGGGAACAAGGTACTCCACGGGATAGACAAAGAATGCGCTGCTGAAGTTGCAATAAAATAGGGCATCTTCAAAGGCAGTGTAAATGCTTAAACACCAATTTCGCGAGGCAGAAGTTGGTAACAGGACTTGACGATCCCAGGACCATCATCCAAGTCTCGCTGGCAAAAAGATGCAATGAAAGCCTTCTAGTAGAAGTAGTCAGTGGAAAGGAAAATTGGATAGCAACGATAGACACCGGTGCCACTGCCTCAATCATCTGGAGGGGTCTGGTGGAGAAATCCTGGTTGCATAACACAAGCAATTACAGCTTGAGAACAGCTACGGGAGAAACAACTAAGGTACACGGTGAAGTCCGCATAAAAATCTACCTGGACGGAATAGCCTTCTCTCACGTTTTTCTGGTGGCTGACATATACGACGAGCGTATCATTGGCACAGATTTCATGAAAGAACATGGACTAGTAGTGGACTTTGGGGCGTAAACCCTGAAATACGGAAACATGGAGATATCAATGATTTACGGAAACGCCAACACTTCCATCTTAAAAGTCGTCATCTGTCAAAAACAGATACTAGAGCCTTCGTCGGAAGCAATTGTTTGGGCAAAAGTGGAAGGCGTTCCTGGTAGCCACTGACTCTATTTGATGGAGCCAGAAAATAGGAGAAATTTAATTGTGGGAAAGACTTTAGTGAAACCAAAGATCAACATGGTCCCAGTAAGGACTATAAATCCAAAGACAGATAGTGGGAAAATGTATACCTATATCGACAACAACGGAAACAAATCGTACAGCACCGGTTGCAACAGTTCAGATTTTTATATCAGACCAAAATTCTCAGCCTCTGTAATTTTGATCAAGAGAAGCGAATCCTGGCAGAAAAACTAATCGGTGAGTACGCTGATATAATTGCTACAAGACGGAGAATATGAATGTACGCAACTTGTTCAACACCATATTGACACCGGAGACGCTCGACCAATCCGTCAACCTGCAAGGCGTCTTCCATTGGCTAAACAAACAGAAATTGGCGAAATGGTGTCGAAGATGATAGTTGAGGGTCTGATTGAAGAGTTGTAGAGTCCGTGGGCTTCTCCAGTGGTCCTCGTGAAGAAAAAAGACAGCAGCACGACGTAACCAAAAAAGGACAGACACCCACTTCCGAGAATCGATCACACTTTGGATACACTTTCTGGAGTAAAATGGTTTTAAACTCTTGAACTAAAGAGCGGTTACTGGCAGGTAGAGATTAATCGTACGGATCGTGATAAAACCGGCTTTACTACAGTAAGCGGTCTCCGGCAGTTTACAATGATGTCGTTTGGGCTGTGCAACGCTCCGGCCACCTTCGAGCGACTAATGGACCGAACATTGCAAGTCCTCACGTGGAAAACCTGGACCTATCTCTTACCTATCGTCATAGGTAAGACGTTCGAGGAGCATCGAGAAAACCTAAAAGAAGTATTTGAGGGGCTGCGTACCGCTCATTTGATGAGATGAACCCAGAAAAGTGTGCCTTGTTCCTTCCGGAAGTAAAATACCTGGGTCGCATTTTATCAGTGGAAGGAGTAAGGACAGATCCTGACAAAATCGAAGCGATGAAAAGTTGGCCTGCCCTCACAGATAAACACGAACTGAGGAGCTTCTTGGAGCTTGCCACGTACTACAGGAGGTTCGTAAAGGATTTTGCTGGTATTGCGAATAGCCTGCACGAACTTACGGAAAAAGGCCGACAATTCAGGTGGTCTGGAGAGTGTGAAAAAGCATTCCAAGAACTTAAGCGGCGACTATGCAATGACCCAATCTTGGCTTAACCCCATACCCGGAAAAATGTTCATTGTGGACGCAGACGCTGGTAATCTAGGGGTCGGAGATGTGATCTCTTAAGTTCATGATGGTCAAGAGAAAGTGATTGCACATTAAGCAAGGTGCTCTCCAGACCTGAAAGGGACTACTGCGTAACTCGGCGCGAGCTTCTGGCTTTAATTATGGCTACGAAGCATTTCCGTAAGTACCTCTATGGACAAAAGCTCATTCTTCGGACAGACCACGCAGCTCTGAAATGGCTAATACAATTTCAGAACCCTGAAGGCCAAGTTGCGAGATGGATCGAACAGTTGCAGGGCTACGACTTTGAAGTGCAACACTGCAAGGGAACTCTCCACTGAAACGGTGATGCTCTCTCTCGTCGATTGTGCAGAGTTAAATGTTAACACTGGAACTCGCTTTGTGTGCAAGATGGTTTGCTGAAGAGAAAATGGGAAAGTGTAGATCAAATATAGTATCTCGTAAGCAGCTAATCGTGCCACAATCCAGAGTCAGCCAAGAGGGAATATCAGGAGGCCATATGGAAATAAGCAAAACGTTTGAAAAGGTAGGGGAACGTTTCTATTGGCTAAGCGTTAAACAGGATGTCGAGTATTGGTGCAGGTGTACAGCTACAAAATGGAAATTTGGATGGGATAGATTGTTCTCGAAATATGTCATTGGAGTGTAAATATCAACATCCCCAAGGTATGCAAGTTAGTTCATCAGTTGAATTTGAAGTGTGAATCAAGAGAGCGATTAAGTGGTTTAAGTAAAAGATAAAGAAAAGTAAATGTGGTTGAAATAACCGATTGGATTGTGAATTGTGATTGTAATTGGGTTGAATAAAGCGATTGCATTGAAAAGGAATAAGTTCTATCATTTGTAGCCACACAAACATATTACAATATTATATAAAATTTCAAAAATAGCTTAGTTTTAATATGTATGCATGTACATTGTACATATATCCGTATATGCAACAGCCTTGTTTGTTTGTTTTTTTTTTTCATTTACTTTACCATGGGATAAACGTAAATTAGCAGTGCTCCGAAAAAGGACAAATATATATGGTATATGTATGTAGTATCATTTACGCCTGATTACCCACTTGTTTTTCCACTTTAAGGTTTTTTTTTAAATTCGTTGTTCATTGATTGAATTTTCAAAGTTTCCTTCAACTAAGTTATACGCTTTTATTTTGTATTTTGCTTTTGCTCATATAAATTGAAACTCGAACTTTCTTGACATTACACAACAATTTTATTTATGTTCTGTTTCGAATTTTTTCCTTTATACATTACAAAATATATTTTAGTACAATTTATATATATATATATATTTATTTAAATTTTTACGTTTTTGGTTTGCATTAAAAAAAAAGTATTACGTAATGTGTTACTAAATTGTTTATATCGAGAATTTTTTTTTGTTGAAAAATATTACAAATAATAGAATATCTACCACAATACTATGTGAACGGAAAAGTTTACAAAAATATGTAACAAAATATAACGCATTACAAAGAAATAATGATTAAAATATATTTACTAAGAAAAATACAAATGTGCTCTATGTTTTGTAGTTGGCAGAAATTCTTACATACATATGTATAACTAAGTAAAAAGAGTTATTTTAGCAAATAAAGCGGGGAAAATAACGTTTTTTGTTTAAAATTGTATTTCTTTTGCTAAATTTTCACTACTAAAAATGTTTGAACCAAAGTGGTGGCACGATTTACATACATTGGTCGAAATATATTTATTTAATTCGTTTTCTTTTGTTCGCTCTAAATATTTAAATTGTATATATATTTTATTTTTTACTTTAAATAAATGCATTTCTTTAGATTGTATTATTAGCGACGAGTTACATTTATTTATAACACTTTTTGTTTTCTTGTTTGAACAAAGTAATACCTATATTTTTTTTATTTAAGTGAACTTTTGAAAAGTTAAAAGAGGAAAAAAGGATATACATTTATGAGTGTTTGTATTTTTGTTTCAAATAATTAAATAAATCTCACAAGAAAAACGTGATTTGTGCAAAACAATTGAATTGGAAATTACTTGACAGAGTGACATGATACATGAGTATTTACCAGTTTAAAAAAAAAAACTAAATAAAGTTTGATGAGAAAACAAAAACCTAAGTCAAATGCGGTTTTATGTCAATAAACTACTCGTATGTATGTCTTTGTTTTAAGGTAGGATATTAAATAAAAGTTTTTAACAAAGAAAAAAAATTGCAACTTTTAGTTTTATTTACGTGTGGTAAATATTCAACTTTTATATCACTCTGTGTTTGCTTCTATTATTATTTTGTTCTTTAAGGAAGAATCAATGGCGAAAAACATGGCTTAAAAGTATTAATTTTCCTTCTTTTGTTTTTTCGAATTTAATGTAAACTGATGATTTTGAATCTGTTATGCAAGTACGAGTATGTTACGTTTATTATTTGTATGTATATATATGTATATTTATTTTTTGCAAAAATATTGTTTTTGAAAGGATTGTTTTCAGCATTTGTTATTATATATATTTTTTTTGATTTTTAAGTTTTTTCTTTTATTTTCTATCTCCGTTCGTTTTTACATTTATCTACGCCTACTAAATATTCATCATCATTGAAATAGATGTTGATAGACCGGCGGCGCTATTATTTTCGGTAATATCCCGCAAGCTTCACGCTTTCGCTCCGGGAATTTTCGAGAGAACCTTCGATAGGTCGACACCGGTCAAAGCGTTGATGGTTGGTGGCAGTTGTCCAACTAAACGGGCAACATCATTAGTGATATTATCATTTCCTCCTATTAAAACGATCTCTTCGGTTTTGGCTAATGGGGCAGCTATTTCGGCAGCGATCTGTGAAATTAAATAAAATTAAGTAGTTAAAGAAAATACTATACATATCATAAAAAAATATAATCAAACAAGATCAGATTTTTATAAAGCTCATATGAACAAAAGCGATACCAAGATCGAATATGTTGCATATAGTACGAAATATACTCGTACCAACCAATAAGCATTTTCAACAAAGATTCTTTTATGAAAAAAAAAAATCCTTTTTTTAAAACAAGATTATCAATTAATAAGTTGAGAAAATCAGTTTAATAATGTTGAAATATACCACATGGGAACTCAGTACTCCGCGTGCTGTTGACAAAAACGCGCCGCATGGGCATAGTACCCCGGTGTTAAATCCCGAACCCTACAAATTAATTTGTATCGTTCCCTTGATAATAATAATAATAATAATAATAAATAATAATGTTGAAATAATCTACATATACGTTAATAAATGTACTTTTTTAAACATATATACATTTTTGCAATGCAGTTGTTGGAATGTAATGAACAATCCAATATAGTGGGGATTAATTCTTGTTTTATCAAGCGAAAAGTCATTCATTCTACGTGAAATAAATGTTAATTGGACTTGTGCAAATATAATTTACACGCGAATCCTTAAAACGTTATGGAGTTGTGGTATCAAACTATGGAGTTGAACCAGCCAAACTGATTTAACATCATCCACCGATTTCAGAACAAAGTTTTGTGAAGTCTCCTTACAATCTGGTTTATTCGAACGAAGATTATACTTACTCCTGCCATAAGTTCTGCTACACAATTTCCAGCACTTATCGTTCAAAACTTCTTCCAAGAATAGAACAGTTAACTTTTTTTCAGAACACATGCACTGATCAGTGTAGAATACTAGTCAGTTTGGTTTCAATTTTCAAACTATTAACATGGAGTGGGACGTTAACGAGAATCGAGTCGCGGTAATAGCGTTGCATAAGTGCGGAAAGAGTGCTGGCCAAATTTTCGAGTTGCTAAAACCACTCGGAATATCGAGAATATTCGTTTATCGGGCTATTGCTCGCTTCGGCTAATTGTCTGGAATAGAGGACAGGCTAAGAAGTGATCGCCTGCGCGTCGTCCGTTCGAATGCGGTAGTAAAGGCAGTGCGTGAACGAATTCGAAGAAATCACCTTAGGAAGCAGAAGATCATGTCCAAAGAATTGGAAAAGGAATCGTCGGTCCACGGGTCATCTTCTAACTCCTCAACTAAAACAAATTAGGCTGGAAAGATGCAAGCGACTTTTGAAGTGGCACGCGGACAATGGCCATGAAAACATTCTGTTTACGGTTGAGAAAATTTTTACCGTTTTACTTCATCTAAGGAAGAGGAAAAAGTTGTTCCAAGAGTTCAACGTGGACATCATCCCGCTTCTGTAATGGTTTGGTGGGCGTCTCTCACCATAGTGTCACATCCCTCCATTTCTGTGAAAAAGGCGTAAAAACTGGTGCAAAAGTTTACCAAGAAGATGTGCTAGAGGGTGTTGTGAAGGGTTTCACCAATACCCTTTTCGATGGATACAGATGGATCTTCCAACAGGACTCTGCTCCAGCGCACAAAGCCAAAACCACGCAGGAGTGGCTCAGAGTCAACATTCCTGGCTTTACAGCAGCAGAAGATTGGCCGTCGGGGAGTCCAGATCTGAATCCAGTGGATTATGGTTTGTGGTCAGAATTGAAGAACATGGCCTGCAAGACTCCCCACAGAAATTTGGAAGGCCTTGAAACAGCATTAACCAGAGTAGCGTCCACGATCTCCATGGAAAGCGTACGTGCCGCTATAGCCCAATGGCCACATCGTTTGGAAGCTTGTGTTAAAGCAAAAGGCAGTCATTCGAGTGAATCTAATTTTTTTCAATAATCAGTATTGTGTTCTAATAAATGAAACAATATTGAATACAATATGTTCACTGTTTTTTTTATAGCGTTTTACACTTATTTGTAACAGAACTTATGGCAGGACTAGGTATTATACTAAAGCAAATAATCTAATTAGGTAAAATCGCTGACGAATGTACAAGTATCTATGTATTTAATTATCTTTTAATTGAACATTGAACGCTTAATATACTCATTAAAATTCTACAATAAATCAGTTGCTCCCAGTTAATACAAACTTATTGCAATATACAATAGTATTTTATGTTTAAAACTTTTTTATTAATAAAAATATAAAAAAGCATTGTCATGAATGGAATACGATTTCGTTAAGCAACCGTTCCTTGCGCCATAAGATTTGGCAAAAATTGTATGCTCTTCTTAGCACATGAAATAATATTGTAGATACACTATATAGTTTGTCATATAGCAATCTGCGGTCACTGCAAGATCTCCGAATGTTTGCCTGTTTTGTCACATTTAATGCTGACAAGTAGGCACATTTTTGGAATTTTCATGTTTTTAATTTTGATATCATCGACTTGTGAGACTAGTTCAATATCATGAAATAGGAGATATCAGAAGAAAAATATTAAAATACGTCTTGTACTCTTACTTTATGGTTGATAATAGGTAATACTATATGGAGATAATTTGGTTTTGGTAGAAAAAGAAACTGTTTCCCAAATTGCACTTTTTTAATACATTCATGAATTCGTGTGTAGAATGTACATACAATATGAGCAAACGAACTGATTCAAATATTTGCGCATTTAGTTTCATGTTTAAATTATCTTACTCTAAAAACTTATTTTAAACGTCCATGCGATTTGTAATTTGTTGTACGTATCCTTGAAGTATTTTTATATAGGTCTTGCGAGCTATTCTGCGTTTCATCTACATTTTTTCTGATCTGCTTAGATCTCATTTATTAAGTTGGTTTTGCATTATTCCAGACAATATTCTTACAATACAATCCATAAAGGATATTTCTGTAATTTTGTACCTCATTCAGATCGTTTTTCTTGTGGATACGAAATACGAGTACAACTGTTTCAAAAAAGCTGTTATATGTATACTGTACCATTCTCTAACATATTGGAGTATCTCTTTGCTAGCAGCTTAAGCAAGTTGTCTGCCTGTGTCCAGGTCTAGGTCATGTTTCCGTTGTTCCGTGGGTGGCCGTGGCTCAAGTGGTAGTGTGTTGGCTTCCAAATCGGACGGTTCGAGGTTCAATACCAGCCGTGACCGAAAGACTTTTTCAGGCAACTAAAATCTTGTGAGATGAATGGTCGCCTAAATATAACATCAAGTCCAATTTACACTAGTAATTTAGTCTCCCCATTAAATGTTGGATGCCACCCATGGAGCGAAATAACCACTGAGCCCAAAAATCTTTCTCTCTCTCTCTATCCAATTTTCCGAAAAACTTAACACGTGCTCCGGCATTTTAAGAGTAGTAATACCCTCTTGAGTGTTAAGTTCTTTTAAAAAAAAAAAAAAAAAAAATTCTGCGTATTGAATGCGTGATGAAAGTAGCGAAGGATACAAAAGCTCCTAAAAATAGTTTTTAAAGTTGTTTGCTGATTCGCTTCTAAATTTCAATAACAAAATCTACGTTTGATCTCACATATTCTTTTACAATTTAGGTTAGCTAACTTATATTTTTCTGTTTTTCTCCATAAATGAAGTATTTTGGAGAATTTTTTTTTGGATTTAAGACATTTCCAGTCCAACCATTTTTGTTTAAATTTGAATATTGGCTGGTTGGTTGAATACTCTCTGATAGTTTGCATTCAGTGTATTTGTAGCTACGTTTCCATTTTCCTGTTCCAATATACGATTCAGTTTAATCTCCAAAATTATACTTTTTTATGTCTCTGCACTTCAATTTTGAAAATAAATGTTGAGCAGAATATTTATGCGCAAAAGAGAAACACGTCCTTACAGTTCGAAAGTTTATTCAAGAGTAAATAAAAAATACAAAGTAACTAATCCTGAGAGTATACGCCAAGAGAATGTAGTGTTCTGTGTGCTCTGTGATGGAAAAAATGAAACGAAATGACAAGGCTAGCATCTCTGTCTGTTTCACTCACACTAGTCGAAATGGCGTGTTTATCCGTCTCAATCATGGCGTCATTGTCTATCTCACTCACACTTGGTACTGGCGTTAGTTTAGCAAGTGCCATACTATTTTGGAATCCAGACTAAATATGCCATCTTTTAAAGTTAATTGCTAAAATGGCATAGTACATTTTTTTCTCAGTACAGTCAGTTCAAGTTGGGTGATTAATGATTTTCAGATACATGGATGGACAAAAAAGCAATATTTTAGTTCAAACCGATGGACCGTAATTAACAGAAGAGTTACTCAGGGTTACGTGGCAAAAAAAAATCGAAGAAAAGCAAAGATTTGCGGTCACAGTACTTGAAAGATCGTCACAGGATGTCAGATTTCTCGATTTTTTTTTTGAATGCCAATAATTTTAAATGCACATGACTTAGATTTTTTTTTTATAATTTTGTGATAACCGACATAACTGGACCTATAACCCGTTTCCGGCTTAACGTTGATTTTTGAGACACCCTGTATATATAGTTCAATAACGGTTTAACAATAAATACATACTTTGTTTTGTCATCGCCGTGTACTATGCCATTCAGTACAATAAATCCACAGTCGCTAAGCCTATTTATTAATGGCGTTTTTGATTGGTGGACAGAAGCCTTCGTTTTGCACTCCGGAATTACATACAACTGTTCCATTGACACTCTTCTCTCTTTTTCAGAAGTAAAAGTTTGCTTCTGGTTTTAATTTCAAAGTGAAAATTTCTGTTCTGAATTTTATGTCAGAATATACTAACACATATATCAGTTCGTATTTGAACTTGATCAAGTGCAGTTGTCATCTCGCAACGTTATTTTTTCTTTGCTAGTAAGCGCCCCAAACTTAACTTGTGATAGTCACTAACAACTAAATATACAATCAGTGAATCAAACGTGCCTTCCGATCTTCTTTTTCCGGGTAAGTGAACTAAACAAATTCTTCCTGTTTTTTCGGCACAAACATTAACACAGTTCAGTGGTATAAAGCAAACTAAGAATAACCCCCTATAGATCATAACCGGTTCAACCAACTCGAGTCTGAGTGTGTGTTAGGCCGGGGTAAAAAACAAAACAAACGGAAGTTCTACGACTTAGAGTACGCACCATTACCTTCAATCAATAATGATAACAACATCCCTTTCTTCGTCGTAATCTCTGATACTGAAAAAGTTGGAGACAGCTTGCGACCAATTTCCACATATAATCCCTTTCAGATCAACCGCGGCCTGGAATTCATCTCAAAAGATTTTCTGGATGTTAAAGCCATGAGATTAGGAGACCTACTGGTAAAAGTTACAAACCTGCAGACAGCCGAAAAATTCCTTAAAGCAAAATTCGTCGACCTAATTCCAGTCAAAATCAAAAGCCACGCAGATCTAAACACGGTTATGGGTAGAATATATTCTCGGTACATTGTCGATCTGTCAGAAGAAGAACTATTATCCGAACTCAAAAAATTCAAGGTGATCAGAGTGAAAAAAATAATGAAA
The DNA here is from genome assembly GCA_963966105.1 of Volucella zonaria. Lineage (NCBI taxonomy): Eukaryota > Metazoa > Arthropoda > Insecta > Diptera > Syrphidae > Volucella > Volucella zonaria. Next base: position 36,416,972 of record OZ014532.1, on the reverse strand, counting down.
AAGGACAAGAACGAGCTAGTAGCAACGGTGCTGCTATAATCACTTTTGATTTGACTCGATGACCAGATGAAATAAGAATTGGCTGGCTGAACTGTAAAGTCGAGGAGTTTATTCCAAACCCAATGCGTTGTGTTTCGTGCCAAAAGTTTGGGCGCACGAAAAACCACTGCAAAAATTCGGTGATTTGCCGAGAATGCTGCCTTCCACCTCCGCATCTTCTGCATTAATTGCAATGAAGAAAACCATGCGTCATACGACCCCGCTTGCCCTTCTCACTGTTCGTGAGGCCTGACAGATTTACAACGATAACCCCGCACTTCACCAACTTTCTGCTCCAATGCAACGAAATACCGGTAAACCAACAATGGCTGAAATCACAAAGAAACGCATACTCATGGAAACAAAAGCTGACAAAATTATTTCTCCAAAACCCGGTATTTCCAACAGCTCCTCAAACAATTCAACCTTAAATAAACCCACTCAAGACCAGCAAAAGTCTCTGCTAGCAATTCCAACTAAATCTACCATTGTCAAGTATCCCTTTCGAAAAAATAGCCCTGGAAAAAGCTCAGCACAAGTAATCAAAGACAACATCGAACGCATACAATCAACATCATCACACAAGATCTCATCTGCCAAGTTCAAGTTCAGTCGTTGTGGGGTTCACTTGTGTTCTTGAGCATTAATTTAAAATATATTTAAAAGTATATACATATACAATGTTGTGCAGCATTTGTAAGAAGAAGGTTGAAAGACCAGACCTTAAAGTGATGTGTGGGGATTGTGGTGTCTATTTCCACGGAAATTGTGTGAAAATCACCGCTATTGATATTGATTTTATAAAAAAAAGCAAATCTGTTTGGAGATGTCAAGCATGTTCGATTCATCGCAGAAGCTCCTTCTCAATACCGTCGAACAACGTAACACAACAAAACTGCCCGCCACCAACATCAGCACCATCGCCACGGTCATCGTCTCCCTCACCGCCCTTACCACTTCCATCGTCTGTTGCGACAGCAGAAAATACTTTGTGTTTAACATCATCCAATACAACATCGGATGTACTTTTGGTATCCACCAAACAACTCGAATGTACTCATATAACATTAGAGATGATTTATGCCAAAGTTGTTGCAATAGAAGAGAATCAAAAACAACAAATCTCTGCACTTCAAGCCAAAAATCTAGAATGCGAAAAAAGAATCAACTCGCTTGAAGCAAAGGTCAACAACCTGGAACAAGAACTACTTAGAAATTCTATAGAGATTTTCAACGTTCCTGCCATTCAAACAGACATGTCTCTAAATGATGTTGCACTTAAAGTGTTCCGTGAAGGTTTGAGCGTAAACTTAGATGAGAGAGATATAGATCAATGTTACTTGAAGAAAATTAAATTGTCCAAACCGACAACAAATGGCAATACGACCAACAAAAATATTCTTCAAGTAAGACTAGTGTCTCATCTATGTAAAGAAAAAATACTAAAAGCAAAGAAAGAAAAAAGAGAACAATTAACCACGAACCTACTTAATACCGAAGGAAGAAAAGAAAAGATGTACGTTAATGAGTGTTTAACTTATGAAACAAGGAAACTATTAAAAACTGCAAAAACAATGATGACAACGAAAGGGTACAGATATGTTTGGACGAGGAATGGGACTGTGTACATGCGGAAAGAAGAGGGTGCTAATTATGTAAGAATAAATTGTGTTGCTGATCTTCTTAGATTATGAATATTAGTAGTTCTATTCCACTCTCTCATTCAAATTTATGTACATTCCCAATTCACTCCATTAGTACTGTAGAATATTGTTTTTGTCTACATCAAAATATACGAAGCATGAGAAAAAATTTTTCGATTTTCTTAGCTCATCTTGAGTCAATGTCGAATTTGCCTGTTGTTGTTGTCTTGAGTGAAATTTGGATTTACGAAAATGAAGTAGATTCCTATAAAATAGAAGGTTACTCTTTATTCTCAAATTGTAATGAGTCTTATTCTGCTGGAGGTGTTGCCGTTTATGTGAGAAATGGATTAATGTGTGATTGTTCGTGCATTAATTTATCAAGTGCTGACGTATTAAAGTTATCGCTTACGTTTGAAGATACTGATTATACTTTCTTATGTATTTACCGATTACACGGTTTTGCTAAGAGCGCGTTTATTGATGATCTCAGCAAAATTCTCAGCTCAACTTCGTCTAAAAATTTAATTGTTTTAGGAGATATCAATATTGATATTCTTAATGAATCTAACGTTGATACGGAAAATTACTTGTTGACTATGGCTTCGAATGGTCTCAAGAGTTTGATAAATGAACCTACCCGCTTGACAGATTCTTCTAAGAGTTGCATTGATCACTTATTTCTTAGATCTCACAAAAATAATAAAAAACATTTTAGCGGCAAAGTATATGACTTGAAGCTGACAGATCATAATATGATAACATTAAATTATACTTCGTTTTGCAATAGTTCTGAAAATATTGAATCAGCTTCTGAAACAGTAAAATATTCTGTGGATTTCAATAAATTAAAAGAACTTTTAACTTTTGAATGTTGGGAATCAGTTTACTGTGAAGATAATCCTTCCATTGCTTTCGATTTATTTATTGAAACTATTCAAAAGCATATCAAATCGAGTACTTTCGTAAAAAATCGTGCAGATAAAAAGAAATATTTAAAACCTTGGATGACTAATAGTCTTCTTAATAAGATAAGGAAAAAGAGAAAATTACATTCAAAATGTAAAAAACATCAAAGTAACTCAAGACTTAAGAGACATTATGTAAATTTTTGTAAGTTTGTAAATAAAGAAATCGAGGACGCTCGCAACAAATTTTATGGTGATATGTTTACGAGAGCTAAAGGTAATGTACGCGCAGAGTGGAGAGCAGTAGATAACATTTTAGGAAAGGTTAAAAGCGGCATTAAGATTGATAGCATTGAAGTGGGGGGAATTATGGAGCCAGATCTTGGGAATATTACTAATATTTTTAACGAGTATTTCACTGAAGTTTCTGAGAAATTAAAACCAAGTTTCGATCCTTGTATATCCTGCAACTGTTCCTCTTCGTCAGATGTCTCTTTTATGGATGATGTTCAATGTAATAGTTTTGTTTATAATCCGATTACACCAGTTGAAGTTTATAAAACTGTCTTGTGCCTTAAAAATAAAACCTCTTGCACAAATGATGGTGTTTCAAGTAAGTTATTAAAAAATGTCGCCTGGTATGTCGTTGATGTTCTGTCCTTTTTATTTAACAAAAGTATTGAAATGGGTTGCTTTCCTGACCATCTTAAAAGTGCCGAAGTCATACCTCTTTTTAAAAAAGGAAATAGACATATTATTTCTAATTACAGACCAATATCACTTCTTTCAACATTTTCCAAAATTTTTGAAAAATTGATAAAAGTTCGAATTGTCTGTTTTTTGGACAAGTCTAACTACTTTAGTGAGAATCAGTTTGGTTTCAGACAAAGCTTGTCTACTGAGGACGCCATCTTAAGGGTTTGTAGTCAGTTACATGGAAGTTTAAATAATAGCAAATCAACAATTGGTCTTTTTATTGATATGACAAAAGCTTTCGATCTGGTGAACCACGATCTCTTGCTAAGCAAACTTTTCAATATTGGTTTTCGTGGAAATATGTCTAATTGGCTTAGTTCTTACCTAATAAAAAGAACACAAAAAGTTACTATAAATGGGGTCTCGAGTACATCCAAATTATTAAAGAACGGTGTTCCTCAGGGTTATGTACTTGGACCATTGTTTTTCTTAATTTATATTAATTCTATTTTCAAACTCAAGTTAAATGGCACTCCAACAGCTTTTGCGGACGACATAGTTTTTACATATGGATATGGAACCATTTTCGAAAGTATTGTGTCGATAAATGAAGATCTAGAAGCGTTACGGTTGTGGTTTACCTACCATAAATTAATTATAAGCGATAAAACAAAACTAATTTGTTTTAAGGTATCTGGTAACAGCTTATATGATTTTAATTTATGGTTCCATGCTCATGATTGTAGGCAGTTTTCCTTACCCATTCATCAATGTGGAAATAGTAATTTTTCTGCTGATTTACCCTGCACAGAAAACTGCTTCAAGATTGAATCAGTTCAATATTTTAAGTACTTAGGTGTAATAATTGATTTTAACTTAAACTGGAAGGACCATATTAAAATGCTTAAAACTTATATGCTGAAGGTCACACGTAAAATGTACCTACTAAAACCCTTTTGTTCTCAAAAAGTTTTGTTAATGATTTACTATGGTCTTGCACAATCAAAGTTGCAATACGGTATAACTAGTTGGGGGGGTTCGTATGCCAATACATTCAGTCCTCTACTTACCGCTCAAAAGCATTTATTAAGAATTATTTCAAATAAAAATCGATTAGCTAGTAGTTGGCCCTTATTCAAAATATTGCGGATTCTACCAATCAGACATTTATATGTATTTAAAGTTTTAAGAGAGTTCTTCAAGCAAAGCGGTAATATTCCAAGTAGAAATATACAAATGTACAATCTACGTGTAAACAATATGTTCATAGTAAATGTACCCTTTGCACATAGAACACATTTCTCGCATTTTTACACATATACGGCTCCATTTATATTTAATAGATTGCCTCTGTTTATAAGAGAAACTTTTCGATATCCAAATTTCACTAAAAATGTTAAAAACTGGCTATTCACCCTGAGCTATGAAAATATTGAATCATTTTTTTTAACATCTTCCTTTTCATCAGCAACACAATCATATTTACATCTTAAATCAATGTTAGTTTACTTATGAATTGTTATGTTTATATTTGCTTTTTAAATCTCTTTCATCTTCTTTTATTAAAATTTAGAAAATTGTAAATCAAAATGTTACTGATTATCACCCCACATTATATTCTAATTTGAAAACTAATTTTTGAAGTGTCATTCACCACTAACTTTTGTTTAAGAATGATCACTAATATTTATTCAACTTATTTGTTATTAGTTTTTAAGATTATGAAAAAATTAATTGAATAAATAAAATAAAATGAAATGAAAAAAAAAAAAAAAAAAAAAAAAAAATACTAACACTATGGATCTGGAGACTGAGAGCACGCTCTGTCTTTCTTCAGCCATACATGGAAATAAAGAACAATACTTCCCAACTACATAGAATAATTTCTACCCAATATGAATCACTCAAAAAACTAACCAATCCCAATTCAACACACTCAAAAGAAAACAATTAATTACAGTAGTGATAGTTTCATTGGAAATTGCTCTCTCAATCCCCCAGTGGAATATCCAAGGATATTCAAACAACAAACATGCTTTTGAACTTTTAATTTCTAAATATAATCCCGATATCAGCACTACAAGAAATACATACTCGTATTATCGCAAAAAAAAACTCTCAAATTATTTTAATATGAAAAACTACAAGCCATTTCATTTTAACAAACCCTATCAGTATTCAAAGGCAGGAATAGGAATTCTGGTAAGGGAAAATATACCAGCAACCTCACACGTTACATCCACGTCCAATCTGCTCCACCAAACAATAACTATCCAAACAAAAAAGCCATTATTTATAACAAACATTTACAGAGAACAGGACATACCAGTAAGCCTCGACATACTTTGTGGAATTCCGTCAGCTAACAACTACAATCATATCATCTTGGGAGACATAAATGCTAGAAACACTCTTTGGGGCTCCAGTGCAACAAACGCTCTAGGGAGCACTTTTGAAGAATTCGCAAATGATCGAAGCCTAGTAATCCTCAATGACGGTTCACCTACTATGTTCAAACTTTTACAGCCATTGATGTTACTCTTGCATCAGTGGATATTGCACCCATGCTGCAATGGGAGGTATTAGGTACAAGCAAAGATCACATGCCTATCATAATTCGAACACCAAGAACACCTTGTAAAAAAAAAATAAGTGCAAGGTTTAAGGAAGAGATAGCAAACTGGGATCTCTTTAAATTAACAGCGCGTAATCTACCATCTAAAACACCTGTGTCTTCTAATGTAAACCAAGCAGCTGCAAAAATTAAAAAAATAATTAAAGAATCTGCAGCAAGATCTATCCCGACAACAAAAATAAGAAATACGCATACGAAAAATCCTGTATGGTTTACAAAAGAAATTGCAACACTCTGTAAAGAAAAAAAACAAAGCTTGGGTGAAATTACGTAGGAATTCCATCATGGAAAACTGCATTGCGTACAGAAAATGATTTGCCAAATTTCGAAGAGAGTCAATTTTGGCAAAAGGGACATCGTGGGAGAACTTCGTTAATACACTGGACCCTTCCTTAGACCTCAGGACTCTTTGCAGCAGAATAAAATCACTTCGAGCTTCAAACTCACAAAAAGACTTTCCCTACATGCTATCGAACCAAACTCTTATTAATGACCCAGAAAAAATAGCCAACACCTTTGCCCAATTATGGAAAAACTATAGCTCCAACAGCACTTTCCCACACAACTTGATCAATTCCAAACAACTTTTTTCGATAAACGATCTACCATCTTTGGCGACGCAGGCAATATATCTTGCTGAGCAAATAACAACTACGGAACTAGAAATGACTATCTGCACCGCGAAAGGAACTTCTCCGGGAAGTGATAAGATAACATACAGTATGATAAAACACTGCGATGAAAATCTAAAAAAAAGAATCTGTACTTTATACTGGCAATATCCCACATGATTGGAAGAGAGCACTACTTAAGCCCATTCCAAAAAAAAGACGAATATCTCACTTGTTTGAAGAATATCGGCCTGTATCACTTCTCCCAGTTCTCTCCAAAATTTTTGAAAAAATTGCAAGACGAATTGGCTGGGAAATAGAAAGAAAGGTTACATCCAGCACAACACGCCTTTAGACAAAATAAGGGTGTCCAAAGTCTGTTACATCTATTAGAAGCAAAACTTTTTAAGAATCTTTCGTTGCGGAAACATAGCGTAGTTATGCCGCCATCAACCAATGCTTTCGCACAGCGACAGGTGCCCCTAAAACAACGCCAATAATAGCACTCCGGGTAGAAGGGTAGAAACTGGTTATTTTTCCTTTGAACACCTTGGAAAGAATAAGTAAAGCTCTGGAAAATCCATTACATCCACTCCACAAGGTAATTAGGGAATCACTTAGTATGGGAAAACCTCGTAAGGACATTATTTCCGCAATAAGGAACATGGTTTCTTTGTTGGAAACCCCCAAAATTTGTCTCCCAAATATGGAGAGTTACTCGGCAACATCTAGACCTCCACCTCCTTGGAAAAGAAATACGTTGCTAATAAATACCACCTTGGCGAACCATAAGACAAATGATACAACGAATGCATAGAGAGAATAAAACCAGATAGAAGATTTTATACTGATGGCTCATTCAGAAATTCCAGCTCGTCATACGCAGTTGTTGAACTTACATCCAACACAGAGACTAAAAAAATCCACCAAGGACTTTTGCCCGAATCTACCGGAAGCTATATATCGGAACTAACAGCTATCTAGAAGTGTCTGTCTCTCACCAAAGGTCTATCTGGGAAGAAAATAATATTCACAGACAATCTCAGTATTTTAAATGGTCTTAAAAGTGAATCAAACAAATGTCCATCCTTGGAAAAAATCAGTGCTATATTAAATTCCAGTAGAGACATCTTTTTGGCTTGGGTTCCTGACCATGTAGGTATAAGGGGCAATCAAGACGGTGACACTGCAGCTAAATAAATCTTTACTCTCCCACTTACAGTAGAAGCACCAAACTCTGCTTTAATTATCCGAAAACATTTTGTAGCACTAAGAGATAAAGAATTAGCAGTCTTATGGAAAGATAATCATACCTTTCTGCTTAAGTATTAGACACATCATTTATGCATTCCGTATAATTCAAACCTATCAAGAGAAAACTGTATAAAACTTCTCCGCATGTGAACTGTCAAAACTCTCTTCACAAGTAGGCATTACTACACAGCACAGGCCCCCGAAACATGCACTTTCTGTGGTTTAGAACTATCAGTCTGGCATATTTTAATTACCTGACCTATATCAAGGATAGTAAAAGATGACAGCGAGGCCCCAAGCAACGAACAACAACTGGCTGAGTTATTAAATCCAAACAGCCCTACGTCGATACATCATATCAAGCAAGCCACAACACTTCATCACAAATTTAATGATATTTAACAATTATTTCCTTTTTGTAAAATCAATAATTTCATAATTTCATAATTAACTTACCTACTCGTAATTCATTTATTGTTTCATCTTTTTCAACTTTTGTACTCTCTTTAAGTTAGTCAAAAGCGATTATTGTATATTTATATATATATACACCTAAAAAACGACTTCAAATGTCTCCCTGAAGTCTTATTGTGAAGTTGTTTTTATAAATTGATTTTTGTAAACTATTTAAATAAATGAATAAATAAATACTAACACATATAAATGTAAACTTCAAATAGAATTGCGTGCCAAACCAAAACAGTTTTTAGTGTTCTATTGGAATCTAAATTGTCCAACTTTCGGAGAGAAACCAATCGAAAACGCAACAAGTCTTTGCCTCTACGATTTACCATCTTATCTTTAGAAGAACTCGACTCATATAAAAGGTGTCCCAAAATTTACTCAAATTTTAAATTTTGCGCCATTTGTGTTGTAACTGCCCCTTCGGGTAGGAGGCTAGAATTTACCCGAGGTAGGCATGCCTGTCGTAAGAGGCGACTAAAGTCCAAATTTTTGAACTTTTTGAAAAAAAGTTAACCAAAATTGAAAATATGCAATGAACAAAACTAATAATATAACTACGCCAGGTGGTACGCCAGGTAAACTGGTAAATCCACCCTCTTCGAAGGCCGGTTAAATGGATACTGGGGAGAACCATTAATTGCTAAAAGATGACCCTTTCATAAAGAGTCGTAAATTGGTAAGAACACCACCATCCCAACCAACAAGAAAAAATTCGATGTTGGAAGCTTATTACAAAAAAGCCTGTGAAGAAAGAGACAATTTTCAGCAACTGAGTGAAAAACTGGCAAGCGAAATTGATAAATTAAAGCTCCAACTGCAGCTGCTTAAAAAATAAGTCAATTATAATAATAAAAATGAGCAGATACCTAAAACTGTAATGTACTCTACGGATGAAGAACTGAAAAGAGAGACAAAACCACCTTTTAGTAGTTTTTTTTTTTTTTTACTCAAGTGGGTATGAATACACTTATAATGTGTTAAGTTTTTTTTGGAAAATGGGATAGAGAGAGAAAGAAAGATATTTGGACCGAACCTTCCGATTTGGAAGCCAGTCCACTACCACTTGAGCCACGGCCACGGACAAAAAGGAACAAAAAAAAAAAATGAGCATGTGTCCGGAGCTTTCATCACCAAAAGTGACCCAAAAAAGCCCAGAAAAATGAAAGATAAAGAAACCAAACCACTCAAGCCAATGAAGCTTGTATTACGAAGTACGAAGGCTTATTGAATATTCTAGAGGAAAATAAAATAAAAGCTAATACAGCTCCTCTAAATAGTAATGATGTTAAAATTAATGTGGATAGCAAAGAATCCTACAGAAACTTGACAAAAATGCTAAACCAGGAAAAAGTTCAATGGTATTCGATTGCAAATAAACAAACAAGACCAATGAAGGTTGTTGCAAAGAAACTACACTACTCATGCAGACCTGTACGCATTGCAAATGAACTAAAGAAGAAAAACTTCAAAATACTTGAAGTTGTCAACATGCTTAAGTACAAGATTAAAGCACCGCTCCCAATGTTCATGCTTACTTTTGAGCAAGATGAAGACGTCAAGAAAATTTATGAAATTTGAGATATCCTAGGAATGAAAGTACAAATTCATCCTTTGCGGAAATCAAAGCTCGTTCCTCAATGTAAGAACTGTCAAAAGCATGGTCACACTCACAAATACTACAGCTTAAACCCGAAATGCGTTAAAGGTGCAAGAAACCCCATACAAAAGACTGCATAAGGGAAAAAAGTCCGTAAATGCGCCAATTGTAGCGAAAGACACCTAGCTAACTACAGAGGGTGTGTAGTAGCAAAAGAGCTACAGCACGTAAAAGACAACAAGCAAAAGAAAATGCAAAAAGCCTGTTCAAAAAGGCGCAACCAAAACCGGAGAAAAAAGAAACAAAAAAGACTTGAGAGCGAAATCTAAGACCCAAATGAATAAAAAATTGGATAGAGCTAAAGGAAATCTACCCTTAAGCAAAAATGAAAACTTAAGCCTCATAACCGGTTGAAAGAAAACATATGTAAATGTTGCTTCGAAAAACGTTGTAAAAACCAGTCGGAAACCCCAAGCCTCCCAGCAATGTTATGGAGGATATCATGCAAAGAATTCTTAACAGAATAGAAGATATGGAAAAGAATAATAAGAAAAACAAAACAGTAATAAAAGAACTGTACCTAAAAGAACATAATGGCTAAAAACATACAAATCTTATTATGGAATGCCAATGGCCTCGGCAATCGCAAAGACGAATTGCAACCGACTCTCGATATAAACAAAATTGATATACCATGTGTCTAGTCTCCGAGACACATTTTAAAATTGGAACAAAATACAAATTTCGTGGATACAAGACATACCATACCCCACATCCGCACAATACAGTAAGAGAGGGGCCGCAGCTATAATTAAGGAAGGAGTTAGCCACGATGAAGATGAAGAATACCAGTCGTGTGAAATAAAAGCCAGATCCGTAAACATAAAAACAAGCAGCGGCCAGATAACGGTAGCAGTGGCATATTGTTCTCCTAGCTACAGGCTGAAACAAAAGAATTTTGAAATCCTCTTCCCTAAATTCGGAAATAAATTCATAATAAGTGGAGATTTCAACGCTAAGAACAAATCTTGGGGATCAAGATTAACAAATACAAGAGGAAGAGAACTCCTTGAATGTTTTTAAAAAAAACTAATGTTAACTACCATTCAACGGGAAATCCTAGTTACTGGCCCACAGAGAGGAACAAAATCCCGGATGTTGTCGACTTCTTCTTATCTAAGAATATCTCCTCAAATACTACCCAAGCTAAGGAAGGGCCAGATCTTGACTCAGATCACTCATACCATATGTGCTGCTTACACTTGGTAATAATATTATAATGAAGGAAAACACAACCCACGTCTATTAAACAAACTAACTGACTGGATATATTTCAGATATTTAATAGATGAACGCATCGAACTATCCACAACAATTAATACAATAGAGCAATTAGAAAGTGAAGTACAATCGTTCACCCTAGCTATACCAAAGGCTGCAGGGGCTGCAACGCCTGAATTAAATAGCAAAGTAAAAAGAAACGTATATCCCAAAGAAGTTTGCGACATTATATCTGAAAAGAGACGAGCTCGCAAACGATGGCAACTGTTAAGAGCTCCATTTGATAAAGGTAGACTTAATAGACTTAAACAATAAGCTCAGAAAAAGGATAGCAGAATTTAAAAATGCATCAGTGGAAAGATACCTTACAAATCTGACAAACGATGCTAGTACAGAATACTCACTGTGAAAGGCTACAAAAGAAAATGAAAAGACCAACGGCATACTCGTACATTCCGCCAATGAAAAACAGCAGTGGTAACTGGACTAAAACAAACAAACAAAAGGCGGATCTATGGTATTTGCGGAACATCTTGAAAACGTTTATAAGCCATACGACGATAATGATAATTGCTAACAAACGATTCCAGCAGTAACCTCTAGGGAAATAGCCAAAGAAATAAAAGAAAAGATCAACCCAAAAAAAACCCGGGATTTGATCTAATAACGGGTGAAATTCTGAAAAAAAAACTGCCTAAAAAGGTATGAAAAAATAGCACAGATAACAAATGCAGCGTTCAGACTAAGGTACTCGTATGTTCCACGTATGTGGAAGGTCACGGAAGTTATTATTGTACCTAAGCCGGTCAAACTACCCAGTGAAGTAACGTCATATCGGCCGATATCATTGCTGCCAATCCTGTCTAATCTATTCGAAAAAATCCTACTAAAACGACTCCATCCGATTCTAGAAGAAAAGACCCTAATCCCAAGCCATCAGTTTGGATTCAGAAATAAATACTTAGCTATAGATCCGATCCACAGAATAACTGATGTAGTAGAAAAAGCTTTAGAAGAAAAACAAATATGCTCTACCATCTTCCTTGATAAAGTCTGGCACAAAGGATTAGTCCGTAAGCTACAAAAATATCTTCCAAAACAGTACTATGAAATACTAGTGCCGTATATAATGAAACGATTATTTAGAATTAAGCAAGAAGATGAGTACTCCGCATTGAAACACATCAAAGCTAGAGTACCGCAAGGTAGTGTGTTGGGACCCACACTGCTCCTTCTATACACGAATGCTCTACCACAAAATGACGAAACTACTGTTGCCATTTTTGCAGACGATACTACTGTACTTGCAGTAGGAAAAACCGTACAGGAAGTTACAGAGAAACTGCAAAGGACAGTAACTGATATATCTTAATTGTACCAAAAAATGGCAAATAAAATTAAATGAACTGAAGTCGGTTCATGTTAACTTTACAAATAAAAACGTAGAACACATACCTGTGTACATATGTAAATAATAAAGTAGTTCTGCATTCGAACTCAGCTACATACTTAGTCTCGATTTTGGACGCAAAGATGCGCTGGAAAACTCATGTCAAGAAAAAACGTGGTGAGCTAAATATACGATATAATAAAATGGATTGGCTCATAGGGAGGTATTCATGGCTCTCAATATAACATACAATAAACTGCTTCTCTACAAGCAAATGTTAAAACCAATTTGGACATATGGCCTGCAGTTATGGGGGTGCACAAGTAAGACAAATCTTCAAAGCATACAATGCTTTCAAAACAACGTATTACGCAATATTGTTAATACGCCGTAGTAAGTACATACGTAACGCTGATCTACATAGGGATCTAAAAACTGAAATGGTAGAGGACGAGGCTCGGAAGGTCGCAAGAAGACATGAAGTTAGGCTTCGCAACCATGCTAATTTAGAAGTAGTCCAACTACTTAATAATAACAATTTAGTTAGAAGATTACGTAGAGTAAAAAGAAAAGAAATTGTGACAACATAATCACACTAACAAAGTAATAATGAATTAAAAAACAAAAGGTAACAAACCAAAGTTAGTTCCTTAAAACAGTACATAAGTACATACTAGAACAAAATTGCTGATTAGTCTGACGACTAGATGCGATTGCTGGAAAGATGGTAGCATCATGCCTTCCCTGTGTATTTTTAGTGGGTGATTCAAGTCTCACACTATCGCAAAGCTCGCAAGCGATGTCTTTCAACGATTTTCACCTAGCTACACGCAAAAAAAAAAAAAAATTTGTGTTGTAAAGTGTTGCCAACTACAAAAAAAAATTGGGTGACAGCTGACAGTTCAGGGTTATTAAAAATGGAGCCTACACGAAAGAACAATGCGTTTTCAATGTGGAGCAATATTTTAAAAATAATAAATGCTTGACATCCACAGTTTGCAATTTTCGTACAAAATATGGTCGGAATAGTGATTTATGTAACTTTATCAACTGTGAAGAAATTAATTCAAAAATTCAGGCAGACTGGATCAGTTAGTGGTCGTAGACACTCTGGCCGTCCTTCAACATACAAAACATCGAAGCAGTTCTGAGAGGGTTGCTGATAGTCCATCAATTCGGTACCGTGGTTAGGAATTGGAGATTTCGAGAAGCTCTCTACAGCGTATTCTAACGAAAGATTTGTATCTTCATGCATACAAATTGCAATTGACTTAAGAACTGAAGCCTACTGATCACGAACAGCTAGAGAGTTCGTTGAATGGATTATGGAACAACAACAAGTCGACGTTGATTTTCCAAACAAATTATCTTCAGCGATGAGGCTCATTTTCAGCTTGATGGCTTTGTTAATCTTCAAAAAATCCACGAGTAAGTGTCGAGAAACACGAGCATCCACGAGTGATTGTCGAGAAACACAACGTAGCCCTACTTGGTATGGATTTTCAGCTAGAGGCATCATCGAATATGGACGACATGTGGTTTCAACAAGACGATGTCACATGTCATACAGCCCAAGAAATAGTTCAATTACTGCATGTTTCCTGGTCGCGTAAATTCCCGTTTTGCTGATCAGAGTTGGTCGCCCAGATCATGCGACGATCATAACGCCGTTGGACTTCTTTCTTTGAATTTGCTTGAAGTCTAATGTATATGCCAACAAGCCTACGACCACCCACGCCATTCAGTGCTGTATCAACGAAATTCAGACACATTAATGCAAAACTGTCATGGAAAATTTCGACAAAGGGGTGTGCCAGCAAAGCCATTGAGGCCAGTTACCTGATATGCTATTCTATACATAACGCCATATTGTATACTTTATGAAGCGATAAAAAAAAACTACAATTTTTAATTAAAAACCTTTGTTTTCTATGAAAGTTACTTCATGGGTGAATTTTGGGATACTCATTATATTTATGTTCTCCTCTGGAAAATTTGCGAGTACCTGCTGTAGTTCTCCTATTCTCACTTTCATATCTAAAATCAAAATACATCTTTCTGGTACACTTTCTACAAAAAGTGGCATCTAACATATATCTATAAAGGAACGATATTAAATTTTTCATTTTTCGTTGTGCCTTCTAATATAACATTTATGTTAATTTTCTGTAAATTAATTTTATATCTGTAAAGTCCACATCCTATTGCCCTTCCATATAAGGTATTTCTTGTTGCTGGTTTCCCCAGTTTAATCTGAACTTCGAAAAGTATTTTTCGTATCTCTCATAACGTTTGGCTTCGACGAGTGTGTTTCATATACGATAAATATGTCGAACGATGTAATGATTTCGATGCCAGAAAATAGTCATTGTGCAACCTGAACGAAGATGAAAATTTGGTTCATTTTATTTGAAAATGTCCAATACTATATGAACATCGAATCAAATATTTTCAAAAACACATACTTGAAGTAAATGAAGTTTTGCAGATATTAAATGGCAAATATAGACACTAATTAAATTTAATTAAAATTGTGAATTATTAAAATAAGAACTACTCTCACCAACAGACGACATAAATGTCAATAATGTCATCAAATCTAGAATAGTGTTTCCTAAATTCTTGTTCATATCTATGTATATCTCTATACTTATGTGAGCATTAGTAATTTTTAAAGGACAAAGGAAAAAAAAAGATTTTATTTACCTTTCTTTTCCCGAAATAAAAATTGAATTCTCTTGTACATGCTTATTTCTTTTTATTAACGTGAACTACTTCAAAAAAACGGTTAATATACTAACATGTGGTTTGATCACAACGAAACTCAATGGGGTCTAAAAGATTTCAAAATGACTTCAATAACTTCGGTGACTTCATAAAGGCTACTGAATTCACAAAAGATTGAATTCATTTGATTGCAATCTTTGACTTCACCAAAGCATTGTCTTCAAAATGAATGGTGATTTCATATTTAGAAGTCAAAACCTTTAAGTGAATACATGATTTTAAAAATTTCGAAACAAATTAAATGACTTAAATTCTTAAATGGTTGCATTCTTGTACAACTCTATAAATACATATATGTGTACTCGTATGTACATATATTTTTATTTTTAGCCAAGATTGCTGATTGAAATATCTTAAATAATGTTAGCTTATAACAAAAAGTTGGTTGGTTCAAACGATAAAACTTTCTTCGTTATAACTTGTAAACATTTTTATGTACATTTGTACCTCTTTTTTCTTCCTCCCTGATTTTGCTCTCCCCGCGCTGTGTGCAAAAATTTTAAGGGTACTAAGAACCCCTTGAGCGCGCGTTATATATATAAAAAAAATCTGTTTTAAACTGATAAACGATGGGCTGCATTTGATATGCAAGAGACACATCTAAAATTCAATTTCAACACGTGCTTGCAGTTTCATGTAAAATCTCCCCCAAGAAAAGAAACAGGTTGATATAAGGGGATCAAGCTATATTAGAAATTATTTCATTGCTTAAATTCTTGCAACGACACAAAAAGCTATAATTTGTAAAGATTTGTATAGATTTTAATATAAATACATAATCTGATTGACGCAGATACATCAAATACGTTTCAATTACCTTAGGCAGCGATTCAAGTACGATATTCATTATGGCAGCATCACCATATTGTTTATATACCGCAGCTTTCATTTTCATCCTTTCGGCATCGGCTTTACCGACCAGCTCAATTGCATGCGCTTCAGCCTGGCCGATTTTACGAATTTTCTCAGCTTCAGCACGAGCACCTTCAATAGTCTGCTCTCTAAAATAGTTTTATTTCCTTTTTATTTAACGATTTAAAACAATAATAGAAATTTAATTTACCGTTTACCCTGTGCAATAGTTTGCACACGATAACTTTCTGCCTCAGCTGGTAATCTAACCGTAGAAATCAACTCTCGTTCCTTACGCATTACTTCTTGAGATTCGATTTCGATTTGTTTTCTACGTTCAACAACTTCAATCTGAATTTCTTCATTACGAATTCTTTGTCGAATTTTTGCAGCTTGCAATTCATAGGCTAGTTGAGATTCGGCTTTCTGCAAAAATAAAGAAGAACAAAAAATAAAGTCTTGAAGAAATTGAAAAACTTCTCAGAGACTTACCGCTGTGTTAATTTCCTGATCGAAATTAGCCTTTTGCAACTTATACATTCTAGCATTATCTTCGATTTTCGTGTCGGTTGAGTATTTAACATCCATGGCACTCTTTTCGCATTCGGCTTCACGAATGCCAGCATCTCGATTTGCTTCTGCAACACCAGCGTCGGCATCTCTTTTAACACTAGCCGTTTGTGCTTTACCAAGTGAAGCCAAATACTGTACATCATCGTATACATCTTTAATGGTGAATGAAAGGATTTCAATACCCATGCGCCCAACATCAGGTGCGGCTACTTCTCTCACTAAGGCAGCGAATTGGTCGCGATCTTTGTACACTTCTTCGACTGTAAGAGTTCCTATAAAACAAAGTACAAACATCAGTACTGAAATGTACTTGTGTGTAGATGCCGTACTAAACAGGAGTTGCTTAACTTAACCATTACCTTGAAATCACCATGTAAGTTATTCCAACAATCAGTGAAACTTTAAACAATCCCATCCACACGATAGCCATATTTATACTAAATACCAAATAATCGACACTTTTGGAGTAAATGAAGAACTAAAATAATAATTTCATTTGGGAATCAATTACTAAAATCTGCGAACGGGATAATCAATCCTAATTCCAAAAAAATTTCGATATAAGGCCTGTTGGCCGCACCTTTTCCGCAGCAATTGCTAGAATCTGCTAACAATCAATTCGCAAAAAATAACCCATTCCCGTGTTCTACTCTGGCAAGGGTTTTCATTTCACATATGTATGCACATATATATATACATAAACCAGTCTGATAAGATAATTATCTTTAAATTTAAAAACATACAAAATACAGGCGTAATATGGCAGACGACGACGTTAATATGATGACGCAATTTACTGTGTTTGCTTGTTTAAATTAACAATGTTAAACGGAGTAACAAGTATTGATATCATTTTTCCCTTAAGTGAACACGAATTCCATGAATTCCGCATTTTATATGCGTTTATCTACTCACATACTATATGCAGTATTTTCGGCCGACGCTAAGTGAAAGATTATGAAAAGCTAGATAAATATTACGAGAAAACTAGATCCATCGATTCTTAGCATGGATAGTTCTAACAATATGAATATGTATATACAGAGTGTCCCGGATAATGTGTAGAAAACCTTAACGGGAGATTCCTTGACATACCATATTTTGAGAAAAAAATCGTATATGTTTGACGGGTCGTAATTCTATCCGAGATACAGAAGTTTTTAGCAAAGCCTGTTTCTTCAACTTTATACGTGTATGGTAACAAATGGAGTATCGTTGAACTCGTAATATTGAGTACTTTAATTGTTTCAAAGGAGATGTTTTCCGAAAATTAATGTGTCACAAGTTATTGGAGATTAAAGATAATTTTTTTTTTAACTTACAATCTTGATTTTTGCAACTAAACCGTAACGTAGTGCAGAGGTACACGAAGTACACTTAATTAAAGCGGTGACAGTTGAATCAATTTTTCAGTCAGATGAGGGACTGCCTTGTGTGGTTATACTTTACAACGTGAAGACAGCCCTCAAACCAGAAGCAGTTGAAAATGCTGGAGCCAGGGTCAGATGGATTTAGGAACAAGAGCTATAATTTGGAAACCAATGGGCAGGCGAATGGCTTTGTAAAGACCAAAATGAATGGCATTCATTTCTACGGCTTATATGCACGACCAAGTTGAAAGACAAATAAATGAGACTATGAGTATGACATATAATATGTAGACGATCCTCGTGGTGGAACACCGGTAGTCATAGGCCATTGCATACCCACCTTAGGAGACTCACAAATATCAGAGGACGTGTTCTACTAGAAACATAGAAACAATCACAGCTCTATATATAAGTAGGTATTGCACAGATTGCTCGGGCAATTACGTGTCGTAAGACAGAAACATGTAGGTCTATCATTAATATCCATGACCAGTGCTCCATAGAAATCGTCAGTAGCATTCCGCCCCTTCAAACTTTTAACCGTAACACCCGTCTCGCCATGAATGCTCATCAGTATATCCTCAAGCCCACTTTCGGACAACTCGCAATTAATATTACCATTGTAGGTAACTTCATTCTGCGCAACACAAAATGGCAAATTGGCGAGGAATACGCACACGGCGAACATCATGCAAAAATCTTCGAGATTAAGGAAAGAACAATTATTTAAATGAAATTTCGTCGCAGCAACGCATACGAACCATTATCACAGTGTGCAATACGAGTACATCAATGACCAGAAGGATAGGCAGTAGAAGAGGAATGTCTTGGTACTAGTGGACTGACGAAAAAAACAAGAATATCTAGATCTCATTAAACTAACAAAAAGAGGCGACGGAGGATATCAAGGCAAGATGTTTAGGCAAGATGTTTTAAGTCGAAATAAATCCATGGTACACGGAATACATGATATTAATGACAAAAGGCGGAATGCTGCTGACAATTTCGGTGGAACACTTCCTGTGGAAATAGCGATAGAACAAGGTGAGATATTGGTATAATGGGTTTTATCGCACGGATTGGATCCTATCTTGCAACTGCAAGGAGGTCTTAGGGACACCTGACCAGATGTGGGCATTGTACTCCAATTTTGGCCAGATCAGAGGGGGTGAAATATTTCTTACAGGAAACCTAGATATTCTGCAGCATTTTTGTTACATCGAATATGTGGTGATTCGAACGTATGGTAAGTTGTCATTGTCACACATACCGAGAGTGGAAAGTTTTTCGGTTTCGACGAGCCAAGTGCCATCCGTCAGTAATGGCTGTTAATATCGGAATTTAATGAGTTTAGTATAAGCTGCCGTCCTCGTTATGAAGCCGAAGAGCTGGGACATGAGTCCGGGAACGAATATGAAAAGCAGAGAGTACTGTCGTCAGCAAAGGAATACGAGGGTTGTCTGAAAAATGATACAAGACATTTTTTTTTCTCAAAATTTTTTTTTAGTTTTCTACATAGTCTCCTTGTAACTCTACACACTTCTCCCAGCGATGCTCCCTGTTCCTAACCCGTCCAAATAGTACTTGGCGTTTTTCTCTGCAAAATAATTGTCCACGAAGGTGATTGCCTCCTCATTTGACGAAAATCTCGGTCCTCCAAGCGCAGTTTTTAGATGAGAGAACAAAAAGAAGTCGCTTGGGGCTAGATCTTCTGAATAAGACGGATGTTCATGCAGTTCAAACCGTAATTCATGGATTTTCGCCAAGACGCGTTGTCTTGGTGAAACAGGATTTTCTTTTTCTGCAAATGTGGCGGTTTTTCCGCAGCCTTCAGTTTGGCAAGTAATGATGCGTAGTATGCTCCTGTAATGGTTTTTCCTTTTTGAAGATAATCGATTAAGAACTTTTCCTTTACTATCCAAAAAAACAGTCGCCATCACTTTCCCAGCCGAAAAAACCGTTTTTGCTTTTTATGGAGCCGGCTCGCCCTTTGCAGTCCACTGTTTTGACTGAATTTTTGTTTCGGGCGTATAATGGTGTATCCAAGTTTCATCTACAGTAATTAATCGGCGCTAAAACTCGGATTTATTGTGCCTAAACTGCGCCAACAGAGCGTTGGAAACGTTCATTCGAACACGTTTTTGGTCTAACGTAAGCAAACGCGGCACCCAACGCGCGGACAGCTTTCTCATGCCTAAATCTTGATTTAATATGTAACAAACACGTTCTTTGGACATTTTCATAACCTCTACTATCTCTCACACTTTAATTCGGCGGTCGTCTAACACCATTTCGTCAGTGGTTGCAGTTTTTGGACGTCCCGAACGTTCATCATCTCCCAAGGCCGTACGGCCACGATTAAATTCAGCTGCCCAAAATTTCACTGTGGTAAATGATGGTGCAGAGTCCCCATACACAGAGTCCAACTCATTTTTGATTTGTGTAGGCGTATTGCCTTTCAAGAACAAGAATTTAATAACAGCTCGATACTCAATTTTTTCCATTTTCACAAAAAACACTCACATCGACTCACTCAAACGACTGTCAACTAAAAACTGCTCGTCCAAAATGACTGAAACTTCGGTAAGTAACTGTCAAAAGATGCACAACTAGCATTCACTAGCTTTTATTTACAAGTGCCACTATCTTTACGTTGCGGTCGGAAACTTTTCAGACAACCCTCGTATATTGCATTAGAAATAGCAGAGAAGAGACCATTTATGAAAATTAAAAAGAGTGTCGGAGACGGAAAAGAGCCCTGGGGCACACCAACATTTATTTTGCGAATATTACACTTGAAACCATTAGAAATTATTAGAAATAATAAGTGCAACTATCTTGCTTTCGCTATATTGGTGAAACATGCTATCAAATCACCTACGAAAACCGTACTGCCAGCCGTAGTGCGCAGCAGCAGACTGACCTTGTCCAATGTCATTATAAATGAGCATTGGGATAGAGGACGAGGCAGAATTCCTAATATTTTTGACGAACGACTAAAAATTGTTACTGCCTTTCGGACATTATAGTATTCTTTATCTACGTTTTTAGTCGTAATGAAATTTCACGGATATTCGTTTTAACCTTTTTCGGCTTTCATCTGTACGTTCTGTCTTGTAGGACCGAAAAAACATTTCTCTAAGCCTCTTTACAGCTCGAGTCGTAACAAGCTTTTTCTGTTGGTTTGATACTCTTCATCCGATGAGGGATAAAGGACCTCATTCCAAGAAAATAGTGTCTGTGATCCTATCATCAGTGGAATCCACACGTCGTTATCGAGGAAACATAACGACCAAGTAAAATTCCTAAAGAAGGTAGTAAGTCTGGTCCAATTGGCTTTCTCGTATTGCCATACGGTTCTTCTAGGAATTTTTGCTCTAACTGTGTGGTTTTTATACGAAAAACTAGGTGATGTGATACATTCGTTCGACGAGCCTAGAGGAGATAGCACATCAAACTTGTACAATACTTATCACGGTTAGATATTGAAAACAAGTTTAGGGTGTTTGCGGTATAACTATCAACGTTTGGTATTATACAGACGTGGTCATATCCACAAAAGTGTTTATTTTTTAGTCCTCTTTTTGTCATGCCCACTATGCCAACAAAAAAAACACAAACATCGACCATGGTAAGCAAGGCTTACTTACTTAGGTGGCGCCGGTCTTCAGCTAACTGCCTCCAGTTCCACACTCCAAGTCGGTTGAGGTCCCTTTCTACTTGTGCATGGCACCTAAGTTGAGGTCTTCCTCTACTGCGTTGTCCCTCCGTCTTAGATTCGAGGACTGTGCGGGGCGGGGGATTAGTGTCCAATTCGCTCTACATGTCCTAGACGTTCAGGCGACTGATACGCAGTCTTGTGACTAGGTCGATGTCGCTGTACAGCTCCTATAATTCATGGTTGAATCTTCTCCTTCAAAGCCCGTCAACGCATATTTTTCGAAGGATTTTTTCCTCGAAACGACTGCGAATATCTTCATCCGCTTTCGATGGAGTCCATGCTTCAGCACCATAAAGAAGGAATGGGATGATGAAGGTCTTATATAGAGCCTCCTTAGTTTTTCGGGATAGGGGCTTCCTACTTAATTATCTTCTTAGCCCAAAGAAACAGCCATAAGAGTGATTCTTCGTTTTATTTCCACTGAGGTGTTGTTGGTGGAATTTAGAGCAGAACCAGACCTCTTACTACCTCGAAAGTATAGCTATTGACTGTGATGTTCTTTCCAATTCGTCGATGTTGTATGTCCCTTCTTGTTGACGGCATATACTTGATTTTGCTCTTATTTACCGCTATACGCATTTTGACAGCTTCCGTTTCAATACTAGCAAATGCACCGGTGACAGCCGGTATATGTCGATATCATCAGCGTACACCAGTAATTGTACAGATTTTCGAAAGATTGAGATTAAAGATCTCGATTATGTCGTTACTGACTTTCACGGAGCAGCGAGCGTTCTCCATGGTCATTCTACACAGACGGACGAGCTTTGCAGGAATGCCAAACTAGACATAGCTCTATATATGTTATGTAGATCGTTTCCATAAATGCTGTCGTACAAGTACACGGCATTAAAATCGATGAAGTGATGGTAAAAAGTGAGTGGTAAAGAATGTATGTATGCTAAGCAAGACTGCGAAGTGAAAATTGTTTTGGTCTTTTGCATACAGATTGTGGGAAACTGAAAATGAAAAAAGGGGATCACACAACTAAAAACATTAAAAGTTCTAATTGCCATATCTGCATCAAAAAGAGTTCAATAAATAGTCTCGTGGTCTGTCGACATCATAGGTTCAAGCGAACCACATCTTGATATTACAATTGCAATTTCATTTTACATTCACCGTCTTTAGATAGAGAGTTGTCTACAGTTCGTTAATTTGAAAATGAAAATATGCATAGCACTGCAATTAAAATTATCAGTAATGGCACTGGTATGGCGGTAACTGATGACTAGACATCGGGATACAAGAAAAGCGAATACGGAAGTCGACTTGATTTTTTGCTCTACAGCTGAGTAACAGCAAAGTTAAATCGATAATTTAGACTACAGTACCCGTGTATGTAAAAAATAATCGTGAATTCTTTTCTCGATTGGTTACATCTACATAAATGACTGGTTGACAGCGGAGGCTAAATACATTTCTAATGGGCAGAGTAGAAATCCAATTATCAATTTCTCTGGCTATGACATGGATCAATTATGATGAGGCGCGCTGCTGGTATCAAGATACAATTTATTAAGAACAATAACAATCTTAATCAGTTAGATTAAAAACAAAAATTGCCTGTGTCTTTTAATCAGAATTTATTGATATTTCTATTAGAAATGTTCGTAATAAAACACTTATTGGCTCGACTTTGAATAATTCTGAGAGAAAACTAATCAATGTTTGTTCTCATTTACAAAATTGTTTTTCACATTTACCTCAAGTAATAATATTATCAGAAATCTGTATTTTAAACTGAATTTTTATCATTTTTCTTTAGTATACCATAGTTACGGAAACAGAAATAATAAATGTGTTATCGCAATAAAAACAAAGTATCCATATAGTCCTGTGTATCTATGATATAAGTAGCCCGACAATAAAAAAAGATATGTGAATCAAAAATATGAACATACACATGGTACATATAATCTATATAAGGTTTGGGACAAGTGTATTAAGACTTCAATAATTGGACCTCTATAAAAGAGAGGCGAAAAAGTGATCCCAGCAACTACCCACATATTCATATATCTATGATTTCAGTTTTTTCATAATTTTTTTTAGGAAATCATTAGTTTTCGAATGGTTAAATACGAGTAGATTGCAAAATGTGAACTTCTCAAGGCGCTTTCATTCGGCTTTCGAAAAACTTCTACTGAAGATGCAACATTGTCATACCTGGAAAATATTTATAATTTCGTACATTAGATCTTTTATAATTCATAGACAATATGTATAGGTCCACAATTAAAGCACGTAACCTTGATTGTAGAATAAGTTGGAAACCGCATATTCAAATTGTAAAGAAATTTGTGAGCTTAGGTCTATTGCATGACCTTATCTCTAAATTTCAATTTATTAGGCCTTAGTCAATTACAGCTTAGAGAACGATATTCCTTGTTGGGGTAGCGCTATTATAAGCAATTTAAAGCCGCTCATAAGTTCGCAAAAGAAGGTTGTCAGATTTATTATCCTCGTGGCGCGCAGCGTATGCACTGCGCTCCTTGAACTCTATGTATAATACTTCCCAGAACAAGAACCGAACATGCCGCCAGCTCCCTGCATTGATATATAATAACATTAAATATATCCATTTTCTTCACTTCCTCACTCGGGACCTTTTGCCATGCACTTTTTTCGCGAATTCAGGTTTTGATTTTTTGTGCAGTTCAATCAGTATTACACATAATTTCACCATGAGTCATTTAAATAACTCTTGGCTAATTAGATAAGCAATTCTTACATAATAAATTTAAATTGATCGCAGCTGGAGTTAAATAATGTATTTTAAAAAACTAACTTTTAAAACATTTAGCTTACTATACTATATTTATAATATTGTATAATAGAGTAGAATTTAAAAAATAATCTAAATAAAAAAAAAAAAGAAAGGCGGATGAATTCTGATGCAAGTAACATAAGAACATACAAAACACAGAAAGCGTCCACTTAGACGAAACCGGACATTTCCTTTGCAATAATGTAGTGTCTAGAAAAGGGGGTTTTTCCTAATCCATGGAATTTACAGAATTTGGTACGCTACCAAAGCCAAACAAATCACATTGGGAACTGTTATCATCACCCAATATCGCCCAATATGACGGTTGAGTACAATAGGAAACATTGTTGAACGGATTATATATTATACAACATTATGGGAATATCTTTAACTTGACAAATTGGTTTTTCATCTAAAAACCTTTAGCCAGGTTAGTAGCTAGGTACTTCAATAACAGAAAGCTGAGGTATGAAACCAATGAAACAGTAAAATGCTACAAAATTTTTGCGGGGATCCACAAAGATCGGCACTCGGCTCCCTCTTATGAAATATAATGTGCGATGAAGTTCTTAGGCAAACGAAGTCTGTTTGCCTAAGAACTGCCTGTCTGTGGTAAAGAAATTTCACGACGTCGGGTCAGTCACGAATAAAGCAATTTATTAGTATCGGCTAGTCTAGAATTAGCTGACCACCGAACAGAGACTATCTTAATAACACAGATTAACAAAATTTTGTAACAAGACAGCTGCTTGCTAATTTTATCATGTACACATTTGTACCGTTATTTTAAACTCGTATTTATTTTCATTCGTTCGGGTCTTATTTTTTTACACTGTGGAAAATTTTTTACCCGGAAATATCTATATATTTTCTATGAGTAAATATATGCATCATAAATTAAACAGGTAATTAAGAAAATCCATCGAAATTTTCTAAATTATATTAATGAACTGTTAAACAATTTTATAAATATGTAGTTTTACCACTTGATTGATGTATTGTTCATCTTATTTAATTACGCTGACAGGTTATTTACTTACATTTGTGGGGAATTAACTGTTAAAAGTCAACGAATAAATTTCACACCGCTAGTGAAAAATTTTGGCTTTCATATGGGGCAACAGGACAAAGTGTGAGTTCCTTATATCTGCTCCATAACAGATGGTCATGTACTCATATGCTTTTCAGAATTTCCGTGATTTAGACGGAGCCCACAGGCCACTCATCGGATTGTTACTTTTGTGTAACTGATATAAAAAACATGCTATTAAATAAAGTTACTTATTTTCGTATATTACCTTCTGCAAGAAAACCTATTCTTCATAGCGAAACCTGTCTGTACCAGAACCACCCCAGAGTTCCGACGTAAGTATTGAATCCATCGAAGTAGAGAATATTGCAGTTGATATTGACTCTCAATTAACTACCTCATCAAATGAATAACATGCACAACTTCTAGAATCTCGATTGAAGGGTTGGAATTTGTTGCAACCAAAAACAAAAATATATTATTGTACTTTCGGCATCGCAAAAAAAAACCTAAAAAGTTTATTCTCTCAGGATAATGTTCTAGTATTTTGTAATGTTATTAATTCCGTAATGAACATATTGGGTCTTGCATACAATTCGGAAGACATATACGAGTACATAGATGGCTCATGCCGCCAACAGGAAATTTTTTTTATACATACTCGTACATTTATTTTGGAAAAGATTGAATATGATGAATATAAATGGAAAATTTATAGAGATTTAAATTCGTTGCTCTTCTCTTAAGCTTATAGCCTGTTTTGTTTTGTGAATAGAACAATAGTATCAAGAAAAAAAGGTCGGCCCTTATTCCCGGGCATGGAAATATTAAAAATACTTTTAGTATTTATGTAATTAAAAATGGATGGATTTTAATACAATATTTAAAAGCAAAAAATTGCCAAATCCGTGGCCCTCAGATCAAAGAGGGCATATTTGTAGATCCAAATATACCGGCGAACTATTACTGGACACTAAGCCGATAAATTACAATCGCACGTGGAGATCTCTCGTAAAGATATGTTGCTACTGCATACTTCAGTTTCTCCGATAGTGTCAGACATTGGTTGACCTAGATATGCTAAGAGGATTCAACTATTTAGAGAAGTCAGCTCAGTTCTCCGATACGCTGCATCGGATATGCACGTGAAATGAAAAGAAGGAAAGAAGAAGAAAGAGCAGCTTCTGTAGAAAACAGCACAGACAGATATTACAGACATATCACATACATGTTCACGATGAACGAGTATGAGTAAAAAATGAGTACATCGTTAGTAGACAGTCATCGCCATGACAAACAGGAGCACTTGACAAACAAGCCCTTGATTTCTAGCAAAAAATACTCCCCCCTCTGATCTAACGAACAACAGATTCACGGGGCTAAGACGTGTGTGATGAATCTATGTAGAGTAAAGTTTAATGAATATAAATCTCACAATGACACCTGCATTGTGAAAATGTCTCCTTCACGAATAAAAAAAAACAGCAAATACGGCTTTCAATTTTTAAATTAGAGTCAACTGGGAGTATAAAGTTGTAGTGAAAGTCTACACATACTGGTACTATTTATCAATTAAGAAGCTCTACATTGGGATTTTTTTTAGTACTATGGAAAAATCAATTTTGGATTGGATACAAATGTATCGTATTAAGCTATCCATTTCGCTTTTGGAATTTTATTTTTTGGCGTATACGAGTACGAGTATGTACGAGTATAAGTTTTTGGATGATATGTATATGTATGGGGGCTGTGGCCTTCATTTATTTAGCTTAATACAAGCTTAATCTAACTTAAGAACTAACAGAAAAACTTAAGAGCTAGGAATCAAGGGAATGATGGAGGAAATCTTATTTGAGACGAGGAGTGCTCAGGTTGAAATCAAAAACGGAGAGGTTTGAGTTGACCTTTCGGAGCATACGGGTGATTGGTTCTTTGGAACCATAAGAGGTGCGGTTAACCGGTAGATAGAAGAGACGAGAACAACGCAGATTACGTGGGTTGGTGTTGAAAGAAACAGGGTTGAAAAGGGATGCGCAGTCGATGGAACCTAAGAGCAGTCGATGAATGAAAAAAATGTCAGCAATATTCCTATGTTCTTCTAAAGAATTGATATTGAGCAGTTTGAGGAGGTCTGGGTAGGAATTTAAGTTTAAAGGGTTACTCCAGGGCAGACCACGGAGAGCACATCGGTGGAATCGATGTTGACTACCCTCGATTCGGGAAACATGAAGTCGGTGCGGTTATATACGGTTGGAAAATTCCTTGCACCGCCGTTTAATAAAGTCAAGTGAGAAGTTGGCTTTAAGGATCATCTTATCACAGTCGAATAATATGCTAAGGTCTTGAAAAGAAAGGTTTCCTCAAGCGATGTAAGAAATATTTTACCCCCTCTGATCTGGCCACAATATATAGTTGGAGTACAATGCCCACATCTAGTCAGGTGCTCCTAAACCATCTCTGCACCTGCTAGATAGTGTTCAAAACCGTGCGATAAAACTCATAGGTGATACCAATATCAGTCAATCAATTAACACCCTCGAATACCGACATAATGTCTCCTGTCTCACTTTGTTTTACCGCTATTTCCACCACCAGTTCTCCATTGAAATCGCCAGCAGCATTGCGCCCATTCAAACTTTCAATCGTAACACCCATCTCACTATGAATGCCCATCAGTATACCCTCAAGCCCATTTTCGGACGTACTCTAAAATATCGTGATTCTTTCCTAAGCCGTACAACTCGCTTATGGAATGCCCTGCCGATCTCTGTGTTTCCTGGTCGTTATAACTTACAGACGTTTAAAAACAATGTACATTGGTACCTGCCCTTTCTTCCTCCCTAAATTTCCTTCGCCCGTGCTGTGTACGAACATTTTAAGGGTACAAAAACCCCTTGAGCGCGCGCTGATTAGAAAAAAAATGCTAAGGTCTTGAAAGGACTGAAGCAAGGGAATTGGTTGACCATAGAGAAAAAAGATTAACATTTGGCTATATTATGTTCTAGGCAGTTTTTGAGACACCAGATTGGAAACCGATCAAGGTCTTCTTGAAAAAGGGCAGAGTCATGATGAGAAGAAACGGTTTTAAAAAATGTTGTTTCGTCAGCGTAAAGGGAGAGGGAGGAGTGTCTAATTATGCTCTCAAGATAGTTAATAGTAAGAATGAAGATAACAGGACTAAACTGGCTGTCAGGCCAGGAAAGGAACAGAAAGGGAGGGTCTAAACCGAACACTATAATAACGGTTTACCAGGTAAGAAGAAATCCATTTTAATAAAAGAGGCTTAATGCCGAGAGAAGACAATTTGAAGAGCATCAATTGATGAAATATCTTATCAAAAGCTTTAGTGAAATCAGTTGCGATAACATCGATTTCTTTGCCATTTTCTAAGGCTTCGAGGGCAAAAGACACGAATTCAACTATGTTTGTGGTAGTTGATCTGCCTTTTAGAAAAGCATGTTGTTGGGGCGAAATAAAAGGTTTCGATTTGAAGCTTAAGACTTAAGTTTGGGTATATGAGAGAGTGCTTATATCCCTTTTTGTGTATCGGGATTATAAAAGAGGTCTTCCACATCTGGGGAAATTCTCTCTGTGTAAGGAATAGACGAAATAGGTAGGACAGGGGTAGGGATAGGTTGGAAGAGCATTTTTTAAGAAAAACGGCAGAGAAACCTTCTGGGCCAGGTAACTGCAGGATCGAAATTTTGAGTGAGAAAGGCACCAACGGAGAAGTTTGGTAGGCCATTGAAGTATGGTATTGTAGGGATCTGGTACGAAGGAGTTGTTGGCAAATGATTGTTTGAAAAATGTAGCATGCTATGAGAATTGAAATTTATCGTGGGTTATTCGGCTACTTACTAAGATTGGCTTCGTAAATTGTTTATAACAGTTGAAAAGTTTTGATATTCTTATTTATCGTTCTACAATTGTTTCATTTGTTCTTAGCTAAACGAAGCTAATACACCAGATACTGTGATTTACTTTTGAATACGTCCTTATCGGAGGAAATATTATTCATCGGTGGAAAATTAGACAGATGGTTCGGGTTAACATATACGTATAGATACGAGGGCGGGTCAATAATTCTGTGCATTTTTGAATTTCTGACCTCATCAAATCTAGAATAGTGTTTCGTAAATTCTTGTTCATATATATGTATATCCCTATACTTATGTGAGCATTAGTAATTTTTAAAGAAAAACAAGATTTTATTTACCTCTCTTTTCCCGAAATAAAAATTGAATTCTCTTGTACATGCTTATTTCTTTTTATTAACTTGAACTACTTCAAAAAAACGGTTAATATACTAACATGTGGTTTGATCACAACGAAACTCAATGGGGTCTAAAAGATTTCAAAATGACTTCAATAACTTCGGTGACTTCAAAAAGGCTACTGAATTCACAAAAGATTGAATTCATTTGATTGCAATCTTTGACTTCACGAAAGCATTGCCTTCAAAATGAATGGTGATTTCATATTTAGAAGTCAAAACCTTTAAGTGAATACATGATTTTAAAAATTTCGAAACAAATTAAATGACTTAAATTCCTAAATGGTTGCATTCTTGTACAACTCTATAAATACATATATGTGTACTCGTATGTACATATATTTTTATTTTTAGCCAAGATTGCTGATTGAAATATCTTAAATAATGTTAGCTTATAACAAAAAGTTGGCTGGTTCAAACGATAAAACTTTCTTCGTTATAACTTGTAAACATTTTTATGTACATTTGTACCTCTTTTTTCTTCCTCCCTGATTTTGCTTTCCCCGCGCTGTGTGCAAACATTTTAAGGGTCCTAAGAACCCCTTGAGCGCGCGTTATATATATAAAAAAAAATCTGTTTTAAACTGATAAACGATGGTCTGCATTTGATATGCAAGAGACACATCTAAAATTCAATTTCAACACGTGCTTGCAGTTCCATTAAAACATCCCCCAAGAAAAGAAACAGGTTGATATAAGGGGATCAAGCTACGAGGGCGGGTCAATAAGTCCGTGAGTTTTTGAATTTCTGACCTCTTTACTGAAACAGCAACACTGCTCCTGTCAACAGGCATTTGTCAGTTGACTCCTGTCAAAATTTAAACTTGCTGCGTCAGTTAGTTTGTGTTTGACAGCTATTTTTATCAGACTACTCACTAATTTGAGGAGAAAATGCAAAAAGTGAATTTCGTGTGCTTATTAAGCATTATTTCTTGCGAAAAAAAACCATTACCGAGACCAAGGCTAAGCTTGATAAATACTATGGGGACTCTGCACCATCGATTTCAATGGTAAAAAAGTGGTTTACTGAATTTCGTTGTGGCCGTACAAGCACTGAAGATGCCGAACGTCCTGGACGCCCAGTTGAGGTCTCTACACCCGAAACAATCGAAAAAATTCACGATATGGTGTTGGCCGACCGAAGATTGAAAGTGCGAGAGATTGTGGAAGCCGTAGGGATCTCGCATGGCTCAGTGGTTTCAATTTTGAATGAACACTTGGGCATGAGAAAGCTTTCCGCAAGATGGGTGCTGCGTTTGCTCACAGTCGACCACAAACGCAATCGTGTAACAACTACACAGGAAGGTTTGGCGTTGTTTAATCGCAATAAGGAGGAGTTTTTGCGCCGTTTTGTAACCGTGGACGAAACATGGATCCATCACAACACACCAGAGAACAAACAACAGTCAAAACAGTGGGTTTCTAAGGGTGAATCGGCGCCAAAGAAGGCCAAGGTGGGTTTGTCAGCCAATAAAGTTATGACGACTGTTTTTTGGGATGCACGCGGGATAATCCACATTGACTACCTTCAAAAGGGAAGAACATTCAATGGGGAATATTATGCCAACTTATTGGACCGATTCAATGACGATTTGAAAAAAAAATGACCTCATTTGGCCAAGAAAAAAGTTCTTTTCCACCAAGACAATGCAAGGGTGCACACATGTGCAGTTGCCATGGCAAAAATCCATGAATTGGGCTATGAATTGCTCCCTCATCCACCCTATTCTCCAGATTTGGCTCCGAGCGACTACTTCTTGTTCCCAAACCTGAAGAAATGGCTTGGTGGAAAAAGATTTGACTCCAATGATGAAGTCATCTCGTCATTTTGAGGACCTCGACAAATCATTTTTTTTGGAAGGGATAAAAAAATTGGAGAAGCGTTGGACAAAGTGTATAGAGCTCAAGGAAGACTACGTTGAAAAATAAAATTATTTTTTTATCAAAAAATCAGTTTTAATCCAAAAGTCACGGACTTATTGACCCGCCCTCGTATATACATACATATGTATAAAAAATACACTAACAGCGCAAAAAGACAGCTCGGCATTTCAAATGGCCTGCCTCACAGTACGAAAAAAAACTTAGAGGTGAAACAATATGGCAAACTTATTGATCTAAGGTTACATAAATGCAAGCACGGGCTAAGTACAACATTAGAGCCCTTTATGCAAACCAAGAAAATACTTTCTCACATGTGGCATGCTTTGAAAAATGCAACGCTGAAAATATATATCTACGTAGTAATGTGCTAACGTTTTTAACAAAAGGAATATGAGAAATAAATGAGAATAAGTTGAAAATCCATACACATACATAGGTATATATGTTATATATTACAAACATACACACATGTAAATACAAGTGAATGTTGAGACGAGCATGATTATTTTATATTCTCTTGGAAAAAATTCGATAAAAGATAAATTAAAAAAGGCACAACATTTACGAGTATACTCGTAAAGATTAACTTGAAAGATTAATAGCATGTATGTGGTTAAATTTCTGTAAGTAACAAGTCATATATAGGATTATATTGAAGTTCCAACCATTTGAAATAAAAAATTAAAATAACGGGTACATACATAGGAATCGTGGTAATTCTGGCTGTTTAGAATAAAGCTCAATCTGGAAGTCCAATTTTCTACCGTTTTTTCGAGCAGCACGGGCCGTATATCGGCAATAACCTAGCAAATGTCGGTTTTCAAGCCGTGCATCGTCCATTATGCGAAATTTTGCGCTCATTATTGCCGTGTGGCATGTTGCGCCGTGTTTTTGAAACTACAGCTCTTCCACATTATTGTCATTCAATTGTGGAACAGAAAAAAATCAGTAATCTAGTTTTTTATGTACAACCCATGAAGCACACCAAAAAGCGATTTTTTTTTATGTTACGATGTCTCAATAGGGGCTTATGGATTTCCTTCGCCCCAAACGCGACAATTTTTATTTAGCTGACATATCGATTATCGCTGAACAAAATTTTGGGGTGAAAAAGAGAATGAAAAGCAATATCGTTTTCGGCCCATCCACCCAACTCTGGCTCACACTATGTTCAAAAGCCCTCAATTTTTGCACGACCTAGATCTCGTAAGCTCACAAAATACAAGTAGTACTGCTGTGTCATAACACTGGACATCAAGAACGCTTTCAACACCGTGAGTTGGGTATATATTCAAGAAATGCTACGAAATATGAAAGCACCATTTTACACTGAAACATTGTGAAAAACTACTTTCGACAGAGAGTGTTACTGTACGAAACACACGTGATCTCATGGAGTACACGCCACTTGGTCGAAGGAGATAGACAAAATGCAAAAAAAAAGAATACTCGACAACAAGAAGAATACTCGACCAGATGCAATAGTGGTGGCTAAGAAAGGAGGATTCTCATATGCTGACATACTACTCAAAGTCAGAGTACAATACGTCCGAAACTTATTACTTTCAGTGAATCCGTATCTAGGATCAGACGGACATAAAAAGGCGACCTGCTGTTTCAGCTGTCCGGGTCAAGAGATCCAACCGAGCAATTTAAAAACGTTATCGGTGAAATCCTTGGTAATGACGTATAATTCGAGCATCGTATTACTCTGGAGATAAAGGACATTGACGAAGCCACAATAATAGAGACGGCACACTTTTTTGTAGTCCTGATCAGCTAACCATATGTATCTTGATATGCCATAAGACAAAGAAATCAGCTATATGGACATGCGGAAACAAAACCTTTCAGAACAAACCAGCGAATCGGCGTAGGGCTTCGTCAGCACCAAAATCAATGGCATCCACTTCTACAGCTGTTATGCTCCGCTTAGACCGTCCAGGGAACAACATCAAAAGTTGCTGGATGACTCCAGGCACGGGGTTTATCATAGACATAAGCTTTGTCAGCAGGTTTCTAGTACGTATGTTAACACAAAATGGTGGGTCAGCGAAAACACAATGTAACGATCAGGCTGTGCTCCTAAAAGAGACATGCCGAATCCGTTCCAAAATGACTGGTCCAGAATGGAGAGACACAGCCTTGGATAGAGAAGCGTTCGGTCAGTAGGTCATTAGTATTGTACTAACCAACTGAGATCCGACACCGCGGTGAACCACCCAGACATTTGTCCTATTAATTTTTGAATGTCATGCTCCTATGCCAAGAAGAAAACCCAGCCTCTTCGGCTCGCCCTGTTATTGGAGATACGACGAAATAAAGCCCCTAAGAACTATTTGTCTGAGAGCGAGACGAAAGGTCCAACGCTTAAGGGGAAGCCACGATTTTAATTAGAATCGGGTTATCCTTCAGCAAGGGAGGAGATCCTTAAAAACCGCCATTAAGGACAGCAAAAACATGAGCTTCAAAAAGCTGCTGGACAAAGCCGATATAAGTCCTTGAGGAACCGCCTACAGGATTTTCATGACAAAGGTCAAAGGACATGGGGCACCCATGCCCGACAATGATGGAAATAAGACACAATTATGCTGCCGGCGTGTAAAAAGACTGATGACAGGCAAACTGCAGGCCTGGATAGAATACCCAACAGAGCCTTTCAAGCAGCAATTACATCGAAACCTGACATCTTTTCAGAAGTAATTTGCAGCTGTTTTAAAGCGCAGGATTAGGCGTAAGCGTAAGCGGTAGGCGTTTTAGCTGGTATGATGCCCATGAATATAATGGTCGAAGGAATTGGACGCGTACATGCGAAAATACGTTCTTGCCCATCCAACGAATCAATTAGTCAGATCCATAAGGAGGAAAGTAATATTTCAGTACAAAAGTGACATAATCGATGTGATAATATCGCCAAAGGAAAATGGATATACCAACTTATCCCCAACATAGAACCTTGGGCGAAAAGAAGAGCTGGAGAACTAAATTTCTACACCAAACCGGTGTCAGGAGACCGTCGCGTCGTCGGCCTATTAAGCCAAAAACACGACGAAATACGGAAACTTGACCAGAAATCGACTAACAAGCCCATGGTTTTTAGCCAAAGGCTACTCCCCTGTTCCACAACGTTATGCTTTACGACAGTTCCGCGGGGCAATGGCAGGGACGATGTTTCTTTTCGGAGGTAAGGTTTAGTGAGTAGGAGTCTGAGACTGGCACATTCACGGTGTACGGATATGTAACTTCGCCTTCCGACCAGCAACAAAATAAAATACCCCGATTAATACGTATTAGGCTTCGTACAACTCAGATCTTCCAACAAATGCTGGTTTGTTAAATGACGAGAAAGAGCCTCTGCGGCCGAACACCTTGGAGTTCTGGTAATGAGACGCACTTCATGCCTCCTGGAGGCGCCATCTAGGAATCTCTCTGGATATTGCGAAGTGAAGGGGACATATGGCGAATTTCCTGCGCCACAGATCAGGAAAAGTGTCGGAAAATCAAAGAGTAGAACTCTCGAGGTCATCTGCACGAAGAACAACGGAAGATCAGCGCGGCCTAAGCATTACAATTGAGCTCAGTAAGGTTATAACGATGATATACTGGAAATACCCATTCAGATTTGTAGATTTGAGGGCTGATGTTTGTAGTATGCATTATCACACCTCACTATGCAGGAGCGAAATCCAGATGAAATGGCTTTCAGGCTAATGCTGCAAACGCCCCGTCTCGTTAAAATCTTCGCAGGCCTCAAAGAACGCTTGATGTTTCGTCGCTATTAAGTTGGTTGTGTAGGTCCAGATGTAAAATTGATGGTCAGAACTGATCTGACTCTGGCACAGTTTCCCCTAAGGGCCTGTTTCAACCAACGCATGGTTGGTTGAACATTAATAACAAAACCAAACGGGGTAAGCGAAGACTTTGGAGTAAACCCTTTCGATGTGCAGAGGTCACCCGATAGACAAATAAATACCCCCCCAGAGAAGTACAGCATCAGAACGTGAGGCAGCGCAACAGCAATCATCGACGCAAAAGCAGTCATCTGTCTTCTACAAACTGGAAGAAGAGATAAAAATACTTGTGGAAGTATTGGATGGTAAGAGGAGCTCTATCGACCAACCGATGAGAGATGCCATCGAATCGATGAAAGCGCTCTATGAACTGTCGGCGATTGAGATACACGACGACAGAACCAATGAAGTCATTCGACAAAATAGTGCATTACAGATTTCTAACATGGCTAACAATGGTAGCGGATATAAAACGAAGACCGGAGCCGAACGAGGAGATTCCAGACTCCAAGCGGAGGTAAAAACCGCCTCCAGCTGATGGGAATAAAAAGCCTCGCAACAACACGAGCACGCAGAGCGTGGAAAAAATTGCGAAAGGTAAAAAACCGACCGGACAGAGGCCGAAAAAGGGGCCACAAGTGACAAAAGACCGACCACAAGGCCCAACAACACTTGGGCAAAGTTCATCAAACCAAGCCAAGAAACAAAGGCCCACCTAGGAGAAAACTCACCGCATTGCTCTGGAAGTAAAGGACATCCCCGAGGTCACAACGAAGGAGGAGACATGGACAATGCAGACATAATTAGTCTGAGAAACGGCTATAGACATACCCAAATTGCAACAATTAGCTTGCCTGAAAGCAATGCACATAAAATGTTAAAGTCAGGCAGAATCAAAATTGGATGGCTAAACTGCCGCGTCCGGTAACAAAAAATCCTATCTACGAGTACATACGTGTCTTGAATTCGGCCACACTTCATGCCAATGCAAAAACGAGATGGACCGCTCCAAGCAATGAAAAGAATGTG
The DNA here is from genome assembly GCA_963966105.1 of Volucella zonaria. Classification (NCBI taxonomy): domain Eukaryota; kingdom Metazoa; phylum Arthropoda; class Insecta; order Diptera; family Syrphidae; genus Volucella; species Volucella zonaria. The sequence continues at coordinate 36,380,373 of OZ014532.1, read as the reverse complement.
ACGAAGAAGGCCATATAGTCAAAGACTGCAACATGGATTCGCTTTGCTTCTTCTCCAAGAATGACAACCCGGAGAACGCTAAGCAAGTAGCTGGTAGCAGCAAATGCCCAGTCCTCATGAGAGCCATTACCAGCAAGCAATCAGGAAGATAATACACATTAACCTTAGCCACAGTAGGACAGCCCAGGACATTGAGGCACAAACGGCTAGAGATGAGGGAGAGGACATTAATCTGATCAGCGAGCCGTGTGAAACTCTCGACAGCAACATCTGGATCTGCGATAAATCATGACATGTGGAAAACATGCCCTCCAAGGTGCCAGTGATCAGCCAGATCAAGAAAAAATAAACGGGATCGACTTCTACAGATGCTACGTGCAGTCAAGTTGGACGATAAGTGAATTCCAGGCAATGCTAGAAGTGCAGATGCACGTAAAAGATCGCCAGTGGTTGAAGGCGGAGACTTTAATGCCTGGGCAGCGGAGTGGGGTAGCAGGCTCACCAATGCCAGAGGGCATAGCGTACTAAAAGCATTCGCAACATCGATAATATTGTAGTAACTGCTTACTGCGCAACACAGAATGGTGGGTCAGCGAAGTATATACTATATATATATGCAATCAGGCGATAATAATTGATATTATTAGCTAGCGGGCACAAAATGGAAAGATAAACTCTTCGACAAGGACATGTTCGACGAAATGATTAATATCAGCGAGCTAGCCGACAGCGAAAGAGCAGAGAATTTATCGCATCACCTCACTTGGACTATAACCACAGCAAAACATCCAGTAAAAAGCACTCAGAACAAACTGGTTACAAGTCCGGCGGAGAGTGCAGCGTTCTAGAAGGAGAGCCAATTTTCAAGAACGACTAGACCTATTCTGACTGGCAAGAAAGGGCCTAAAAAAGGCGGTAAAAGAAAGTAAAGCAAGATGCGTCAAGCGCCTGTGCGACGAAGATAGGCATTAACAAAGCGCCTGGACCTGATGGCATCCCAAAAAAAGCAGTGAAAGCCGCCGTTCATAAGAGACCAGACATGTGCGAGCATACTATATAACAACGATGGAAAAGTGTCTGAAAAAGGGGAAGCCGCAACATTTGGTACTCTTACCTTCTGAAGAATAGCCCAATATGTCCAAAATACTTGAACGAATCATATGTATATGATAGATTGTTCACTGTGGCAGAAGGAAAGTAAACCGAGCTCCACCGTCGATGCCATAAAAGCGGTGCTAGACATAGCATCCGAAGCAATAAAGGGAGCAAGATGGCAATGGGGAACAAAGGAATATTGTGCAGTAGTGACGCTGGACATCAAACATGCTTTTAACTTAGCAAATTGGTTATTTATAAGAAGGTCACTAGCCAGAATGCATACACCATACTATGATACAGCTGCTTCACCAATAGAAGGTTGAGATATGAAAAGATCGGTAATGGAACCCCTACTCTGGAGTATTATGTACGACAGAGTTCTGCAATTAACATTGCCATCAGGAGTAATCATAATCGAATTATGACATTGTCGTTGAAAGAATTTGCGAGATAGATTCAGCTAATAACGATGCAATCAATCTGGCTAATATCCGCCGGCCTAGAATTAACAGATCACAAAAGGGAAGTTGTCCTAATAACCAGCCGGAAAAATGTAGAATACGTGGACATAAGGGTAGGAAGTCAAATCATTAGATCAAAAGACTAAATAAAAAGTTTAGGAGTAATACTTGCCAATAAACTAAGCTTTATACCTTACACCGACTATTCGGGCAAAGAGGCGTTAAACCTCTAGGCAGCATTTTCTGGAATACTGCCAAACATCGGAGGACTCGGATATGCTAGAAGAATCTTAATACCCAAAATAGTCAACGCAGTCCTGTTATATACTGCCCCAGTTTGCGTGGGGGCCCGAGCGACAAAGGAAGCAAGGAGAAAGTTATCATCAACATATCGATTTCGGACGAAGCAGCTATACTACGAAGCGCAGATGGACCCGTGGATTGATCCCGCCCATAGACTTTTGGACAAACCTAAGGCATGGAAACTTGACAGTATCTATCTTGTCACGGTGGGTATCGAAAGTATCTACACCGCTTCTCGCACGGTAGCTCACCTCTTTGCCCAGACTTCCCAAATTAGGAGTAAGACACAGAGCATGCAATATTCCATTGCATAGCCACATTACACAGTCAATAATTTACAAAATGTTGCGGTCAGGAGAAAATTGGATGGAGATTTGGACATTCATAACGAGATGCGAAAGATCGTGCTGATGCAGTAAATATAGAAGCTATAGGAAAGTTTGCTTAGAAACGACGCGAAGTAATAACTAACAGCATCCTGCGGGGAGAATGATTAAAGTGTGTAGGGTTGTTTGCCGGGCTACTGGTATCTATGAAAATTACACACCCTTTAGCGCAACCAAGAAAAAAAAAACACATCAACTCACACCTACATCCACACAAAGGCCAACACCCACACCCACACATACCCACATCCACAAAATGAGTGCAGTCCCAAGCAGATACACTGATAGTTACCGGTCGAATAAATCAACAATTGACAACAAAACTAGCGGATGCTGGTCCCATTGCATAGTTTCGGGGGATCCAAGTTGCGATTGAGCAACTGCGCCATGCGCAGGCAGGCCAGACGCATTTGATGAATTTAATAACTCCATAAGATAATTGTTTGTCTCTTCTGTATTTACTATGAAGTTGATGGCGAGGTACATCATTGATTCCGGCTCGAACATATTTAGAATGGAAAGATTGATGAATTGCACTGAATCCTCCCTCCCTTTTATATCTGCAATGTTTGGATAAACATTACAGATATCTACTGTCGGTACAGTGTTACACAATATAGAGGGTAGTGGGATTTTTTTGTTAATTTGGGTAATAATACCTTCGCCGACCGACAATAGAATGGGCGAATATTCCCGGGCTTGTGAATCAGCTCTCTGAATGGCGCGCAGTACTATAAATATTTCTTTACATGACTCCAGAGGAGGATATGCTTAAGCAACGCGTTTATTTCATCTGCCCACATTCCTCTCGAAATAATGGGGAGCGTCAGACGGTAGTCTCCAGAGAAAAAAAAGGTGGCGCCAGCCATCGCTCATAACGAATGTCAAGAAGAGTTCGATCAACAACCTCAACACATTTATGCGACATTGTGCATTCATCCCAAACGATGAAAATGCAGGCTCTAATAACAGGTGCTTTATGGCCATCTTTGAAGATGTGATATACGGGATTTTCACTTATGTCTAAATTGAGGAATGTGCCGTTTTGCCACCGGGCGAGCAAAGTGGGCGCGATACCCGATGACGCCACATATAGAGCGATTTTGTCTTCATTTTGCACTTTATTAAGCAGCAAATTTATGAGGGAAGTTTTTCCAGTGCCTCCTGGCGCATCAAAAAAAAATCATTTTGCCTTCATTAAAGAAAATATTTGTATAATAATAATTTCTTCATAAATCTGCAGCTGTTCAAAAAAGTAAGTTTTTGTTGTTCGCTTTGAGCTGCTAGAGTTGGTAGAGCGGTCGGATCATAACTTGTCTCTGCTGTGTACTTCCAGTTAATTACCATATTAGTGGGTGCGTGTGGAGTCCGAAGTCCATACTGGATGTCTCCCATTTGAAAACACGTTTTCTTGTATTATTAAAAGATAGGTGTTTCCAATAATTTTACGGTAGATACGAGGGCGGGTCAATAAGTCAGTGACTTTTTGAATTTCTGACCTCTTTACTGAAACAGCAACACTGCTCTTGTCAACAGGCATTTGTCAGTTGACTCCTGTCAAAATTTAAACTTGCTGCGTCAGTTAGTTTGTGTTTGACAGCTATTTTTATCAGACTACTCACTAATTTGAGGAGAAAATGGAAAAAAGTGAATTTCGTGTGCTTATTAAGCATTATTTCTTGCGAAAAAAAACCATTACCGAGACCAAGGCTAAGCTTGATAAATACTATGGGGACTCTGCACCATCGATTTCAATGGTAAAAAAGTGGTTTACTGAATTTCGTTGTGGCCGTACAAGCACTGAAGATGCCGAACGTCCTGGACGCCCAGTTGAGGTCTCTACACCCGAAACAATCGAAAAAATTCACGATATGGTGTTGGCCGACCGAAGATTGAAAGTGCGAGAGATTGTGGAAGCCGTAGGGATCTCGCATGGCTCAGTGGTTTCAATTTTGAATGATCACTTGGGCATGAGAAAGCTTTCCGCAAGATGGGTGCCGCGTTTGCTCACAGTCGACCACAAACGCAATCGTGTAACAACTTCACAGGAAGGTTTGGCGTTGTTTAATCGCAATATGGAGGAGTTTTTGCGCCGTTTTGTAACCGTGGACGAAACATGGATCCATCACAACACAGCAGAGAACAAACAACAGTCAAAACAGTGGGTTTCTAAGGGTGAATCGGCGCCAAAGAAGGCCAAGGTGGGTTTGTCAGCCAATAAAGTTATGGCGACTGTTTTTTGGGATGCACGCGGGATAATCCACATTGACTACCTTCAAAAGGGAAGAACAATCAATGGGGAATATTATGCCAACTTATTGGACCGATTCAATGACGATTTGAAAAAAAAACGACCTCATTTGGCCAAGAAAAAAGTTCTTTTCCACCACGACAATGCAAGGGTGCACACATGTGCAGTTGCCATGGCAAAAATCCATGAATTGGGCTATGAATTGCTCCCTCATCCACCCTATTCTCCAGATTTGGCTCCGAGCGACTACTTCTTGTTCCCAAACCTGAAGAAATGGCTTGGTGGAAAAAGATTTGACTCATCATCTCGCAAACAAAGACCTATTTTGAGGACCTCGACAAATCATTTTTTTTGGAAGGGATAAAAAAATTGGAGAAGCGTTGGACAAAGCGTATAGAGCTCAAGGGAGACTACGTTGAAAAATAAAATTATTTTTTTATCAAAAATTCTGTGTTTTAATCCAAAAGTCACGGACTTATTGATCCGCCCTCGTATCATCATCGACCTCAGGTGCCCTTCTTCTGAGCTCGTGTATTAAGTCTTTGGCCAATTGTTTGCAGTACTTCCTCCACAGTTGGTTAGTATCCAATAAATTAAAGAACATCAATGATACCGCGAACAGGCCTCTACTACGGTTACATCCCAGTGTTTGTCATTATCCAGCAAGTGGCAAGCTAGCATGTCGCTTGGTAAGTAGGGTATTCACCAACATCAGCCATCAACATGCCTTATAATACAGGAGGCGACCGTCGGATTACCTACCTCATCGGGAGATAGGATAAAATTATAATTAGTCGATAGTGTTCGTAAAAACATTTGTACAACCACTGGTCGGGCAAACTTTTTCGGGGAATTTTGGGCTGTAAACGATCTCTTCCGGTGCCGTTTTTTGAAGAGTAACTACCTCATCGGGAGAACGAAAATCTTTATACAGGGTAGAAAGGGTATTATCTCTCGTTATGAAAACTTTTGGTCGGGCAAAAAAAATCAGGGAATAAATGCTTCCCCGACCAACTCAAATAACGGTTTTTTTGATGAAAACCTACCTCATCGGGAAATGAATGATATTGGTATCAAAACAAAGGTGAGACAGTCTTCTTTTCAAATCCAGTGGTCGGGCAAACTTTTTTAGGGAATAACCCTCCCCCCGATCAATTATAGAAAAAGTTAACAAAAACTATTTTCTTTTACTTTTTTTTACTTTAAAAGTCTATCAAATTATTGGGAGCGCATAATATTGGTAAAGAACAAAGCCAGAATAGTCTGTTTTTCAAATCCAGTGACTGTTTTAGTACCCCCTTACATTTATCTCTTTAACAAAGAAATACTAACTGCTTATAAGCGTTTCTCTTCAAAACTATTTGCTTTACTTTTATTTTGATTATTCCCAAAAGAAAATTAACAACTTCCAACAGTTTAGCATTCATAGTATTTGTTTTTCATTTTTTTAGTGTTTTGAACTGTTTTATTACACATAATTAAAAGACTTCTAAATTCTTAACAATCAACCAAAGAGATCCACTCTATTCTCCAGCCTTAGAACTTTTAAATTATTCAAATCAGAACAAAAAATTATAGCCGTTAACTCTCTCATTAAACAAAACGTGAGAAATCACTCTTGCTATTAAACTGTTGATTAGAAATTTTTGATTGATCTCACGTAGTCATATTGCTGACTGAATGCAGGTTTAGAAAAGTGCGCGAGACAAAAATATCGGAAAAAGCTTTAAAGAAATACACTTTTTTATATTGTATTTACTGACATATTTGTTAGAAAAATATTTTGAATTAGTTTTTCATACTTGTTGTTATTTAAACCTGTGTTTAATATTTAAATTTTCAAAATGAAAAGGTTCAAATTTCAAATTTGAGTTGTCTAATCTAGTTTTCGTATTTAATCAACCCAATTATGCAAGATGGATGTTGAAATAACACAGTAACTTAGTAGAGTTAAAAATTCGTAATTTTGGGTTGATAACTGAGTTTAAACGAGGTGCTTTTGATTTTAAACGCACGGCAAAGGGTCTAGCAAGAGCTCCGGTTGACTTAATACTCGAATAGACAATAAATGCTGATGCAGAGAACTCTTTAACTGTTGTTACTCATTTCACAAATTCGATTTCGGCAAGGCAGTGTTGGGCGCTCAGCCATAATATACGTACAAAAATACTTTCCAAAATGCTCGCTGAAATCAATATAGGTCAAAAGGATCACATAACCCATGAACTTGCACTAAATCGCATCGAAAAAGACAGAAAGGCGTTATTTGAAATAATTAATTCTTTTAAACAAAATATTAATCCATTGGAACTAAATGGGGAAAAAGATGATTTATTTCATATAACAACAGGAAGAGCAGCATCCCAAGAAACTGCAGATCTTCTTTTATGTGCTTTTCAAACCGCAAACAGTGAGGACATTGCCTTTATTGAGTTATGTTCCGAAAATTATGATTGTTTCGTTCAAACCTTAATTCGGAATTTCTCATATCAGAATTTGAAAAGGTTTCAAAAAAGTAAAGATGGAGAAAAACAAGCACTGATTAAAATGGAGAGAGATGTGTTTGGGCGACTTTTAGCTATAGCTTTGGAAAAGAAAATTGATATGGAAGTATGCTTATCGCTACACTTGCACCTGCACCACCTTCCCTTTGTCATTACAGTGGAGAAATGCGAATGCTTTTGGCCGAAAACCGAATTCCTTTATCTGAATCAATTTATCCAAATATTGAAATTATATATGGTTTTTACTTTTTCAATCTTTTGGGACCTTCAGTTCCTCAATCATTTAAAAAATTTTCCGAGATGATTTTGAGGAGACTATGCTCAACAAACGCTTCAGATGTGCATTTAGTTTTTGATAGGAATTCGTTTATTAAAGATGTTGAACATATTTTTTGAAATGAACAAGATACAGTTAATTATACAATTCTTGGACCGTTACAAAAACGAAATAATGACTTCCTTAAGTGTCTGAAAAATCCCAAATTCAAAGAAGCTCTGGTAAAATTTTTAGCACAATATTGCGAAAGCGACTCAATGGCTCCGATTCTTGGAAATAAAAAAGTTTTTCTGACCTTAGATGACAAATGCTTCTCCTATACAGTTCAAAATCAATCAGTTTTTAAATTTGAAGAAATTGAATTTAATTTTAGCTATGAAGAAGCGGACACGCGAATAATTTACCATATAAGCAAGGCAAAAGCTCACTCAAAAATATTAGTTAAGGCATCTGACACTGATGTGTTAATAATCATACTGGGCAATATGCATAAGTTGAAAACTTTAAAGATTTGGTTAGCTGGGGGAAACACTAAATTTCGAGACATTAATTGTATCAATTGCACTCAGCTACGAGGGCGGGTCAATAAGTCCGTGACTTTTGGATTAAAACAGATTTTTTGATAAAAAAATAATTTTATTTTTCAACGTAGTCTCAGTTGACCTCTATACACTTTGTCCAACGCTTCTCCAATTTTTTTATCCCTTCCAAAAAAAATGATTTGTCGAGGTCCTCAAAATGACGAAATGACTTCATCATTGGAGTCAAATCTTTTTCCACCAAGCCATTTCTTCAGGTTTGGGAACAAGAAGTAGTCGCTCGGAGCCAAATCTGGAGAATAGGGTGGATGAGGGAGCAATTCATAGCCCAATTCATGGATTTTTGCCATGGCAACTGCACATGTGTGCACCCTTGCATTGTCTTGGTGGAAAAGAACTTTTTTCTTGGCCAAATGAGGTCGTTTTTTTTTCAAATCGTCATTGAATCGGTCCAATAAGTTGGCATAATATTCCCCATTGATTGTTCTTCCCTTTTGAAGGTAGTCAATGTGGATTATCCCGCGTGCATCCCAAAAAACAGTCGCCATAACTTTATTGGCTGACAAACCCACCTTGGCCTTCTTTGGCGCCGATTCACCCTTAGAAACCCACTGTTTTGACTGTTGTTTGTTGTGATGGATCCATATTTCGTCCACGGTTACAAAACAGCGCAAAAACTCCTCCATATTGCGATTAAACAACGCCAAACCTTCCTGTGAAGTTGTTACACGATTGCGTTTGTGGTCGACTGTGAGCAAACGCGGCACCCATCTTGCGGAAAGCTTTCTCATGCCCAAGTGATCATTCAAAATTGAAACCACTGAGCCATGCGAGATCCCTACGGCTTCCACAATCTCTCGCACTTTCAATCTTCGGTCGGCCAGCACCATATCGTGAATTTTTTCGATTGTTTCGGGTGTAGAGACCTCAACTGGGCGTCCAGGACGTTCGGCATCTTCAGTGCTTGTACGGCCACAACGAAATTCAGTAAACCACTTTTTACCATTGAAATCGATGGTGCAGAGTCCCCATAGTATTTATCAAGCTTAGCCTTGGTCTCGGTAATGGTTTTTTTTCGCAAGAAATAATGCTTAATAAGCACACGAAATTCACTAGCTGTCAAACACAAACTAACTGACGCAGCAAGTTTAAATTTTGACAGGAGTCAACTGACAGATGCCTGTTGACAGGAGCAGTGTTGCTGTTTCAGTAAAGAGGTCAGAAATTCAAAAATGCACGGAATTATTGACCCGCCCTCGTAGCTACCGCATTAGGCAGTAGCTTATCCGTTTCTTTGCCAGCGTTTCACGCATTTACGGAATGTTTTTTTAGGAAAGGGAAAGCAAATCCATTGAGAAGCCAGAAAGAAAATCTAGATGATGTTGACACTAAAACGATTCAAAATTTTACGCTGGAAATGTATGGTGTTAAGAATTGTAGCAACGTAAATTTAGCGAGGGTTCAAATGTTTCAAAGCCTTTATGCTGCAAAAAATAACACTGCTGGAAACTTCGACTCTAGTTTAATTCCGCCTTACTTCAAATCTCTTGAACAAAAAATCAAAAGAACAATTTTTGTAAGTTCGATGTGGGCAAACGCAACGCATTCAAATTGTGTAAGAACTAAAGCCGACGATTTTGGCTGGATTTTAAAACACGAAAGGTTTTTGTCTCTTTGGTTTGAGGGGGAAACAATACCACTAAATGTTGAAGGCATTATCTTGAACGTAATCGATGAAGAGTCAGATTCCGTTTTTGAACAAGACTCCGATGACGACACTATTTAAAAAAGATATTAATGAATATATGAATATATAAATATTTTGTGAAATAATGAAATTTAAATTTTGTTTGTTTATTGTTATAGTTATATACATCTATTTATTTTGAATAAGAAATATTTTCTAATATAATGTTATATTGTTAGAAAAGAACTGAAACTTTATATAGATATAAATGATCATTTTTTGAATTAAAAGCTTTTTGTAATTTATTTTTTTCTGATTTGAATAATTGAAAAGGCTGGAGAATAGAGTGGATCTCTTTGGTTGATTATTAAGAATTTAGAAGTCTTTTAATTATGTGTAATAAAACAGTTCAAAACACTACAAAAAATGAAAAATAAATACTATGAATGCTAAACTGTTGGAAGTTGTTAATTTTCTTTTGGGAATAATCAAAATATAAGTAAAGCAAATAGTTCTGAAGAGAAACGTTTATAAGCAGTTAGTATTTCTTTCTTAAAGAGATAAATGTAAGGGGGTACTAAAACAGTCATTAGATTTTTATTTTTTACTTATTTTATTTAAAAAAAGGTAATACAATTAAAATTTTTTTAATCTATACTATAGCACTAGCTACCAGGGCTTTCGGCTATCATTGGATTTGATAAACAGACTATTCTGGCTTTTCTCTTTACCAATGTTATGCGCTCCCAATAATTTGTTAGACTTTTAAAGTAAAAAAAGTAAAAGAAAATCGTTTTTGTTCACTTTTTCTATAAAAAAGTTTGCCCGACCACTGGATTTGAAAAGAAGACTGTCTCACCTTTTTTTTGGTACCAATATCATGCATTTCCCGATGAGGTAGGTTTTCATAAAAAAAAACTGTTATTTTTTTGCCCGACCAAAAGTTTTCATAACTAGAGATAATACCCTTTCTACCCTGTATAAAAATTTTCGTTCTCCCGATGAGGTAGTTACTCTTCAAAAACCGGTACCGGAAGTGATCGTTTACAGCCCAAAATTCCCCGAAAGAGTTTGCCCGACCAGTGGTTTTATAAATGTTTTTACGAACATTATCGACTAATTATAATTTTATGCTATCTCCCGACTATTAGATCAACGAACCACGTTGGGCCGTGTGCATGGAGCTAGAAGCACTCGCTGTTACTTACATGTATCATATAAATGCTGCCCAAGGTATTTTCACTAAACAGTCCGGGATGAGTTCGCACTTCGATTATCAAAAGTGCTGGCCGGTACTTCTTCACATAACATAGCTGAGTTCTTTCGAATTCGTCTTCCCGGCACAGTTGAAAAAACGCCGTGAGAGCGCTCTTCCTTGGGTTTTCCACACGGTCGTGTACATTCGAGGCATCAAAATATAGCCGCGCCCGATTTTTAAGTTAAACGTTTAAATGTGAATGGTATGTGGCCGAAAATATGCCACACTACCTCAATCGTGCTGGCTGACAAACCTCCCGGATTGATATCGCATTACCACATTTTATATATATAAGTATACACAAAAGTATTTTATAGCCTCAATGCTGCCACAGTAGTATTCAACGTTGATATATCACTTCAGAGCACGTGAAATTAATGGCGAGAAAGGTCCACCTCCCCGATTTGGTCACGCATATGAATAGTTGCTCTATGTTGCGTCTATCATCAGTCTCATTCTTACGCCGGTAGGATATGTCGCCGTTGTCGCCTGCGACTGCTGTCAATCGCTTGGGAAACCTCCGCATGGGCGGTGAATCATATATGTATATGTGACTTAAGATCAGGATCAATTTGGATAGCTGGGAACTCCACACAAATTATTTCATCCAATTGATTTACCATAATCTTATTTTCTAGCCACATCAATGTGTAAGCATGTGGCAAGCATTGCTTTTACAATTCCACCGTAAACATATGGCAGCCGAACTGCAGCATATATGTATATTTTCCTTAGCGTTAAGATCCCTAAATTTCTTAAGCATCAAATGAAACACCCGCGTGACAATATCATGACGGTCGTGAGATATGAATACATGCTCATCGGAACGTTCATTTGATATATCTTCCCACTTTGGATTTGATGTTTTGGTTATAAACAGATCGGGACGACCATATATCTGCACGTACACTCGGCTCGCCAGTCAAGGAAAATGCCATATCATCAAGCGTCTTATATTCTCGGGAACACTGTCTTGTTTGAGGGCGTCTTGCTGATGGATATATGGTAGTTTTTGGAGCGGAGTTGATGTTAGTTAATTCGAATATATACATAGTAAACGTTCAACCTCGATTTTGGCATACATTTCGACCAAAAACTGGTTGAGAAGTTGGCGAAAAAAAGAAAACAATTTTGCTGCTCTTCTCAAACCATAATTCGATACGCGTAAAATTGAATAGACTAAGTTTTTTATTTGTCGTTTGACCTGTTTGTGGATTAATGTTGCGTAGTTCGAAATGGTTACCATCCTCGCCAAAACAAAACATTAATGGATACTGTAAGAAGGCGTAAATTCTGTTTGTTTTTCGTAATACAATGTCGCATGTACCGGCTTATACTCATGCAGTAAGTGTTGCAAAATCTATTAAAATTTCCCGTTTTAAATCCCTCTTATTTTGCGGTCTTGTGTCTACCTGTTCATGATAATCTGCAATAAAATAAAAATGTATACATTTAAATGCAGCATTATCAAGTGGAACAAATGTGCCGATACTATGATAAAACTGCCCTTGTATTTTAAAACATACATATATAAATGACCTCCCTGGCATCCTTGCCAGCAAAGCAGGCCATCTGAAATGCTCCGTTATACACATGCATCGCCGATAAAACGTGTCAACACATACGATGTTCCACCGCCAATATAGATTTTAGTGGCTCAAGTGGCTCTTGAAAAGGTGTCAGCTTAACTTTACCGGTAGAACAACATAAACCTTTGATTCTCCTCGCCATTTCAACGCCCTACAATATGGTATGTACAGGCATCTGTCGTTCGGCCCAAAGAAGCGTATTCTCCGTAGTTTATGTTGGCGCTGTAAGTATTTGTCAGTCTATGGTATCACATCGAAGCCTTCAAAGACTTGAGGACCTTCTTCATCTGACATTCTTACCAGTGCGTCTCATTTTTTGAGTACGCTGTTTGCCATTCTCTTGCGGCCACTTTTGTCTGTTTCTCTGAGCATTATACGTTACATAAAACTATTAATATTAGTAGATTTATTTACCTTACAAAAGTAGATGTAGTAATAGTATAAATTTTTGAAATCTTTCTTTAATTGTAGCTCCATTTCTATTCAACCGGTTGTATCGCAGTTTTTAAGTTGAGAAATAATCTCTCGAACAATTAAAACTCCGTTAGAATCGGTTCAGTAGTTTTTTTGAGATGCTCGGCCAAACAAATTGTCTCAGGCAAAAATTAAAAAAAAAAATCATTTGGGTTTGACAATAACCCAAGTAGTTTTTTGAAAATATCTTCAATGTACAGACATGACTTTATTACAATTTTATAATAGCAGAGATATATTATATAAAAAACAGTTTTCTTCTCCTGTACATAGTTTTTCCCCAGCAGAATGTAATTTAGTAAAAATAAATATGATACATATATTTTTTGTTAAATTGAGGCAGAGTTTAAATTGTTGTATTACCTACTTTTGGTGATCTCACAGCTCATTCACCTTCTACGAATCCTAGTTGGATATACAAACTAATTTCACGATTTTCCTTTTTAAATAAAACAAGGATTTGGAGCAGGTATCTGTCAGATGTGATGGGTCCATTGGAACCATGGTGTATTTGGAATTTTGAAGCAATTCGTTCATATCATTAACGCAGTTTGACATTTTATGTGATTTTTGAATATGAGTTGCAAAACCTTGATCTGCACCTGCTCATATATACATTTATAATGCCCAGATTAGACCAACGAGTAAATGGCATCTACTGACTCTTCAACGTTAATCAAATTTTAATTACTTTAAAGTTGCAACTTTGTTATGTACAATAAATTGGCACTGGTTGAATTTAAATGTGCAAAGACTTTCGTCCCTTTTTATCAGAAAAGCGTGTACACCACTTCGTGACGAAGGAATAAATTGCGTTTATTTATCGGCCTTTCTACAATAGAAGGTTTGAAATTTCACCGCGTCCTCAATTTTGTGTTCTTGCCAAATGTAGGACAAAACTAAAAAAATTTATTGTAAAATATAGTACAATACATATATTTAAAAAACAAGGCTTTCATTCCATAGAAAATAAAACTGGATTTAATCCCAAAAGGTGCCCTTTTTGCGTTTGTCTCTTTATTTGGAATAACATGCAACAGAACTTAGGAACTTCTGGGTGTTGGAATCCATGTTGTGGTGCAACAGCAAGATTGATAACTGCAATATGTAGTTGACAATTAAAATGTTAAATTGAGTTAGTATACGAGTATGTATAATACTAGTACATACGACTAGTTTAAGAAAAATTAGTCGTAAACACTTAAATTAGAAAAAGAAGACTACCGAAAATGTAAAGCATAACACGTTTATTATTAGTTCTTGTTACTGTAGACTGCTACTGCACTCAAGGACAACTATTATTTCTTTGTTCTACCAGACGGACCCATTCCTTTATAGCATAACAAGAAAGGCGCAATATTAAAAATGAAAGATAATATACCCTCATCGCTTCACCTTCAAAGTCCTGCGACCTAGAACGAGCATATGCAGGACTATAAAAGCGAACAAGTTCCCCAATCTCTGGAACTTGTTACGATGGCTAAAGCGTGCTTCATTAGCCATCCGAGTTTCGCTACGGATATTAATTATATGCACTGTAAAAACTCTTGTATAATTATTTGATAATCTTAATATATGTATAAAGGAGAAAATATGACATTTACTCGTATAGTAGCGTATAGTAGGTATCTTTATAGAACTTCTAGACAACGATCTTTGCTTGACCATGTGGCTGATGAATTGTTAAACTTTCAGAAGGGCTCACTTTTCACCAAGCAACATATAACTGGCCATCGGAGAAGCAGTGATGAGGTGAACACCGCCCTTTTTCAATAACTGAACTTGCGATTTATTTATTGAATTTATAGCAAAGCAGAGTTTGAGATGGAATCCATTGGAGTCTTTTAAACTGAAAGTGCTAATCCGATGGAATTAACGGAATTCGTGGAATGACAACTGATTCGACCTGACTACATCCAGTGAATATTGTTGCTTCTATAGCGTTCTCGTACAAAGATTTAATCTGTAGTCTAGTACTGTTACAAAGCTTAGGATGTACCAAATTTTGCAGCAACATTATTGGGGCTCCAATTTTTGGATACAGATTCTGTAGTGGAATTCCTGGAAGCTTGAGTGTGTGCAGGAACACCACTGGGTTATGGACAGCATCTTCTATTGTACTTCCACCACAGAGTCTAACGATTGGTACCTAACATTTTCTGTTGTTAGATTTTCCAATAACGTGTGATTGATATTGGTTGCAGAGTGCAGGGTCATTCTTTGGAGTAAGAATGGGTCTTTCTTTCAGCCAAGATGGATCTTTTAAGTATGAATTCGCTAAATGTGGGAAAATTCTTTCAGGCAATGTTGTCAAATCGTTGCAACTTCGCATAATCCTTTTGTTCTATTCACTTTGGCGTTTGGCCATTAGAAGTGATTCCATCCATTAGGAAGTTATTGCTTCTAATGGCCTGCAAGGTTCTATTCAAAGCTTCAATTCCTCCCTTGTGAGCCATGGTGCACTCGTCCAAAATTATCAACTTATAATCTTTAAGTAATTTCGCTGAGTAACATTGTTTAGATATGTTGCAAAGTGGGATCTCAGATTAGTTTAAGTTGCGAGATGGTTTAAAGGGAGAATGAGCTGTCCTTCCTCTATCGAATAACGTTGCTGCAATATCAGACGAAGCAACACATATAGAAATTAACCTATCATTTCGTACCCTGGCAATATTAAAGTTATCAAAATGATTTTTCCCTGTACCACCCGGTGCATCTAGAAAAATAGCTGTCCAGAATCTGAATAAATGGTCGCAATTATTGTAGACATTTCTCTGCCCGTCAGTAGGTTTAGGCACGATTTCAGTAATCATTTCAGATAGATGGACCGTGCTGTAATATAGTTCTTTCAGGTACTCGCGATTGATTTCTGAACTGTTGGACTCTTGACTTGGAGAAGGAAGAGCGAATTAGTGAAGGGATTGATTGGACATTGAAGAGGCCAAGTTATGTAATGAATGCAGTCATTTGTTTAAACGGTGTTGTTGAGTAATTCAAATTCTAAGCCCAAATCTCTGTGTTTCTCTCACAGCACTAAGGGGTTTGCTGCTTGGCAAAACACCAAAATGACATGAAGGGAAAGACATAGATAGTTGCACTCAGCATTGTTAGGGTGTACAGTGTAAATCTGACCGAGTACTTGATCTTTCCTCGCTCTTGGATGTACAGGAACGGCTACAGATTAGATTAGGGTTCAGCAAAACTGTATTTTTTGCATAGTTCAAGGAATGCGATGTTTTGGGCGAATGATTTTGAACGTTGTCCTGAAAATTTTCGGGATTAAAACAAATTCTCTGGCCATTTTCAAGGAGTACTGCCGTATCTCTGGAGGATATCTTTCGTGAATTGGAAAGCAAAATATACGTCATGCCGCTTCGAAACTACTTATGCAACGGCCTGCTTCATTCTTTGAAACTTCGTCAAACTCATTTATTAACTCAAAAGCTGCTTGAACACCGACTTTGTTCCCAACAGTGTTGTATAGTACCATCCACCGACTGTCTATGTTTACTCCATTAATTTTGACCATCAACAGGAGACCTGCGTCGTTACTGGAAGTAAACATCGTCTGCAATTTGGGTTTCTTTGGATAAGCTACGTAGATATCTTTTAGAGCATGCAACGTAAACCATGCAGAGTGAGTTCCTGTTAACGCAAGGACTATAAACCACCGTCGACTTAATAATTTCATGAAACTCCACAGTATACATATGTGGAACCTTTTGTCAAAACATGGATCATTTTTTTAACTTTCAAATGAAACTCTCTAGTTATTATATATATTATGTTTGTCATAAACCTTTTGTCTGTTTTTTAAGGTATTTCCAATTTCAGACCATTTAGGAGTACATGTAACACATAAAGACGAACATATGTCATGGCATCCTGAGTTCACTCATGCATGTAGCGGGGCCCACCAGTAAAATTAGAAGGCAGCACAACCGTCTTTCCAATATCCGAAATATTTCCAACCCTCTTATAACATACATGGTGTTTTTAAGATGAACATAGTTTTCCGTTCGCAGCTTACTCTGGTTGAATCTTATGAAGTTAAGCCTTTCTGTCTCTATCTTGCGTACATATCAACCAACAACTGATTGAAAACACTACGATACCTTGTCTTTCCATTATTCTGTACCCGAAACTGTTTTCTTGAGAGATGATGTGGATATTGGATCACATTGTGGAATGTTGATCCAGTGGCCATTTTCTCTACGGCGGCAGAGCATGAGAGGCTGCTGGCGAGCGTCGTATGCACGATGAGCTTTGCTGGCCCGTATCAACTTTGTGTCTCTGCTGTGAAGAATTAGGTATGTCACGATTTTCAGACTCCTGGCCCAAAATGCCCAACCACGCTTGTTGTTGGCTTGTTATAACGATGTCTATATCCAACTACAGGCTTCCTGTCAGCGTGAATAACAACTTTAAACTCCTCCCTTCCGGAACATTTTACCGTTTTAAAATCTCGTATGTCATGCAGACATTTCTGATGTTGACCAACTAACCAAGGTTTCACTACATTAAGGAGGTTAGGGGTCTTATTTCTACTTTTTTTTGTCGCTGTCAACAATACCATATATGTTTGCTGAAAAGAGGGATTTTGCTGGGGCTATGGAAACAAACTGCCTATTCTCTGGTATGCCTTTCCTTTGGCTTTAAAAGTCGCCATGAAATTTCCCTCGTGTATCTCTTTTGCCGCAAATGAAGTTGTTTAGCAATACTTGTGTGTTCAAGTCATCTTAACTTTCCATAAATAATTAATTACTCCTAACTTTACTTCATTTATTTTGCTCGTCTATCATTGCCTTGACTAATGCATTGTAGTAACAATCAGTAAGTAATGCAATTTTCCTTTATTATGTGACTGTTTGAAATATGAAACTTTTATTAACGTACACTATTCTAATTTTGCCCATTTATGCTTTACATTCGTTTATCACGAGCCACTTTAATCTGTTCAACTGTTATACGAGTACTCTTTATTATTCATATCGCTAATTCCAATAACACTTTACTCTATGAAAGATCTCTAATAAAATTTTCTCGTCCACTTGGTTATCGGACAGCGGAAAGATAAGTGGCATTTTCATTTATGGTATTTTATATTGGCTGTCTGTCAATCGTATTCCGTTCCTCCGCGCTGCAAGGGAAAGAACTTAAAAAAATTTGTTTGTTTGCTCGATTATTACAAAATATAAATTTGGTCTGTATCGAGCCGGCTTCTGCATTTTCGCTTATTTTACACAATCCTACATTGTCGTTGGTCATCATTCGTCTTCGTGAAAATCAAAAATTAATTTATAGTAATTTGGATTAACGGGGATTGCGTTAATCAAATACTCCAGAGTGGATAATTCAACAGTCTCATTTTCATCAACAAAAATTCATCAATAGAACAGTTTCTGATTAATCACTTGATGGATTTGGTTTTTCTCGTGCAAAGCTTTGCACGCGGTAAAAAATATATAAAAATTCATGCATAATTTTAATCAAACATAAAAATAAATTCAATATAAAATAAATCAATTGAAAAATAGAGTTATATTGCAAAATTCATGTATTATTAAACCCAAACATGTATTATTAAACATTATTAAACCCAAGCGGCCCGCGGTTTAAAAGACAAGTTGTGGTAACACGTGGCCATTAATATATTTTGATATACCAATATAATCATACTCGTATGTTAGCCCTCGTGTGCGAAATTCTTAGGTTAATATTCACCTTTATTAAAATGACCGCTCCTGGTAGCCTGGCAGCTTTGCGTGCCTATCGCGGTAACCTTAAAGGTTCGCTAACGAGATTAGCTTACTTCGTGGACAAGATTGTAGAAGTCGTCGGTATAGAAACAACTCTTCAAGAAAAACTAGAAGAGATCTGGGAAAAATTAGTACATCTCAGGGGCAAATGAACAAGCGGATGACAAAAATTACACCGATCCTGAGCAAGAGTTCGAGTAAGGAAGTGACTAAGGAAGATCAGGAAATCGAAAAACACTTTCTTGAAACTCACAAGAGAGATAAAGACGGAAGGTATGTCGTCCGCTTTCTCTTCAAGACAAAACCTGATTTCGCTGACACCCTCGCTGGCGCAATTTCGTGTTTAAAGTCTTTGAAAAGACGATTTAGTAAGAATGGGTTACTATATAAAAACTATTTAAAATTTATGGATGATTATTTGGTTTTGGGGCACATGCTTAAAATTCCTCCTTCTTTGGTGCTTAAGCCTAATGTATTTTATTTGCCGCACCACGCAGTTTTCAAATTCGACAGTGTTTCAACAATGCTTCACGTCGTCTTTAACGGTTCGTTCGCAGATAGTAATGGAAATTCCCTAAACCAATTTTTAATGATAGGCCCATCTATTCAAAGAAATATCTGCTCTGTGCTCATTCAGTTTCGCCGTCACCAAATCGTTTTTACCGCAGACGTCGTAAATTTTTTTCGCCAGATACGGGTGGCTGATGAAGATTGCGACTTTCAAACAATAGTGTGGCGAAATCCGCCGTCTGAACTGATTAAATATTATTGCTTGACCACAGTTACATACGGTACGTCGTGCGCTCCCTAGGAAGCAGTACGTGTTTTACAGCAAATACTCGTAGCACTCGATTATCGCGATTAGTATCCGGTTGCTGCAGATATACTCCTTAAGTATACATACGTGGACGATATTGTTTCGAACGGAGCATCAGTCAGTGATGCGCGTTTCAAGCAGAAACATTCAATCGAAATTCTTGCCAACGCTGGCTGGGAGCTTAGCAATTGGCAACGCAATAGCCCAGAACTTCTTCCGGAAGGAGATCGTGGACAATGTGAAACAGTTTTTCTAGAAAGTGAACCTAATTCGTGGGTGAAAGGTATTCGGAATGTACTTGAACTTAAAACAAGACTGCTTTTCGTTTCGTATATACCTGACGCCAGATGAAACTCTTACCAAACGCCAGATCTTAAAAGACGTTGGCCGCATTTTCAATCCTCTCGGGTTTCTATTACAAGAGTTATGGCATCAAAAACTTGACTGGGATGATCAACTTCCTGATTGCCTCACCGCGAAATGGAGTACAATTCGAATGGATCTACCTGTACTTACATCTATCAAAGTATCCCGTCACATCGGTACTATAGATCCTACCTTTCAATTACATGGCTTTTCCGATGCCTATACTTCCGCTTATTCTGCCGTCATTTATTCGCGATATAATCTTACAAACAGGCAAATTCAAACCAACAACGTTGCAGCGAAGACTCGTATCGCTCCGATTAAACAACTCACAATTTCACGTTTGGAATTGTGCGGAGCTTTACTACTCGCTCAGTTGCTTGCTGCAGTCTTTGAATACAACATTATCAAATGTTTATGCATGGCGTGACTCCCAAAGTTGTTCTTTCTTGGCTATTGTGGCCTTGTCGGTAATCGATCCTGGTGGTTCCACATCAGGTCGGATCAAAATCCTGCGGACTGTGAGTCAGGCGGGGCCCCCGCCCAATTATCAAGGCTTCGTCCATCAATGACGTTGTCTAATAAAAAGTGTGGACAGAGCATATTACTGCTCTTATCTTAAACATCTTCAGATAACGCCTCTGAAGGTTGCTACGATTTGACCAGTAACAAGTTGCCGGTCATAGGTCTTGTTGGCGGCTGGACCACCGGTAGTCCATACCAGGACTTAAATCACGGTACCATGGGAGTCAGGAGCCCCCCGGATTTCGGTACGGGCCTGACTTGTTGAGGTAGGCCCCCTTATGGGAGCGTCATGGTGGCTGTGGATTAAACCCAAATCGCGGGAAAGGGTCTAACCCATTGTAGAGTTGCGAATAAGTACTGGGTGCTGTGACCCTAAGAACAGTAAGAGGTTTTAGGTCGACCTCGACTCATACCAAGGATGGAACTTGTGCCTCCAACACAGTTCCGAATTGGTATCAAAGGATTTACGGAAAGCGATGGCAAGGCGTATCCTTGCTCCCATGGATGTATGGGCATCCCGTAAACATAGGTCTACATGACAGGTGGTTTACGTTAAAAACCAAGAGACGTTCTATGTGCGTCAGGCGGAATAGCCCTTCTGCCTTAATAGAACATTCTCTATGGTGGACCGGTCCACACTGGTTGAGGGAAAATAAAGAGTCTTGGCCTATTGTTATGTTTGTCGAAGAGCATCCAACTTGTAAACAGGAGGAGAGGAAGAAATTTGAACAAACTTCCATCGCTGTTGGATCGGGGCACCCGTTCGAGTTCCTGTCATCACGAGTTTCTGATTGGAAACGTCTCATTCGCAGTGTCGCTTACTTATATCGGTGTGTTTCAAGGTGTCGCAAACTATCACGGGCCCAAAGTTATTAACTTATGCCCCAGGAGATTTATGATGCAAAACGAGCTATTATTAAATGGTTACAAAATCTTCACTTTGGAGAACATATAACATAACATATTATGCCAAATATGTCCACTTCGACAAGAATTGCATGATAGCTAACTTGAATCCTTTTTTCGATAATGACCAGGTTCTGCGGGTGGGAGGAAGAATTCAAGAAGCCAACGTTTCATTCAACGTTAAACATCCAATAATCATTCCTAAGGGACACGCCGTTATGAAACTCATCACCGGCACTGTTCTCTCTAATTCGTCAGGATTTCTGGATTATTTTAGCCGCAACTTGCTGCGCAAGATCATCCATGATTCCACTAAATGTTTTCGTCAGAGAAAGTCAACGACGTTCCAAATCATTGGCAATCTCCTAGCACAGAGGGTCCAGGCAAGCAGGGCTTTCGCTCATTGTGGGTGTGACTATGCTGGTCCCTTCCCTATTAAAATCAAATTAGGTCGGGAAACTCAATCTACAAAGGGTTACATCTCACCATGTGAGCGATCTGACAACCGAAATATTTCTTGCAGCTTTACGTCGCTTTATTGCCTGTCGTGGTAAGCCCTTTCACATGTACTCGGATAATGGGACAAACTTTCGTGAGTGTGCCAAGGTATTATCTGTTAATCTTATGTGAGCAACATAAACCATAGTGGTTGAGTCTCTTGCTAGAGATTCTATTACTTGGCACTTCACTCCCCCTTCCGCACCACACTTCGGCGGCTTGTGGGAATAAGGGGTGAAGTCAGTCAAGCAGCATCTTCGTCGTGTAATAGGTTCGGACTTGCTAAATTTCGAGCATTTATATACCCTATTGACCCAGATAGAAGCTATATTAAATTCTCGCCCTCTTTGTCAAATTTCAGATAATGATCTCGATCCACTAACTCCAGCTCATTTTATTTTAGGTAAATCCTATTCACCTGTTCCGGAACCATCGCTTGAAGTACCACTCAATCGACTCTCCTGTTGGCACGCACTTCAAAATAAGATCCAAGGATACTGTAGAAGCGATGGACCCAAAACCGATAGCGGGGTTGGTGGCGGTGTTTTCTTAGATAAGATAAATCTAAGTCTCTTCCCGTCTTCCAAATCACATAAAGAAGCTCTGTCATCGCTGAAAAAAAACGTGATATCTGTAAAGGATATCCGCATCTTTTCGGATAGACAGCCGCCATCAAGTCCCTGGACTTAATCTGATTAAATTCTAAAACCGCCCTTGAATGCCGATCCAGGGAACTGTAGGGCCGATGAACTCGCCAAAATTGGAACAACTATACCAATCGCTACCTGCAAATTAATATTAAAGTTGGATGCCAATAAAAGAACAGACCTTAGGTGGACTGTTGGACCAACATGTCTAGCGACTAAACAGATCTGGCCAAAACTAGATCTGAATCGCTCTAAGAGTCTGATCCTTCTAAATAGGAAACATCTCAGCGCCATCATAGGTGTCATCACTGGGCACAGAAGGGTGGCGCTTTTAGAAACGATTTCTGTAGAAGCTGCATGGACGAGGAGGAAGAGGAGACAATCCTCCACTTACTCTGTACATGTCCCGCTCTCTCTCAGAGAAAACTTCACTTACGAGTTTTCTTCTAAATGCTATACAAAGAAACGCTTAAAAATTAGCTTAGTTAACTTAAAATTATCTTATTCTAACTTACTGGCCCCATGCGGGCACTCTAAGTTAAACATAATACATAAATTATGTCTTTCGACGTATCTTACATTACATGTTTATACTATATCTATTCATTATAATTAAAACTAAGAAAACTTTTTTTAACACAAACTTAGCAACATGACTTTTTTTTTTACTTAAAACTAAAACTTACAAACTACCTAAGAATAAATCTTAATCTACTTAACCCACTTAATACATAACATATGCATAATACAATATATAAACATAGTATATATATATATGTAATATATACTTACATGTACATACATACATATATGGTGTACGTATTTTGTATCTATTTTTTTTTTTTTAATTTTAATTTTCATTTTTTTTTGTTTTTATTATTATTTTTTTTTTAAATCTAACTTAATACTACCTAAAACTATGTAAGCCGGCCATGGCTAAAAAAAAAAAAAAATTAAGCAGACCCACTTTGCTTCACATGAAGCTGCCTATTGTTGGGGGGACTCGACGACCACGGATCCTCTCTTTTAACAAGCTACCAAAATGGCCCTACTCCCGACTCCCTATGGCCCTACTGAACCGGAGACGCTCCGCACGCACTGACGTCTCTGTTGTAGTTGAGTCGCCTGTCCGCAGCTGTTCGAGCAACGTGGAAGATTAGCGGCACCGCTAATCTGTCCTGGATCAGACCTTTGATATATAGGTAGAGGAACGTTTCTGGAGGAACAGCGAACTCTCTCATGATACATATAATTAGGGTAATAAGCCCCGGAAATCAGGTTGTTTGACGATGTCATTACTCTTGCAATGTGCCTTCGAGTGAACTTAACAACAAAATTGTCCACTCTTATGCAGTTCGCCCTATTGTACAAGACCTCATTACGATGAAATTTTATGTACTCTCACTCTGGTATTCTGTATAACCGAAGACAATCCCTAAGGCAAGTTCTCTCAAATACCCGAATCTACTCGTATTTCGATAAGCTTGCTCTCACACTGAACCACACGAGACATCCAAAGACAAGCATAGGCTGGATAAGGGCCATGTAGCAGATCATCTTCACCCTCGCATCGGCTGTTGGTTGTTATAAAACAGTCTCTTTGTTAGAGCAACATCTATATGTTTGTTAAAATACAGATATTGATCTACATAGCCAGATCCCATTTCGACAAGCAAGTTGTCCGATGATAGAGAATTTTTACCAATTCTTTCTGGTATCCCTAGAGGCCCCAGACAAAGGCGTCCTAAATAGAATGGTTTCCGACTTCTGAACGTTGATTTTCAACTTCCAGACATCGCAATATCGCTTAATTTTGTTGACGTCACGTTGCAAAAATATATTAATGATGTCAATCTTTGGACCCGATCTGTACGCGATTAAGTCGTATTCTATGGCCTGGTGAAGTGAACCTATAAGATCACTTGTGTAAATGTTGAATAGGATCGGCACCTTGTTGCAGACCGTTTTTAATGTGAAGTGTTCCAGCAGAAGTCACATCGCCATAATTCACGATGAATTGTCTGAAAGCATATTGAAAAGAATATACAGAAGTGGTGGGCATTAGTAACCTAGCCTGTTCAGCTTGAAGAAGAGTTCCTCTAACCATACGGTATCGAAGGCCTTTTCCAAGTCAATGAGGCAGGCACCAGGGCACTGGTTCTTGTCTTTGTTCCATTGGATATCAGAAACAAGCTTAGACGCAGCATGAATGATATCGTGCCCCGCCTTGAAACCGAATTGATTATCCGGAACTATATTTTTGTCCTCAACTCACTTAGTCAGGACTCTATTGATCACCTTCTCGAAAACCTTACTGATGTTTGGAAGAAGACTGATCGAGCGCAGATTCGCCGGATTGGACATATCTTTGTCCCTTTTAGGTATGGGATGTACCACCGCAGTTTTCTAATGCCCTGGATAATGTGCATTATTCATTGCATTATTAAACAGGGTGGTATACATAAATATCCACCGCTTCTAGTGAGAGATGTCGAAGCACAATGTTCGGTATTTCATCGGTTGGCTCTTCGTTCGAACCTAATCAGTGAATTAACATTCACTGCAACTCCGTATATTTGATCTACCCGCTTAGTCTGATCCTGTGTTTGACGCTGAGGCTGAGCCATCTGCCCCTGAATATAGAGCAAGATAGCCAGCATGTCAGTTACAGGTTCCGGTGCTCTAAGCGCTGGGGTCTGAGAAGCAACATTCGCTTGTTGTACCGTATTTACCTTTGCCTGCCGCCAATTTAGCGTAGGTAACTTGAGGAGTAACGGCTGGTGTTTATGTTTGAACAGGTGGACACTTAACTTCCACTTTCTGCTGCCGAGTCAGATTTACTCTTTTTATGTATTGGAATTTGGGACAACCCCGATAGTTTCCGGTGTGTCCCGTGTTCCTACATAAAGCACATGAGAGTTGGCCTTTTTCAAACGCTCCGTCCTTAACTAGACCGCATTCCACAGATTTGTTATTCTTTCCACACTTCGACGCGGCGTGCGCGAACCTTTGTTAGCGAACACATTGTAAAATGTTGTCGCTCCGCTTTACTCTTTCCCATGACACAATCTGGTAATCCAGGAATTTTATGCTCCTTGGACCATCCAGTTTGTTATTAGGAGTTAGCTGAACCTGGAAGAAGGGCAGTTTGCGCTTCTCCCTTTTGGCTCTAGCCGTAACATATGGCTTTACCCACACGAATTTGAGCTCTTCGCACTCCTTTTCTTTCAGCAGTGCAAGGAGCTCCCCCGGATCAGTTGACGGTTCAAGCCCCCTCAGTAGCATTGTTTGCAGCTTCTCACCCTTAGGGGTGTAGGAGAAGAACTCCGTCGTCGAATACCTTAAAACGTCTTTAATTTTGTGATAGCGCTCTACTGTGTTACAGTGGATCGCGCGCCTATCTAAACCTAATCTTTTTATAAAAAATTACAGTCTGTGGCCGACTTAAACAGTCCGATGGTGTCCTTTAATTCCAATTTGAAAGTATTAATTGGAGGTACTTTCTGTCTGCTGACTTTCTGCTCTTGTTGTTGTTTTGGTTGTTGAATATTTTGCTTTTGTTGTGTCTGTGATTGTTTTTTCATTGGCACTTGTGTTGGTTTTTGTTGTTGTAGCGGATTCTGTTTAGCCTCGCTATTTGTTGGCTGTTACTGAGAGTTCAGGAGTTTTTGTTGTTGCTCCATATGTCTTCTCGCCATTTGTTTGGCTTTACTACCAAGTACTTTTTGTTGCAGCTCTTTAATGCTGCTATTAAGTGCATCCACTTCTTCCTCCTCATCATCCGACTCTGTGACCGCCAGAGATTGGAAAGTATTCTCACCTGCTGCCTTTCTTGACGTTGTCGGCACCTCTTCCCTTACTCCACCGGGCAGCTTTTCAGCAGAAGCTGTTAGGGAGGGGCGCTTTACACAGTTCTGAGTTGGCTTCAGCCTACTCATTCTCTTCTTTGCAATATTATCAGATGACACATGCCAACGCTTATTTGCACTCATTGTCTGATCTCACTTTCGCATTCAATAGTTTGATTAAATTATTGGAAATAATTCACTGAAACTTTACGGGAATCGAACCCATGCCCCTGTTTTATCAACCGGACACCACTACAAATGCACCACAGGAGCACGTAGCCAAACCGTCTCTAACTTTCTTTTTGATAATTTTTTTATTCACTCACTTTAGAGAGAAGCCAAATCACGTTTGTTCTCCGCGGAGGTCTGTGAATGACTGATTATATCTCTATATTCGGGTAAAGATGGACAAGTTCGCGTTGTGAAACTGAAGACCTTTTTTATTGTAACGTCGAACAGCTTCCTTATTAGCTTCTGGATGTTTTATTGAATATCTGGAAACTGAGACTCTGTTAACGTTAGGATTTGCTTTATTGTATCTTTTTACAGCCTCTCAATGAACTTCAGGACTTTTTTTTTATTATATTTTTTGACAGCAGCTCTTTGAACTTTACAATTTTGTTCTTGAATTTTTTGGCAAACTAACCAACAAACTATGTTTTTGCCGTCGTTGATTTTGAGCATAGATTTTTCCTTCTTTTCTTCCCAACGCTTGAATTATTTTGTGGAAATTATAATAGACCACAGAATTGAAGTTAGTAGGAGGCGTCGTACAAAGTTAGTTATTGGCACGTTTAGCAAATGAGTAAAATGTAAACCATCGTCGGATTATGCTTGCGCAGATTGAAGGTTGACAGCGACTTTTTCAAAGCTCTTAGTGTCTGGTGAGGTACGAATGGAGAGGCTAACACCATTAGATTTAGGAGGAGGAATATGTTGAGAAATTCAAAGTGGGAACTCATTATAGGTCCAGTACACTTCAACCCCAATGTGGGCCTTTGCTAATCAGTCTCATCAGGCTGTAAAATTATCTCACTATCACGATAGGCTACTAGATGGTAAGAATATATGTATTTCGCTTGCAGCTTGAATTTCAATGTGGGTGGCATATGTACATATAGACGGATATATGGAACTCGGCCAAAGCTCTGCCATTGTCAAGGTGTCCTCATTGTTTGCAAGTCAAACTCTTGCCATTTGTTGAAATGTATTGTACAACGCTTGTTCGCGCTTGAGTTCCGTGCGAGACAGGGAGTAAAAAAGCATGATCCATCTGCACCCACAGGTAAAATATGGTGAGGTACTATGGTCCCATCAACTTCAATTTATTCCATCCTATAGGATATAGGACTCCCGAGTCAAAACGATAAACTTTCCAAACCAAAGAAGACGGACCGCAACCACACCGGTGGTGGTTGATGAGTGAAGTCAAGGCTATGTAGAAAACGAAAGGGCACAAAAGGGAACCGCAAAAGCAATAGGGATTGCAACAAGCAGCTGTTAGTTACATAGGGTTTATACACTCGAGTTAAAGTAGTAGGGTTTACATGTGTTAGTGTATCTGTACACGAGAGAGCGAACTGGTAGCCAACTAAATAGTATCTTTAATTGTAGATCAATTTTGCTTGCGAGATAGGCTGCTAGCTGGCCTGTTGGTTAAAAAAAATACTAACACCATGACATAACCGTACTTTAATGCCGACATAGGGAAAACAGACGAATAAAACTAACGCACAGATGATCTGATGCTGAATTCATGTTTTATTTTGATTCTTCAAGGCGATACAGGGTATGCGGAAAGTACACAAGATAAAAACTTTTCTCAAAAGCGAAAATTACTTCAATTTAATTTAAGCCAACAGTTCCGTGTAGGATGAGTCAACGGGTCGCGCAGTATTAAAAAGTAGCTGTCTGACGAACGGTTTCAAATAACAGCGGGAACCACGTTTACGATCACGATCGAATGTAACAAAATATCTGACATTTTAATTAAAAAGGGTTACTTCTTTATATTTGGGGTTTTCCTGCCTATGCGGGGTCGCTCTCTTTTATTTTTTTGTTAGCTTCTTTCGTTTTGTTATTCGTGCTCTCGTTCTTGTTCTCGACTTCGTTATTATTGTTCTTTCGCTTCCTTTTTGTCTATTTATTTTTCGTCGTCTCTGGTTCTTTTTTTCTGTTTGTTTTTTTGTTCGCTCTTGCCAGTAAGACAAGAACCTATTAAATAAGTTTACCGCGTTTTTTGGCAGTCGCCGCCACTCACACACTCATTCAGCACACATGAGGTTCTATCAATTCAGCTGTTGGCGCAAATGGAATCACATCCAGACCTCCAACAGATTCTCCACGAAACCCCAGCCAATCACACAAGTCGAAGTTCTATGTTTGTGGGTCATGTTTGTTTTGCCGTCCAAGTGATTGCTTTCCTTTGAAGCCAGACCTCTGACCCGAGACCAAAGCTATACGGTTGAGAGCTGCATTCGAGACCGCCGAATAGGAAAGAAGACTATTTAACTAAGGGTGCAGGGAGGAGCACGTAAACTTTGTTGCAGACTATATGTATGTGGGGTAGAAGAAAGACCGCGGGAAATTGTGAGTTTTCCTTTACAATTTAGTTTCTTTAATTTTCCACCTTAACGGTTACTTTATTCACACTCTTCTTTTTTCTTTGGCAAACAATGGTAATTTTACATTGTGCACTCAGCAATTGTTGATGTTATACGGGGTCATCTCGGGGTGCCGGACCATCCAACAGAAGAGTCTATAGGGCGTCCGCCTGGTCCTATCCTTGGGGTACCTGGGACCACGTCACCTCTGGAGCGGTAGGCAGAAGGAAGGAATGCAATGGAAGGCCAGCCTGTGCCATGGCTATGAGGATGATGGGGAGAAAGAAAAGAAGGGACAAAACCAGAAAGAGAAGGAGAAAAGACACGACCAACATACAATAAATGGAAAAGGAAATGGAGGATTTTTTATGCGTGATTTGCACACAAAACAGTATTTAGAATATATTCCCAAATATCAAATAAAACCATGTTTTTTAGCCTCCACTATTTTGCTTCAAGAAGTCCATTTATAGTTTACTAAACAAGATTTTAGGTTTTAGAAATACTTTTTTTAACCTGTAAGAGTATACTCGTACATTTTTTAAACCCAGCCTTATTGCACATTTACATCAGAGGCTTTGTCGTTTTTAAGATTCAATGATCACTAAGTCAGTCAGTGCAAATACTTGTACATATATAAGAGTATAAAGATGAGTTTGCAGTTAATTTTCAGGGGCAGAAGCATCTGTAGTTTTATTAAACATTCTTGGGCGTATGATTTCTTGACAGTCCCAGAGTTCTGCTATTGGCGATTATGATTGTAGCCAGTTTTTTTGGTTTTCTTTTATATGCGCTGTAGATGCAGATCACAACATTTCCTTTATTCAGTTATGGACCTTTCTACCATTCATCTCAATATATGTATATAAAGAAAAATTGTGACTCACTCACTGACTCACCTACGCCCAAGTCAAACCCTTACATCTAGAAAGTTGAAATTTTACAAGAGGTTCCCTTTATGATGCATACTAGATGGAGTGAAAAGTGACCTCCTTGGGAATTAAATTTTTTTTTTTTAAATGTTTATTATTCAATATAGTACTCTTTTAGTTTGATACACTTATTCCAGCGATTTTCCAACTTCTTGATCCCGTCCAAAAAGTAAATTTCCGGAAGGTCTGCAAAATACTCCTCCGTGGCTTCGATGATTTCCTCGCGTGAGCTGAATTTTTTATTGATGAGCAATCCAGTTACCAATCACCGACAAAAGTCCGCCCGATTCCGCATCAGCAAGTCCAAACACTCTTTCGAAGTGCTCTCGGGTTCGTGTTTTTGGCCATGCGCGGCACCCAGCGGCAGGATAACTTTTTCATATGCCCAAAATATGGCGTGTGCGTTCAGTACTAATCTTTGTGGTATCTGCTAGCTCGCGCACCTTCACTTTCCGGTCAGCCAACACCATTTCATGTATTTTTTTGACATTGTCCTCTGTAATCGCATCGGAGGGCCTGCCGCTGCGGACTTGATCGGTAGTGAAGTTGCGGCCACCACGAAACTCTCAAAACCAATATTTGACGGTGTAATCTGACGGAGCATTAGCCCCATAATATTTATCCAACTTTTTTTTTGTTTCCTTCGCCGTTTTGCCTCTCAAAAAATGTTTTATGAGAGAACGAAAATCGTTTTTGTCCATACTCAACATGATGCCAAACATGCCAAGAACAAAAAGCTGTCAAAACAAAACTAAATACAGTATCGCACTGAAATTTGGCATGTCTGCCTAAATATGAACGGACTTCAAGGCACCATAATCTTTTTTGCAGTAGCAGCGCATTCTGCCGGTCAAGGAGGTCACTTTTCACTCCATCTAGTACAAGGAATAATGAAGGATATTCCGAGATAATGTATTTGGTATGAAACTTCGTAGGAGGTCAAACGCACATTTCGTGATTTTCCGATAATCAAACCCCTAGCGGCTGAAATGAAAGTGTCATTATTAAGGTTTTCTGGGAGTTCATTGCGAAAATGGCATTCATTTTGAAGTTCAAGACGATGGACAACCCTATAGCAGTGAAAAGGGGTTTCAGAGTTTGTATTGGGAAACAGCAAGAAATAGACTTTCCAATTCGAACCTTCGTAGGTGTGCGGGAATAATTACATATTTTCGCCTTAAAGTTGCCTTATATAAAATGTATAAAACAATAAATATATACCAGGTTGATATCCTCACCTTAAAACTAAAAATAAAGTAGGAATTAATCTACCTTCAAAAAATAAATAAAATATAAATAATGTAATATAATACATAATAATAATAATAGTTTGGCATATAAGTAGGTAATTGTAATAACTAAACCATTGCTTGAAAGTTATAAGGTCATTATTATCCACCATAGTCGCACGCGTCGTTTCCCGGAGAGTAGGTAAGCAGCGTGAGAAGGCGGGCTTACTCAATATACAATAAATACAACATTTGTCTCGATAACACGTTTAGCGCAAAACCTGCGATCGTTTACAGTACAATTGAACAGTATCTTGTAGTCCAAAACTAACTTTTTAAAACAGTGCTTTTCAGCGCAACTCTTTGTTTTCCGAATTTAGAAAATTAGTTTTCTAAATTTCTATTTCTTTCTATTTGGTTTTCTATTCCTTTTTAAAATAAAGTGTGTATTTCAGGGCAACTATTTTTTTTTCCAGCTGTTTTTATAATCGTCACCAAATTCTTTTTCTAATCTTTTCTCTTTTTACCCTGATTTAGTCCAAAATATTGGATACATTTTTTAGATAGATTTTCTTTGTCATTTATCACAATGACCGTCGAGTCATTGAAAACTGACGGAAATATGGTGCCTCACACCGTAATTAATATAATTGGAGATGGTGCCTGCCTGTTTCGGGCCACCTCCTCTCTATTATATGACATACAGGTGACGGCCAGAGAAGTACACGAGCAAACCGTTAGCCATATGGCGGCCAGCTACGTAAACGGGGACAATTACTTCAGTGCCGCTGTATACTGGCATTGACAAGTCGCACCTTTTACTTATCGTAGTTATTTGAGCTGGAAGCGGTATGCTAAGTCTTTCCATGGGTCTTTGAAGTTTACCGTAACGGTGAGTTGTATGTATGTTTTGGTACGGTGGGTAATCCCGTGGGATGATTATGTATTTCTTATGATCTATCACGTTGCCATTTCGATGTATCCGAGTACGCCTCCTTTTTTTCACTTGCCCCTATCGTCGCCAAGAGGATAACTACGAGAAGAAGTCAAGTGACTACTACCTGACCGCCGAAGTCAAAATCAGATTGTGACTCATTTCTGTATCAATCATCATCTATTACCGTTTCTACCAAATCCTCGGATGCACCGACGCTATTCGAAAAAAAACAAACAATTCCAGCGCTTCTAAAAAGTATGTGCAGAAACTCCCAGCAATTCACCGCTTTGCTATGCCCAAATATCAAAAAATGAATACTAATGTCAACAGAGAAGCAGTCGCTAGGTACAGGCAAGTTCACCCTGAGGAGAATTGAAAAGCTGTGGCTCGGTACCTGTGAGCTCACCCCGAGGGCGATAGGGCGTCACAGTTTTGATATGAGCAAAATAATCCTGGTAGACGAGTAAAAAGGTAGCGACGTTTGGAAGGACAAGGTTCACTCCGGCATGGCATATGGTATCAATACAGAGTATGCAAGTTTCTTGCCAGCACTTCTAAAGAGGTGCGAAGTACGATTGAGGTGCAACAACTATGTGAAACCTGGCTTAGTGAAACGAGGTGGCCTTAGTAACGGCTGGCCAGCAATTTCAGCAACGAGATATTATCCCTGACAGTCATGATAACTCAGTACAGCGCATTAGTGAGATCCACCGTTCGTACCACGCCCTCCAGTATCTGCTTTTGTTTTGCCGGGGCGAAGATGGATACTTCAATTCTTTACCCCAGTGTTATCCTGAGACCAATCAAACACTTAAAAAGATAGTCCCCCCTGCGAGTTTCCATTCTTTTGGTATAATGATTAGACAAGGATAATCACCTGTATGAAAGATGGTAGCTGCAGTAAGAGGTATCCTCGACCACCTCTCAAGGACACAGACAGGAGACCATGGATATCCGCAATATAGGAGGAGATCTCCAGTTGACCGTGGTTACACAATAAAAAATAATGAAATTGAGTTTGACAACCGCTGGGTTATGCCTTAAAATCCTGTCCTGTTACGTACTTTCAATGCTCATATTAATGTGGATGGAGTACTGCAGCTCTGGTAAGTCTGTCAAATATATTTGTAAGTATGTAAACAAGGGCAGTGATCAAGCGACCTGCACTATAGAGAAAACAGTTCCGAAGCAGTTTAGAAAATCTTAATCTTTCCCATTCATAAAAGGTCCTCCCCCGTCTTACATCCCGCGGCTCATCTTGAAAATGGCCAGCATGTATACTTCACCTCCAATAACCTGTCAGAGAAAATAAACAGTCCACGTCAGAAAACGCTGCTAGCTTTTTTTGAAATCTGCAAAACGGACAATTATGCTAAGACACTACTGGAATAACAAAAAATATTCTAGAAGGAACGTTGTAGAGGGTTGGCCCGGAATGAAAAAAAAGAACGTTCTGGGTAGGGTCTACACCATTCATCCAAACAACACCGAGTGCTGAGACCTCCGAATGCTGCTCCATGAGGATAGAGAACCGACACCTTTTGAAGACTTAAATACTATGAATGGTATCCTACATCCAACATTTCAGTCTGCATGTAAGGCTTTGGAATGCTCGAAGACGACAAGCATTGACACAGTACTTTAGAGGAAGATGCACTATGTGATTCTCATTTGAAGTTGCGAGAGCTATTTACTATTATCTTAATTTTCTGTCAACTCTCTGATCCCTTAAACCTTTGGGAGAAATACAAAGACAGTTTCTCGGAAGACATTAAGCGACAACTGGAGACAGAATTGCAGGATGGTGCGGAACTGCTCATAGACGGAATGTACAATAGAAACTTGGTATTGATCGAGGATGCAGTGTTAGCACAAGTAGGACAAAACTTGGTACAATACGGATTGCCTTAGCCAAAAAGATCTGCAGCAACTTTCGGTAATCGAGAATATCTGAGGGAGACCAATTATGACTCCGGTGCCCTGAGAGTAGTGGTGTCGTCTAATGAGGAGTTACCGACGGATGAACAGATTTACGTTTATCAACAGATCCTTAGCAATATTGAGAAAGGAATTGGGAAAATATTTCTTCTGGATACTCCTGTGGAGTATCTTACCTTCCTTATCAATTTGTTATTGGCAAAAGTAAGGAGTAATCGTGGCATCGCCTTAGTCATTGCATCGTCAGGAATCGCAGCAACACTGTTGGAGGGAGACAAGGCAGCTCACGCTGCCTTCAAGTTGTCGTTAAATCTCATCCATGTCGAAACTCCACACTGCAACATTTCAAAACAGAGTAATGCGGCCCAAGTGCTGCGCGATTATAAACTTATAGTTTGGGACGAAAGCACAATGGCGCATAAAGGGGATTTCGAAACACTAAACATCTAAAAGTCACGGTGTTGTTAGCTGGAGACTTCCGTCAGACTCTGCCAAGGGGAATTCGAGCTGACGAAGTTAAGGCTTGCATTAAGGCCTTAAATTTTGGCCCTTAATCAAAGAACTCCAGCTTAAGAAAAAGGTGCGGGTGCACTTGAAGGGCGATGTTTGTACTGGACAATTCCCCAATCTCCTTCTTAAAATAGGAAACGGAGAATATCCGGAAACAGAGGGCAAGGTTACAATTCCACCAAATCTTGCCTTAGTTGTGTCGACCGTTGACGAGCTAATAGTTCAAATATATTCAGATGTCCAAAACATATAGTACACAGCAAATCCACGGAAGGGCTGTGCGAACGTCCGATTCTGACCCTAACAACGATCAGGCTTCCGTCATTAATGACATTTTGTTGACGTCGTTTGAAAGTGCAGAATACCAGTACAAATCTGTGGAGACTTTAGTACATATGGATGACGCTATACACTATCCTGTGGAGTTCCCAAATACGCTCAACCCACCTGGTCTACTGTCTAACACATTTAGGTTCGGTGGTCGAATCCCAGCCTCGCCCGAAAGACATATCTTCCATTTTTCCAGTTAATGAAAATCAAGTAAGACGAGTAGTTGACTTGAAATCAACATTAAGCCAACTTCCACTAAGAATTTAGTCTCCCCATTGAATGTTGGATGCCACCTATGGAGCGAAATAACCCCTGAGCCCAAACACCTTTCTTTCTCTCTTTATTCCATTTTCCAAAAAAATTAACACATTCATATATTCATACCCACTTGAGTGTTAAGTTCTTTAAAAAAAAAAAAAGGTTAACTATGAGCATTTTTCGAGCCAGGCTAAGTTCGACAGCTAAACAGATGCGATTACTCTTTCTTGCCTCAATGAGTTTTAGCGTGCGTGGGACGTTAGCATCTACGCGGCAGAGTGCCCAAGTACGTTACAGTTTGCAATATCAAACGAAAACCTACAGCGAGAGGATATCTATACAACCTGATGAGCTTAACGGCTGTAAGCTATAAGAGGAAGCCCATCGTGAAAAACAATATGGTGTACTGCACCAGAAATACATGTTAGTTCTGAACTCACAGAGCCTACATCGTCTTAGACCTCACAAACTTACGCGAAAGAGAAACCAGTGTGATAAAGGGAACAGTTTTGGAATATGTAGGTTGCTTTCACTGTTCGGGCATGCACAGGGTATAAGGTGGCAGATTTATGTTTTTCAATGTGAATAAAACAAAAACTTAATTAATTACTTAATTTAACATAAAGAGAAAGAATGCGGATTCTATTTTATGGAAATGATATCGCGCAAATGTGGTTCATTTTGTCGCATATATAGTACTGTTCGAAGCCGAACACCGTGTTTCGTGCTACGTGGTGCAGCATACTTGGCTGAATGTCGTGAATTTCATAGCGGATATTTTCTTTGAGCTCCATAACAGACCGCGGGTTATTAGCGTAGAAAAAAAACCGTGGGGTATAAGTCAGGATACATCGGTTGCCAAAGACATCTCCAAAGCGCTTGATCAGTTTTCGTTGGAAATGTTCACGCAACAAATGCATGGAGGTTCCAGCGGTATGCGAAGCCGTTCCGTCTTGTTGATTTTGCTAATTTATGTGTCTATTCAGGTGGAATCAGGCCTTGTCGGTCCAGGAGATGCAATTCATAGTGCGTAATCTCTCCACCATTGTTTCACAAAAGATTTGCGTTATTACTTAAGCTGTAACACTTCCATACGTTAAACGTATTATCGAACGACCAATCACAATTCGTATCAAAATCACCAATATCAGTCTTATAAGCGAATATGTTTTAACGGGGGCAAGGTACAATGATATCAAGTAAAGTTTCTACGAACTCATGGAAAGAGCGTATCAGCAGTGTGCAAAGTACGAGTACAAATCGTACTAGTTGAAGAAACTAGGGGGCTTGCTAAACATACATACAAGATCCTTCGACTAAAAATTCAATCTGCAGATGATCTTGGAAAGGACTCACAAATTGTAGGTTACTTATGAAAGCTTTCATATAGGTATATAGAGCCATGCGTGGTTTTGGCAACCCTCCCCGCTCTTCTATCAAAGTCAAAAGAAACTTCTTACGATTACTCGCACTGTGATGTTTAAAAGCTTTTAGACAGCAGCTGCAAACGTCATAACCATATGCGATTTCTTTAGCATCGTGCTTCAAAGTAGTGTACACATAGGGGCATAGGGGCTATCAGTTAAACATTAGGTACATTCATCCAAAAGGTATGTTACAGGGTAAAATTAAATTGCGATATTTTTCCATTGATGTTGGTCTAACTTTGATTAAACTTAAATTTAATGATTTCACAGTCCAAGCAAACTTCATGCAACTGCGGTTTCTGCTTTGTTATTGGCCTAGAAATAATAAACTTCATGTATCATGATGTAATTGTAATCTTTGACAAAAAACCTTTATAACGTTTGAAAATTTGAAATCTATGACAAGATAAAAACATTCTGTTTTAGTTTTCGGTAGCAACTCTTTTTCAAATCCTTCCACATAAGAAATTCTATAAAACAAGCATATAGTATAAATAATTTTGCAAAATTATTTTGAAAATCCAGTTATAACAATAAAATAACGTGATACCATCCACCTATTGTAGTACAAGATTCGTACGGTGAGTGCTTTATTTAAAACCTAACAGCGAATAAGAGTCTGTATGACTGCCCCACGTTTCTTCACAATCTCTCTAAAGAATACTCGTGTAAAATGCTGTTGAATACAGCCAAAAGCCAGAACAAACTTCAAGTTTAAGAAGTTATTATATTAATTATCACTTTACACACAATTTTTAATTCCTTTTTGTAATATTTTTCTTAGTTATACAACTTTTAATTAAACACCGAAAGTACACGGGTATGAGTATTACTATCTATCATAACGTTAGACGAGTACTAACAACCATTCTCGAACTGACATGCAATAGAACTTATAAAGCTGTATCATAATAATATGAAAATAATGACACATACTCGTACATATAACAAATACAAGTTCAGAAAGTAACAAATTGATGCCAAAGCTTTTTACTGAGGGTGGATTTTTTTATCATTGAAATAAACTGGATGGTAATTTGGAATTTTTTTCACCAGCCGTGTAATGACTTATTTGTTATGACTAAAAATACAAAATAAAATAATAATATTCATCAATAAACTATTGTAGTAATAAACATGAAAGGACCATATTTCTTCAGATTTACTCTGATCACTTCTTGCTTCATGTGATGCTAGACAAAAAAGTCATTTGACAGCGGTTTCCCTGAGATCTGAGCCCTACTGCCCCTCTGCACCGAGCTGTTTGTGCTTATACGAGTATGTTAAATTGTTCCTAGCAATACAATCAACTTGTTACTGTATGTATAATATAAGCATATAAATATTTATATACTCGTATAATAATTTTAATTTAATATTTTCCTGCACAAGACTAAAAATTTGTTTTGCCAACATTTTACAATATTAAAATATACGAGTATATCCATTTTAGAGAGGTTTTCAGTTATTTTACAAAAGTATTATGCCGTTTTAAGGTACTTGACAAACTGGTATTCAGTTTTGTGTTTGTTTTTTTTATTTTGAAGATTATATTCCATGAGTTCTTCGTAGGAAATAAGGCACACCATTTTGTTACAATGCCTAAACATATTCGGATGCAGTTTTCAGTTTAAATTGTTAAAAGTCCACAGATAGTTTTGAATCTATGTATTTAACAAGGCATCCTGCACTTTGCATTAAAATAAAAGCCAAACAATACATATACCTACTGCACCGCCAGTTAAAAACATTATTTTTCTACATTATATTATTTATGCGTACCGACGAGAATGTGGCTGCTGTGGCCTAGAGTGTTCAACTCAATCCAGGAGCATCGACTCGAAATCAATCTCAACAACCCAACATTTCACGCACCAGCCTCATAAGAAATTTGCACAAATATCTCGGTTTATCCCCTTACAAAGCCCAATTGACTCAGCAATTGAAGGCGAACGACCGTCCGCTTCGTTATCGCTTTTCAGTTTGGGCCTTATAGCAACACGAACCGGACGTCTAATTTGGCCGAAAAATCATTTTTTTGACATGACTCGCACGTGATTGTCGAGAAGCCAATTCATCCGCAGAGACTGACAGTTTGGTGCGGATTTCGGAGTGGTGGAATCGTTGATCCATTTTATTTCGAAAATGTTGCTGGAAACACCATTCTGGTCAACGGTGAGCGCTACAGAGCCATGATCATCGAATTTTTGTGGGCTGAAATTGAAGATTTTGACTTGGACGGACTTTGGTTTCAGCACGATGGTATATCAAACAATCGATCTTTTACACACTAAGTTCGGTAATCGTGTTATCCTATCCACCGCCTTGGCGATGCTAATTGGTCGTTTCGGAGCTGCGATTTGACCCCGTTAGACCTTTTTTTTGCCCTTAGAGATCGATGTTACGCGGACAATCCAGAAACGATTCAAGCTCTTGAAGCCAATATCGTGCCAGAAACATTCAATAAGGTCTTGGAAAATTGGCTCGACAGGATGCGCGGTGCCGTTAAATAAGGCCAAATTTTTGCATTTGGGCACTACGTCGCTCCCCAAAGTGTATGTTAACAACTGTCAGGCAGGCGCCTATGTCTTACATGTATCTGCATTGCCGTTAAAACAGTTTGTATTAAGTAAAATGTTGCAGAAACTATAGCATGTTTATTACAGCATTGTAACATTGATACAATTTTTTTTGAAAAATAAAGGTTAAAATTAGGCCTTATTTCACTTTCACAAAGCGATATAAGACCAAATTTTTGCATTTGGCTTTATTTCACGGCACCAGGATACACAACTAGGAAGCCAGCCGAAGCTGCCACATGAATGGAATCGTATTCCATAAATAATTGGAACTGTTCGCTCTTTCTTATAAATCCAAAATTTACCAAAAATAATTGATTTTTGTTCAATTTATTTTATTTTTATAAAGAAACTTGAACCACGCTATATATTTAAGGCAGGCTTATGAGTACATACATATGTATGTTAGATGTATGCTTCGGTTCTTAAATTATTGTATGCTCTCTTCTAGCTGTATTGTGTGGGAAAGGAGGATTATTAAAGACGCAAGAAGCTATTCTAATTACCTCAAAGATTCCTTCGAAGATTAAGAAAAACTAAAGAAAAGACTAAGATTGGCCATAGATGTACTCGTATGTTGGCTTCCAACAGAATCGCAAGACACCTCAACGCAAGAAAAAAGTCTATGAAAATGTACACAGTTTGACCTTTGTGTTCTTAGTAATATTTCCATAGTAATTGACAGATATGAATTTGACATTGAGCTTTAGTTAAAACTATTTAATAAATAGACGCTGAATATTGAGCCTCTAAAACGTTGGCACATGTGTACATATGACATACATATTTAGGTTGTAATACATACGAGTAAGTTCGTATGGATTCATGAGACGATAAATGAAGTATGAAAAATTTAATTAGTTTGTTTACAGAGACTTCAGTGACTTGTACATAGAGAAATTGGGATTAGTACAAAAAAACGTCAGTAATTTTGTACGGATTTAAATCGATATTTTTTTTTATCTTCATTTGCTTTATTTCCAAAAAAAAAAAATAATAAAAATTCATAGTCAATGATTTGAGATATTCATTATCAAAGGTCACAAACAAGTTTTTTTTTGGAAATAAAATTCTTTCTATATGAAATGCTTATGCAATAGAAGACGATATTCATACTCTTACATACGACTTGTATGTATGTACTTTTTTCGATCGGACAATCGCTAACGTAGTGGATTTTCTGACAGGCAACCCTATTTTGCAAAGATTTATGCAAATTGTTTAAATAGTTAATGGCGATCTTTTCAAACGCATCTTCAGTGGCTTTGATCAGGTTTTGGTGTATGTTTGTTTTTTAATTAGCGCACGCTCAAGGGGTTAGAGGGGTACCCTTAAAATGTTTGCACAGAGCGCGGGCGCAGGAAAATTAGGGAGGAAAGAGAGAGAGTACCGATGCACGTTGGTTTTAAATGTCTGAATGTTACAATGACTGGGAAATAAAGAGCTCGGCAGGACATTCCATAAACGAGTTATACGACCTAGGACCCAGCCACGATATTTCAGAGTACGCCCGAAAGTTGAGGCTTGAGGGTATACTGATGAGTATTCATAGTGAGACTTGTGTTACGGTTGAAGGTTTGAAGAGGCGGAAGGCTACTGGCGATTTCTATGGACCACTGGTGATGGTAATAGCGATAGAACACAATGAGATACGAAACATTTCGTCGGTGTTCGAGAGTGTCAATTGACTGAGCGATATTAGCATCACTTATGACTTTAATCGCACGGTTTTGAATCTTATATAGCACGTGCAGAGATGTTTCAGGCTCACCTAACCAGATGTTGCAATGCACTCCAATTTTGGGTGGATAAATGTCTTATATATTTAGACCAGATCAGAGGAGTAAAAGTATTTCTAACATCGTGTGAGACATTTCGCAGCATTTTTGGCGACATCGAATATATGGTAATTCCAACATAAGTTGTCATTGACACACATACCGAGAATGGAGAGTTTTTCGGCCATTCATGCATAGTTGGGTATTTAAATTTCGCTTTAACAATAGTAGACAGTATTGTGGTTTAGGAAGTATGAAATTCCACTCTGTTGATAGTTCTCCAATTGGTTATGTAGCAAATTCAGAATTTAATGAGATTAACATACGCTGACGTTCCTGTGCAGGGACGTGAGTCCGGGAGCGAATATAAAAAGTAGAGAGTACTGGCGTCAGCAAAAGAATATATTGGATTAGAAGTAGCAGACAAGAGATCATTGATGAAGACTACGAGAGCGTCGGAGACAGATCGGAACCCTTGGGCATTTATTTTGTGAATATCAGACTTGAAACCATTCAAGACAACGTGAATTGAACGTTCCGAAAAATTATTTCTAATCCATTGAAGAATAGATTCGTCGATCCCAACTGCCTGCATTTGCGACAAAAGAGCCTGATGCAAAACTCTGTCAAATGCCTTAGAAATATCAAGTGTAACTATCTTGCTTTCGCCAGATTGATGTACGCTTTGGTTCCACTTTTCGGTGAGATATGCCATCAAACCAAAAACGCGTGCATTTGGGATCGATGAATCTCATCTACACCAATCTGGCAAAACCAAGGTAGTTGTACTTCAGAGGCATTTGACAAAGTTTACCATCATACTGTTTTACCGAAAATGCCTTCATTTAGGATCCATTTGGATTCATTTGGCAGCCCTAAATGGTTTCAAGTCTGATATTCAAAAAATAAATGCTGTTGTGCTGCAGGGCTCCGCTTCGTCTCCGAAACTCTTTTTCATTGTCATTAATTCAATTTTTCTAATGTCTGCTACTTTTTCAGTAAATACGAGTAGTATTCCTTTGCTGACGACAGCATTCTCTGCTTTTCATATTCGTCCCAGTTCTTGGGCTGTATAACAGTAATGCCAGTGCAGGTTAAAATTCCTATATTAACAGTATAACTACTTGGGGAACCACAAACAGCATCTAATTTAATGTTTCCAACACACAATGCTGTATTAAAAACTGTGCTAAAATCTTTCCAATATGTATGTCAATGTTGGAACGACCACATATTCTATGTTGCCTAAAATGCTGCGAAATGTCTAGGCTTCCTAAACCGATGTAAGAAACACTTCTTTTGATATTATATTTATCCATATTTTGTCAGCTGCTTATTGCGCCTGCTAGATGGGATTCAAAACCGTGCAATAAAACTTATAGGTTGTGCTCATATTGTACAGCCAATTGGCGCCCTCGAACGTCGACGTATTACTTCATTACCAGTGCTTCATCGAAATTGCCAATATCATTCCGCAACGTCAAACCTTCAACCGTAACGTCCATCTCGCTATGAATGCTCATCAGAATGCCCTCCAGCCCACTTTCGGATATATTTTGAAATACCATGATTCTTTCCATACAAATCATTTATGCCATACAAAATATTCCCTGCCGAGCTCTTTATTTGTTAGTCAATATAAAGTATGTTAAATTCAAATTGAACGTACAATTGTATCTCTTTTCGTTTCCTCTTTAATTTTCCTGTTGTGTACAGACCTTTTAAGGGCACATTAAATCCCTTGGGCGCGCGCCAATTTTAAAATTAGTCAAAAGTAAATTTGTTATTGAAAAAAAAAAAATAAACACCATATATAACAATCTTTTATTCAACGTGTTTTCAAAAATCTTTACAAAAATGAGTTTGAAAATTATTATCGATTTTCGAGTTTCGAAAGTATTATTTACGTTCAATGACAGAATAAATGATTAGTCTA
Source organism: Volucella zonaria (assembly GCA_963966105.1). Taxonomy (NCBI): domain Eukaryota; kingdom Metazoa; phylum Arthropoda; class Insecta; order Diptera; family Syrphidae; genus Volucella; species Volucella zonaria. The sequence continues at coordinate 36,337,723 of OZ014532.1, read as the reverse complement.
AAAAAAGACAAATGGGCGAAGCTCGACAGTCATTCAATGATAATAATACATGATTTAACTATATATTTAACTCAGCTTACATAAAAACTAAAATCCCCAATGCCCAAAATCTCTTTCGGATCCTTAAAATAATCACTATCATTATGGTTAAATGATATTTATGTCCACCAAAGTGTGTTAGATGAGCAAAACATCGAAGGGCTATCGATCGAAACACATACAATACATCAATTTGTCTTGTTAAGGAACAAGTGACACAGACTTATTTCAAATGGAAAATCGAAGATTATGAAAGAAATGTGAGAATCATATATTGGCTTTGACATGGGTGGTTATCGTTCATTTATTTTGTAGTGACGTTAACTCTCATTTCTTTGAATATCCTTGACAAAGTATAGCGGTGAATACGAAAAAAAAAGTCCCTCATTCGATAATTACTATTAATACGATTCAATTAAGTTTACAAGGATTATTGGAGTATCGCATGTGAACTTCGATTAGAAAAAATAACATTTCATTTGAACTTACCGAGAATAGCTCGCAAATGTCCTTCCAAAGTTTGCAAGATTGTTTGCTTGATTTCCTTTACGGATTTGCCCAGGAACTGCTCACTAGCGGTGCCCAGTAATTCGTCAGCCTGATGGTGAAAATAATACACGTTCATCATCTATAAAAAGAGAAAAAAGAATGGAAAAAACAAAGCAAGGGGTCAGAAATCAACATCCTGTTGGTCCTGTGTCAAATTCGTGTTTTTTTTTCGTTCTAAATTTGTGTTTTTGTGTTCAAAAATGATCGCTCAATCACGGCGTTTTGTGGAGTTTAGGTTTCATACGAGTTTAGAGTATGTTTGACATATTAGACATAAAATATGTTGTAGTTTGAAAGAATTAAGGAATGAACGATTAAAATGGAAAATCACACACACGCAACACTATAAAGCACTTTTAAATGTACAACTAGGTGAAAAACTTCATAGAATTTACAAACTTCGTTATAATTTAAAAAGGAATTTTAGAAAGTTTCAAATACTTCTGTAACTTATCCCTTTAATTTGCCAATTGAAATGTTTACTAAGGATTTTGAAGGGGTTGCGAAATTGTTTCTGGAAACCACATTCGCGTCTGGAGTAAAGCTGGTACTTTAGGTAACCTACCTTTGCTGAAATACGGTTTGTATTTGTAATATTTAAATGTAGAAATCAAAACTGTTCCCTGTTAAAAACAGCTATGACAATCAAAAAAACCTGTCATTTTATTTATTGCCCGTTCTTCTGTATCTTCACACCTCAATACAAACTTTATAGATTACTACTACTACTTGATTTATGTTACATGCAGCTCAGATTACAAGATTTCCTAGAGATCAACAACAGAGATACGATGATGAAAAAATTCTTTTGTTCAACGGAAGCACAGAAATCTGACACGAATTTGTTCAGATCTTTAAGTTGGGGTTTGAATGACAGGTTAACGAGCCTTTCCCATAAAAAAACGCATCTGTTACAGATAAGAAACAGGTCTCGGGAAATAAGCCGCCTGCATTAAGATCGCAATCCGGAACGAAAATGGACAACGATTTGGAAAAATATGTTTGGAATGTAGGAATATACACTATACACTCTACCAGTAGATTCTACTCAAAACTTTAAAAGCTCTAATAAAATCTCGATTCAAAAGTTTTGCTGAAAAGAAGCAGGATTAAATAAGAGCATACCACATTTGCTACATACGGGTACAGGCGCCATAATATTACACTTTAAGATGTAATCCTAAAAGATAAATTATTCAATATAGGCTTTATTGTGCAAGAGCCAAGGAACGACCTTTTCAAGGAGGACTTTGCGCCCGTTTGTGTTAACCCTACGAAGTAAGTACATATATAAGAAAGAGTGCTTTGGTTAGTTCACAACAAGTAAAGCCTCAATCAGAGACAAAGGTTTACGGTTACCAGAATTCGCAGCTGCTCGGACTACGATTATATGAATATATAACATAAGATTGTCCCACAAGAGATACTGGGCTAACTTCGTATGTTGGACCATGTGAGGATAGATGCAAGATACCAAGAGTATGCAGTGAACACAAAACTCCATGGTATACCAAGAAAATACCCGATAAAAAATTGAGTCACTTTGAGTCATTTATTCAAATCTGGTCAACAATTCGTAAAGAGGTTTGCATATCAACAACACCATATCAAACTTCGAAATTGTTTTAAGCTGGAGGTGATTATTTGCTGGCGAGCACGGACCAAATCATCAATCATTTATGGAGTGAAAAATGCATACAAAATGTTTAGAATACCAAAGGTTTCTATATCTTACAGGAACTATTGAGGCATAATCCGGATAAATGTCGCTGTTTAAATATGATTGGGAAATCGACTATGTAGGTAAGTCAAAATCTTCAGTTTAGACAAACTTTGGAAAAGAAGAATCAGTTTCAAGTTGATAGACACCCACCACGGTGGCTCAACTGGTTGGATTGGCTTCAAAATCGGACGGTCCGGGGTTCAATACCAACCGAGACTTTTTTTCAGGCAACTAAAATCTCGTTGGTAAAATGGTTGCCTAAATATATCTTCAAGTCAATTTACACTAATAATGCAGTCTCTCCATTAAATGTTGGATCCCACCCATGGGACGAAATAGCCACGGAGGCCAGACACCTTTCTTTCTCTTTTTGTCCCATTTTCCAAAAAACTTAACACATGCTTTGGCATCATAAGTGTAGTCATACCTACTTGAGTGTTAAGTTCTTTTATAAAAAAAAAGAAAGAAACAGGCTCTGCAAAGTGATGGTTGATTTTCCGGATATTCCAAAAAGTGATCCAATTATGCTATGTAATGACGGAGAACTCTAGGTGTTGACCCAGAAACTCCTCGTTGGAACAAATGCATACTTCCGACAAATTTCAATATCATTATTATGAGAGTTCTTTAAAAATTTGTTGGAACGGATAATGGAAGTCGACTTGTTGAGGTATACAGACGACATCGGCATTGCACTTGAATACGAAAAAAAATCAGGTGAACCATTTGTTGGTTCCACTGTAAAAATTAAAATCGAAACCAACTTTGCATTTCGTCACTTCTGGGGCTCGGAGTTTTAACAATCCATGAAGTTGAACTTAGAACAGTAAGTAGAACTAAAATAGAACTTAATATAATAAAATACTTTGAAGAAAATAGTCCTGATTTCTATAAAGATGCACAAATTGTTCAACAAGAAACTTCACACATTGTTCTCTTAAGACATGAAAAGGTAATATAATCCGTTTAGCATACAATTTCATTGTCGTTCTTTTTTTGCTAATATCTAATTAACCTCTATAGGAATATATATATAGAACTTTTTTAAGGCACCGAAACATTGCGATTAGAAATATAAAAAAGTTATTTAAATTCTCTTTGCACTGAAACCATTTTTTTTTATTTAAAATGATTGGGATATAATTGACAATGCATTTCATCTTTCATTAACTTCCACAGCTGAGTTTTCTTTAAGTAAGGACAACAGCTGTAAACGCTTTCACAAAATAAAGCAATTAGGCATAAAAGGTAGTATCGCATTGAATGTCTAGGACTGAACTACATATAAACAAAATATCAGATATTCATCGTTTGGTGTAAAACGGCAATATCACAGCTGTAGTTAAGGATTTCCTAAAATATGCAGCTAACTGCTGAGCTCACAAATAACACTAAAAAAGCCCAAGAACACCCTGTAGTGTTGAGCGGGCAGACGAAAGTCGAACAGATATTGGAGTTTTCGAAAGAAAAATATTTTGACGTATGCTAGGTTCTATGAGAGAGGAGGGAGAAAATGGTGCAGATCCACTGAATTAAGATGGGAATACAGTCGGAAAAGCTGAAATATTGTAGTAAAAACACATTGGCTCGGCAAAAGGACCTTAACGTTTCAGTTAAAAGGATCTTAGAATCCCAGGTCTCTAGCTCTAGCAATAAAGTACGACCGAAGCCACGGTTTTAAAATCAAGCGATCGGGAATGACAGAATATTGTAAGCTTAGTAGCTTGAGTTGAGAAAGGCCTTGTACGTCCATATTCTCCCAAAAAACTAGTGGTCACGAAACGTTTATAAAGATTGTAAATTCCATATTTATGGTTTTAAGGCAGAAAGGACCACTATTAATCATATATAACATCAGAGCAATTTTGAAAGGAACCATGCATTATAATTAATATCTGAACCGCATATTAAAGGGTTTTCGTATTTTCTTTTAGGAATAAATATCGTAATTTTATCTTTCAAAGCTCTATTTTTAATGCCGACCAAACACCAACGCAACATCATAGTAAATACGTATATCCATTGGAAGATATTCTTTCTTTGGACAAAATACCATATGATTCACTGGTGACAAAGCTCTTAACAAATAATATTTCACAAGGATCTCAATTTTGCATTTTCCCGTCCGGTAAGTTGTTTTAAATGATGAAATCATTACCGGAATGCACAAAGTCTATGCGCACATACAATACAAAAGAAACCAAATACCTATATGGATTGTATGAAATTATAAGCAGATTGTAAAACTTTTTCATGCGGTGTGATAAGTGTTAAATTTTTTTTTTACAAGGACGAGTATCTATTAGTGAGTATGTGCAAGCTTTTGATTTAAGAACACACATTCTATCGTTAAATTATATATGTACGGGTTCGTGTGTTAGTATGTAATAAGACAGTAACAGTATTTTCATTTATACAATTGAATCGGTGGAAAATGAAATAACACAAAAACACAAAACATAAAAAATGTTAATTAAAAAGAAAATAATAAAAAAACGTACCTTTAGGAAATATATTTTTTTAATAATAAGAAAAAATATCAGCCAACTTTCTTGACATTAACCACTCGGGCAATTAGACAGGTCGATAACGAAACAAAATTAAAGTTGAATATGAAAATAAATAAATATATTAACAAAGAAAAATACATATAAAGAAAGAAATAAATAAACATTAAAGATACGAGTTAAAATGATAGATATTTGGAAAAATAAGAAGAATTATTGTAAGATTATAATAATTCATTATTTCTGTATACATAGCAGTACCCAAACGGTGGGGTTTACAAGACATATGGACAAGCGTACGTGGGTGGTCCTTATTTACACAACTTTTGAATATTTATGCTCCCAGGGGCTCATTGGTTTCGAAATAAATAAAAAAAATATTCTCCATGTTTCAAGTCTCTATTTTAATATTGATCCATGCCGCCTTGCAATGTAAGTTTCTTATGTGGATGTCTGGGCTTGTTACATATACAAATATATGTATATATGCCACCCGCACCTAACTTCCCCTGCGAGTTTCCATGATCTCTGTTGGTACCTGATCGAATCAAAGTTTTAGTTCAGGACCAAATATCGGTAGAAGGTGTGTCAGACAACGGCCTAATTGTCTGCACATACGACATCGACCTGTCAGGTTCTTCTATGTCTTCATCATTCCAGTTTAGGGACTGCTTGAATTTACAATAATGCCTTACAACTAGGTACAAGCGTCCTCCCATGGCGCAGTTATTAATATTTTTCAAACGTGAATAATAAAATTAACTTTTTACAATCGTTACTTTTGGACCTCTATGATAGGCATGTTCCGCTGAAGACTGAAGCAGTTCGTAATAAGAATTGGAGCTGGTTCACTTCTGAGATTAGAAATGCCATTGAGGTTCGGAGAAATAAGTATTGCACTCTAAATAGAAGCAAAATCCCACAACTTTGAATTGGGAAACTTTGTATACATCAACTCTCTGAAAAGCTTTGAAGTAAGATTCTATCAATTGGAATAGTAAACAAAGAATACTTTCAGAGTATACTAAATGTGAACGACCTTAGTTATGCATTTGTCTCCAGACAAATACAGAGTCAAGTTTTTGTTCGAAATGATCTGCTGTTCTCCGATGCTCCAATTGACTTTGAATTTGGTGTTGTATCGGAGATAAAAGTTATTAATACTATTCCTTCTCTCAAATCTGATACAGTAGGTGTTGACGGAGTACCATTTTGATTTATAAACATAATTTTTTCACCCTTTCTGAGTTGTCTCACACATATAATCAACTTTTGCATTACTTCCTCGATTTTTCCGAACAGTTGGAAGATGGCTAAGATCATTCCACAGATGTTCGCCCTATTAGCAAAAATTTCCAAAAGACTATTAAGAGGCAGATATCTAATTACTCTGTTCAACATGATTTGCTGTCTCAGGTGCAGTCGGAACCCATCAAGCCAATCATAGTTGCTCTGCAGCTCTGGTTAAAATAATGGATGACATAAAGGCGAACTATGAACTCGGTCATATAACTATACTCTGCTTGTTCGACTTCTCGGAAACGTTTGATAGTGTAAACTATGGCATCCTATGTATGAAACTAAGGATGTAATTTCGATATAGTGTGAGATCGCTGCGTCTCTTAAGTGCATACATTCGTGGTCATAGTCAAGGATTCATAACGGGTAATAGAATTTCTTCACCAAAGTCCTTAACATCAGGAGAACCTCAGGGTTCACAATATGTTCAAATGCTTCTGTTCATTTTTACGCCGATGATGGACAAATATATTTGTCAAGACCGATTGACTTCGTTGAACATCTCGTTTGCAGGCTTAATAAAGATCTATCTGTGATATAGAACTGGTCACAGAACAATGGGCTTATTATCAATGCCATCAAAAACCCAACTAATTGCAATATTCAAAAAACACTTTAATACTGAAGAGCTACATCCAATTTATCTAAACCATACTCAACTTAAATTTCTGGATACTGTGACAAATTTAGGCATTTACTTTGCCCTAAACACAATTAAATTACACTGTTGGTCGAATTTATACGGGAATTTGTAAGTTCTGGTTATTTTCCAGTTTTACACCAAAAAACACGAGGCTCAAACTCGGTGCCTATTATTGAGTATGGTATAGTATAGTAGTTTATCCTAAGTTGGACTCCGTGTCACAGAATAAACTAACACTCGCTTTTAACGGTATGGTCAGGTACGCTCATGGGCTTCGCAGGTATGATCAAGTCTCGGACTACCAGAATAAGTAGTATTCTTGATTGCACGCCCCAACAGTTTCAGAGCATAAGGTGCTGTGTTTCTGTACAAAATTGTCTACGACAAATCTCCCACGTATCTTTTCGATAAACTTTAAATTGTGCTATCATCCAGGACACTTAATCTCACAACTCTTTTCAATTGCGTAAACTCTTCGCGTCTTTCTTCATCCATGCAATCAGATTTTGGAATTCTTTTCCAACCGCGACAAAACAATTAATGGGAACCCATAAATAAAAGTGCAGTCATGGAATACTTGTACTATTGTAATTAAATTATACAAATTTTTTCTTTCATTTCTCTTTCTCCACACCTTACCTTTTCTAATTCTATTTTTCCTCTTCTTTTCTCTTTATTTTTTTAAATTTGTTAACATTTATTATTTATTTTATCATTAATAATTTATTTTTTTATTGATAAGTTAGAACTAAGTATGAATTACACTGGGCAACAATGAAAAATACTCGAACATACTGAATAGTGTTTCTTATAGTACTCGACCTGTAGATAACGGGAAAAATAATATTTTGCTCAGGTCACGTACAATAACCTAACGGCACACACTTTTACATCTTTATCGAACGAGGTCAGTTCTAATAGAATCCCACATCCTTTAAATCGGTTTTTTTGTTAGTAATTTAAAAAAATAAACTAATTTGCCTAAGAAGAATATTAGAAGTGCATTAAAGTGATAAAATGCCACGACCTTGTGTTAATTGTCCAGATTTATTCTGCTATATTTGTGGAGAATTTACACCAAGTTTCCGAAAAAAAAAATAACACCATTTATTGAAAAGTGTTAGTTTTCTTATTTTAAATTTAAAATAAAGCATCAGGATAAACTCTGGGCATCACACATTTGCTGCCTTAGGTTGGTTTAACGGGTCATTTTCTGCAATGCCTTTTGGAATGCCTATGAAATGGAGAGAGCCCCAGAGTCACACAGATTTTTACTTTTGTTGCACCAATGTGAAGGGATTTTCTCGAAGATCAAAGCATTCCATAAAATATGCATACAGAAATTCTGCCAGTTCCAAAGCCACCTTCCGGACGCCTTTCGGACACAGAAATAAGTTCATCATATTGTTCAGAAGAAATCATGGATGATCCCGAATTTGAGCTCCCTACATCTTCTGATGCACCACATCTCATCAGTCAGATTGAGTTTAATGACCTCGTCAAAGACTTAGATTTGTCAAAACAAAAGTCTGAAATACTGAGCTCAAGGTTAAAGCAGTGGAATCTGCTCAAGCCTGAGGTAAAAATTACAGAGTACCGTACGCGACAAAGTGGATTTGTTCCTTATTTTTCGAAAGCCGATAACTTAGTGTATTGTAATGATATTAATGGCTTAATGCTGTCACTGGGTTATGAGCACAAAACCGAAGAATGGCGGCTATTCATCGACGCACCAAAGGCTAGTTTGAAAGCTGTATTGCTTCATAATGGTAATAAGTTTCTTTCAATACCTCTAGCGCATGGTGTGAATTTAAAAGAAACCTACGATGTTATGAAATTTATATTGGAAAAAATTGAATATAAAAAATATAACTGGTCGATATGTTCGGATTTAAAAGTTGTTGCTCTACTTCTTGGACTACAACTAGGTTACACCAAATTTTGTTGTTTTTTATGTGAGTGGGATAGTAGAGCACGATCGGAGAACTTCGTGAGAGTAGATTGGCCTATAAGAACAAACTTTATTTGTGGAGAAAAAAATATAAGGAATCCTTCATTGATCGAACCACAGCATGTTATTCTACCACCATTGGGTCTTATAAAAAACTTTGTAAAGGCGATGAAGATGTGGGTCCAGACATTAGAAGGCTTATAAAAGATCCAGCTTTCATTCCTACTCTGGATTCATTAGAAAAACAGGCCTGGTGTTAATTTGTGAAAGTAGCAGAAAACTTCCTAGGTAACAATAAGACTCCAGGTTATGCAGATGATGTAAAGAAAATGCTGGATGCTTATCATAAAATGGGATGCAACATGTCGCTAAAACTCAATTTTTTTCCTGAAAATACGTAAGCGATGAGTACAGCGAGAGATTCCATCAAGACATTGCTGAAATAGAGCAACGGTACCAAGGAAAATGGGAGCCATCAATGTTGGCAGATTATTGCTGATCGCTTATAAGAGAGACTCCCAGATGTTCTTATAAACGGAATGCAGATGCTTCCAAAAAAACAACAATATTTTACAAAAAATAACATTTTTCGGTAATATTTTTGGTTAAATTCTTAAATTCAAAAAAGCGTTTTCTCACAAAATCCCGATGTGACCTGGCTATTTTATATAGTTTTCCTGATTCTATAAACTCCAACGATTACGAATCACATAATTTTATCTCCGAGTAAAAAATAAATATTTTTTTTGTTGACCAGTGTTATTGAATAATTATCGATACTATGTACTTTTTACAGTCCTATGGAAAGGTTACATACGAGTATGCCAGTGGGTATATCAGAATGTGATAAGAGATCTGTTCTCGTTAATTTTCATGTTTAGAAATGAATAGTACAAAAAATTAAAGAAAACTATACGAGTATGTGATGTTGATAGAAAGCTACAATCTACAGCTATAACTTTGAGGTAGTCATGCGCTGTTTCAGCCCCTCCGCTATTTGTTCTGAAAACGATATCTCATAAAATATTGAACAAACAATATAAATAATATTATTTAAAAAAAACATATAAAAATGGCCCCGTTTGTGTTGACGAAATTATACAATCTGCAGAGCGAATATATAAAGCAGATAAACATCAACAGTTTAGTCGCGGTTTCTTTCATTCAGAAAATGATAACAACTAACTTTACTAACAACAGTTTACTAAGAAGTAGGTTTACTTAAAGGCTTTTTGGTTAAGTGCCCGGAGATAGGTTCAATATTTAACATGGAGCATGAGACTTCTATTTTTATAATTTTTTTTTTGTCAAAAAGTTTGTTGAGTGACAGTAAAAAAATTAAATCAACAATTTTCAAAAAGTGTAAGATTGATTTTAATTTTGAAAATTAATTTAAGCTGTTCAAACACGAATGTGGTTCAATCCAGTGTAAGCAAGTGTGATTTTTCTTTATTTCCTGGCAAAATTATAACAAGTTCGTTTGTTTTTTTATGGGAAATTTTTTAAGTTAACATTTACGAGTACAAGGAATAAAAACATTCAGTGACTTTCTGGTCGTGTGTAGTTTAAGTCTGTATTGTTTATTCTCAATGTAGCAATTGATCCTCGAATTTTTTAATTAACAAATTATTAGTTTTTTGTTGTTGTTGTTGTTATTGTTGTTTTTGTTAATTTTATTACCAAAGGATGATGATTGCTGTTTAAAAATGCCCCCAAAGGTTTAGTTGCTTTTAAACTTCTCATTTCCTTTTCAGCAAAATAGTTTCGTAAAAGTAACAACAAAAGTTTGATTTTAATAGAAGAAAGTGTAAAAATATACTTATTTTTTTTAAGGAAAATTATTTAAACAAACAACAGTTTTTGCGAAAGCGTATTTTTTATTTTGATTAAATACAGCCATTAACGTTTATGTTGAACTTGAAACAAAACAAAAATTGGAGGATCAATGTGAAGTGTTTGAGAGAAATAAATTCAATGATTTAGGTAATTGTAACAAAAAAAAACAATAAATCAAAAATGAATAATTAATGACATGCACGCTTGAAAGGAACTGAATATAGAAAAAAGCTAGAAACGGCAAGTAAAAATGAATTTGCTCAACATGCACTAAACCTCACAGAAACAAAACAAAAAAAAAACTAAATGAGAGAAAAATATTTTTCGTTATATAAACTTACATTTTGTTTAATCTACTGATGGATTTGGGTTAGTTTTTATAATAACATAAATAAATTAAGAGAGAAAATATTAATATTTTATAAACAAATTTTCTTTTTAATAGGCACAGGGTGTGGCGGATGAATTGTGATTAATATTTTATAGTATACAAAATTTCTTACGAAAGATGATAAAAGGATGGTGTTTATATTTTGAGAAATCAGTTAAGTTTTCTAAGGGACTCATAATTTGACATTAATTTGCGCACTGCTTAATATTAAAACAATATTCCGCGCTCGTGCAGAATAGTACACTCAACACAGACAAAAAGAGTTAACAATTTCTGTAATTTAAACAACACGAGCTGGGGACACCCTTATTCAACAACACTGCTTAAGCTGATGACTTATACGCCCAGTTATTCAAAGAAGCAGCTGAGGACTCCTCCCGCCTATAATTTATTTTAAAATTTGTTTAGGTGAGAGCTTTCTACAATAAAGGTATTAAAGAAAGTAATTTTATCACAGTTAACTGCGCTAATGAGAACAAACATGTCCAGAATTTTTGATGACCGAAACAAGACAAAGTTATTAATAAAAAGAAAATTTTGAAACTAACAAGGATAAAGCAATAAGAAATTATGTTACTTTCAGTTTTGATGCAGGACTATGCAGTAGAATTATTTTTGCAACAAAAGGACACCAATGCCTCGTATTTAACTCTGGAAGCAAAGAAATTGAAGTGGTAATACATTGCACATTGAAAGGGCCTTAAAGCGAACTGTTGAAAACAAATATCGAACCGAAAAAAACACTTACACTGGTTGTCAACTTGTGGTAACTTTTTTTGCATAAAAACAGTAATGGTTATTTTAAAGTCTAATTAAAATTAAAACACTGCAAAATTCATCTAATCGCCAAATCACTTTTGTTGCAGACAATATGAACAAATTTAGTCAAATTCAATTGGGATTGTGTGCATTCAAGCAAGATCAGCGAAAATAGTTTAAAAGAATAAAGCCAAAATCATGCATATGTATGTACACTTTAAACAAACATTAGATGTTCTGACGCTTTTACGAGTACTTTAAAGGAATAAGTGTTATATGTAGTTTTGCTTATCATTGCCTACGCTTTTTCATACATCTTAAAGCGACATATGTACGAGTTCCTATGTATTTTAACAAAAGAGAATTTATTTTGTGGACGTAGCGATAGATATTGAATTCAGGATCGAAATTTAAACCGTGCAAAGGAAAGGTCGACAGAATTTTCAGAGTAATTTTCATTCGAACTTGGAATCCTCTTTGCATTCTTGAATTAATCCAATCGAATAAAATTCTTTGTATGCGTAATGACTGCCAAAAAAAGCGCAAATAAATGTAGATGGATTACACTAATTGTGCTTTAACATTTATTTGATCAGCCACAACATACAACACCATAGATTACTACTTGTAACACTAATGTGTAAATCAAAGTAAGAAAAGTTTGATAATTGCCAATACCACCCTGTGCCATTTAAATTTAATGAATAAAGGAAAAATAATATTATATTAATATTATATAAATCCATGCCTTAAAAATACAAATGTTGTTAATTTTTATTCATGCCATCCTCTTGAAAGTCGAAACAACCTAAAAAGGAATTTTAAAAAAATCAGCAATACGATTTCCTTTTTTTTTTCTTTTTTTTTGTAAAACCAAATATGTTATTTGTTTGGTTTCTTTGCACTTAAGCAAAATCGATTGGTGATTTTCTTGACTCCTTATGCAAATCATACACTAAAATGCGATTATTAAAGATATATAAATATATTTATTAAAAAAAAAAAGAACTCAAAAAATTTTTCGATTTTATCAGATTGTACCTTCATAATTTTGCACTGAGCTACACCAGTGACTGTCAGCGGAACACCTTGTGCCGTTTCCACATTCTCACACATGGGGTTGAGGGTCATTACTTCGAGCGATAGTCGTTGGACGTCTGTTACAAGCCACCATGCCCATGCCCATCCTCCAACAATGGTCCGTTTTTTCGTTGATCCGCAACAGCCACCTAAGTAGAAAATTACAAGAAAAAAATTGTATCGTAAGTGACTTGACAATAGTTTTACTAAAATCACCAGTGCTTCATACTTCTACAAGTACAACAAATACAAATATATGTATGTCTAAACAAATTTAGGAAAAACAGAAATTGAGAAAAATCTCTCTTGGCCATAGTAAACACAATTAGCCGAAATGAATGCGACCGATGCGTCATGTCAAGAACTTCCTGATAAAGAGAACTTAAGCCTGAATTTAAGAATGAATTATTTTGCTAGAGCTAATTAAAAAATGTGTTTCAGACGGTTTATCTCCACTTTCCACCGAGCAAGAAAAAGTTGAATATACACTTGAAGTGAATTAGAAAAAAACTACAGGAGTTTAGCCAAAAGTTTCAATTAATTATCTAAGCTGAATATACATTCTTTTAATCGGTGTACGAACTTCAGTTTATTTTGAAAATTAGCCCTTGATTAAAGAAATGTATGGGGGATTATAAGATTTTGTAATATCCTAAACTTCTTTCCAATATTTTATTTCATTGTAAACATTTGTAATTTTTTTTATTTTTCAACAATATTTTATTATTATAACATCTGAATTCTTAACAACTTTATTATTTTTTATATTTAATATTATTTCATTATTATGTTAAAATCTATTAAGCGACCTATGCAAGACAAACAAATGTGTACCCTATGTTAAAGTAGAAAATAGAAAAAGCTCTGATCCAAAAGCTTTCAATAGAAAAAGCTCACATCTACTCTTGGAAGCCGAGCTCATGCATATTCACTCAGGTTTGGTATTTCGCTGGCACAGTCGGGCAATCCACTGAAAAAGAAAAATATCACACTTGAGCCGGTTTCTGTACGACGGTCAGGTTATCTTCTACCGTCTACAGTTATTTCCATGTTTTCCATTCTTCATAATTTATATAACAAACTACCTTTGTTAGGATGCCTGTTCAGCGATTGCTGCAGTTCTCGAACAGCACAATACGCGGCAGAGAATTTAACAAAGCTTTGGATTTCCACCGAAATTGTTGGTGGAGGGAGTTGCGTCACGGACCTCCCACCCCTCTTCGTGACAAGAGCACTAGTCTCACGCCACAAATTTGTAACTATTCTTGCATTTTTTAGTCTCGACAATAAAAGAACCATTAGCATTATGTTTCAGTGTTGAAGCTCCTCTTATGGAGAATGCAGTTCTTGTTCGATTTAAAGAAAAAATAATTCAATTTTGTTAAAAAGTTAAGGTAGGTCTGGGATACTTTGTTTTGATGAAATTGTAGGTTGTACCGCACTCGCCGTTCTAAATTATTATTATTCTTTGCATAACTCAGATGATACTGGCCCAAGTACTCGCAGATTTCGGTTCGTATTGCAAAAAATTCGAAAGAGTCCTCAATTTTTAAGAACAAAATTAATTGCATTTTAGAAAATCATCATCTGGCACAATTCGTTCGCGAAACAAATATACATATACATATATTGTATATATACATTTTTCTTAAAACCTGTTTAAAAAGATTATAGACGCCATAAAACGTAGAGATATCACGTTAAAAATAACACAGCTTTAGGCGGCCTACTGATAAGTTTATGATAGAAGAAAGTTTATGACAAAATATTCAGGGAAGATGAAAAATTATTTGCTTAAAATAGGAATTAGTTAATAACAACTGGCTAAAAACAAGCGAAAAATCCATTGCTCCGAAAAAATATGAGACTACTCGATTGAAATGGGTTAGATATCATCAAGGTTGGACTTTGTAGGGCTGGACAATCGTCATTATTTCAGACGAAAGTAAATCTAAAATTCCTGGTTCTGATGATTTACGTAAGACGACAATTTGGAGAACGTTACAGTGACGAACGCACCCGAAAAACTGTTAATCATTCTACTAGCGAACTGATTTGTGGATGTTTTCCATTTTATGGAGTAAGATATAGAGTTAATCAGTGGAACTGTAAACGCAAAAATATATTAATATAGTAATATATTAATATTACAGAGCAATTTCGGCCACATTGATGACGACTTCGCTCTTTGCCACCCAGCGCAAATTGTTCGTTATTCTGTTTTTATTTTAGATATTAAAAATATCATATGTACTTGTCTTAAGTGCTGTCATTTTGAACAGCTTTTTAACATTTGTATTCAATACTGTTGGAGAAACCATCATAAATACTCGTTAAGCTCACACCGAGTCGCGAAACGTAAAGAAAATTATTTGATTTTTCCAGTTCCCGCCTAACTGAGCTCGCTATTCGTAGTGCTGTAGATAAATTACATACCACTTCATGACGCAAGGCCAACAACAATGTAATGTGCCTACAGAAAAGGCGGTAACCGCTGTGAATAATTCCGGAAGAAACGGAATTTTCAATTCGGCGACGTTCGAAACTCTTTACTATGTAGAGAATGTTGCGAATATACCATATCTCAGCATACATCCGTATAAAATACAGCAAATTGGGCTCTTGAGCAACTTGAAGTCGATCCTTATTTTATCGAAAAATAGTGTTTTGTAACAAGATACACTTTTAGCTCAATTGGTTTGTGAGCAAGGAAAATTGCCATTAAAACTCCAAACTATTCAGGCCTTGTAAGACAATATTCACCACGTAATTGGTAATAGAGCCCCAAATACTTGAAAGAGTGCACCAAATAGGACCGATACGATGCGTTTCGAAAAATACCAAAGAAAGCCATATGCCTGAAAGTGAAGACACAATTTTTCTAAGCCAATGCCAAGTAGGATTGCCGCTTTCAAAGCAGCTTCGTTCGTTTATCGGGACGTTTATAATGGCTAGAAATTGGAGCTAATGCACGTAACCTAGTCGTCACTGACCGCGAATTTCGGGGAATTTAAATTTGGATTATTAGTAAATGTTATTGAAGCGTATACCTAAATATAATATTGTAAATGATTAAATGGTAGATACCATTTCTACAAAATTTCATTTCTCTCTTCACTGTTATTGAGCACGATTACAACAGATATAATGATATTGAGGCGAAATGTAGTAATAAGAAATTCGTAGGCGACATATAGTAATAAGAAATACGTGTCACGTATACTTTTTATGTAATGGGGATGTTTTTTAATAAAACCCTACGTTTGCTCAAAAATTACAATATAATAAAACTTTATTGATAGCAACAAAATTAAAAAAAAAGATATAATTCGTTTCAAAACAATCTAGTTTCACTATGTAATTTTCTTTCTGTTCATATTTTAAATTATAATTCCGCGGTGAATCGACCAACAAAAATCTGTAAGCATTCTTTGTGACCATTTTCCGTTATATCGTCTTTTTATGTGCATTCGTTCTTTTTATTCTGGATTTAAAAAATATATATATATTTTCCTCTCATCAATTTGCAATAAAATCTGCATAAATTTAATGCATTCTAAAAACTATCGTTGCTTGCGAGAAAACATGTCGACAACAGAATTAATACAAGGAGCTGTACCTTTGCCTACACAAGCCGTGCAAGCTTTTGCGGCAATTTAACGGTAGGTGGCGAAAGGGGATCAAAAATAGACGCAGGGGTCGGTAAAACCAAGGAAGAAGGCGAGCTAGAAGCGGGATTTAAGATATGCGAGCTGATAAAGTTAACATATTTGGCTTCTGTTGTTGTATTCGCGGGAGGGGGTGTAGGGGTTGAGCAGTGACAGTATCAGGGACAGGGGTTAAATTAAAAGAACCGCGTTGGGGCTTGGATGGAAGAGAGGCACTTGATGATTTTGTGGGGAAACCTGACGGGGGTTGCTTATGCATATAGAAAAGGGGGGGGGGGGAATTGGGAAATATTTTGGTTTTAAGGCTGCAATTGAGAACAGGTTTAGGTTGAGGTAGGTAGGAATGGTAACCCAATGACCATTCATATCTAGCCGGGAAGTTAAGCTTGAAATTGTGTTTGTTTTTTTGGTGAGATGTTGTGAATATTGTGCATTGGCGGATGGTGATGCCATACCTCTTTTTGAAAAATTCAGAAATCCAAGCATCTTTGACGAGTAGGGTGGTGAACATCTGATTCGTCGTGCGGAGTCGGTCTAGCCTGCTTTTGCCACTCTGAAGGCGTTCACGTAGTGTTAAATTGTATAACATGTTTCCGTGCGGCGGTGGTGGGAGGAGTTGACGTTGGAGCAGTTATATCACCATAAGATTTTTGGATCGAAGAACTGGTGCGAGGATTTCGTTGGGTTATCGGCATTGGATGAGGCAATGATTCGGCTTCGGTTTGTAATAATTCAGCCAAAATTGAAGTATTGTAACTGTTGTGCGGCGGGGGATAGTTTGGAAGACCATAAATTTTCTGACATACTGTTTCAATGAGGTTTTCCAGATCATTCAACAGCGTTCTATTTGTAGTAAGTTCATCATTAAGATCATTGATTTTGTCGAATACAACGTCAAGCATGGGTTCGTAATGCTTTGAGAGTGGATGATTGTATGTTGCAGATTGGAGATGGGGATTGGATTTGGATGACTGAAGATGAATATCTATGTCTTTCCGGAGAGAGTTGATGGAACTATAGGTTTTCTTGTTGGAATCCATCATTTCGGAACCGATAGACATAATTTCACTTAACACTTTATCGAGGTGGCGGATGGATGTTTCTTCATTTCTGGATCTTGCACTTTCTAATTCAATTAAACGCGCAATTTGTTTTTCGATGCTATGACCAAAGCTTTCCGCACATCTTACACTTTCTTCATTGGAGTCACTGAAGCACTTGCAAGGAGCAAGTGTGAGAGAAAGATACTGGTACACTCGTCACAGGATAACAGCAGATTTTCCGAAAACTCTTAAATAAAGATAGTGTTTCTTTTATTTAGGCCGACATAGAATATTTTGCCGCAGATCCCCTTACAGGCAAGAAAGTTAGCATTATGGTCGTTAGTGGAGCAGTTGATTAATCCACCAGAAGACATGACGAAGACCATGAAAACAAGTAAAAAATGCACTAAACGCACTGTCGCGAAGTTAACGGACTAGTAGGTCACCAATAAAAAAGGTGCATCAGCGAAAACTGTTTTTGAGTGAGAAATTAGGTTCTTGGATTGATTGAACTTAAATAAGCGAATTAATAATTCATAATTACGGAGTAAAGTAAGAGGGCGACTGAATAGAGTGACGCTTTAAACTGTACAACTCAATTAACAGTGAATTACAACATATTTGCCGCAAATTTCATTAACCTTTACAACTTTTCTTATCCAGCAACAAATCTTATTTCTTCAAAAGCAGTTTTCTCCAGGGACACACGCTCGGATTATATTTCAATTTCAGCAGGTGTTCCACAAGGGTCAATCTTAGGACCCATACTCTTTTCCTTGTTCATAAATGATCTCCCAAAATTGTAAATATCACATATGGTATACGCAGATGAAGCGCAGATTTATTCAAGCTCGCCTTCTAATCTTGTTGATAGTTTCGCTAAAGAAAGGAAAACTGTCTGCGATTCAACCTCGACAAAACAAAATGTTTATTAATCGGCAGAAGAGACACTGTTTTTTTTTTTTTTTGTTATAATTTACGCGCGCCTAAGATGTTATGAATACCCTTATACTGTTGCCATGGCGCGGGCGGAAAGATAGAAGGAGGAGAAAGGAAAGTTTGTGATGTAGTGGTTTAAAACTCAGGTGTGTTTGGTTTCGATATTGACTCTCCGGGGGTGGGAGTCCAAATAGGACGGAGATTTTTCTTCTCTCGGAATGTGAGTTTGTGAATTTTAACGGTTGTTTTGTCCTTGAAAAACCCTACAACAGCCAAATCTACATGTCAGTGTTATGCCTTCACACGCAGATTTTTCTGACTGAGTTCCAATTACACAAATGAAAACTTGCTGTGGTTAGGATTCGAACCTTGACCTTCCGAGTGAGAAGCGATAGCTAGTACCACTACACCACGGGAACCCGTGTTGTTGCTAACAGCAAACCACCTATCTTGCAAGTGCACAAATCGAGAAAGCCAGAAATCTAGGTATTTGGTTTAACTCTAGACTGCGTTGGGATGATCACATCAGAATATTAATTGGCAAAATCTACGGTAGTCTCAAAAATCTTTCCGTTTCTCAAAATTGTACCCCAATTAAGACAAGACTAATGTTTGTGAGAGCTATACTAATTCTCGGGATAACATATTTCTACGAGATATTCTGTTAAAATTATTTTGCTAATGTACGTAAACTTAGTAAGGTTTTTAATAATATTGCACGTTACGTTTCTGGCTTGAAATGCTCTGATCATGTGTCAATTTTCGCCAAAAGCAATCTCGGATGCTGACTCAACGAGTATCTTAACTTTTGTTGCATCGAGTACCTGCATAAAAAAATTACAAGCAAACAACAACTTTATTTATTTAAAAGATTTAAGTTCATTCGATTACAGCGTTCGTTACTCTTGATTCTATCACGCTTTTCTTATCAAGTAGCGGAATTTTTTTTTCATTCCATTCGCATCTGGAACTCAATACCTTTTAATCTAAGAAGGCTCTACAACAGGTAATTTAGTGATTCTCTCTTGATACATAGATATACTGAATAGTTAAAAATGGCATTCTTGGTGTGCTTCTTTTAATTTTTTTTTATTTATTTTTTTTAATTATTAATACTTAAATTAATTTCAATTTGGGGTGGCCGTGGTGTAGTGGTACTAGCAATCGCTTCACTGGATGGTCTAAGGAGTATCAAAGTCCTAGACTACCAGGTACACTGGGAGAAATTAAAGAGGAGCGAAAACATTTTACGATGTGTTCGCTGCCAAAGGTTCGGGCACGCCGCGTCGGACTGCGAAATGCAGCCTCGATGCGTGAAGTGCGGAAAGAACCACAAGTCAGAGGAATGTGTCCTGGGTAAGGACAGAACGTCAGAAAAGAGCCAGCTCTCTTGCGCGCTATGTAGGAACACGGGACACACCGCAAATTATCGGGGTTGTCCCAAATTCCAGTACATTAAAAGAATAAATCTGGCCCGGCAGCAGAAAGTGGAAGTTAAACGTCCACCCGTGCATTTACAAACTCCAACCGTTACTCCCCATGTTACCTACGCCCAAATGGCGGCAGGTAAGGGAATTACGGAACAGCAAGCAAAGGTTGCTTCTCAGGCCGCAGCGCCTAGAGCACCGGAACCAGTACCTGACATGCTAGCTATCTTGCTCTCTATCCAGGGACAGATGGCTCAGCTACAACGTCATTTAACTGAACAGACCGCGCGGGTGGATCAAGTATACGCGCTGCTGCCTGGCCTAACGCACCTTTTGTCGTAATGGGTACGCACGTGGCGGAGCAGACCCTGAAGGTCCTTGCAGTGAATGTGAATTCACTGATTAGGTTCGAACGACGAGCCGCACTATTCAAGTTGCTTAAAGACCAAGCCCCTGATGTGCTTTTGGTTAGCGAAACTAAGCTTACCAAAAGACACAAAATGAGGCACAGAAAATACAAAATAGTACGGAGAAACCGACCCAACTCCATTCAAGGAGGTGGCGTTGCGATTTTCGTAAGAAAAGGTATACGTTTTAAAAGAGTATACAGTCGTGTAGTACGTAGGTTCCAAGTGCTGGAAGCATGCATCGTGTATATTCCCCTCCGTAGTGGAAAGCGGCTGTACATGGTGTCTGTCTATGCACCTAAGGCTACTCAATCCACCTTATTCATCTCAGAGCTCGAGACACTTTTTCGATTCCTGAGGCTGGAATTGGAAGATAACTATTTCATTATCGGCGGAGATTTGAACGCCAAACATAGTGATTGGGGAAATAATACACCAAATACTAGAGGGAACCTACTTTTCAATTGGTGGGGTCAACACAGCATAATGTATCGACTCGGGCTTAAGGCGACGGATAGTCCGTCGTTTCCCAGACACGGGTCCTATTTGGATCTTCTACTGTTCGACTTACGAATACAACTGACATGCACTAACCAACAAACTACAAACTGTCTACGCACGTTCGTGTATGACAGTGACCATTGCGGTCTCAGCACCGAAATAACTGCCCCCAACGAGATTGCGGAATTGGATGAGTTTGTTCAAAGGCATTCCTACAATTATAGTAGGGTGCGTTGGACACACTTCACCAGAACACTGACAAGAGCACTCTCCTCGAATTCGCTCTACCCACCGTCCAACAGAAATCTGTCAAACGAGGAGATTGACAGGTATCTAAGACTAATGGACGATACAATCAAACGAACAATGGACAAAACGATACCTCGGTATCAACACACTGATGACGAGGACTTATTCCGCAACGCAACTATTGACGCACTGCACCGACAAAAAAGTAGACAGCTGTCAAGACTAAAAACCTTGTACAGACAGTTTACTGACAGACATAACCCGGAGATCATGACATTGAAGTCGTCAATTAAAAACCTCCAGACATTAATAAAGGAAAATTACAGAAATTCTGTAAGTTTGTATTGGAACAATAAAATTCGGGCTGTAAACACCAGCAACCCGAATATGTTCCCGCAAATAAATAAAATATTTCGGAGAAATAATCAGAACGACCTTCCATGTCTTAGAATCACCCGAACGACGAACAACGAACAAATACTTGTAGCAGCAGGCATTGATCCAAGTGAGGCCGTTGATGATGACAACTTTTTTTGTGATCGAGGATCCGCAGGAGCAGGTAGAGGCTATAGGAGCGACTTTCCAGGAAGTATACAAGGCGAATGTTATCATTGGCCCAAACCACGACCTGGAGAATCGAGTCCTTGTGCACAATTTCTACCTTCGAAATGAAATAGAGAATTGGCGATTCGAGAATTCGGGCTTCACCCAGTTTAGTGACGAGAATAGGTCAAATAACGTCATCGCCAACGATAGGGTACTACCCCCTTTCATTTCGAAGGAGGAGCTCCAAACGATCTTCGAATCGCTTAGAAGTAAGAAATCAGTGGGAACCGATGAAATACCGAACATCGTGCTTCGACATCTCCCTCTAGAAGCGGTGAACATTTATACCACCCTGTTTAATAATGCAATGAATAATGCACATTGTCCAGCGCATTGGAAAACTGCGGTGGTACATCCCATACCTAAAAGGGACAAAGATACGAGTATGTCCAATCCGGCGAATCTCCGCTCGATCAGTCTTCTTCCAAACATCAGTAAGGTTTTCGAGAAGGTAATCAATAGAGTCCTGACTAAGTGGGTTGAGGACAAACATATAGTTCCGGATAATCAGTTCGGTTTCAAGGCGGGGCATGCTATCATTCATGCTGTGTCGAAACTGGTTTCTGATATCCAATGGAACAAAGGCAAGAACCAGTGCACTGGTGCCTGCCTGATTGACTTGGAGAAGGCCTTCGATACCGTATGGTTAGAGGGACTCTTTTTCAAGCTGGACAGGTTGGGCATTAGTAAACCACTGCTGTATATTCTTTTTGATATGCTCTCCAGTAGACAGTTCATCGTGAAGAATGGCGATGTGACTTCTGCTGGAACATTTAACATTAAAAACGGTCTGCAACAGGGTGCGGTAAATTCGCCGATCCTATTCAACATTTACACAAGTGATCTGATAGGTTCACTTCACCATGCCATAGCGTACGCAGACGACTTAATCGCGTACAGATCGGGTCCAAAGATTGAGGTCATTAACATACTTTTGCAACGTGACTTCGATAAAATTAAACAATATTGATTTTCAACTTCCAGAAATCGGAAACCATTCTGTTTAGGACGCCTTTGTCTGGGGCCTCTAGGGATACCAGAAAGAATTGGCGAAAGTTCTCTATCGTCGGACAACATGGACAGCCACTTGCTTGTCGAAATGTAGTCAGATATCTTGGGATCTGGCTAGATCAATATCTGTATTTTAACAAACATATAGATGTTGCTCTGGCCAGAGCCAGAGGTGCTTTTGCCCTTACAAAGAGACTGTTTTATAACAGCCAACTCGATGCGAGGGTGAAGGTGGTTTGCTACATGGCCCTTATCAGGCTCATGCTTGTATTTGGATGTCCTGTGTGGTTCAACGTGAGAGCAAGTTTATTGGAAAAGATTCGGGTGTTTGAGAGGGCTTGTCTTCGGGCTTGTCTTCGCTTATACAGAACACCAGAGTCTGAGTACATAAAATTCTATCCTAATGAGGTCTTGTACAATAGGGCGAACCTAATAAGAGTGGATAATTTTGTTATTAAGTTGACTCGAAGGCACATTGCAAGAGCAATGACCTCATCGAACAACCTGATCTCAGGGGCTTACTACCCCAACTATATGTATCACGAGAGAGCTCGCCTTGACGGCTTTATTCCTCCAGAAGCGTTCCTCTATCTAGATAGTAAAGGTCTGATCCAGGACAGATTGGCGGTGCCGCTAATCTTCCACGTCGCTCGAACAGCTGCGGACAGGCGACTCAACTGCGACAGAGACGTCGCACATGGCAGTGCGGAGCGTCTCCGGTTCAGTAGGGCGGTAGGGAGTCGTGACAGGAGGGATGTTGCTCAGCAGCACCAGCAATTTTGGTGGCTTGATGAAGGCGAGGATGTTTCGTCGTCGAACTCCTCCAGTGATAGGTAGCTTCATGTGAAGCAGAGTGGGCCAGCATAATTTTTGTTTTTTTAGCCATGGCCGGCTTATATAGTTTTAGGTAGTATTAAGTTAGATTTTAAGAAAAAAAAAAATAAAAAAAACCAGAAAAAAAATGAATAAAAATAAAAAAATCCAAAAAAAAATATAAATATATACATATATGTACATGTATAAGCATATATGTATATATGAAGTGTATATGCGTTGTGTATTGTATATATGTGTATGAATGTATTATATGTAAGTAGGTTAAGTAGATTAAGATTTATTCTTTAGGTAGTCCGTAAGTTTAATTAAAAAAAAGTCCAAATACTAAGTTTTTGATTAAAATTTATTTTCTTAGTTTTAGTTTTAACGTAAATAAAAAATTAAATATAGACTGTAAGACTGTAAGAGTTAGGTTTAACTTAGAGTGCCCGCATGGGGCCAATATGTTAGAATAAGACTATTTGTAAGTTATTTAAGCTAATTTTTAAGCATTTTTTTGTCTAGCATGTAAGAGTAAATTAAGAGATCAAATAAAAATGCATTTAAACTGAAAAAAACTGACTAGCAATCGCTTTTCACTCGGAGGGTCAAGGTTCGAATCCTAGCCACGACAAGCTTTCATTTGTGTAATTGGAACTCAGTCAGAAAAATCTGCGTGTGAAGGCATAACACTGACATGTAGATTTGGCTGTTGTAGGGTTTTCAAACACAAAAACAACCGTTAAAAATTCACAACCTCACCATTCCGAGTGAAGAAAATCTCTCCGTCCTATTCGGACTCCCACCCCTGGAGAGTCAATATCGAAACCAAACACACCTGAGTTTCAAACCACTACATCACAAACTTTCCTTTCTCCTCCTTCTACCTTTCCACCCGCGCCATGGCAACAGTGTAAGGGTATTCATAACCACTTTGGTGCGCGTAAATTATAAAAAAAAAATTTACCGAATTATTTCTTTCATTATTATCACTAAATTAAAGTATTTGAATTTTGTAATTGATTTTCCTCTTGTGTCACATTTGCAACTAAGATTTTTACTAAGCCCATGTAAACGTTGTCGTGATTATAACAAAAAACACTTAAAACATTTAGACGCAACCAATTTTGAATTTCGAGCAATTTAAAAAAAATATATATAATATAAAATAAAAAATGGACAGCAGATATAGACTCAGCAGATTAAAACCTTCATAACCATGATATTTTTATTTGAAGGAGAATTTCGTTGCAGACCAGTGTAAAAGCGCCATATCACAATACGCGTGAGTTGAGAAAATCCCTGTTGAAAAACGTTTTACAAAATTATTAGTTACGGTTATATTTTTCCTATGTCCAATACTGTTCAATAATTTACATATTTATTATGCAGAGTCAGACACACTACTATCACAGATAATAAACTTATCTTATCTATTATCTGTGCTACTATTGTATAATAATAGAAAAGTGTGTTTTTTCAGTCACTGAAAGACTGCATAGTTTTCGGGGCATACTAATACGATGTGCGATATCGTCAATGCAATTATTCGGACCGAGTGCGACTGAATGAATGGCTGAAGTTTTTAAATTTCTTGCACAGATGATTTTGATTTGTTCAACCACTTCATCAATGCTTAAAATCATATAATGTAGTGCCGCCGATCCATTTCTTATTGTTTATTAAATGTGACAAAAATTCACCGAAGGGTAGTAGTTATATGTATGCAGTTTCTTGTGTCACCTTTACTTTTGTAAAGTTCAATAAGGAAGATCTTTCTTACCCTCAAGGGATATACTTTGAATATTCATTTTGAAAGTGATCATTTTTTGTGTGCGCAATATAAGGAACGATCATCTTATCATTAATCTCTTCGATTCCGTTAATCTGCAGATAGTATGTCACCGTAGGCATTACCTACGGTTTACAAAAACACTACAAAGCTACAATATGAAGAAGGAATTCATAACGAAAAACATGACGCTATAGTGCTTGCTTATGACAAGTGTATTCGCACTAGTATAAGAAACCATAAACTTCTTAAAGCGGATTGATGCTACCCCTTTACACGTTCAATCAATTGACATCAAATTTTTAGTTGTTGTGAGTTTTCGTGGCATAGGGATATGCGATGAGTAATACGGACGATTGTATTTCATACATTGCTCTTACATTCTGCATAAAGAGCAACAAGAAAAGAATGTCAAGAAAGAAGAGAATTTGGACGAAGGAGTGGTTAAAAAAAAGGGAATCAGTTCATACACGAAAATCTTCATCATCCTTAATTTTTCTGACATGTTTACTCTTTCGCGACACAAAACAGAATGAAGTAATTAGGTCAATCCAACCCTTACACACATCAACAGCGTGACGCTTATCATCCAAAATTACACATCCTTTAATTTACGTCAATCAGACTTCAATAAATGTGTGTGACGCACAGAGATATATTTTCTCAAACAGATGTAAGTGATTGACGTCAATCGATTGATCGTGTAAGGGCTGCTTAAGGTTTAAAATTTAAGTTGTGCCTAGTTAAGAAGTGCATTGTTAAGAAGTGAATATCTGATGTGTTGTTGGTATATAATTTCCAAAACAACGTACGATATTTTTTTTTAATATCGTTATTCTGTGCACCAAGAATTGCTGTGGCTTTTGATACCTTCAGGTAATTGTGTCGAATTTTGAAATTTCGTTTTAGAACCTAAGTTGAGATCTTGTGTTGACAGTGTATCTTCCCCTGTCTTAGTACACCTTAGTGTTACTTAGGCATTTAAATTTTTTTTTATATTGAGCTCTTTATCTATTTAGTTTGTTATAGTCAATTCAGATGTAGTGTACCATGTAAACGTACTAAAAGCGAATGAAACCCAAAAGCAAACTAGTAAATATCTACGATTAACTGCAAACTAGCTACGACAGTGACATTGATCTTGACAATTAAGAGCTTTTGGTAATAACTCTCTCAAGCAAAATTGACAAGACAACCTGTTTCTTTCTCTTGAGCACAATGAGGTCTTAGTTGCTTTCGTAGCCGGAGTTGTATGAACTGTCAAAAGTTAAAATATACGAGTAGACGTACTAGACATACATAAACATATGGTATGCTTACAATGGTTACAGTTCTACACGTACGCCACTGTCGCACGGTGGTTAAACAGCTGATTGTAAGAAAGAGGAAATATGGAAGTTATTACATGAACAAATATGTAGAAAAGTTTATCGGAAGCAATATATTCGTACTTATCGATATGTTGTTAAATCTATGGCAATCGCTTTATATAAATATAAAGGTGAAAAATATAAGAAAGCAGTGGCACGGTTCCATTGTGTACGAGTTTTATAAAGAGATAAATAACGTACGATGCGATTGATATCCGAGTACGATATACGACACTATTGTGTTTTAAATTACCGTTTGCTCCCAAAGAACGCGTTTCTATACGATAGTAAATTTTGTTCACTGAATCCATTTATTTCAAGTAAACTCGTGGGATACAGAAAATATGGCAAACAGTCAGGTGGGGATATAGCATTATAGAGCGAACAAAAGTAACGAAATACGTGCTATTTCACAGGTGGTTAACCGGCGATAAATGCCGCCCCAACTTGAAAACGGAAAGAAATATCACACATTTTACCGTTACCCTACCATTGTTTGCGAATAATGTTCAAAGTTTTGTGCGTGCGCAGTGACAGGTCCCATGCTTTGAAATAATATATTAACCTCAATATTACCGGAAGTGCATGGAACAGAGGGAGTTTATAAAATAATCTTGACGTATCCAACAGTTTTAACTTTTATATTTTGTGATATTTTAAACGGTAACACTTAAAAGGGCATCATGAATACCCTTCAAATACTTTAGCACGTGTTAAATTTCTTTGGAAAATTTGATAGAGAGGAAGATGTGGTTATTTTGTCCATGGGTAACATCCGCCATTTAATGGAGGCACTTGATATTAGTATAAATTGAGTTGTTGTTGTGCTTGGTGAAACTAATAATCTTATTTGATTGTAGTTAACTGAAATAATTAATGAGATTAATTGAAATTGATAAAATAAATCTCACTTATGATACTCATGTTATATACACATGCCATTTATATAACTAACAAAGTGTTCTAGCTAAGAATAATTTCCGACATTGCTATTTAAATTCAGAAAGTATATACATATTTACATACATATACAGTGTTGGCCAAAACTAAAGCAACTAAAATCGCAAGTCCGTATTTTGCGATACATTTCATAAAAATTTAGTCCAAAGATAAAAAAAAATGTTGCCAATAGCTTGGAGTATTGTTGATTAATTTATAAAATCAATGAGCAGCAATTTGACGGCATTAAAAAAAAATACAGACATCCTATTGAATTCATTTTACTTTTCAGCTGGCCAAAACAAAAGTAATTCAATTTGCTCCGTAATTTTTTCTTAAAGCTCTCCGTTCTAAAAAAAAAACGATACTTTGACCAAACTACTCATATGTGAATTGTCAATATTAAAAAAAAAGATAATTACTCATTCGCGTGTATTTGTCTGCTGCAGCAAGATCTAAAGATCTTGTTTCCTAAATTTTATCTCAAGTGGCCAGAAATAAATACTTCAATGAGATTAAAGAAAAAAATTATTAGCGAATTTACAGTGTGCTTGACAAAAGCGTGTGGTTTAAAAGAAAACAACCCCTTGACTTAGGGAAACGAAATTATTTATTTTAAAGCTTTTAATTAATACTGTGCAATGTACTTAATATTGTATGTTGTCCAGTCTGCTCCATTCCCAATTATCGCCTCGCACCTTTGTCGAAAACTTAGAGCCAAATTTTTTCGTAGTCCTGCGGCAATTGTCACCAAACTCTTTTTGTTTTCCTTACATTTTTTCCTTTAATCCTTTGCTTCATAAGTCTCCAGACGTTTTCAATCAGATTGGCATCTGGAGACTGAGATGGCCAATCTAACACATTGACGTCATTTCATTTCATTTCATTTCTCTCTTTGAAGCCCTGACAGATACGACTACGATCGTTGTCTTCTTATAGGGGCCTATCCACGTCCGAATGGATAGCATTCCAGCAATCCTTTCTTGCACAGCTGGATCATTCTCTGAGCATTCAGATTCCCGGTAATGGTCACCGATTTTTCGAAACCCGCCGCACAAAAACAGCCATAAACATGCACTTTTTTCGTATGTTTCACTGTTATTTAGAAGACAGTTTAACGGTGAGTAGTCCAGCTGTGAGCGAATACTGAAGATGGAAACCTCGTGACCCTTTTCTAATGACATTTGTCTTGTTTTAAAAATTTTAAGCACTTTGTTTTTAATGGCTTTTGAAGTGCTTTCTGTTTTTCCCCGTTCTGGCAAATCGTCACTGTTTCCATGTTCGTTAAATCGTTTCACCCACTTCCCCACAAAACTCTCTGACTTTCTGAGATACTTTGCTGCAGCTGTAACGGATTATTTTGGTCCCCGTGGATTAGCAACAAGCATTCATTACGGAATACAAAACGTAACTTTCAAAAACGAGCTGCAACTAAAGTAAAATTTGGCTGCGGATTAGAGGAGGAATAATTCTAACGGAAACCAAAATTTTTTATCGTCTGCGACTAACGGGTTAATTTTTACGAGCCACACGCTTTTGTCAAACACACTGTAAAGGTGATATTTCACAATCTTAATTATCCAAAAAAGCCAAGGGTTACCTCATACCGGGAAGTCAAAATGATCATTAGGACGATAAAGAGTAATCCCTTTATGTCATCAAGGGAATTACAAAACGAGCTTAGTACAAAAGTTAGCGCCAAGACACTTCGTCGGAGAGCTGCTGATGGTGGTCTTTCACCATTCAGTATCGTAAAGAAACTATTTATTTCAGCCAAAAACAAAAGAGCAAGACTTAAATTTGCAAATGACCATATTAAGTATTTCCACACAGTATCAAAGTGGAAAACGGTACTATTTTCCGACCAATCCAAGCGGTCAGCTGGCTTTCGCCGCCCAATCAATGAAGCATTGGATCCTCGATACTTAAAGGCCATTGTGATACATGGAGGAGATAACATTATGGCTTGAAGATGTTTCTCTGGATATGAAATTGGTCGGAAACATACAATAAATGAAATTATGGACCGACTTATTTACAAAGGTCTACTTGAAAAAAATATACTGCCACACGCTGAGGAGGAATTGCTACTGAAATGGGTATTTCAGTAGGATAATGATCAGAAGCATGCTTCAAAAATAATTCAAGATTGAGTTGGGGATCAGAAAATCAATGTTACGGAATGGCCAGCCCAGTACTCCGATCTCAACCCGATAGAAGATCTACGGGAGATTGTAAACCGGTGAATTTTTCGAGAGAACTGCAGAAATTGGGACGAGCTTTATATTTAACTCCAGGCTTGAAAAAGACATCCCAAGTTCTATAGTTTCCAATCTGAACGAGAGTATGCCAAGAAGGTGTAGTGCAGTAATGAAAACAAAGGTTTCGTCACCATGATTATTATTAAATGTGAAATTTTACAACGTAGTTGCTTAAATCGACATTGTTATAGCATTTTTATTTTTCATTTTTTTTCTGCTTATGAACAATTATTTTTGTTTCTTTTATTTGGTTTTCGCATATATTTACTTGTTTTGTAAAGAAAAACATAATAAAATATATTGAAATTTAATCAGTTTTATATAAAAGTTGCTTTAGTTGTGGCCAACACTGTGTATCTAGTTCACATATCCAACACACACAACATATATATTTAGCATATACATACCTAATACATTCACGCATAAACATGCATACAGATTTATATCTATGTTATCTTATTAATCTTCTTAATATGTTATATAAAAGAGAGTGACGTTAGTTACTACGCTTATAACTCAAGAACGCCTGGACCGAATTCGATGATTCGCACCAATTCGGACTGGTCTCCGGCCAAACAAGAAGAATACATAAGAAAATTCCCGAAAAAAAAATTATGAAGAAAATTCATATTCCCATACATTTTGTACGGAGCGATTTTACGACGCCATTTTCATGATGGATGACGTTTATGTTTACGTTACGTTGTGGCAATTTTTTGCGACAATTATTTTTGCACCAAATTTGTGTGACAATTATTTTTGTATTATAATTGCGGAATGAGAGGCTATTATGCCGCTAATTGTAGACAACAATCGCCAGTAGCATTCCGCCCATTTAAACTTTCA
Organism: Volucella zonaria; assembly: GCA_963966105.1. NCBI lineage: Eukaryota > Metazoa > Arthropoda > Insecta > Diptera > Syrphidae > Volucella > Volucella zonaria. Next base: position 36,307,071 of record OZ014532.1, on the reverse strand, counting down.
ACCGTAACACCCGTCTCGCTAGGAATGCTCATAAGCATACCCTCAAGCGGACGTACTCTAAAATATCGTGATTCTTTCCTAAGCCGTACAACTCGCTTATGGAATGCCCGGCCGATCTCTGTGTTTCCTGGTCTCTATAACTTACAAACATTTAAAAACAATGTACATCGGTACCTGTCCTTTCTTCCTTCCTAAATTTCCTTCGCCCGCGCTGTGTACGAACATTTTAAGGGCACAAAAACCCCTTGAGCGCGCGCTTATTATATGTAAAAAAAAGGACAGCATTACAACCAAAAACAAGTTTCTTCTTTATCTATGCTTTCAGCTTCTCACAACAATATATTCGGTTCGAATTGTTGGTGCATCAATAGCGGGGCTACGTCTCATATATGTTGCGATAAAAGTTTATTTACCTACATGCGAGAGAGCATAGAAGAAATTAAGATAGCAGGTAACAATCACATCACTGCAACTATCTACGAAAACGTGAGAAGTAAGATTGCAAAACGTACTGTATGTTATGTCCCAAATTTAAAAGCTAATTTCTTATCTGTTAGCAGATCAATAGAGAGTGGTTTGACAATTGAGTTTACGAAGAACGGTGCTACAATCAAACAAAACAATAAATCAGTGTTAGTCGCTAGCATGCGATATGATTTGTTCATTTATAAATATAATCCAACACTATAATCAAACATTATAAATATAAACAACACAAACGCATTTAATTAAATTCATTAAACGCAAATGTAAACAGTTTTAAAAAGTGGCATGAGAGATATGGACATCTTAATGTAAAAAGTTTAAACTAAACGTTTGCATGTAATTTGGCAAATGGACTTAACCTTGGTACTGTTCGACCTGACTTTAAATGTAAAACGTGCATGAAAGCAAAAACTTGTGTAAAATCTTTTCCCCAAGAATCTGAGTATAGGTCGAAAGACATCTTGGAATTAGTTCATACAGACGTGTGCGGACCTATGAGGAAAGTATCCCTAGGTAGTGCAAGATACTTCGTCACATTTATTGACGATAAATCGCGCAAAATATTCATCTACTTCATTAAAACTAAAAATCAAGTGTTCCATATATTTAAAGAGTTCAAGCCTAAGGTGGAGCGCGAAACTTGCAAGTGATAATGGCTCCGAGTACACTAGCAACGTTTTTCCAACTTTTCTCCAAGATTGTGCCATAACACGGCAGCTCTCAGTACCATACACACCTCAGCAGAACGGCGTGGCAGAAAGGGCCAATAGGACCACAGTGGAGATGGCTAGGTGCATCATGGTTCAATCTGGGCTTGAGGAGTATTTATGGGCTGAAGCTGTCAATACGGCGGTGTACGTAAGGAAAAGGTGTCCAACTAAAATTCTTCCTAACAGTACACCTGAAGAAGCGTAGAACGATCGACAACCAACCATTGGGCACTTACGGATTTTTGGAAGCACAGGTATTGCTTTAAATAAGACTAAATATTTATCCAAATTTCAGCCAAAGGGGGAGGAATATCTGTTCTTCGGATATTCCACTACTTCAAAAGCATATCGTCTGTTCGGGAAAAAATGAGGTCATTGAACACAGAGACGTTTCGTTAATCGAAGATGCAGGCAAACCAAAGGATGACAATGGAACAAACTGTTTAGATTTTATCGATCCAGAAGAGGAACAACAGCCATCTCAGAAAAATAGCAAGGATCAGGCCTCGAAAGAAGATGAAGGGTTGGGCGGGGATAATGAAAACTCAAAAACCGTCGAGGAAAAAAACAATAAAGGGACAAGCATTATAAATGAAAATATATGCCACAAACGGCAAAGATCTGAAACAAGTAGCGAAGATGACATTACTGATGCACCTAAAATTGGAAGAGGAAGACCGAAAATTATGAGAACCGGAAAGCCTGGACGTCCTCGGAAAGAGTTCAATCGTCTTAATTCAATCGGCATTGGGCAACAGTTTGGTAATCCTCAAACTATCGAAGAAGCACTTTCTCTACCCGACGGTGCTAAGTGGAAAAAAGGAATAGAAGACGAATACCAGTGTTTAATCTACATACAATAATACAAGGGAGTTAGTCGAGCTACCAAACGGTCAAAAACCTGTAGGATGAAAATGGGTCTTCACTGTCAAAATGGACAAGGATGGGAATGTGGAAAAGTATAAGGCTCGCCTGGTAGCCAAGGTGTTTGCACAAAAATTCAATTTGTTTAAAAGAATAGCGAGATCTACCTACCTTATCGAGAGCTTCTTTTCATCTAGACCTTTGTTAATAAAAGTAGAAAACATTAATGGGCATCTTCTTTAGATAGCCCCTCCCTGAAATCGATTTGCGGCGACTAAGAAATTATAGCATTCTGCTTTTAATGGATTTCTCAAAAACTTTGGAGAAGGAAGACAATAGGGAAATCGATTCGTAATTATTTTTGTGATTCCGTTTTGCCTTTTTAAAAATGGGCAACATAATGGCACATTTGAACGTGGATATGAATGTTTCAGTTTTAATATTGTACTAATTTAAACTTACATAACATAAAATATTAAGAGCAATCTTTTTAAAGCTAATTTCCGCATGAATAGGAGATACGCAATGAGTTGATGTGGCCAACAAGTTCGTGACCTCTTATATTTTTGAAAAAGAAACTGCTACTGGAAGGCAACCACCCTACAAGAGCTAAGCCCACACGCTGACTACAAAAATTATCATAAATGCTAGAGCATGACAATTGACCAACGGAGGTGAAAAAATCGTTCAATAGGTTTGCGACTGAAATAAGATCATCAATAAAATTACCTTTGTTGCTAAGCGAAAAAGAAATCGGGATAGTGGAGATATTTCTATTCATGGTGTTATTGATGACTTTGCACTACGTTTTAGAATTACCTAAAGAGCGTTGTATTTGAACGTGATAGTAACTGACACGGCACAGCCTTACTTCTTTATTCTATTCAAATGTTTGCATATTGTTTTAAAGCAACTTCTCAAACTTGCGATGAGTGGATGAGTAGATACAACATTTCTTCCCTAATTTATTTTTCAGTTGAATTTTATTAAGTAAGGATCTACCTATCTACCGTTGTAACCTTAATGCTGATTTTTGTTGTAGGAATATGTACAAGGTTTATATAATCTTTTAGTATTTTTAGAAAAATTCCAAAAGCTATATTAACATATTCCTCTGAGTAGATATCGGACCAGTCTTCAGAACGAATGGCATTATTTGGTTTGGTATAAATTATTTGAAATTTTATTGGATAATTTTTAGGTAGATTTTCATTTATTGTGTTACTGAGCAATATCCCATTATCAGTGGTGTTTCGATTAAAATTTATACTCTTACATTAAAAAATAAAATGGTTTTCGAAAACTTACCAAAGACATCAATAAGGGATGTAACTGAAGTAAGCCTAGTTAGCATATTCACAAAGGAGGGGAACCCATGTTCAGCAGTAATTGCTAAATAAGAGTGAGACGTCGATGACGATCCTAAGATACCTAGGTGGGTACGTTTATATGTTACAATATGGGCTCCCTCCTCATTAATCATATAGAAAATTATTCCAGAAACAAATGAAATTCATAGGTGTGCAATCTATAAATTTAGATAAAACCTAATATTTCATTGTATACTTTGCAAGAAAACTTAAGTGTATCAGCACTTAAAAACCGTAATCATTTCTTTCGCATTCATATATCTAAATCTCCGTACCAAAAATAAGATCTGGTAAGAACGCAACAGGTTTCAGATTATAAACCAAGAAGTCAAAATTTTGATGCAAAACAAGAATCATTTCATTATGTTAGTAACTGAAAAAAGGAAACAGCCATTTGCGTTGTTTGTGGTTGATAAGGAAAGATTGCTGAATAAAAGATCGAAGCAGTAAAAATAAAAACCGATTTTTTTTGTTTTTTTTTTTTTTAAGTAAATAATTAAAAGTCTTTCTGTGCTTCCAAATCAGCAAAAGATCTTACAGCCACAATCCTTAATTTATCATCTTTTCTCAATAAAATTTGTGAGTTCTGATGCTTTTGGTTTTAATTTCTTTTGCTTTGATAAACAACGCTCTAGTGAAACTAGTGAGACTTTCATTAATAAATACTCTATTTTTCGTACCAGCAACAAATGAAGAAGAATTTTGTTTGTTTTTTACATTTCTCTTACTTTTGTCACATACATTAAATGTACAAAGATTTTTTTGTGTACATATATTATAATATGTATATATGTATATATAGTGTTTTTGTTTTAGGAAAATTTTTGGTCTTTTTTTATATTTTTCTTCAATTTTCTAATATTTTTTTTCTTAAAGGTATACTAATTCTACTTATACTATTTAAGCTGGTCACAGCTGGAAAAATAGGTTGATGAATTTTGCCTAATTGAGGTCACCTTGATTCTAGGAAATGACGACGAAGTTTCCTCTCCTTTAACAAATCAACATTATTGCCGCTGTAGAGCAACATCCCTCATGCCCCTCCCCAGAACCGCACACGGTCCACACTGCGGTGTGCGACGCGCCTATCGCAGTTGAGTCGCTCGCCCTCAGTTGTCCGTGCGACGTCCTGTATCAGATTCTTCACACCTTGTTAGAAAAAAGGCATCTGTAGGAACAAAACTGAAAAAGCGCACTCTTCCGTGATACATAAACCCGGATATGGTTTTGTTCGCCGAGGTCAAAGCCAATCGAATACCATTCGAGCCATGGCCATACATGCCTTGGTTAGTCCCCAGCCGTACAATTGAAATGACTTGAACTTGAATTTAACTGCAACATTCGTTTTAACCTAACGAAAAGTGGTTCCGGAGCTGTGAAAATGATTGAAAACCCTGCTTTCTTAAGATAACTCCTCAGACATTTATTTTCCACTGTGCTTGTGCTGATAGGGTACCATTATTGTGATTCGAGTTTAAAAAGTCGAGGTAGAGGAAGTACGTAGGCCTATAATAGCATAAAGTAAAGTTTACTTTTTCCAGTGTGATTTGGGGACAAAAAAACGTTTACTACTACTGTATATTTCAAACTTCAAATTTTCAACTTATGTATTTCTTTCTGTCGAAGGATTGTGCAACTAAATACATCCATACTCATACATTTATGATATGCATTTTGCATAGGAACCTAAATAATAATATAAATTATAAAATAAATAATTATATTTCCTTAAATAAATAAAGACAAATCTGATGATTAGCCATACTAAAGCGAATAAAGCTATTATTAAATTATATACATATAATACCTTACTGTAAGAAGACTAAATAATATTAATATCAAGGACTAAACCCCAAAATACGAAGACGCAAGAGACATTTCTGACTTGGGAAAACTAGGTCATTTATACCAAAAAGTTGAAAAGTCTTGGACTGAAATGATACCCTGATTGGGCTCAATACGTTTTTGCTTCGAGGGCAGTTCAGTTCGGTAGTCTAATAGATAGTTTCTTAGAAATTATTTAACTAGCTTCAAAAAATACGATAAAATGTAGGTCAAATACTCGTACTTTTACAAATATTCTCAACGAAACTGTTAAGTTGTGAGTCGACTCATAACAAAGTACCAAGAGTTGAATAACATCTGTTTTGATTTAAAAGAATGAATAGAAGAACTAGTAGAAAGAATTCGAATCTTAATATACAAAAAGCGATCAAATTTGTGTAGATAAACCTGATCCACGAGAATCTTATGCCTTCAATTCTAAACAACCGGCAAAATGTTTTCATCCTACTCGTATAACACAAGTATAAAGCAATTTAGAGAGTATCAAAAGAAAAATACAGATAAATCCATGGCTATGACGACTGCGAAAGAAAGCTCTTTCTTTCTCTATCTCTCTTTTCTTACTCATTCTGTGCGCTTTCATCAACTTCTTTGAATATATTTAACATTTACCAATGCCCACCGAGGTGATCAGTTCAATTGCAGTCGTCACCTGAAAAGAAGCTTCCAAAGCAAACTATACCCTTCGGTCCCAAAGTATTTTATATTCGAATATAAATATATGCTAGGTACATATATACATGTATCAAACGAAGTTTCTCCGTGTATTTGAGTTTTAGAAGAAGAACATACTTTCGGAAATAAATTAAAAAGATATATAAAGCGAACATTTTTTGAAATTTGCTTGGAATTTTCGCACACCAATGCAGTGGTAATAAGTGTTTTTATTTATTCCCCTACTTCGGTTATTTTCAAGAATCTTCTATAAATCGTATGTAAACTGTTTTCTCCAATTCTCTAAATGTATCTCGAATTCTCTACTCGAATTGGCAAAAAAGAAAAAAAAAAACCGAATATTGGTAAAACTAACAAAATTGAAAGAAAAAGAAAACGAAACGATTAGGAGATGGAGTGATTTTGTGTATGAAAGTGTCGCGTTCCAGATTTGAAAACAATGTTTTTGGTCGAAGAATTGGTGTCTCCTGGGTTGGTGTTGTTACCACATTTAGGTGGCTTAGTGTGACGGGGAATTCTGAAAATTAATTCTTACCACATACGTATGCTCTAACGGTTTTATTGTTTACTTAGCCTTAGCCGTGTGCATGATGTTAATGATCGCATAAAACTGTGACAAAGAACGGTCCGTTGTGACGTATAAGAGTTAAGCTTGATGTGCGATTAAAACCGGAAATCCAATTGTCGCGGTGTTGCCAAGTGTTATGGTTTCTCTTCTTTTCAATTTGGCTTAACTTGATCGATTAATTAACACCAGTGCAAGTCAATTACAGTTTGGTATTACAAAATCTAAGCAATTTAGAATTTGAAAAATTTTAATTGCACTTTGCATAATTTGGTTTGTATTTCTTATACGGAGACAAAAGGAAAAAAATAAATTTCACTTTTAGGTGTTAATTGCTAGAATAAGCTGTTAACTGTTTGAAAAAAGCAGATCCAGTTTGATGGTAGTTTTTTGCCTAATTATTGAGAAATTAAAATATTTGCTTTAAACAATTTTCATTGTTATTAATAGTTAATAGCTAATTAAAAGGCAAATGGCAAATTCAGGTACAATATGTATTGGGCTAGGAAGAGTGACAGAAAATCTCACTTTCATTTAATTTTGTTATTCGTCTAGTTTGTCGGTTTTGTACTTTTATGGTCGTGAGATATTCATTTTGTGAATAGATCAAGTGCATCACGAAAAAAGAAAGTGAAACCTATCAGAGACATATTGCTATTTCTTTATTGTATGTCATTTATCTATTGCGGATATAATTATTATCATTTTTCTGGGGTTTAATTTGTTGTTATTTATTTTTGGTTTGTTTTTTTTTTTTTTTAAGTTTAAACTTTGGATAATATTCAAGGAAAACTACAAAAAAGAGCACGCTTAAATAAAGGGTTAATGTACCATCATCAAGTTGAATAAACTAAGTCAATGTATTTCTTTTATTAACTGGTAGTTGTTTATAAGGCTGTGAGCATTGCTCTTTATCTTCATTTAACCCTTTATATGTGTGGACCACATTTGGCTCTTTAGCTTTTTAGATTGATGACAGAAAAAAATGTTTTTCTTTTAAATTAATGAAACAAAAAAAAGACGCTTTTTTTATACAATTACCTATAAACTACATATTTGGTCTGCTCGCGTATACGCATTTTTATGAAAGTCTTGAATTTAAGAAACCAATAGTGCAATAGTGGAAAACCTTCGGTCTGAGCAAATTAGCTGGTTTTGTCATGCTCAACGAAGGTGGTCGAAAAATCGGATTCAGAACGCAATAAAGGTGCAATGTTGAAGCAAGAATAATCAGATTATTCAAAGGCAATAACATCCGCAAACTATTGTCCCTACTAACGAGGTAATCCAAAATAAAGTGGCCTGCAAGATAGAACTACAAATTCGTGAAAGTGAGAGAAATATGGAGATTATTAGATATAATTCTAACGTTACTTATTTCAATGGTTAATAAGTCGAGATTACATATGTCTTACATTCTACAATATTACACCTTGACTACCTCGAACTGCAACAAACTTCAGACTGCTATAATTTCCAAACCGTTCATGACAGTCAGCTCAAATTTTGACAGATGACAGATAATTTTATTATTTACAAGCCTTTTAAACGATTTGCGTCTCAGTTATGTTGGAAAATTTTTATCCGCGATGGAATTCAAACATGATAGTGTGATTGCTTTATATTTGGCTGGAAAGCCACAAGTAGCTATCGTTAGAGCCCTCCAGCACCTCAACGTGAATAAATCATTTGTGTCTCGAACCATAGCTCGTTACCGTGATACTGGCAACGCCATGGAGGTGGTCATAAAAAAACAGCAACATCGGCAGAAATGTTTCGGAAAGTGAAGGCTCGAATTGAGCGAAATCCGCGTCGAAGTGGAAGAAAAATGGCTCGTGAGCTCGTGAGGAAAATGAGCTTGGGCTCAAGCCATTGAAGTTCCAAAAAGCACGCGATCTTACACCGCAACAGAAAAAAGTTAGAGTCGAAAGAGTAAAGGAAAAGTGGTGAGTTGCCGAATTTGGTTTTTTCCGATGAGTCGCCATTTGTTATCGAGCCATATGTCAACAAACAAAATGACCGAGTTTACTTGCCAGAGAGGTCCTTCGAAAATTTACACCTTCGGATGGCCACCAGGAAGCAGGTAGCACCGATGGTGGTGGTTTGGGCCGCCATAACCGCCGATGGTCGCTCTCCGCTCGTATTTTTGGACCGTGGCGTCAAAATTAATACGATCGTATACCGTGAAACTGTCTTAGAAGCAGTATTGAAGCCTTGGGCAAACAATCATTTTGGTCGAAGGCCGTCGACATTTCAACAAGACTCGGCACCGTCTCACAAAGCGCGCGTCAACCAAGATTGGTTAAAAAACAATGTTCCACACTTCATTTCTTCGACACAATGGATTGCAAATTCTCCGGATGCAAATTCGTTGGATTTCTCTGTCTGGGGTATTTTGAAGGCGAAGGTTGGCATTAAAAAATACCAAAGTTTGGACCACCTCCAACAACTTGCGTGCAGCGTGCGATGCTTTCTTCGGCCGTCTCAAGGGCATTATTCACGCCAAAGGTGGACATATTGAAAATTACTGATACAATTTGAAAATTGATGTATTTTACAACATTTTTTGCTTTGATACAATAAAATTTATCAGAAAATAAAAAAATCATAGCATTTTAAAAAGTTGGAATTCGAGTCATTCACCCTGCAGGAAACTGCAAAATGCAATAGTAGAAAGTGGAGCGTATCAGAGCTGAATAATAACTACCAAAGATGTGTTTTGGGCAATGCCAACTAGAGAAAATTGTGGGATTAAGGAATCAATGACATTTTACTTAAAGCCTTAACTATACTTAATCATAATCAGTCTAAGTCCAGGTAAAGAGATAAGAAACATGAACAAGTGTTCTGGGTATTTGCAAGCCTAGCAACATAATAGTTGTTGGTAGTTGTACGTTCACGTACTTTTTAAACTAAATAAGGTTTAATAAATTTAGCGTTTTTTTATTTAAAATATTGAACTTCAAGACAAAGATTATTTAAGCCTAGGCATGTCTGAATGTGTTGAGATAAGTTCTTCCGATAATTTCGTTGCCGTATATGCCTGAAAGAAAGTGTTTGGGGAGCATTTTCGTTTAATTGGCTTATTTTTCAATATATTGTATTTTGTCTGTAAACACTTTCTAAAAACCTTTTTCCATTTGAAACTTATTATTAATTAATCTTCTATTCAAATCTCACTTATTTTTGACAAAACAAAATAAAAAAAAATGTTCCATTTCGAAATAAAAAACAAACTCAATGTAAGTTTCAAATAAAAAACAGCATTTTGATAGTTTTTACCAATTTTCCGGACAAATTTCTTCTACTAAAATCGACAAAAGAGGGGAAATGAATAGCTTTCTTCTGCGAAAAATTACGAAAAATATGAATACGCGAACGGATTTTGAACCGTTTTTCGTAGATTTTCGTAGTTCTGAACAGTAGGTACTACTTACTACAATAGATCACCTTTTGTCTCGCCCATTGACATTTTAACATTTTAATTTCCGTCATCTTAATTCTTTTTATGCCTCTCGTACATCGTCCAACACTGCGTATAGCAAACCCTTAAGTTTAATCATTATTTTTCTGTTACAAAAACGGAGTTTCGCGCACTTTAAATGGAGCCTAAATATTTACATTTTATAGACAGGATTTGGGTTTGTACCTATAGGTAGTTCAAAAAAATGCAAAGAAAATTTTTAGATTTTTATACAATTGATTTGTTACACGTAATTATCCAATTATTGAATATTGCCTGAAAGTTTGTTATATCACAGCGTATGATAGCGTTTTCACCGTCAAAAAGAAGGAAAATCGTTCCATTTCTTTTAATAGCAACATACTTTAAACACTGCCTTCGTGTACATTTTGGGTACTCAGTGCCATCCATATAAGATCTCTAGGAACACCATCGAACGTTCTTTCAAAACGATATGCAGGTTTTTCGAAACGTTGCAATGTATCTCTACCATTATCCATAAACCTTGAATTACGTCGTATTTCGACTTTTCTGCCACAATACTGCGCTTGCTACAATCGAGTTTGCCAATACTGCGATATTGACTGTCTAGAACTCGATTGTATACCGATCCTTTGATCGGTGAATGAATAAGAAAACTCTTATTCCATTGGTGAGGCATCCGATCGCCTTTCACTATTATGTTAAATAAAGTCATGGGCCATTTAAACGTAAGATTTTCGATTGTTGCCCCTACTTTCGAAGGTATGTTATCCGGTCCACATTTTTTAGAGCTTCGATTATTTTGGCCTCAGTAAAATCTGTCATTTCCTCTTCATCCGCGACAGCTGTGGGAATTTTGAAAGAATTCTTCGTTAAGTAATGCGTTAAAATATGCTTTCCATCAATTAAAAATTTCCTTTGTCCCTGTTAGCAAGCGCTCTGATTGCCTGGATGGAATATCTTGTAAGTTTTTTCTACGTTGTGTCATGCAATAATATGATCTTAAATGCTTTGCCTATGCTTCGACATTGTACATCAGACTGCTTGATTTACATAACAATAATAATCGTGAAAAAGCAAAAGGTTTTTTTTTTTAATGATAAAGCGTACTTTACTTTTACTTTAGACATTACAGTCTGGGACCTAGAGCTTAACAATCAGGCCTTGTTATTAAATGCAATCTTGCGATAATTGTTTGAGGTCCCTTTTAACTTGAGCGCATCACTCGAGGCAGTGATGCATCTCAATGGATTCGGGGACTTTCTAAATATTCATTTATTCGCAATGCTTTAACTCCATCTAAAATATCATAATTAATTAAACCTTTTTTTTTAAACAAATAAGAAATTTAGAAAGAAATATGATAAGTACAAAGTCATTGTATAGCCCATGCACATTGTTGTTGCATTTTCCTTTTAAATTTCATTTGGGAAAACGAGATGATCACTTGAAGAACCAAAGTAGTTTTCACTCACTTAAGAACTATCTCAGAAGCTCGAACTTCAATAATTGTATTTTGGAGTAGAAATATTTTCCATATTGTTCACAGAAGATTTTGTAATTATAAATAAAATATAATTGCATAAATATTTTAATCAAAAAAAAAACAAAAAATTGGATTCTCTTTTGCATTACCAGTAACCAGTTATTCTTCTTGGGTTTAAAACACCAAATTTTGACTTTGCTACTCTCTCCTTCGGAAAATACATAATCAACCTTCCCATTTTTAAAATGTTGTTAACCAAATATTATTTAAGAAAATGCTAGTGTTTCGTTTCCAAGCCTATAATTTTCAAAATGCGACCCAACACCTGTCAAAACAGGCAAAACGTTAAATTAGAGGATTTTTAAAATTTTTAACAACAAGAATGGACTGCAAATTTTTGTTTAAATAAGTGTCATATGAAATGCTAAAAGTACCAGACAATTTTTTGAATCCACCCCAAAGCTTATCTTTGAAAGGGCCTTATAATATGCATTCCTTCTAATTCTTCTATCACTTTGGTACCTACATACCTCGTCATTTTTATGGTCCAAGTTATCCAATTTTGTTATTTCTGAAGAGCAAACGATTGAGTGTGGGGTCACCATCCTGCCGATACATATGGTAAGGTTTCTTCTTAGTTCAAGGGGTATGTGACCTTTTAGTCAGGTTCTTCGCTCTTTAGGTTCAGATCCCAAATAAGCCTTTGATCAAGCAGATATCGTCTGATTAGTTTAATATCTAGCATAATATGCCTGTTCACACTTCGACTCTTAACTTGAGTTGCAAAGCCCTTTGCTTTAGGGAGTGGCCTATTTTCGACTGGTTGTATAAGTCGTATAAATTTTTTAACACCAGTCCGTCTACAGAATGCAGTCAAAAAGTGTTTTTTAAATATCTATTTGCATAGCTTCAAGCGCTTCTTTGAGTCCCGAAATTCTGTGGACGGTCCACAAAAAGGCGGCCAGTCCTTCTTTGCACCACCAAAGCAATCATTCGGGGTTATTTTTCGATGATCGTATTTTGACACTTGGAATTTCCGCATTATTCAAGATGAGCTTTGGATAGCACATCTTGAATAATTGACCTGGGCCTTGGGCTAATTGCAATATAATCAATCTGTTTAAAAATGTTATAATCCGTGAAACGTCCGTTTCCAATATTTTAGATGTTTGACAGATTTCAATGAAATCGTTGATACGTTTTTCTGATTTTTTTTTTTTTAATCTGCAGTAGGGCACACGTTTTTTTTAGCTCTACTTGTATTATTGTGACTCAGATGAAAAAATGGAAAATGTCGAAACAAAAAAGAGCAGTGAATGGTAATCGCAAAGAAATTTGTTGGGTATAATTTTGTTTCTTTTTATTTTGTCTTCCTCTCCTGCGATATTTGTGAGGTTTTATTCAAAAAAAAAAGTAAGAGTTATTTTTTGTATTGTAAAATAAAAGATTCACAGACAGCAACTGATAGCTGTATTGTGATTATTATGCGCGAATGTTTGCTTAGGTAATGACGGAAGTATGCTACACTGCCAAAGAGTACACTGTCACAGGATGATATGTAACGACTGGCTGTTTGGTATGCGTTAAAGATAAGTTTTCGAATTAAAATTACGGAATAGTGACTGCTCTAGAATTCATAAGAGCACCTGACGAAGCGACTCAAAAACTCGTTTGACTTTTAAATATGATATACATAATTTGAAATATAAATTATGAAAATAATATTAAATTCGCAACATCAGTGTATCACTTATGTTTTCCTGATTGTAGGTATTTTAACGCCTAAAAGAAATATGTACATACTCGTATGTAGCATTAAATGCACTTACTTGCGTTTGATATTTTAACAATTAACATACCTAAGAAGAAAGGAAAATTTCTGTTTTCTTAGTTGCTTGATTCTTTTTTTATTATTGTAATATTTTAAAAGCAACGTGAAATTGTTTCAGTCCATTTAAAATTCAAGCATGACATAGTTTAGCCCCTTTAATTTATGCGCTGACCTAAAAGTATTAGTTTACCAATTTTTATAACTAATAGTATAAACTAAATTTAAGAATGCTGTAAGAAAATTTATGCTAAGCTTTTTTTCAATATTTTCATAGGGGCTATAAAAAAACACTTCAGCTTGTTCAACAAAATACAACAATGGAAAAGAAAAGGAATCGCTCTAGGTTTCTTTGAGAGAAATGTTTTAGGTCATGTTTGACTTTTGTACGAGTAGATGGAGAATAAGATATATCGGCAAATTGTACGGGCTTCACAGTGACATTGATGTAGTCAAAAAGGATCAGACATATAACGACTACGGTCGCTGCGACATGTAGATGACCATTCTAAAATGAAATCAGTAGTATTGTTTTCCGGTTTTTGTGCAATTCAGTTACACACTTGAAAGATTTGTGATTAGTATTAATGTCAAACTAAAAACTTAATATAGTGTAAAAATATACAATTGATTTGCCACCTTTCTGCCTCCCGCTTTTAGGTAAGGGTCAGAATATACCCGACATTGGCATGTCTGCCGTAAGAGGCGACTAAAATTCATCCTCTGTATGCCGAGCGTGTAGAATATACAAACCATGCAGTGGACAACACAATTATTACCCCAGGTGGCAAACCAGCTTTGCTGGAAAATCCACCCTCTTCGGGCTCGCTCTACGGATTCTGTGGACAGCCATTTATTGCATTTAATAAACCCGTTTGGAAAAAGCGAGATCTCGAGATCTCCACCGCCTAGGTCTCAAATAACTACATGCGAAATAAGAAGTCCGAAAATGTCGGCGCACAAACAACGGACTTCAGCGAAAACTAAAAACCTCAGTGAGGGAAATATGGAACTTCGGTCCAGGGTATCTAAAATGGAAATGCTCTACGAAGAACTTAAGAAAGAGTGCCTAATCGTTGTAATAAACGATGAGCTTCTGTGTCCACATTGGCAAATGGCCTGCCAAACGAGATATTTTGACCCGAATTTTTCCATCCCAATCAATGTTGTTGATTGCGGAAGAATCTCAGCTTCAAACGAGTAACTTTGACATAAGTTTCGTCATCCAAAACCAAGCACGCTTTCTTGTTGCCGATCAACTCGTATAGCTTTCGGGCTCGTGTTTTTATGACTTTTTTTTGCTTTTCAGTAACTTTTGGTATTTTTTGTTTTTTTCCGTTACGTTTTTTAGATCTTTGTACCATTGTTTGGTTGGTATTACATTTCCGAGCAACATCTCTGGATGACATAGTCCGGTTTTTTACGATGGTACCCAGTATTTTCCTGTCCAAATTTGTATCATGTGCTCCACTTTTAGCTCCACTTTTCTGTTTTCGCTTAACTGTCAATGTCTCCAAATATCGTTTAATAACAGAATCCACTGTACTGCGTGCTATGTTTAAATCTTTTGCGATGAAATGGTTTGGACGCGAAGTATTTTCGAGCCATTTGTCGATGATATTTTTACGGCGTTCCTTTTGACTCATATTTTATAAATATTTTAAACCGCACCGAACTAAAATCAATAACAAACGGAAACTAAAGAATATACAGGCTAATTTGGGTACAAAATGGGATTGCAATTTTTACGCATTGGAAGTATAGCCCGTATTAAAATTTATAGATTTTATTCGTTTCAGTCCTTAACCCAAAATGTTAGCAGTAAGTTTTAATTCGTTAGGTAAAGTAACCTATGAAACGGACGAAGGGGACTTAAGTAGTAAAACGGACTGGATACTGCAGAAACGGAAAGCCGGTTCCTCGTCCAAAATCATCACTCAGCAAGAAAAGAAGGGAAATCAGCCGGGGAAAAATGACGTAATAAATACTCATTCCGAAGAAAACCTAAGCATCGACCACCAACGTCAATCAACGTGATCGGGATTGCGGATTACAACAAACTTCAAAACATCATGAATACGTTGTTGCGATCTGATTATACCATCACATCGCATTGCAAAAGTGTCGAAGAAGCTGACAGCTACCGCTTACAGTCTTGAAAGTGAAGTACCGAGAAAATTCAATGGTACACTTACGGGGACAAATTGGAAAGGCCAATATATGTCGTAGCTGGAGGGCTTCATCCGTCGTGCAAAAAAGAATACATCGTCAGTGACCTGAAAAATAGGCATTTTAAAATTGTTAATGCCGTAAACATGCTAGTAAAAAAGTGAGAGAAACAAAAATTGGAAGGGAAGGAAATTGCAGTAAAACACGGCTTTCCTCTTTTCATGCTTAACTTCGATAAGGCCGAGAATCCTCAAAAAATTATGAAATAAAAGTGATTCTCAACATGATTACCAAAATCGAACCTCTGCGTATGGGTTGTACCCTTACGTATTGGGTTGTACCACATGAAATGTCCGATTTTCGCTCAGTTGGAAATAAGAACTTCTCGAGCCAAAATTTCTGCCAGAACGTTCAATTTTCTTTTTTTTATAAAATAAAGTGTGTGAGAATTTTAGGGTTCGTTACAAGTACCGTTATTTTTTTTTCTAGGAATTATTTACCATGCTGTCGGCAGTTCAAATTCGAAACGAAAATCATGAATTTAAAATGAGACTAATGCGTCATTGGCAATGAAAAAAATTAATGACGACCATGTTTAAGAGCAACGATGGATGCGAACCCAACGAAATCGGAGCAGGAAATTGCACAAAGCACAATAAGTCGACACATTTCTCTCATAGGAAAGGTCAAGAAACTCGATAATTACCCCATGAACTGAATGAGTCCCAAAAACTACGGCGCCTGGAAATCTGCGCATCGCTTACATTACGCAACCAAACTGAACCGCTTTTGCACCGGATAGTAACCTGTGATGAAAAGTGGATACTGTATGATAATCGTAAAAGATCTGGGCTGTGGTTGGATGTAGATGAAAAACCAAAACACACCCCCATGCCTGATCTTCACCCAAAAAAGGTTATGGTGACAATTTGGTGGACATTGAAACTATCAATCCACTTTTCATTTCTTCAACCAGGAGAAACGATAAACGGGTACCATTCTAGCTACGTTTGCTGGTGACACCGATAAAACTGCAAAGCGCTCTCGATAAAGTATATGGTATGAATGGACGAAGGTCTGGTGGATAGCCCTCAATGAGACCAAATCTCTCCATGTAAATTATATGTACATAACCCCCACTTTGTACTTTGATTGCAATGCCAATAATAATTGTAGCGGGATACTTTTCAAACAGACCCCGTAAGCCAGGTTTACGAGACCAAGTATCACAGTAAAACCGAGCTCCTTTTCCTCCCCATTGAACGTTTCTATTTGAGCATATTATACAGTACTTCTTCTTTCCAGTACGAATGATATGAAGTTTTCAACGAGAAGTTTTACAAAATCTAGATGTTTCATTGCTTTTTTATTTTCGTGTTTCTTCGCAGTTTTATAAAGAATGTATCAACTAGTACCATTGACTTCCAAGATCCAAAAAAATTTACGGAATTTCCTTAAAAAGCAGTACGACACTATACATTGATCACTTCGATCGAAACCGCCCATATTTTTCGCATAGTCCGAAATTAGTTCAGGCTTGTTGATATTCACGTTTTTTACCACCTCGCAGTATTCTTTTGATGGTCTTCATTTTGGCTTCATGCCAAGTACTGAGCATGAAAGCAGTACTATATTGTTTTTTCTTCAATTCACTATATTTGCTTTTAATTTGTATGTTTCCGATTTGTTGACACTGTACCAGTGAGATGACGGTTCAATTTTAATAATTTATTTGCTTAATCCATACTTGTATAATATCGGTCAATATACATACCATATAACCTTTTGCAGTCCCTACGTTGTCAAGCAATTTTTTAAGCAAATGTATAGGAATTCAACAAGTTAAGCGACTGTAATAAGGAATAATTCAATAAATATATCCTGCATTTTTTATCATCGATTATATATGTTAAATTCATATGAGCCATTTCGCAGATTTCTGAAGTCGCCTATTCTGCCTTTTCTTTGCATGATATAAAATATTGCGCAAATGTTGGCCATTCTTCCCATGTTGAGAATCATTCCAAGGGAAGCCGATACTCTTTCCTTTCTAGTTTCTTCCACTTTTCCAAATATCCGTACGAATTCGTTCGTTTCTTTTATTATGTTATCTACTTCTTAGGTTCGTTCGTGAAAAAAAAAAAATTGTATTGATTACCTTAATTTATTAGGAACTTGAGAAGTTGAGAATTCTACTCTGCGTGGATTTTGTGGATTTTCCACGATTTCGCGGGCATCACAATTAAGGATTCGCGGTACTCGTTGTTTTGTAAGAGAAATAATTTCACTGCCACTGCCTGGTATCACTATCGCTTTTGACTGAAAAATTCACAGTTATCGCCAATTTTCCTTATTTTGCGATATGTGTATTGTATGTTGGACTAGTGAAACTAATTTTGATTTAAGCAAATGAAATCTAAGTCACTAATTAAACCAAAACTGTGATATTTCTGTGTATCCCGGCGCTGTATAACTGATGTCGTTAAAAATTGCAATTTATGTAAAACGGGAAACAAAAAAAAGCAACAGTTTCTGCACTACAACACAATACTAAGAACAAATTTTTTGCAAAATTACAAAAAACCAAAATTACAAAATAATTTCATTATTTATGTCATTGCGGCGACATCCGACCTAGTGAATAATAATGCGATGCTGTTGGTATGGCGGCATTCGAACGCAAAAGTTATTGTTTATATTATTAATTTTACCATACAACTGAAATACGTACCTGACCATGCCAAATGTCTTTTATATTATATTACATTGATACTACTTCAAGAAGGCTATCGAAGGTGTTTCGCGTGGTGACGTAAATATTTTACATGTCTTTTCCTCTAATCGTAGTGCTAGGGTATACTTATCATGTTAATGAAGAAAATTTTATAAATAGAAAGCGACTTTGTTCAAAAGGACAATTTATTTAGCATTACAAGCAGATTACTAAAAGCTGGTGCATACGAATACCAGAATTCGAGGCAACACTTTTTTTAACATCCCTTATCAATACCTGACTACTAACATAATCGTAATTTTTCTTTTTATGTTCCATCTTTAATTCCTATTTTTTCTTTGTACAATTTTAGTAACCGTCTATCAACATGTTGACAATTCAAAATACCGTGTATTCAACATTTGCTTCCAGAGGGAAATAAGCGAAAGTTATTATCAAACTACATTGAAAGCACGAAAGCTTTCAACATTTTAATACTATCCATAATAATCCATTATCTAATTTCAACACGCATTTGAAGCTAAAAATATGAGCAGCGCAATTGTTGGTGCAGCAAGTGCAATAGGGGGCGCAGTAAGCGCCGCTACTAGTGTTGGTTGGTTTGTGCCCATGCTAGTGGCAGCAATAGCATATTTCCAGTACGAGGAAATCATGGATCCCGAATCAAAAATCATTCCGTCTGACGAAATTTTGGATCATTACGATTTTATTGTGATAGGAGCGGGTTCCGCAGGGGCTGTAGTGGCTAATAGACTGACAGAAGTAGAAAATTGGAATGTTCTTCTAATCGAGGCTGGCGGCGATGAAACTGAAATCTCTGACGTTCCTCTAATGGCTGGATACCTTCAGTTAAGTAAGATGGATTGGAAATATAAAACAGAACCTTCAGGAATTGCTTGTTTGGGTAAACATTAAACCTTAATAAATATATAACATGTCTCAAATCAGATTCATTTCAGCTATGAATAATGGTCGTTGTAACTGGCCACGAGGCAAAGTTTTGGGAGGTTCAAGTGTTCTCAACTACATGTTGTACCTAAGGGGTAGCAAAATAGATTATGATAACTGGGAAGCTATGGGAAACCCAGGCTGGGGGTACCGTGATGCTCTGTATTATTTTAAAAAATCCGAAGATAACACAAATCCCTATTTGGCGAGTACTCCATATCATTCAACTGGTGGGTATATGACTGTTGGTGAAGCTCCCTTCCACACGCCATTGGCAGCAGCCTTCGTTGAAGCTGGTGTCGAAATGGGTTATGAAAATCGAGATTTAAATGGAGAAAAACAAGCTGGCTTCATGATCGCACAGGGTACAACTCGACGTGGAAGTCGATGCAGTACGGCAAAGGCATTTCTAAGACCTGCAAGACTTCGACCGAACATTCATATTTCTATGTTCTCACACGTCACCCGCATTATGATTGATCCTGTAACAAAAGTCGCTTTTGGAGTGGAATTCGTTCGCGATCGCAAAATCTATCATGTTAGAGCCACAAAGGAAGTTATCTTGTCTGGAGGATCTATTAATTCCCCACAAATCTTGATGCTGTCTGGTATAGGTCAAAGGAAAGAGCTGACAAAACATCATATCCCGGTAATTAAGGAACTAACTGTCGGTGAGAACATGCAGGATCACATCGGTTTGGGAGGTCTTACGTTTTTGGTCAATCAGCCCGTATCAATAGTTGAAAGTCGTTTTCATTCAATGTCGACTGTTCTCCAGTACGCTGTATTTGGTCAAGGTCCCCTTACAATTCTCGGTGGTGTAGAAGGACTGGCTTTTGTGAATACGAAATACGCCAATAAAACTCTCGATTGGCCCGACATCGAGTTTCACTTTGTCTCAGGATCCACTAATTCTGATGGAGGTTCCCAATTGCGCAAGGCACATGGTCTTACAGATGGCTTTTATCGAGCAGTTTTTGAAAAAATCAATAACCAGGATGCATGGAGTATTATTCCTATGTTACTGCGTCCCAGAAGTGTGGGCTCAATTAAATTACGAAGTGCCAATCCTTTCGATTATCCCTACATTTATCCAAACTATTTATCTGATGAATTCGACGTGAAAACATTGGTTGAGGGTGTTAAGATTGCAGTGGCTCTTTCCAGAACAAAAGCTATGTTAAGATTTGGATCCAAAATATCAGCCATCAAGTGGCCCGGCTGCTTACACATCCAGATGTTTACTGATGAGTATTGGGAGTGTATGATCCGCCATTATACGGTAACCATTTATCATCCTGTTGGGACGTGCAAAATGGGACCCTACTGGGATCCCGATGCAGTTGTAGATCCACAGCTAAGAGTCTACGGTATTAGAGGTTTGCGAGTCATCGATGCTAGTATTATGCCAAAATTAGTAAGTGCAAATACCAATGCACCTGTAATTATGATTGCGGAGAAGGGCTCGGATATGATAAAGGAGTTCTGGATCAAAAATTCAGTGGCTAAAAAGTGAAAAGCATTTCAACGACAAATTATGTTTATGAGCTTTATTAATACTCTTTGCTCTCTACTGAATGTGTGATGGTGATAAACGAAACACGAATTTGAAAAATCATTTGTATACTTATTATAAAACGAATGTTCAAGTAATATATCATGATTTCTGAAATCATTGGATAATTTTTCAAATTTTAAAGTACATTTCCTAAAGTGTGTGCCTATTTTAGTTGTAAGTTTAATCTTAGCGCAGTATTTAAGAAATATAATTACGTTTAACCATAAGACGTATAAACGAAAGATAATATAAAGATAAAAATAGACAGAGTGTATTTATTTTAATTTGAAATGACAAATTTCCTGAATGGTGGCTATCGAACATGCAACTAGTTGCATTTTAGGAAAATAGTCATCTCATTTAATTTTAGTTGCCTGAAAAAATAGTTTCTTTCGGAATTCACATCTGAGCTGTCGAATTTGGAAGGCAATATACATTATACATACACTGGCCCAATGTCAGCTTAACTTAATACTTAATACATTTCTTTCAACGTAATCTAACTTAATTTACTTATTTAATTTATGTACATGTTAAATCTAAGGAAATATATTTGCTGGACTTTTTTTTCTATACTAAACTTATAAGTACATGAAAATAAATTATTACTTACCTAAATTATCTTATGTTACTAAATATTGTATATTACACATATGCGGCATTTTTTTGAGAATTGCGCCTATCGTTTTATTTATTTATTGATTTTCATAATAAATGTTTATGTATATTCCTAAGTCTACCCTAATAAAAACTGTAAGCCGGCTTGAAAAATATAATCCATCCATCGGGCAAAACGCCCTCAAGAATGAGTAGTGTTAAAGATACTTGGTACTAATGATTTGCCTTGGAACGCTGCAGTTCGAATGAGGTTGTTAAACAGCATACGCTCGTGATATGAATAATTGGCGTAATATAAGGTCAGGTTGTTCATCTACGACAATGCAGTTGGATATTGCAATGTATCTTTATACATTCTTATTAGGTTTCTCACATATCCGAATGCTTTCCTCTCAAGTCGGAACGGAACATAGATTACTCGCATCCAAAGCAATTTTATTGCTTGACAAAACAGTCAAGTTATTGACTATCTGCCTATTCGTTACAATATAGATATTTATATATGTTATCTATATATGTATATATATATATGTATTATATTTATTCACCCAGATCCCGACGTATCTGACTACATTTTGACAAGCAACGAAAATGTATGTTACTTTCTTCTGATATCTGTAGAGGCCTAAGAAGTTATTTCTCAACTTCTGATCTTCGCAAAAGTGTATTAATAACATTGATCTTTTGGCTACGTGATCAAGCCGTCTGCGTACACTATCGCATGGTAACAGATCTCATAAGATCGTTTGATTTGTGAATTATCCCCACATTATTGCCGACCGTTTTTAATAAGATATGTTCCAGAAGTCACAACGTCTTTTTCAGAATGAATTGTCTACTAGTACGCATATTAGAAGAAAGGATCAGCACTCAGCAGTGGTAAACTTATACTAACTCAGTTTAGCTGTAGTACAGTCCATTTAACCATACGGTGTTGAAGCCTTCTCAAAGTCGATCAAGCAGGGACCCGTGGATTTTTTCTTGTTTGTTTGATTCTTTTTTTTTGAGAAGTAAAAAATCACTGGAAACCGATGACATACCGAACAACGATCTCCCAATCATTGAGAAGTAGGAAATCACTGGGAACCGACTTCTAACACAAGAAGCATTTATATTACCCTGTTTTGTACTGCTATAATTAATACTGATTATCCAGCACATTGCAAGATAAAAGTTCTGCATCCTATTCCCAAAATGGATGAAGACACGTTCAACCTTTAGTCGATATGTCTCTTTGCAAATATCAGCAAGATATGCGAAAAGATGATAAATATGATAGAGCACTGACCAAGTGAGTTGAGGACAAGTATACCTATAGATAATTAATTCGGTTTCAAGGCGGAGTATGCTGAAATTATATTATGCTGCTATTTCAAACACAAATCAGATCCCTAGATCAAGAACATAACAATTCTCTTACAACATGATTTCAATTAGGTGCGAATATACTGCAAATTCAAGATAACCAGGAAGTTGAGGATCAACTTTGGGAACTCGGAAAACATTCGTTTAAGGAAGCTGGGTAAAAAGCCTTTATGTATAGCAGAAAATTCGTAATCATTGTCAAAATGTAGTCAGGTACCTTAAGGGCTATGTAAATATTTTCATTTTTATAGAAGTTTCATTTGCATCTGCCTTAAAAAAGACTGTTTCATATTATAACAGCCAAATCGATGCCGTGAATGAAAGTAAACCTGCAATTCTATACGATCAGCGTAGAAATAAGCTTTTTGGAAAAGTTTCGAGAATGAGGTCTTTTATAACAAAGTTAATTTAAGAAGTCATTTTAATTACGATAACTTGAACTCACATCGGGCTTATTTAACCAATTACATGGTCTAAGATATAGTATGCTTAACCGGCTTTATTCCCCCAAAGTCGTTTCTTTATCATGATAAAAAAAAATCTGGTCCACGACAGATGTCACGTCGCTGATTATGATTATGAAAACTTTCGCATTTGTGTGCTTGCTTTTGGTTTCTGATGAAATACACATTCTCTTACAATTTTAGCAAATTTAGGTAGCACGGCATCCGCAATTCTGTAGTTTTTACAATTTCTTCAATAACACATGAATGTGGACGGATTTTTCAAAATTTACGTGAAAAAAGTTCCAATGAGTAAGTTAATAAAAAACAAAAACATAAACTACAATACATTTCGAAGTTAGTGTAAAAAAGACAAAGATACATTTATTTACATACCTCTACACAAACATACATATGTTTATGCATACATAAACTAAGTTTCCCAATTTATTTCTCAGGGAAGTTAGGCAAATGGCTTGAATAATAAAAGATACAAGATTAGATTAAAAAAAACATGGTTAAGCATTGAGTTTAATTTTAACGCTCGTATGGAAGCAACGAATTAGTATAAAATAGTTTACAAGTTAAACCAATTTTTAATCATTTTTTCAAGCGTTTATCGCGTTAAAGCGATATTTATTAATTCAACACAAAATAAAAATAAGAAAATGACCAGCGCTAGGTAAACTGAGAGAAATGTATGTGAAAACGGCTACTAAAAATAATGCAATCTCCACCCTTTATAACCCTCTTATATAAATGTTTCGGGATCAAATAATGGAACCGCTTCAGAACATGTGCTGATCTTTTTATGCTCTTACTCGTAAACTCAAACCAAAGTAAAATAAATAAAATACAGAAACAGAGTTGCATCACGACGTCACCAATAGAATTTCCACTTATTCGACTACGAACGGTAAAAAAAAATGCAAACTAATCACAAAACCAGCAGGTAAAATTCACAATTAACTTGCGAGTAAATTACCTTATTGCAGCATTGGTTTGCACTGTCAGCAAAAAAAAATCATTCTCCACTCGATATTAATTTCGAATTGAATTCAGTTTTTGTTTAACTGCGGGTGAGTTTGAGAGAATATACGAGTAGATCTATATTGAAAAAAAAAAAATTAAAGTAAAAATGGTCAGCCTCGAAGGCATGATGACCATTATGCGGATGGCTTTAACTGCTGCTCCC
The DNA here is from genome assembly GCA_963966105.1 of Volucella zonaria. NCBI lineage: Eukaryota > Metazoa > Arthropoda > Insecta > Diptera > Syrphidae > Volucella > Volucella zonaria. The sequence continues at coordinate 36,282,767 of OZ014532.1, read as the reverse complement.
AGTTTAACAATACTCTTATTGTTGCGCGAAGGAATTCTGCAGCATCGACCGGATATTCTTGATATTGATAATCGTGTACGGGCTATATCTATTGATCAGGTACGAGATCAATATGATTTTGTTATTATTGGTGGTGGATCGGCGGGTTGTGTTTTAGCTTCAAGACTTTCAGAAGATCCATCGTTTACAGTACTTCTTTTAGAGGCAGGCCCGGATGAGCCACTTTTAACTGACTTACCGCAGATGTATCCACTTTTTCAACGTGGTCCATTCGATTGGGCTTATACAACCGAGCCATCGGATCAATACTGTTTGGCTATGATAAACCAACGATGTCGATGGCCGCGTGGACGAGTGCTTGGCGGGTCAAGTGTTCTTAACGCTATGATGTATGTTCGTGGTAATCGAAAGGATTACGATCAGTGGGCGAGTTTAGGAAACCCTGGCTGGAACTATGAAAATATTTTACACTACTTTAAGAAAGCAGAAGATGTTCGAGACCCCTATTTGAGAGGAAATCCTTATCATGGCGTCGGAGGACCATTGACAGTGGAACATTTTCGTTTTCAGTCACCTTTAGTAGACGTCTTCATGCATGCCGTAGGCGAATTGAATTTAATCAATCCCCATGGGGATGTTAATGGACGAAGTCAGTTGGGTTTTACACTTCCTCATGGAACTTTACGAGATGGTTTGCGATGCAGTACTAACAAGGCTTACATCAGGCCGGTTTGGCATAGATCCAATCTACATGTTCTTCTGAATGCTTTCGTACATAAGATTAACATTAATCCATATACCAAAGTTGCGGAGAGTGTCATTTTCGAGTATGATGATGATGGCCATTTAAGAGAGGTTTATGCTACGAAAGAGGTAATATTATCAGCTGGGGCTATTCAAAGTCCTCAATTACTGATGCTGTCGGGAGTAGGACCAGCCGATCAATTAAAACAATATGATATTGACGTTATTTACGACTCACAAGGAGTTGGTTCAAATCTTCAGGATCATGTTGCATTATCCGGCGTCTCTTATCTAATTGATAATAAAGTAACAGGTCATAAGCTTTCTTTCATCATTCCTCAAATCATGACCTCAAAAAATGTTGAAAAGTTTGTTGATGACAAGGAAGGATTTTTTTACGCTTTGCCAGTTTGTGAGATCATGGGCTATATGAACACCAAATACCAGGACCCACGTGAAGACTGGCCAGACATACAGATGTTTCTCGGATCATATGGTTATACTACGGATGGTGGACTCATCGGTAGATTGGGTTCTGGTGTAAGTATGGAAAATTATGCAGATATTTACGAACCTATTTTGTATGAGGATTCCTATATGGTTATCCCTCTTCTAATGAGACCACGCAGTCGCGGTCGTTTATATATTCAGTCGAATAGTGCACGTATCCATCCTAAAATTTATGCGAACTATTTCGAAGATCCTGAGGATTTAGCCAGAATTGTAAGTAGCTGTCATTTATTTTCCATTTATTTAAATTCCTACATACGAGTATATTATGTACGTATATTTTTATTCGACTCATTTTGCAGGTTGAATCAGCTAAATTCATACATCATCTTTCGCATACGCGTATAATGCGCCATTTAAATGCTACACTAAATAAATACTCATGGCGCAATTGTCCAGAACACGAATACTTAAGTGATAGGTTTTGGGCTTGCATGGCGAGGTACTACTCACAGACAATCTACCATCCAGTTGGTACTTGCAAAATGGGTCCCAAAAATGACCCTTATGCAGTGGTTGATCCTAGACTAAGAGCGTACGGAGTTAAGAATCTAAGGGTTGCAGATGCCAGTATAATGCCAAGGATAGTATCAGGGAATACAAATGCACCTACCATCATGATTGCTGAGAAGGCTTCCGATATGATTAAGGAGGAACATTTTCACTATCGGACTTGAAATTAGAAAAGATTCTCTCACAGAGTTTATTATTTTCGTAGATTTTAATAAAAAATATAAAAACTTATTCAATTTTATTTATTAACTTAGATTGAAAAAGTCCAAATCAATTTGACTGTATTAAGTAGGATCGTAGTGCACTAGTAACTCTCGGTGAGTAACTTCGCCAAAGGTAACGTATAATTGTTGAGTGCAGAAAGAGTGTAGAGAAGAGTGCAGAAAGAGCTAATGAGTTTAATTCTTAATGAAAATTATCAACTCATGTTTAAAAACACAATATTTTCCAGATCCATGAAAAGTAGCCAAAGTGGTACCGATACCAAAATCAGCTAACCCTCCAGATATACAGAAAGCTATGCACCAATTAGTTCACTAAGTGGTCTTCGTAAAATTAACGAAAAAGTCTTAAAGGGAACAATTGTAAAGATGATCGAAAAATATACACTCATGAACAATTTACACAGTTTAGAATTGGTCACATTTCCTGGCAGTCCATGTGGTTTTGTGTTTATGAAGTGATTTAAAGTTTATCGATAATGATGGAGAAACTTTGCCACGTTTTGAAAGGTCTGTATATTGCCCTCATTGATTTCGGAAAAGTGTTCAATAGAATTGTCACCAGAGTCCTTACATGGATTTAGGTTAGATTTCAAAAAGTACCCAAGACGTGCATAAGAATGTATATGATATGTACGATGTGGTTAAAATCTAAGTTAAATGCGCTTGAAACAAGGCGCTGGTCGATAATTATTGTAGTCATAGTTACGAGTTAGTCACGCCAAAATCGAATATTGTCTGGAACAAATTACAGCAGTAGGTGTAACAGATCTAATAAGAAGTACGCGCATCCGCGGAAGTGCCCACGTTAAGAAACAGATAATGGACAAATTTACGCTGAGGTTTTGCTATGTTTAATGAAGTATATGGAAAAATGGGGTCTAAAAAGTAATAGACGTTCAATTTCCAGCTCAGGCGCGAAGAAGGTGAATCAAAAATTTAGGTAACCCCACAAATTGGTGCAGTAGCAATTCAGATACATGTGAGAGAAACATGTAGCAATTGATGTTATTATACGCGTTACATATTTTAACGGTGAAGAAGAAAAACGAATTCTATTATACAAAGAAGTTCAGGCCTACCGTTTTATTACAATAAAAGCCCAGAGAAATTCAAAGCCAAAGGATTAGGCATAGTGCTGCCAAATAGCGATGATAAAATCGTTCACGACGTTAGGTTGATAGGCGCTTTTTTAAGCCTTTATAGGCAATAAAAAAGCCCTGTTATATGTGTATGCATATTGTATACACTGGTATCGCATAATGTGCACTTTCAAATATGGCAATAGCTTTATTGATTTTATAGAGCTTTTGGATAGTAGGGGGGAGACATATCATATATTTGAGATGTAATTGAACAACATTTGAATTGCTTATAAATACACATGTACGAGTATGTATATATTTGTTTATTATAAAAATTCTCCGTATTTTTCAGGCGATGTGCTCGTAAAAAGATTTGAAGAATAAAAACATGCATAAATGATGCAAAGGGCTTTTTTTCCTAAATACTCTGGGCTCTTGATTGAGAAGTACATGTATGTCGGATATTTGAATAATTGCAATCACATTTGACTCAAACTACAAATGTGTTTTACTTTTGTAAATTGGATAATGTGTTGAATCAAAGTAATATTCTCCTACTAAATGACAGTCTACATTACATTCTACATGCACTCACAAAATATGCGATATTTTTTTTTAAAGAACTTAACACTCAAGTGGGTATGAATACACTTATAATGCATCAGCATGTGTTAAGTTTTTTGGAAAATGGAATAGAGAGAGAAAGAAAGATGTTTGAGCTCGGTGGTTATTTCGCTCCATGGCACAGTGGTTCAGCCGTAGGTCATATGGCCGTAATAGTGATGTTGCAAATATGATGTTATTTTACCGTTAGAGGAAACATAAAAAACCCGTCTATTCACAGGTATAAAAAAAATTGCAATTACAAACACGGCACAATTAATTTTGTGCACAGGAAGTGGTAACATAGGATTAGTGCTCATTAGTTTATTTGTTCACATAAATTGGTGTTGTGGTTTTTCCGAGAAATTTATTGTTTGTGATATAATTATGTTTTCCTTATAGTCGCATTGACTATTCATAACTAGCTCCGTCAAAACACACCTTCCACTTTTTTTGTTTTTAACCATTTTCCATATTCAACTAAGCTTTTACTTATGAAGGCACGAATCGCCAGGGTTGTTACAGGTCATTGAGGAGACTAGGTCCATTACTAGAAATTTTTTTTTTTTTAATTTTTTGTGTTTTTCTTTTGCAGGTACAACCATTACGTGTTCTTTTACCCGAATGCTTGCTTTAAATACGTAGATAGCTTCAAAAAATAAAGAAAATGAAGCAAAAAGGTTTCGGGAAGTGTTTGGATCCCTTGCGAATTCTTTACCGGATGATGAAAATATCCAGACTGATTGCTTGAGAAATCTCCTTTTGAATCTCTGTAAAAGGTTAGCCGCATATTGGAAGCAATTTAGGAGATCAAAAGCTAAGCTAGTGGCCAAATACGAAAACTGGTTAAATGAGATCGAAGTTTGCATACTTAAAGTGAAGAAATATGTGGAAACTACAACGACGAGCAAAAGTAATCTCTTCAATATACAAGTGGAAGGCGATACAGGAAGGAGTTTGGAGGCTGCAGCAAGAAGTCCAAACGACGCAGATTAGCAATTTTATCACAGATGGACGATTCCGCTGTAACTACTTTACTTAGCAGTTCAAATCAATTAGAAACTTCTTTGGAATTTAGCACTTCATTTATTAAAGAAGCTAAGCTTACTAAGAACCAATATTTATTATTAAGAGAAGTGATTCACTCTAAAATACCAAATGTTCTTCCGTCCTATCATAAAGTGCTGGAAGCCAAAAAACGTTGCTATCCAACTGATATTCGCGTGACGGAATCTTCTGCTGAAATCAATTTGCAATCATTGTAAGACCATACATCAAGTCGCATTGTTGAATCTCAAAAAGCTGTGTTTGAAAGTCTTCACGAACCTAAGGATGACTTAGTTTTAATTGGTAAATGGGGTTTTGATGGCAGCACAGGCCATAGTGAATATAAGCAGAAATTTTCAAATTCAACTATCGAAGATTCGAGATTATTTGTCACATCTTATGTACCTCTTCAACTTGTTTATAAACCAAATACCTGTGATGAATCAATCATTTGGAAAAACCCACGCCTTTCCTCTACTAGGTGGTGCAGACCAATTCGTTTTCAATTTACAAAAGAAACAAAGGAAGTCACCTTGCAAGAAGAAGTTTATTTCAAAAGCCAAATTAACCAGTTAGTCCCTACTTCAAGTTTTATTAATGGCCACGAAATTAAAATCACCCATTCCTTACAATTGACGATGGTAGATGGTAAAGTTTGTTCTGCACTTAGCGACTTATCTGCAAGTAGGTGTTACATTTATGGTGCAATACCAAAAGAGATGAACGATTTAAATATAGTATATGCTTAAAAGAGGTCCCTGATACTAGTAAATTTGAGTTTGAGTTTGAGATTTTTCGAGTATTTTATTCACGTTTCTTATCGAATTAATATTAAAAAGTTGCAAGCGCGTTCTGCAGAAGATAAAGCTAGTCTTGCTCAGAGAAAAGAGCCAGTTCAACGGCAGTTTAGGGAAAAATTAGGTTTAATTGTACACAAACCTCGAAGTGGAGGAAGTGGTACATCCAATGATGGAAACACAGCACGTACATTTTTCCATAACTCTGATATTTCATCTGAAATAGCAGGTATTAGAAAAGATCTTATTGACAGATGTAGCCACCTTCTGCAGAGCCTTTCTTCTGGTTATAAAATAAATTCAGAAAAATTTAAGAGTTATGCTTTCGATACTGCCAAGATGCTTGTGGAGGAATACCCTTGGTATAACTTAACTTCATCAATACATAAAGTATTGATTCACGGAGCAGAAGTGATAGATAGTTCTTTAATTTAATCATCAAGAAACTATGACTGAGGAAAATAAACGGTTGCTTAAGTTTAATCATCAAGAAACTATGACTGAGGAAAATACACGGTTGCTTAAGTTTGGGTGTTAGGCTTGCAGAAAAGTAAAATTCCAGTACGTAGACCAGTTCCCTATCAAAATTAACAAATGCAAAGATTGATGCCAACTAGGAGATATTGTATCCATGCACTGTGATGCAAGTAACGACTATAAAATTTATCGATTCAATTAAATAGCGATGATATGATATTTGTGGAATACAAATCTAGATTAGTTTAAAGAAATCTAGATGAAAAGTATTAAAAGCTCAGATTCAAGCAAAAGAGAAAGATACAAGTGTTTTATTTTAAACTACGAGGGGCGTTCAACATATTCTCGGTGTCGGGGTGAAGGTGTGGTTGTATATATAAATTGACTTATATATCAGGTAAAACTATTATTTTAGTGCATTCATGCAAAATTTCATATAAATGTGATTATTAATTCGCGTTTTATCTCTAGTTAAACAGAATCATAATGGCAACTGAGACGATGATGGTGAAAATTGAACATTTCTCACTAAGCAAGGAAAAAGTCAAAAAACTATTCATGAAGAGATGGTGGCTGTTTACCAGGGTTTCGCACCTTCATTATCAACTGTGCAAAAGTGGTCAAGTGAGTTCAAGAGAGGCAGAGAGAGCATTGAAGACGACCTCCGCTCCGGCGCCCCGGCTACTGCTTGTACGGGAGAAAGCGTCAAAGAAGTCGAAAAACTTGTTCTTGAGGATGCCCGAATAAAGGTGAAAATGATGGCAGAGATCACCAAGCTTTCAATTGGTACCATTCACACAATTCTTCATGACCATCTTAACCTTTCAAAGGTCAGTGCAAGGTGGGTGCCACGAATGCTCACAGCGCCTCAGAAGAAAGTGAGAATCGCATGCTGTAGAGAGCTTTTGGAGATGTGTAGTGAGAACGCGGACGGTGTTATGGATCGAATTGTTACTGGGGACGAAACATGGGTCCACCACTATGACCCTGAAAGCAAACAAGAGTCCATGCAGTGGCATAAAAAAGGAACAGACCCCCCGAAGAAGTTCAAAGTCACTCCGTCTTCCGGGAAGCTCATGGCCACAGTTTTTTGGAACTCTAAGGGAATCTTGCTCATTGAGTACAAAAAGAAAGGTGAAACCATCAACGCTACATCCTACGCTTCCACTTTGCATAATTTGCGGGAGGAAATTAAAAAGAAAAGACGGGGTAAACTCGCAGCGGGTGTGTTGCTTCTTCATGACAACGCTCCTGTTCACACGGCGCGAGTTTCCAAGGCTGCTGCGCGAGATTGTGGTTTCGAAGAAATCCAACACCCACCCTATAGTCCAGACCAGAAAAAATGTCTTCGTGAAAAAAGATTTTCGGATGATGAAGAACTCAAGTCGGTATTTTGCAGAGAAAGAGGAAATTTATTTGTTTGAGGGTTTAAAAAAGCTTATTTCAAGATGTAACAAGTGCATTGATGTTACGGGTGATTATATTGAAAAATAAAAACAATTTAAATTGAATTCGCATTTTCCTTCATATCGATACCGAGAATATATTGAACGCCCCTCGTAACTCAAAATTTACAGGAACTTTTGGCACGGCCGTAGACCCTTCCAAAAAAGAGAGGTCATCTGAGAAACGTTGCACAGCCGCCATTTTTAAATAAATTATTCTATAAAACTCATGGTTAACAGTCAATCATATGCACACTAAACTTCTACATCTGTAAACTCGATTTACTTTATATTTTTCCTGGAAAAAAAATCTCAAAAAACCCTTCTTTTACGGCCTCTAGAGTGGCTTAACCCCTTATGGAGTCTAGTGCTTTATATAAAATAGTTAAAATTTCTTCATAACACCACAAAGTCCCACTCTCGAATATATATTCTCATAAGAAACAACATTAAGATAACACAACTGAAAATAATAATATTTTCGTAGATACCTAATAATAATATAGTATGTACGAGCACATAACCATATATAAAACAATAAAAACTTACATCTTTTATTGTAAGGAGCCTTACACAGTTCGTAAGATGTTGATAGACAAGATCTGCAAAAACATTGTTTAATTACCTTTTTTTATGTACTCGCAAGCACATATTGTCACGTTTTATCATTTAATTAAACATCAGTAGTTGTTTTTTTATAAACTTGCATTTTATAGACTATATAAATAAATTGTTGGAGCGACAGTCTGGTGAGGACTAAGGTCAAGTTTCTCCACTCTCAACACTGTTCGTCTTATCGTTTTAGGCACAGAGAGTATGATCTACGATTTTTTGTCAACTCTGAGTCGTAGGAATAGAAGAGTAGATTTTTTTTTATAGTGCATTCTAGTAATAATCATATCAAATGAACAAACAATGCTGAGTACAAAGCAGCCCACATTTTTGTGCTGCTCAGACCGACCCCAAGGGCCCGTAAGATTATTCAAGTTATTTAAGCAATTTTTTGCGCATTTTTTGTATAACTTCAAGAAAGACTTTCTTTTAAGGTCAAAAATGTAATCAAAATGAAAAAAAAAGTGCTGCTATAAAACTGAACCCATTTAAAGACGAATTGATTTTAAAAAAATTATTTCAATTTCAATTTATTTACATACCATATATAATTCGGGATTGTACAAATAAGACTTACAAAATGTCTTTTATAGCGCATATTTTAGGGTTACATTATATAATTCAGATAAATATAAATATTATATGAGAAAAAAAAAATAAACAAAATATTATTATAATGTACTAACAATAAGTATAGGTAGGGAAAGAAAGAGGAGGAAAGGGGTAAGGAGAAAGGAAGAAATAGAGTATGTTTAAGAATGAGAGATGGAAGAATTATAGTTGTTGTGATTACTTGAGATGTGTTAAGGCGGCATTTTTAAAAGATTCCAAAGTCTGGTGAAGTGGATGAAAAATAGGCGCGAGGAATTTAAGTAATTAAAGGATGGAATAATGATATTTTGTGTTCTGGTTGATTGGGCGAATTGGATCTTTTCCATCAAATAAGAGGGAGATCTTGTTTGGATGATTTTGTGCATAAACACACAACATCTTAGTTCAAGAAACTGTTTTAAGGACCGAACTATGATGATGGGATACATGATTGTATCGACGCAGCCCATACACATATCGTTGAAGGCAACAAGCAACTTGTGTTGTGATAGAGAGTCAAGCTTGCAATAAACTACGACAAGTAATCAATTATAAGCATGAATAACGTTTTAATAAACCAGAGTTTAGTACCTAATGGGATGAAGCTAGATGAAAGCCAAAGTTTGCAAAGTCCAACATTAGTCTAACATCAAAGTTGATATGGTCTACGGCGGGGAATGAGCGATTTAATTTAAGCCCGAGATTAGTAACAACCTCCACAAAATTGAGTTGCCTGTCGTTCAGGAATATTGGCGGTATTTCATCCGAGTTGATTATGTTTTTAGCTATTAGAATGAGCTGCGATTTGGTTGGATTAAGACTGAGTCCATTACATAATGACCAGTTATATATTTGAGATTAGTCTTCGTTTATTCTGACGACCAGATCCACAACGAGTCCTGAAGGTCTCGAAAAATATATCTGGGCATCATCAGCATAGAGATGAATTGCAACATTTGAGCAAACTTTAGGTAGGTCATTAATAAAAAGACAGAACAAAATTGGGCCAAGTATTGACCCTTGAGGTACGCCTGCAGTTAAGGCGCGGAAATCGGAAGAATCTTTATTATGAATAACTCTTTGTTGGCGATTGTCCAAGTAATTAAAAACCATTCGAACAGATCTTTCACTGAATCGAAAATATAATTCGAGTTTCTGGCATAGTACCATGTGATCAACGCTGTCAAAAGCTTTGGAAAAGTCTAGCAAATACCTCATATCCTACTCTTATGTTATCAAGGATTTTAGCCATAGCTGTTGAGCAGCTATGATTCGCCCGAAAGCCCGACTGACATATGAGATTTGGTTTGCTAGAAGCTTCTCAAGTACTTTGGACGGACATGGTAATATAATGGCAAAGAGGGGTGAGGTTTTTTTGGGACAGGAATAACTTTAGCCAATTTCCAAGCATCAAGAAAGGTGGAAGCGGTGATGCCAAAGTTAAAGATATGCGTTAGGTTGCTTAGGATATAGGGTAGAATCATCTTTACAAATCAGATAGGTACACCGTCCACTCCTATAGCATTAAAAGATATACACAACAAATCCCAGCGCATTTCTAAGTTTTTATCAATTTATAGTTTGTAATTATTTCAATTTTCTTTTCAGTATTTTGAAAACATTTAACGATATTACCAACTCTCAGGTTTTCTGTTTTAATTTAAGAAAACTTAAATTGCCCATACAAAACAGTAACTCAAGACACAGAAAACTACTATCAGACGGAATCGAAATCTTACGGCACCAGAAGTCTGTAAATACTTAGGTAGGATAAGAACAGAAGATTTTCGAACTCCGTTAAGCTCTAGTATTATAAAATTGTAATGAAGTCGTGCCTGTAGATATTTTCAGAAAAAACACTTGGGGTTATGTCGTATGCATGTGTCTGTACCCAAATCAATAATTTTTGTACATTTATCTTGTCCGATCATCACAAAAAACTACTAAACCGATTCTAACGGAGTTTTCACTGCTCGATAACACATTTCTCGAGTTAAAAACTGCGATATGTTTCATTACGATCGGATGAATAGAGCGGGAGTTACTATTAAAAAAAACATTTCAAAATAAGAATATTTCAAAAATTTGAACTACTACTACATACATCTGCTGTAAATATATATGTATATGTTGGTTTTGAAGGTGATTCTTAATCATATTCATAAATTATCCCGTTATTCCATACAGCAGTCAAACTATTAAATACTTAAAATTTTTTTTTTTGGTTGCACATCGATTATTGCAAAACGGTATATCCGATTTAATTAAGTTTTAATTCGTTGTAAAGTGCTAGACTTACCAACAATTTTAAAGCATCTCTCACCTCTATACGTTACCCCAAACGATGAATATTAGTAAATTTGAGACATTTAAGAAATAAAAGACATATTTTTCTTATTATAGCAGTTAGTTTGTTTTTTGACAAAATTTAAATTAATTTTAAAATTAAATAAATAATAGATTATACAATATAATAAATAATATAAATTTATTTAGATTAATTATTGATTGAATGAGATTATTATTTATATCTTTTGTTTTATTAATTTCTTCTTTAATATTGGGTGTTTACCTTAATTCGTGCAGTTTTTTTTTCAAAATTTGAACGTTTATTTAACCCTTATCCTGTACTTAAAAAAAAACTCACATGTCTGGGCTATAAGGCGGGTGGGGTAAGACTTCCCATCCACTGTTTTCCAAATATTTCTTAACCGGAATAGCAACGTGGGGCCGAGCGTTGTCATGATGGAAAATTATTGCCTCGTGTCTGGTCGCATATTCCGGGCATTTTTCGGCCACTGCTCTTTTCAAACGGATTAATTGTGCTCGGTAGCGTTGTCCATTGATGGTTTCACTCGGTTTTAGCAGCTCATAATACAGCACACCCATCTGATCCCACCAAATACATAGCATTACCTTCGCGCCATGGATATTCGGCTTTGCCGTTGATTTGGCTGGTTGGCCGGGTTTCACATATGATTTTTTGCGCTTGGGGTTGTCGTAATGGATCCATTTTTCATCACCAGTAACAGTCCGATGCAAAAATGACTTCCTTTTGTGGCGTTCCAGCAGCATTTCCGACATGCAAAACCGCCTTTCGACGTCTCTCAGCTTGAGTTCATGTGGAACCCGATTTCCTTGCTTTTGAATATATCGAGCTGCTTTTAAACGTTTTGAAATGGCTGCTTGAGTGACACCCAAAGATTCTGTGAGCTCTTCTTGTGTTTGGCAACAATCTTCATAGAGTAACGCTTCCAGTTCTTCATCTTCAAACTTTTTTGGCTGCCCAGGACGTTCATCGTCTTCCAAGCCAAAATCACCACTTTTAAATCGGCAATAAAGCCGAATTTTTGCGTCGGTATGTGACAATGGATGAAACTTGGCTCCATCACTTCACATCAGAGTCAAGTCGGCAGTCAGCTGAGTGGCAAGCAGGCGACGAACCTCGTCCAAAACGACCAAAAACTCAACAGTCGGCCAGCAAGGTTATGGCATCCGTATTTTGGGATGCACAGGTAATAATTTTCATCGACTATCTCCAAAAGGGGCAGACTATCAACAGTGACTATTACATTGCGTTGTTGGAGCGTTTGAAGGACGAAATCGCAGAAAAACGGCCGCATTTGAAGAAAAAGAAAGTGCTGTTTCATCAAGACAATGCACCGTGTCACAAGTCGATGAAAACGATTGCAAAATTGAATGAATTCGGCTACGAATTGCTTCCCCACCCAGACTTGAAAGTCGAATTTTGCAAAAACTTTGTGTTTTACTACAATATAAAACGGCACTGACTTTTCCGCCAAGTATATACTATATCCGAACGTGTGGAAAACCCAAAAAACACTCTCCCAGCGTTTTTTCAAATGTGCCGGGAACAAAAATTCGCAGGAACTCTCCTATATGAAGAAGTATCGGCCTACTAAACTTTCGATAAACGAAGGGGAGGGTTCAACCGGAGACGACCCCGAATTGGGTGCCCGCTCATTCCAGGCTGTTTATAGTGAAATAAATGCGTGCCTCAAGCGTTCCCTCCTCTGTCTTGATGTAAAGAAATATTCATTGCACCAATAAATGCGCGCCATTCTGAGAGGGGGTTCACAAGCTCAGGAATTTTCGACGTTTCTATTATCCGCCGGCGAGGGCGGACTACCCTCTACATTGTGTAACACTGTACCGACAATAGATACACTTATCCAAACACTGCAAATATACTATCATACAAAAAGAAAGGACGATTTTCATTTTTGCGAACGCAGTATACTTATAGTAAGCCTAAAATTGACACAGTGCAATTAATTAATCATTCCATCCTAGATATTTTCGTGGCGGAATCAATGACATACTTCGCCTTCAACTACGTGGTGGATGGATACTGGCTGATCTGACCCTAAATACGCATGAGCTGAAGTTAATTGTTGGGGCACCTATAATGCTCATGCGTAAATTGGATCCCCGAAACTGTGCAATCAATCAAAACAAACTCCGCGTCAAAAATCTATTTAGAAACGTCATAGAAGCCACAATCTTAGCCGGATGCGGCCACAGAGAGAATGTTTTTATTCCGCAAATTCTGCCGATTTCTTCTAGCTTCCCTTTTCAGTTTAAACGACTTCAATTGCTCCTCGTCCTCTGACCTAATGACCATCAACAATTTACAGTGTCAGACGCTAAAGATGGTCGGCGTAGACCTTCGAATGTCTTGCTTCTCTCACGGCCAACCCTACGTCACCTGTTCGAGGGTCATGGGCTCCTTGAATATCTACATTTACGCTTCCGAGAATTAAGCCTTGATTTAAAGTTAGCTCCATACCATTTTGTACTAAATAATGTAAGCTGACGCAAAACCTAGAACTAACTAATTAAAAATACTAATTCAGAAAAAATTAGTTAAACATTTATATTGAATTTACCTTTGTAAAACGTGAAATTAATTTTGTTTCTTTTTTATACCAGCGTTGTGTTGGTGGAACGTCGCTTTTTATTTGTTTTACTCAACTCACTGAAGACACTGATGACACAAAAAATTGTTGTTACTAATCGGCATTAACAGTTCTTCGATCCTCTATAGCCACAGTAGCCATATAACCCGATTCACCGAAAAAACAAGGGATCATTTTTTCCAAAGTGTTCCGAGAACGAGTGACTTTTGTCGGCTTTCGCTCACCTTGGAATACCCAAAAAGCCGATTGTCGCTTAGATTCGGATTATACGATTATAACCAGGTGTCGTCTACTGTAACAATGCTGCACACGTTTTTTGAAGTATCACGATTGAATTTCTTTAGCAATTTTTTGCACCCTTTTTTTGAGCATCGGTCAGCTTATGTTGTATTTACCTACTACAAAGCTACTTCACAGCTAAATTTTTATGCAATATTGATTTAAACGAGGTATTACTAATGCCCAAAGTTGCTTCTATCTCACGGTATATTACATACCGATTAGTTTCATGTAATGGCGGGTATGGCATCAATGTTTTATGAAACAACGGCACTGCAAGGACGACCTTCACGAAATCCATCACTGAGGCACGATCGCATTTGAACTCTGCAAACTAGTTATAAATTGTAGCATTGGATGATATTTCGTCATCTAATGCCATACAAAGTCGATCTATTCATTGTTGTTGAGTTAGATCACATTTAAAATCATAAAAAATCATCCAACGAAATCCTTCACAAGAAACTTTTATTTTTTGACTAAATTCTTAATTAAAACACACTGTAAAAAGGAAATTACTAAGCGCTCTTTAACGTGTAACTGTTTCTTACCATACAAATTTCGAATTTTATGAATATGATTTGGAAACATCTAAACAAGTAGTGCTGCCACATTCTAAAAATTCATCAGACAACCCTGTTATCAGCGTAAAAAAGTAAGAGAACTTTAAATAATGTTTATTTTTAAATATAATACAGCTTTAATATTATGTACTCGTATAATAAACCTTTACATTAAAAAAATTATTTTTGTAAAAAATTCCATTCCCGCTTGTATAAAAAATGTGCATTTAACGTCGCCTTGAGCTCTTCATCATCAAAAATTGCTTTTCACAGGGGTGTTTCTTTCTAGCCATCATTTCTCTATGAATGGTTTTTTGACTTTTCTTCTGCTCTGTAACGAATTTCAAAATTCGAAGACAATCTTATAGTATGTTCCCACTAGGCCCCAAATTGCGCAATTTGAACCAAATCGCAATAAGTGTTCACATCACGAGTACATTTGAAATGATTTTGTTTGACAGTTTATCGAAAGATATGTCTATCCAGCACGGGAAAAAATAATCAAGGAAATTCTTTTCAATACCTTCTACATGCATATACATATAAACGCGAACTATTCAACCGATTTACATAATTTTTTTTTCTACATTGTTTTTTATAGTCTATTGAAGGTTTAAGGTATAATTTGGTTTGAAAATGAATCATTGTTCGTAGATAAAAATGAGGTAGAAACAAATGACCTCTGTGTGAACGATGCATACAAGTGTTGTCATAAAAAAGAAAAACAATGCTATGTATTTTTCTCCAGAAATCTATACAATTCCTTCAATAAAACATATGTATTCCCTCTGGAAAGTGTTGTTACCCCAGCGGTGAATATCCGACAAAAAACTACCGCCCTATGGACAAATTTTAGAGAGTTCAGCGCAGTAGGATACTTACCATGGATATTTGTGTGAGCAACTCTGTGATGCTCTATTCACCATGACTCAGGTGGTAATGTATTGGCTTTCCAATCGGACGGTTCGGGGTTCAATACCAGCCATGGCCGAAAGTCGTTTTTTCAGGCAACTAAAAATCTCGTGAGATGAATACATCATCAAGTCAATTTACACTAAAAATGTAGTCTCCCCATTAAATGTTGGATGCCACCCATGGAGCGAAATAACCACTGAGCCCAAACATCTTTCTCTTTTTGTCTCATAGTCATACCCACTTGAGTGTTAAGTGCTTTTTTTAAAAAAAAAATTTTTTTACTGATATTTTGTTGATCATTGTGACTGATTTTGGTAAATCATCATTCTGGCTGATAGCGTATCACCGGTTTACAAGCCATATTTACGGAGCAAAGTAGCAATTACAATTACAGAATGAAGTAATAAGCGAGGTTTCGTTATTTCAAGTGATTTGTAATACAGTCAGTGTTTGTTGTGTGTGAAATAAATACTTCTGATTTTAAATTATTGCAAAATAATAACGAAGCAACATTGGTAGACACACGCGTGAGAACAAACGACAAGCGGCTCCGCAAAGAGAAGAAAGCGGTAAGCAGAGCACATAGCGAAGCGAGTCGACACAACACAATTCACGTTCTGCTCATAATGAATCGGGGCTGTTAGAGATCGATCAGAAGACCTTCATTCACAATCAAATTTGAATGAACGAATACGCAGTCAAACACGTGGCACATAAGCGCTCGCATATAATAACACAATCAATTATAATTTGGATAGATCCATTGTAATTGGCACAATGAACAAAGTATGCGCATATTGCAAAATATAAAAATTCATAGCTGAAACACAGCGAATGTACTGTGCAAATGGAAAAGCCAAATTACCGGCATTGAATTCTCCACCAGAGCCACCATATCCGGACATACAATTCGTATTTTCAAATGACTTCGTTTGGTGCAATAAATAAAGGGTCCGCCATCTAACGTTTTTTTTTCAACTAGTGCTTATTTCGTGAATGGTAACACTTAGCTCATGTCTGATTTGACAGATAATTAGTTTTATCCTTCCGCTGAACGAATATGGTTGTGTATACGCTTGAACAACACTTCGCTAAGTGGGCCTGCGATCGACTTAGAGAAGAATGAAGCTCATTTTGATCTTGGCGGGTATGTAAACAAGCAAAATTGTCGCATTTGGGGCACAGAAAACCCGCACGCATACATTGAAAAGCCGATACACCCAAAACGAGTCACTGCTTGGTGCGGATAATTGGGCCATTTTTCTTCGAAAATGAGCAAGGAATGGCCGTTACAGTCAATGGCGATTGTTATCGGGCCATGTTGAACGAATTTTTGTTCACAAAAATTGAAGAGGAGGATATTGGCAACATTTGGTTTCAACAGGACGGCGCTACGTGCCACACAGCCGAAGCTACACTCGATGTTTTGCGCCCTGTTTTTGAAGATCGCATTATCAGCCGCAGAGCTGATGTCGTTTGGCCACCCCGGACCTACGATTTGACACCGTTGGACTATTATTTGTGGGGTGCCGTAAAAGATAAGTGTTACGCCGACAAGCCAGAGACAATTGACGCTTTAAAGGACAATATTCGTGAAGCCATTGGTGAAATACAGCTGCACACAATCGATAATGTGCTTAAAAATTGGACCGATCGTGTAGGCTACTGCATGGCCAGCCGAGGCAGCCATTTGAATGAAATTATTTTCCATTATTAACCGGAAGGATTGTACTTTCAAATAAAAAAAGAAATTTGAGAAAATATTCAGTAGTTTTTTTTTATAGCATTTTCAAAAAAAAAAAACATTTTTGGCGGACCCTTTATAATCAGAGATAACTTCATACCAACTTTTAAGGAAATTTCTTCGTACGGCATAATCAATTTTGATAAAACTGAAATTTGTGACATTCACACATATTCTGACTCTATATCTGATTATTTCTATCATATAAATTCAAGGCGAGATTTACCACAGAGTCGGCTCAATGTTACCATACCCGGATGTAAACATACTGCATCTGCAAATATACTTCATTGGCAAGTCAAATGTTGAAATGGATCAGCGTTATGCAATTGATTCCAACACAAGAAGAGAAATACGAGTAGTTGAACATCTACAAAATATATTTCATGAGCAAAACTAATTGTTTCGATGGTTTCAAGCAGCACTTGATCGAATGCTGTCAGACAATCATAAAATCGTGATTCGCGCTGACAAAACACCTGCTGCCGGAAAATATACATAGTGCCCGACAATTGACGATGTGGGAATATTAATTGTTGGAGAAAAATTTTAACCACGCGATATTATGCTTCATCGCAACGAACATTTTCAACGTGTGTCCCAAACTCATCGCAATTACTTTGCAATACGCGATATTGTTTTTGCAACGAGAAGACGGCTATCTTTTTAACATCAAACTAATAAACCAATCAAATGTTGAGTTAAAATAATTCTCACAAATGGAAAATATGATACGTTATGATATGTATTATAGAAGGTCTGTTATGCATTATATCATAGAGGCTCATCTTAACATTGTATGCTTTTATTAATTTAAAACGGATTTTATCATTTTCAACACATATGTTCAGCATATACAAATATTTTAAGTGGTCAAATAATTACCTGTTTTAAATAACAATAAGCCAATAAAATATACCTGAAAATTAGAGAGAAAAAGCAACATTAATTAAAAATAAACAATCATAAAAAATTATCTGAAAAGAAAATTATCACTTTTGGCGAAAACAAAGGACTTTCATCGATAGTAAAATAAGAAATTAAAATTGAATATAATGAAATGCACTACATCCAAATCTATCGATAATCTGATCATACAGAAAGTATACTGTCACCAGATAGTAAAAATTCGACAAATGACCATGTTGTCTTAAGGTTAACGCCTTAGCTTAGGAATAACAACTATGATAGATGGAGAGCTAATTAATAATGAAAACCTCACTTAAAAAGTACAAATGGCAGTTAAGATTTATTTAAATATAAAACAAAATTGCATACCAAAATGTACAATATTTAATTTATTTACATAATTCCCAACAAGTTGATTTAATGACCGGACTACGATTTCCCCAAGATATTGTATGTAGATCGCAGTTAGCTGCGAGATCAAGGTCTTACAACATGTTTTTTTATGCAAGTTTCAAGTTCAATATCAATGATTTTGTTTTTTTTTATGTGCCCTAACTAATTGATTGACTGGAATTGAATACTAGCAGTTAAATAAGTCTCCAAAATCCAGTTATAAAACAAAAAGTACAACTGAGACTATATTACGATAAAAGCGTCTGCTCTGCGAGCTGGAAACTTGCATATATCTTAATTTCCTATAAGACTCTTATTTTGTTGTGCTTATACTTCAGTTGAGCTCAAGCCCTGACACCCTTACGATAACATATCTCTAGAATTGAATACCCATCAATAGTTTTGAGTTAAAATTAGCCTGACCTGGACTATTCGTAATAATTTGGTGAGAAAACAAAGGAATTACATATATTTGACTTCATAGCCTGTGAGAAAACAAAATTATTAAAGTAACAGTAACATCTTTCAATTGTTGATTGCCATTAAGTTAAGACAAGTGTTTATATTAATTTCGGTGATTTGTATGTGACTAAATAATCATATCAAAAAAAAAAAAAATTAATAATGACAATTATAATTTCATCAATACATCAATACATGTTCATTTTCAACAAAGCCAATTTAATACTTATATTTATTAACAGAGAAATAACTTTATTGATTTTTGAAATTTTTGATAATCGAACAAAGAAAATGTTATTTTAGGGAGAGTAGTTAATTACTTGTGGTTATCTCATTCAAAACGTAATTTAATGCACATATGTGTTTTATCTAATAGATTTTGCTTAAATTTAGTACGTGGTAGTTTCTGCATTTTAATCTGATGTTCGATTTTCAAAATTCAAAATATCGGAATATTATAGAAAAATCTTTTTTTTTTTATTACATTACTCTGAAAATTGATATTCACTGGTTATTTGATTTTGAATTTGATGGCAGATTTTAATTCGGTTTATGGGTGCTTAAAATTTTAAATTTTCTAAAAGTCTTTAACGTATTTTTGCTTCTACTTTTTATATGTTTATTTTTTATTGTTTTAGATAAAATTTTGTATTTAGGAATGGTACGAAGTAATGCTGTTTTGGTCGTTAGTACACATAATGGCACAAAACCAGTTTATCTTTGTTCTCCATTGAGCACGGTGTATGCAGGGCCATATGAGATTACTGCTTTCTGACCAATATTTGCAGTTTGTGAGTACCGGTTATAGACACTGCATCTTTTCATGCTTTTGGTAAAAAATGTACAAAATAAACGAATTTATTATTGTAACGTTGAAAAAAAAAAAAAAAAAAAAACAGCATTCTTTATGTAAATTTACGATGACAAGCATTAAAAACGTAGCTCATATTCTTATTGTAGTTTAAAGAAATTACCAAACAACTTACAGCCTCCGATGTACCATGTTGTTTTTTTTACATGATAATGATTAAGTCAGCTCTGGTAAACTTATTATCGAAGCACACAGGTACCATTTTCGCTCAATGGTAAAGCCTCTCACAAGGGTGGGAAATGAGTTGAATGATTTTCAGAAAAACCGTCAATGCAATACTTAATCTGCGCATCTTTGACGTAAAAGAAGTGAGCCATTTCTCTGTCGGTTGTGAGAGCCGTTCGGCGCAGTGGATTGAGATTACAGGCCAAAGCAATACCATAAGTCGAAGCTCCACGAAAAGAAGATAATTGTGAAATGTATTCAACAGTCGGAACAATCCACTTAAGTTTTGTAAATCCAGGCGACCATGTTGGTAAAGTTAAAGCACTGTCATACATACTATATTTACGGGAAATTTCGCTAACTACAATAGCTACCATCTCGACCACTCCTTCAGAGTGTGAAGCAACAACAATAAGTAAACCCATTTCTCGTTGGCAAAAACGAGTAGATTGCAACGGTCAATATTTCTATTGTACAAATAAATAAGATAAGGTATTAAATTTGACACCATTTGCATCTGACATGGCCTTATAACCTATTAAGGTTACCAGGATAGTTTCCCCTTAACTATAGACTACAGATTAAGATTAGGACTTTGGGCTTGCCCTCGTTACTTAACATTTTTGATATGGCAGATATTTGTATCTAATTTTGGATACATGCTTTTCGTCTGCATCTTATTCAAGTTTTATTTACAATGGGCTATACAATTCATGTGCAAAAGCAATTTGAGCTCCCAAATGAGATCAAGTTTCTAAAGCTTTAAAAAACAGGTTTTGTATTTGAATTTGAATCATATACATATGTTTACATGTTGTACTACTTTGTCTGTGTAGATGATATGAAGATATGCGAACAACGGTTAGAAACAGGAACAAATCCGTATACGATAATATAAGTGTTCGGGTTTGGATATTGCTTAAAAACAACGAACTTAATTTTGACATGATTTTTGCACTTTAAGTGCGTAATTGCATTTAAAATTCTACGACAATTGAGGGTAGACCAATGGAGGAAAATTTCTCTTAATCATATCAACGTTTTTTCAGAATTTATTGGTTAAAGTGCGCCATATTTTGTAGTACTCGTATATAAGAATTAACAAATCTACAAGTCCTGACATGTATTTTAATACCAGCGAAACATACATACTATACAAGAATGGAACGTTCATCATCTAGTTACTCCAATACTAAGAATATATTAAATGTATCATATGTTTATTGTTTACTTTTTATTATAAATTCGACTCTACGAAAATTAATGATATTTTGAAAATAAGCCTTTTTTCGTTGAACCGAATCTTCATGATACATTTGGTTAACATATCAAATCTATTCTTCTGTTTTAATATACAAGTAGATTTATCTCGGATTAATTTTTATTTTACTATGTAGATAGAATTAACAAGCCAGTTTATTTTAGGAAGGTATCATATAAAACCGTTGCCATATTTCAAATCCACAATTATTGTTTTAATTATCTCTATTCTTACTGGGAAAGAAAATTTGCAAAATGTTGCATTTTTAATATCTATTATTTGGGGAATTACGTGGCAACGCTTGTATAGATTTCTGAAAAAAAAAAAAAAAAATACACAGCATTGTTTTCCTTCTTTATGACAACACATGTACGCATCATTCACACAGAGGTCATTTGTTTCTACCTCATTTTTATCTACGAACAATATTTCATTTTTAAACCAAACTATATCTCAAGCCTTCTACAGACCGTATAAAATAATTTTAAAAGAAAAACATTGTGTAAATCGATTGCATAGTTCGCGAGTCTATAAGTAAAGTACATGCATACGAACAGCAATTCATTTATATATATTTACGAGTAGAAGTATGTACATACTTGCTAACGTGCGAAACTACAAATTAAATGAGAATGATAATTCTTAATTGGATAATTAATAGCACGACCGAAATTTGATTATTTAGTGTGTGTTAAGAATAGTTATTTTACTTATAACATCTGCATATATGAATGTATATACGAGTACGAGTATGTCATTTCTGAAGCACTATGCATGAATGAAAATCCTGATTTATTATGTAAAATGTTACACTTGAAAGTTTTACTTGTGCTTACGCCTGTGTTAATTGTTTGCCTACAATATTTTGAGTTGTACTAATACAATTCACGAAAATTCAACGAATATTTCTTCTTTGAATTCAATTTGCAATTTACAATTTCACCTTTGTTTATTATTTAAATCATTAATACAATTCGCAATTCGCTGCCAACAAAAACCCAACATCTTAAGATGCGCACTGTAATTTATTCGTAAGAGTAATATAATAATAATATAAAGTGCTGAACTCAGTTAGTCAGTTCATAGCTCTGTAAGATTTACGTAAATTTGTACGTACAATTTACAGGCCTGATGATAAGCATTACATTAAACAATCACATAAACAAGAAAAGAAAAACGAAAAGCCTCTCTTATGACAGATAACACAGATCCTCAAACGTACTAACATTAAAATAAATAAACCTTATATATAAATGCATTTAATTGATAAAGGAATGTAGATAACACAATAGAAGGTAAGACTGATTTACTGTACTGTACTTTTGAGCTTCATTCTTGCTTCAGTTATCAAAACCCCACATATAGAAGCACATGTTGTGTAAAGAAAATGTCAACTGGCATTGAATTTTCTGCTCAATGTATGCAGCAAAGCACTGGAGTTGGCAATGGCATTGTGTCGGCGCTTCTCCAAGCACTACTTGCTGCTCAGTGTGCTTTATCATCACCTGATTCATGGCCAAAGGACCATGGGGAGACTATTTTACAAGGCGGAATTGAAACTTATGATTTTGTGGTTATCGGAGCTGGAACTGCTGGTTCTGTGATCGCGAGTCGGTTAAGCGAAAATCCCAATTGGAAAGTATTGGTATTGGAAGCAGGAGGTGATCCACCCTTAGAGTCTGAGGTAGGCTATATGACTACATTAAACGGATTGAGAACATTTTATTCAACTACTTTTTAGATACCTGCATTATTTTTAAGCATTCAACACACCAATCATGTTTGGAATTATTTTACTGAGCCGGATGGAAAAAGTTGTATGGGGTACAGAAATCAGGTGTGCTATTGGCCTAGAGGAAAAATGATTGGAGGGTCGGGGGGCATTAACGCCATGCTGTATCTTCGCGGCTTAAGTCAAGATTATGATAATTGGGAGCGTAAGGGAAACCCTCATTGGTCGTGGAAAGATGTCCTTCCATTTTTTGAAAAATCCGTTCAAAACAGCAAATCAAAAGGAAGCACTAGTGTAGGACCCTTCGATGTATCATATCCTGAAATACGTGAAATGCTCCTCGGTGGTGCTAAGGAACTAGGAATTCCTATCATTGAGGAATTAAAGGAGGGTGCCTATATTGGTTATACTGCTTTGCCAGGCACAATCGCAAATGGTCGTCGAGCGAGCACAGGCAGAGGATTTTTAGCAAAAGCCAGGGACCGTCCAAATTTACATGTAATCAAATATGCAGTTGCGACAAAAATCAACTTTGATAAAACTGGTAAGCAAGTGACGGGCCTGTCATTTCTATATAAGAACAAACATCAAGTCATAGTGAAAGTGGCCAAAGAACTGGTGCTCTCTGCTGGAGCATTAGACTCTCCTAAACTTTTAATGCTTTCAGGAATCGGCCCCAAAGATCATCTCAAAAGCTTGGGTATTCCTGTCATAAAAAATCTTCAGGTTGGTGATAACCTTCAAGATCATGTCATCATTCCGCTGATTTTTAAAATAAATGAGAACAAAGTTAAACCTGAAACAATGAAAGGAAATTTTGAGGCTACCTATAATTACCTCATCAATCAATCTGGATCATTGGCAGGTCATGGCACTACCTGTATTGCGGGGCTTATAAACTCGGATGAAAGTTCAAACAGCCCATTCCCTGATATCTTATACCATCATTTGTTCCACCAACGAGGAACTTCAAATTTAGAAAAATGGTTGACATCTCTTACCTTGAAAGACAGCATTGCAGACAGTATTCGAGAAGTTCATAAACATAGTCACATTCTGTCAGTTTACGTAGTTCTTCTTAGACCAAAATCTATTGGAAAATTACGTTTACGAAGTGCAGATCCGAAAGATCCACCAAAAATGTTTGCCAATTACTTAGATCATCCAGACGATATGAAAACTCTTCTTCGTGGGATTAAGTTTCAAATGAAATTAGAACAAACTGCATCGTATCGGGACCAAGAGGGAGAGCTTATTCAAATAAATTTGCCGGAATGTGATAAGTTTGTGTTTAAGAGTGATGATTATTGGATGTGCTATATGAAATACTTTTCCACAACACTATATCATGTATCCGGCACTGTCAAAATGGGGCCAGGTACAGATCCAAGTGCTGTTTTGGATTCAGAACTACGTGTGCGAGACATAAACGGGCTTAGGGTTGGTGATGCCAGTATAATGCCAGACATTGTAAGTGTAAATACAAATGCACCTACAATAATGGTGGCGGAGAGAGCTGCTGATTTTATCAAGAAACAGTGGGATCACGACGACAATCATTTTGAATTATAAATAAATGTTAAAAAGAAATGATAAGACTAAATTTGTTTTGTTTGTTTGGTGTAACCAGTCGTTAAAAAGACAAACGGTATAATATATAATACGTATGTCTTGCCTGTTTATTTCTGAAAAAGGATACGAAAAACCTCATATGGGCGAACTATGATTATTCTAATGACTTCTTCGTCTTGCATTCGAAATTACCATAATTTTCCTAAGCTACTTAAAATGTTAATTGGATAATTTATCTAATTTATTATACATTTTATGTTGGGCTGTGGCTACCTCTTTCCACTAGTTTTAAGCATTCTTTGAAAAAATCAATAAATAATTTGGTAACTTTTAATGTTAACTACTTTATTGTTGCCTAAATTTAAACTTTCGCATAAAAGTATTATAGCTTTCAAGGTGTCTCTACACTGGAGGGAGTTATAAGAATGTGGTGTTCAAAGAGACTGTGATAACGAAGCAAAACTATAGATGGTTTAAAATGGAAAGCAAATCGAAAAAGCCTTACTACAACTTTTTTTGAGTTAAATATTGCACTAATGGGCCAACATCACATTCTATATGGTTCTACTAGTCTAACTTTTGATGAAAGATAAAATTACGCCAGTAACCATAGTTTTTGATATTGTGATTTCAATAATCCACAAAAAAGTGCGAAAGAGCATTTTCGATTCATTATGGGAGTTTTCTTATAAATACGAGGGCGGGTCAATAAGTCCGCGACTTTTTGAATTTCTGATCTCTTTACTGAAACAGCAACACTGCTCCTGTCAACAGGCATCTGTCAGTTGACTCCTGTCAAAATTTAAACTTGCTGCGTCAGTTAGTTTGTGTTTGACAGCTATTTTTATCAGACTACTCACTAATTTGAGGAGAAAATGGAAAAAAGTGAATTTCGTGTGCTTATTAAGCATTATTTCTTGCGAAAAAAAACCATTACCGAGACCAAGGCTAAGCTTGATAAATAGTATGGGGACTCTGCACCATCGATTTCAATGGTAAAAAAGTGGTTTACTGAATTTCGTTGTGGCCGTACAAGCACTGAAGATGCCGAACGTCCTGGACGCCCAGTTGAGGTCTCTACACCCGAAACAATCGAAAAAATTCACGATATGGTGTTGGCCGACCGAAGATTGAAAGTGCGAGAGATTGTGGAAGCCGTAGGGATCTCGCATGGCTCAGTGGTTTCAATTTTGAATGATCACTTGGGCATGAGAAAGCTTTCCGCAAGATGGGTGCCGCGTTTGCTCACAGTCGACCACAAACGCAATCGTGTAACAACTTCACAGGAAGGTTTGGCGTTGTTTAATCGCAATATGGAGGAGTTTTTGCGCCGTTTTGTAACCGTGGACGAAACATGGATCCATCACAACACACCAGAGAACAAACAACAGTTTCTAAGGGTGAATCGGCGCCAAAGAAGGCCAAGGTGGGTTTGTCAGCCAATAAAGTTATGGCGACTGTTTTTTGGGATGCACGCGGGATAATCCACATTGACTACCTTCAAAAGGGAAGAACAATCAATGGGGAATATTATGCCAACTTATTGGACCGATTCAATGAGGATTTGAAAAAAAAAACGACCTCATTTGGCCAAGAAAAAAGTTCTTTTCCACCAAGACAATGCAAGGGTGCACACATGTGCAGTTGCCATGGCAAAAATCCATGAATTGGGCTATGAATTGCTCCCTCATCCACCCTATTCTCCAGATTTGGCTCCGAGCGACTACTTCTTGTTCCCAAACCTGAAGAAATGGCTTGGTGGAAAAAGATTTGACTCCAATGATGAAGTCATCTCGCAAACAAAGGCCTATTTTGAGGACCTCGACAAATCATTTTTTTTGGAAGGGATAAAAAAATTGGAGAAGCGTTGGACAAAGTGTGTAGAGCTCAAGGGAGACTACGTTGAAAAATAAAATTATTTTTTTATCAAAAAATCTGTGTTTTAATCCAAAAGTCACAGACTTATTGAGCCGCCCTCGTAGAGTCCCTCAAGTTAAAGCAAATGATACGGGAAAAGGAAAGTTATTAAAGGACTAAATTATATAAATTGAACTAATATAACATACTTGTCATAATACTGAGTAACACTTTTTTTTTAAAGAATAAACAAGACCTCATATTTTACTGCATTCTCTTAGTTTCATTGATATTGCACTAATGGTAAAGATAATTTCTATCAGTAGATGTTTCATTTAATGCGGTTGTAAAGCTTATAAATTGAAGTTTCGAAAATGTGCACTCCAGATATTCGTACTAAAGACATTAATAATGTCACAAAGATTGGTATGCGAATTTCCATGAAATTTTAACATGGATGAGCCATACGAATGTGAGAAAACCTGGTAATGCGCCAGAAAAATTGACTAGTGTCATCAAGTAGTGTTTATATTCGTGGTCTAAGTGAGACAACTTTGTTCAAAAAAGTCGAACCAATTATTCGGATAGATATATATGTAGATAAAAGTCTCGAAATTCAGTTCGAAGAAGAATTTCATAGTTCCAGAAAATAACAATTATTCGGATAGATATATATGTAGATAAAAGTCTCGAAATTCAGTTCGAAGAAGAATTTCATAGTTCCAGAAAATAAAAATTTATAGTTTATGATTACGACGTTCTGTCCGATGTCGTCGATGTTTTGCTTGCATTCACTTTGACATTTGCTCTTGCCCCCCCTCACAGTTTAAGTAATTTTTGCAATGATTCTAAATTCCACTAATGATGGCAATTCGGATTTTAATGAGTTTGCGCTGTCTGAATCCATTCAAAGAATTCCTGTACCCTTATACGGAAATCGCTATTACACACCCGAAGGACAGTGTGTTGAGATCTTCACTGCGGAAAATAATTTGACCCAGCCTGTAAATGAGCTCAAACGAATACCAGATGTTGATAGTCATACCGCCAACACCCTGGACTTGTTTTTAACTTCCCACCCTGATAAGTACTCCGTTGATGTGCTCTCCCCTCTAGGCTCGTTGGACCATTGTGTCATATCAGCTAATTTTTCGTACACCCACCACACAGTTAGAGAAAAGATTCCTAAAAGAACCGTATGACAATACGAGAAAGCCAATTTGAGCGGACTTAACAACTTCTTTAGGAATTTTAACCGGTCGTTATGGTTCCTCGATAACGACGTGGATACCGCTGCTGACATGATCACAGAAACTATTCTCTTTGGAATGAGATGCTTTATCCCACATCGGGTGAAGAGTATCAAACAAAAAGAAAAGGCATGGTACGACTCGAGCTGTAAAGAGGCTGTCAGAAATGTTTTTTCGGTCCTGGAAGACCAACCCGATAGAGGAAAACCGAAAAAAGTTTAAACAAGCCAGAAATGACTGCAAGGTCATTCTTAAGCATGTAAAATTCCAATACGACCAAAAACTGAGGCAAAAAATACTGCAATGTCTCAAAGACAGTAGAAATGTTTGGTCGTTCATCAAAAATATTAGAAATTCTGCCTCATCCCAATGCTTATTTACAATGACATTCCAGCTGTCAGCTCTTTGGACAAGGTCAATCTGCTTGTCGCACACTTTGCGGCCAGTTCAACACTCCCAGAGTTCAATCTGACGATTCCACTTTCGCACTCGTGTAGTAGCAAGAGTACTTAATATTAAGATCTTAATATACATAAATCCGCTGGTCCAGATGGTATATCTCTGCTTCTTCAGAAGAGGTGTTCTTCCTCGCTGGCAAAACCACTGCGTAAGCTTTTTCATCAATCCTACTCCTTAGGACTCCTTACGAGCAGATAGAAAACAGCATTTATCTAGCCCGTCCCTAAAAAAGGCGAATCTTCGTCCCTCTCCCCCTACAGACCCATTGCACTTACGTCCCTTCTCTCCAAGGTCATGGAAATGCTGATAAACCGTCAGCTCATCAAATATCTCAAAACACAAAAACTTCTTAATGACCGGCAGTACGGTTTCCGTAGCAACAGGTCCGCTGGTGATCTAATGGCATATTTCACCGAAAAGTGGAACCAAAGCGTATATCAATCTGGCGAAAGCAAGATAGTTACACTTGATATTTCTCAGGCATTTGACAGAGTTTGGCATCAGGCTCTTTTGTCGAAAATGTGTGCTTTTGATATCGATGACTTTCTTCTTCAATGGATTAGAAATTACCTTTCGGAACGTTCAATTCAAGTTGTTTTGGATGGTTTCAAGTCTGATATTCACAAAATAAATGCTGGTGTGCCCCAGGACTCCGTTCTGTCTCCGACATTCTTTTTAATTTTCATCTCCGATCTCTTGTCTGCTACTTCTAATCCAATATATTAATTTGCCGACGACAGTACTCTCTGCTTTTCATATTCGTTCCCGGACTCAGGACCCTGCTCTTCGGCTGAAGAACGGGAACGGCAGCGTATGTTAAGCTCATTAAATTCCGATATTAACCGCGTAACCAATTGGGGAATTATCAGCCGAGTGGAATTTAATGCTTCCAAAGCTCAATACTATCTGCTGTCATTAAAGCAAAAACTTTCCATTCTCGGTATGTGTCCCAGTGGCAACTTACGTTAAAATGACCACATATTCGATGCCGTCAAAAATGCTGCGAAATATCTAGGTTTCCTCAAGCGATGTAAGAAATATTTTACCCCCTTTGATCTGGCTTCAATATATAAGGTATTCATCCGCCCAGAATTGGAGTACAATGCCCACATCTGCTCAGGTGCTCTTAAAACATCTATGCACCTGCTAGATAGGATTCAAAACCGTGCGATAAAACTCATGGGTGATACTAATTTCAGTCAATCAATTGACACCCTCGAATACCGACGCAATGTCTCCTGCCTCACTTTGTTTTATCGCTATTTCCACCACCAGTAGTCCATTGAAATCGCCAGTAGCATTCCGCCCATTCAAACTTTCTACCGTAACACCTGTCTCGCTATGAATTCTCATCAGTATACCCACAAGCCCACTTTCGGACGTACTCTAAAATATCGTAATTGGTTCCTAAGCCGTATTCGCATTCGTTTATCGAGTGCCCTGCCGATCTCTGTGTTTCCTGGTCGTTATTGCTTACAAACATTAAAAACAATGTACATTGGTACCTGTCCTTTCTTCCTCCCTAAATTTCCTTCGTCCGCGCTGTGCACACACATTTTAAGGGTACACAAACCCCTTGATTGCATAATTTAACCTATGGTGTTGGCTTACTAGTTTCGCACAAATTTTCCAAGTACAAGCATAGTAAAGAATTCTCATCAAAGCACATCATACTCCTTTCTCTTATGAAATTGTTCCAGCTTTTAAGTAGCCGCGAGTGTTCCATATTTGCTGTCATTCTGCAGGTTTGCCGTGGATGCCAGATCGCGGCGCATCGAAGAAAAAACTCACAATAGATTGAATCACTGAAATATCGGGTTTTTCAATAAGGACATAACAATTTTGTATTTAAAGAAATCACAGAATAATTGAGAAATCATACTGAAATTTATTCCAGGTGTAGTACACATGATAGATTTAAGTATGGAATTCGATCTCGTTCATATTACGACCGCGATCGATTCTTTGGAGCCAATTTATCATCACTCTTCCACACATATCCGCCGGAACGTTGCCAATTTCACGTTCGACATTTTTCCTGAGCTCCTCTAACGTTGTTGGCTTATTGGCACAAACCAACGATTCAACGTATCCCATTAAAATAAATCCAACGGCGTTAAATTGCTTAAGCAAGGTGTCTATTCGACCGGACCGATTCTCGAGATTACACGATTGCCGAACTTCCTCCTCAATAGATCAATTGTTTGACAAGCTGTGTGGCATGTGGCACTATCTTGTTGGAACCACATATCATTGATGCCAAGTCAATCCAATTCTGGCCAAAAATAGTCTTCCAACATGGCACGATAGCGAACTTCATTGACCATAATATGGCGATTATTTTCATCGACGAAAAAATACGGTCCAATCACGCCCCCGGCATGAAATTCACACCTTACGTCTTTATCTACGAATATTGTTAAATGCTTTGCATTTTACGAGTTTTATTTAATCATACATCCATAAATGTTTCTGCGGTTTTAGATATATAGTATATAAACCAGAAACCTGTTGAAATAAATCAAGCCTGCTCAAAAAAAGAAAGTATTTTGTTTGCCATTGTAGATATACTCGTATAAGATTTTAATAAGCGCTAAAATTCGCTTATAAGTAACTGCAAACTAATTTACGTTTTTGATTAAAAAATGTAAGTTGATATTTAAAATCAAATTGCGATAAAGAAAAACTCTTATCTCCACTTCATTAACATAAGTATGTGATCGTTTTTTTTCAGGTTTGGAAATCACCTTTATTTGTAAATGTCGGCTGAAACAATCCTTGCACCGCAATGTATACAGCCGGGTATTGGTTTAACCAGTAGTCTGATGTCAACATTCCTCCATACTATGTTAGCGGCGCACTGTTCAGTATCACCGTCTGATATATGGCCAAACGATTTTGGACAACAATATTTGAACCATGGCTTGAGTGCTTATGATTTCGTTGTTATTGGAGCTGGATCTGCAGGTTCTGTTGTTGCGAGTCGGTTAAGTGAGAATCCTAATATGAAAGTGTTGGTATTGGAAGCGGGTGGTGATCCACCTATAGAATCAGAGGTTAAACCTTAAGAATTACATTAGCACTCTTGACAATATTTTCTTTTTAGATACCTGCAGTATTCTTCACGGTTCAGCACACCGAACACAACTTTAACTACTTCACCCAACCGGATGGGAAAAGTTGCTTAGGACACAGGAATCAAGTTTGTTATTGGCCAAGAGGTAAAATGATCGGCGGCAGCGGCGGAATCAATGCAATGTTGTATGTTCGCGGCAATCGTCAAGATTATGATAATTGGGAGCAACTGGGAAATCCTCATTGGGCATGGCATGATGTGTATCCTTTTTTCGAAAAGTCCCTGCACTTAGGACAGCTTAATGAAACTGATTTAAGAGGTGGCCTCAAAATAAACGATTTCGTTTTACAATATCCTGAAATTCGAGAAATGATTTTTGATGGAGCTAAAGAGTTGGGAGTTCCTAGAGTTGAGAATATCGAAGAAGGATCAGATATTGGTTTTGTTACCTTAAAGGGAACTGTAGAAAATGGTGTTCGGATGAGTACCGGTAAAACTTATCTCGGAAAGGCAAAAAATAGACCAAACCTTCACATAATCAAAAATGCACTTGCAACTAAGATTAATTTTGACGTGACAGGACAATATGCGACAGGAGTCACCTTCCTTCACAAGGACCGATATGAGTTTACAGCTAATGTAGCTCGAGAAGTTGTACTTTCTGCTGGAGCTTTAGATTCTCCAAAACTTCTTATGCTCTCAGGCATTGGTCCACAAGATCATCTCACATCGCTTGGAATTCCGGTAGTAAAGAACCTAAGGGTTGGTGATAATCTACAAGACCACGTAGCAATACCTTTGGTATTGAAAATTGATCAAAGTAAACTGAAGCCAGAGACACTAAAAGATCGACTTGACGGAGTATATAATTACTTCACTAATAGAACCGGAGGACTAGCTGGTCATGGAGTTGTTAGCGTTACCGGTTTTATAAATTCAAATGAAACTTCAACTAGCCCATATCCTGACATTATATTTCACAATTTTCTAATGCCTATTGGCTCCTCGAATTTCGATATCTGGACGAATTCCCTTAAACTTTCCGACAGTGTTGCTCAAAGCATTCGTGACATAAATGTTAATAATAACGTGTTGGTGGTTTACGTGTACCTTTTAAGACCCAAGTCAATAGGAACTCTACAGTTGCAAAGTTTCAATCCAAGAGATCCTCCAAAATTCTTCGCTAACTACCTGGACCATGAAGAAGATATAAATACTCTTTTAAGTGGCATTAAGTTTCAAATGAAATTGGAAGGAACCGCAGCATTCAAGGAACAAAATGTGAAGGTCACACAACTCAATTTGCCAGAATGTAATCAGTTTCCTTTTAAAAGTGATAAATACTGGAGATGCTACATGAAGTATATGTGCACGACAGTTTATCACGTCTCAGGAACTGCAAAAATGGGTCCAGATACGGATCCTGGCGCTGTTGTGGACTGGCGATTACGAGTTAAGGGTATAAGGAAACTACGTATTGCTGATGCCAGCATAATGCCAAATGTTATCAGTGGAAATACGAATGCACCGACTATAATGATTGCTGAAAGAGCCGCTGATTTTATAAGGGAAGAGATGGCCGAAGATAGTAAACGTTCCAAGTTGTAATTTTTTTCATTAAAAACTATCTCTGAAATCCAACAAACAAACTATACAGAATAATCTAACTTGCTTAAACTATGTACTTTAAATATGTAGCTACCAAGTGCTTTTAAACCTATTTGGTATTTGTTTTGATTTAAGAATAAACTTTAGAACAATTTAATATTTATCATTTCGAGGAACTAAGCTGTATTGTATTTATAAAATCTCAGGTTTGTATGTTGCAGGTGGTTCCTTCAGTGTTGGGATATTACGTGCACATACGATTGTAATTTTTTTCCGAGAGGTATTTTTCAAACCATATAATTATAGGTACAGAACAAAAGGGAATATATGTTTTTCGATTAAACAAACAGTTAAGATGTTATCTTGAATCTGTTATGCTGCATCAATAAGTTATTGTTTTCAAAATCGTCATCATATCACCCTTAACTGGTGAATTTTTAAAATTCTCTTATACGAGGTTTGTCCGATAAGTTTTTCGAAAATGTAAGAAAAAACATAAATTATTTAATTATTGCTTTATTGTTTTTCAAAGTATTCTTCTTCAAGATTTATACACTTTTCCAGTTTACGAAACGTTTATTCCACTCTGAACCCGACAACTCAGAAACATGCTTTTTGAACGCCTCTACAGCCTCTTCTGGCCTTGAAAAACGTTGACCACGCATCTAATTTTTTATGAACGAGAACAAAAAGAAGTCATTAGGCGATAAATCAGGAGAATACGAGTATGTGTAATGGCTCATTAATTCCACGTTTTGAAACATAAAAAAATTGAATTGTTGAATTTGACTGGCTGTATGTGGATAAACATTGTCATGATGGAGGATGACACGTCGTTTTTTTATTTGTTTTACACAATTCACTGAAGACTTCCGGAAAACAAATTGTTGTGTACCAATCGGCATTAAAAGTTCTTCGATCTTCTAAAGCCACTAACCCGATTTACCGAAAAAACAAGCAATCATTTTTTTCGAAGTGTCGAGTCGAGTCACTTTTGTCGGTTTTCACTCACCTTGGAATACTCAAACAGCCGACTGTCGCTCAGGTTCAGGTTCATACGAGTATTCCCAGGTGCTGTGTCCTGTAACCTTTTCGAAATCACCATGATGGAATTTCTGTAGCGTTTCTTAGGACCATTTGACACAACTTCTTCACAGCTAAATGTTAATGCAATATTGATTGAATTGCAGTTTTACAAATGCCCAAGCTTCTATCTCACAGTATGCTACATGTCGATTAGCTTCAACCACAGCACGTACGAGGGCATCAATGTTTTCTGGAACAACAGCACTGCAAGGGCGACCTTAAAAAAATTCATCACTGACGCTCTTTGACGTGTTTCTTACCACCACAAAAAGTTACGAATTTTATGAATACCAACTTGATCAAAAATGCATTCAGAAAATTAGGAATACAAGTTTATTCATCTAAATCTACATATATTGTCCCCTTCAAAGTAATCCGCATAGACTCCAACACACTTATGCCAGCGCTTGATCCAATCCTCGAAACATTTTTTATATTCGGTTTTCGGTATATCCATCAGTGCTTCCTGCGATTTTTCCATTACTTCCTCTCGGCTGCTGAAACGCGTTCCCCGTAGTGGTTTTTTAACTCGATTTAACAGAAGGAAGTCACAGGGAGCCAAATGAAGTGAATTCGGTGGCTGGTATTTGTTGCATTTTTCTTCAAAAAATTACGAATAATGATGGCGCTGTGCGACGGTGCATTATCATGGTGCAAAATCCACGTGTTTTCTGCCCAGAATTCTGGTCTCTTTCGTCGAATTGCTTCACGCAAACTTCTCATAACGCCCAAATAATACTCTTTGTTTACTGTCTGGCCTTCTGGTAAAAATTCATGATGCACTACACTGTTGTAATCCATGAAAACCGTGAGCATTGCCTTCTTTTTTGACTGAAAACACGTGTTTTTTTTTGGTCTCGGCTCATTTGGTGAACGCCATTCACTTGCCTGATGTCTGCGTGTCGTATCCATAAACCCACGTCTCGTCTCCAGTAATGATCCTTTTGACGAATGTGGTATCGGATTCAGCCTCGCAAATCATCTCTCTCGTCAACACGGTCTCTTTTTTGCATGAAATTGAGGTCTTTTGGCACCAACTTTGCTGCTACACGGCGGAAACCCAAATCATTAACCAAAATGATCAAATGATGATGGTTAATTTGCGGTTATTGACCAACATTACTTTTACTGCATCAATATTTTCGTCGGTTTTCGATGTCGATGGTCTGTCACTGCGTTCATCATCTTCGATTGACTCACTACCACTTTTGAACCGCTCATGCCACTGATAAACGACCGTTTTCTTTAGAGAATCGTTGCCGAAACACTTTTCCAACATTTCCAACGTTGGCGCACCATTAAATCAGTTTTTTACGCACAATGTAATACAAGTTCGTTGTTACAAATTTAAATCCATTTCTAAAATTTTAAAAAATCGCCAACACACACAGGGATAGATATACTCTTGTCTACGTAACTTTTGCAAATGTCAAGCTATGACGCTAAGATTTAGAGGGAATGTCAACAACAGATTTACCAACTTAACAAAAAAAAAACAGAACTCAAATCGGAATAATGGGAGCGTCACACGGTGGTGTCCCCCGGGAACTTTTTGATCAAGGTGGTATGATATTTGGAAACGTCAAAATAGTCAGTGCTGGCACATTCTAAAAATTTATCGGACAACTCGTATCTGGATTCAAACGAATTTTGACTCGACGACAACACTCGTGAAAAGATTTGTAGTTATCTTTTTGGTGAATTCGTTGCTATGGAAACCTGTCCCTAGTTTACATCCGATGTTCTCAATGTATTTAGAAAAAAAATTTACAGCAATTAGACACAAAATTGTAACTCATTCAGCTGGAATATCTATAAAGTATGTTAGCTTACGTCCTACGCCAATAAAACTATCCGTCATTCAACAAAGTTGAATACGCTTTTGCCTTTTAAGATTTTGTGCAGAAATTTACGGAAAATTGCCTTGGAAATGCATAGGTAGCTATGTAACGAATACTTCAGGAATATGATCCAACAAATCGTGGCAGATACTAAAATTAAATGGGGTTCCTATATATGAAGTGTCCCAAGTTTTGGCTATAAGTTTAAAATCAATTCATTTGCGAATCACCATTCTAAATGTTGTTTGTAACATATAAATACAAAAATTCGTCACAGTGCTTGTATTAAAAAGTGCTTACTATATCATAGAGGTGGCATAACTTTCAATTGAATCGGAGGTTAGGGTTGGAATAATGAACGGGTGACTTTGCTTATATGTACTGCATTACTGACGAGCTGTAGCAATGATTTAACGATAGATAACAAAGATAAGTTGTTGGCTTGAACTTTTTTTGTTAGGCAGGCTACATAGCAGGCAGATAGTTGATTTGAGATAAAGTTGTGAATTGTAATTTGTATGCTGTGCTCACCGACAACGGCATCGTTCGGTTCGGGGTACAGAAAACAAAAAAGAGCGAACGCTTAAAAAATGTTCTTATAAAATTGGGTAAGCAAATAAAATGATTTTAATTTTCCTTAATGGGGAATTTAACATGTATATATCTTTTCTGATGATAAAAACGGGATGATACGTGATCGTAATACAAAAAAACAAGATCGTCTGTCACCTAAGGAGTTATATACATCAGACGCTTCAACAAGAGGTGTAGGATTTGTTGTTTGAATAAAACGAACAATCTTTGATTGCTTTATTGCTCTATAAAGTAGACACATGGGGATTATTTATGGAACACATGACCGCAGCGCCGTTCGACCCCGGATTGCGCTTTGGAAAACATTCATGCGTTAGTATGCTGGTTTTTGGAAGTATGATAAATCATGCTTTCGGATGAGGCCCACTTTCACATTGGCGGCTACGTTCATAGGCAAAATTGCTGCATCTGGTGCACCGATTTCCAATCTCCTCCAATAGCAGATAATCATAACTTGGAAGGAGAAACTTCAACTGAACTCCAGAAACTAATCCTTCCAAAAAACCTTCCGATTTCATATTCGCCATAAATGGAATCTTCCACTTGAATATTTCTGCAGCTTACCTGAAAGATTGACAGAAGTTGACAGCACATGCAATGTTCTTAATTTTAAGACGCCACCTTTAGATGTGTTCCTGGAATTGTTCCACTCACTTCTGAAATACTAAGGGCCATCTTCTCAACCAACTCTTAATTTTTGTTCCTATCAGTGAGGTCAGAAAGAATAATGAGCAGTTCCTCTTTCAGCGCCTTCCTCTCTGCCGTTTGTTCTTTAGATTTCGCTCATCCAATCCTAGTGGGAACCTTCAGGTTTAAAATAATATATGCGCTATATAGTTAGTGAGACCTCTTGTTACCATCATATTAAAAGTTCATCGAATAACGTTTGCATTTTGGTATGTTACGCAATCGACAATACACTTAGAAACGTAACTATTAACACTCTAGATTGTTTTTAATCTTAATCGACGAGTAAACAACCAACAACAACATTATAGTATTCATAAATTAAATTCAGTAACATTTGCAATCAGGTAGTATGATAATTCAAAGCTCAGCAAAATATACAACTACAACTAGATCGTCTCATCGCACATACTTAGTTCCATACTTAGTTAGCTTGCATAGTAAGCTACCCAAATGAAATTTATAAATAAATTTTATTTCTCTCTTAAAATACACCATATCTCGCACCCTGCCATTACCGGCCGACGCACCGCCGCCGCACAAACAAACAACTACAATATTCTCTTTTTCACATAGACTCCAGTGATAAGCTTCATAGAGAGCTGTACGTAAGGGGTGTGTCAAAATCCACGCAAAAAGCAATTTTGATAGAAAATACAGATTTTTAATTAAAAATTGTAGATTTTTATTTTTTCATAAAGTATACCGTATAGGGTTATGTATGGAATAGCATATCGGGTAAATCGCCTCCACGACTTTGTTGGCACATGCGCACTCTTTTGTCGAAACTTTCTATGCCAGTTTTGCATAAATATGGCTGACTTTCGTTGACACAGTGCTCAATGTATTCGTTCAAGCTGAAGGTGGTCGTGGACTTCAAAAAACCCTAAAGAAAAAAGTCAAACAGCGTTAAATCGCATGATGTGGACGGCCAATTCTGATCACCAAAAGTGGAAATTACACGATCATCAGTAACTGAATTGTTTTTTTTGGGCTGTGAGGCATGTGGCATGCCGTCCACATCCATATTTTGCAATTCAGTCACAAAAAAACTTTAATTGTTAACTGGCTGACCAGCTGCATTTTCAGAGCGTGAATGTCTACAGCCCAAAATCCGTACCAAGCAGTGACACGTTATGGATACATAGTATACAACGAACTCTCTTTACTGTGGTAGTTCAGCAGACTTTAGTTTTTGGATCATCTGCACTTTGTCTGCACGAAGATGTAAATCTTTCGTGAGAATACCCTGTAGAGAGCTTCTCAAAATATGTAATTCTTGCCCACGGTGCCGAATAGATGTTCCTGGACCCTCCGAAACATTCTTACGAACTGTTTCGATGTTTTGTATTGACCGACTTGTTGAAGGACGGCCAGAGTGTCTAAGATCACAAATTGATCCAGCCCCCCTGAATTTTTGAATAAATCTCTTCACAGTTGATAAAGTTAAATCACTACTCCGACCATATTTTGTACGAAAAGATGAAAACGCGTTGTTCTTTCGTGCACTGTTCCATTTTTAATAACCCTGAACTGTCAGCTGTCACGCTGTCAATTTTTTTCGTTGACAACAATTTACTGCGCAAATGGCGCAAAATTCAAACTTTGCGTTAATTTTGGGACACCCTTTATAATAGTAAATCAAACAAATGGTAACACTAAGTAGTGAGAGCTTAACAACAGCGAATATATTTTATATTACACGTATTTATAAGCAAGCTCCATGGCTAAATGGAGCTGTTGAATCTGAGTTTTGCGACAGTTTGCTGCAATCAATCAAGCAGTGTGGTTGCAAGTTCTATTAGTAATGGAATTCCTCCCATATGAATGTGCGGCTCGGTCTGCAGGACCAGCCAATAAATTGATGGCTTTATTGTTTCAAACGCTTATCACATCCTATTGCTCCATCTCAGAACCATCTATGTGGCCAATGGATTATGGGTTGACTTTAGCAACAAAAGGTGAGTACGTGTGGGGTGCAAGAATGTGTAATGTTAACATATATATACATGTGTCTGCGTTTGTGCTCAGATGGCTAATGCAATTTTGTTTTCTATGAAAAACTAAGGTTTGGATAAGTATGATTTTGTTGTGGTT
This sequence comes from Volucella zonaria, assembly GCA_963966105.1. Taxonomy (NCBI): domain Eukaryota; kingdom Metazoa; phylum Arthropoda; class Insecta; order Diptera; family Syrphidae; genus Volucella; species Volucella zonaria. The sequence goes on along the minus strand of OZ014532.1, from coordinate 36,243,761 downwards.
GGAGCTGGATCTGCCGGTGCTGTAGTAGCTGGACGATTGAGTGAGAATCCCGATTGGAAAGTTTTGCTTTTGGAGGCTGGTGGGAATCCCCCGATTGAAGAAGAGGTAAGTTGAAAGCTGATTGAATCATTAATAATTTTCAGACGAAATGCAAAAATTTCTTAAATATTTGAGATTTAAAAATGTAACTAAGGTTAATGTCGCCATAGTTCTTACCATAAAGACAAAATTTGAAAAAGTATTCTTATTGAAAAATAAAACTAATTTAATGCACATTGCTGTGGAATGCATTACGCTTTATTGATATGCAAATTTATGTGGGTATGACTTGTACGAGTATGACGCAGTTTTCGCACATATTTTTTTTTAATAATATCACACCAATGGAATAAAGTACGTTAAAAATATGTGAGTCTGTTGCAATTCTCTAAATTTGCAACCTTTTTAAAACTGTATAAACTTGTTCAAAGGCAACAAGAACGTACTTACATTCTATTACTCGTACATTTAAAACATTTTTAAAACTAAAATTTTAATTGCTGTAGATTCAATTTGGAAAACAATATAAAGAGCATTTACAACTATCAAGCCTAAATGAGAACAAATATTAAATCAAAACCTTTTAGAAATAACATATCATTTGTTTTTTCCTATTTCTCTAACTCAACGCTTTTAAAGGCAACAATAAAATGGCAATTACTTACATATTCAAACAAATATTAGATTAGATCTTAGCACTCTGTAAATAATGGGAGATTATTACATAAGCGACGGAATAAACAACTACGTAGATCGGCAGTACGAGCAGCGGGTGAAGCTAAAGAAAATTACTATGTAAACTAAAACGATCAACTTGTTTCAAGAAGATTTCTAAATAATACTTCATAAGAAAACAAGTAATCCTTCACAGGGATTTTTTTCTCAAATTATGGAAACACTTTTTTCTATAATTGAGTTTCAATGATCGATATCTCAAACGATTCAATTTCGCTAAGATATCAAACATATAAATATTTTCTCCAAATAATATGCGTTTAAAATAGGTAAATCCATAGTATAACCATTAAGCTGTACAAATTTGTCTCCGATTCAGTAAGTGTTTTGAAAAGTTTAGATGCTGTTACTATTAATATGCGTATCAGTTAAGTGTTTAAAAAACTTAAAGAACTTGACTTTCCACTCTTTAACTTTTAACTTAATGGATTGATTTTACAATAGATCTTCGGAATAAGGCGAAATCAATGCGAACTGGTTCTCGGTCACTACTGATTCTCGAGCACCGCAAGATGGTTTGAATATGTTTTTTATTGATGGCGGTACCAACCTACGTAACGTTGACAAATTACAAATCAAAAGAATATGCGTATTTTATAAGCAATAGTCCTCTTTTCATATTTACTTCAATTCGGAATCAGGCTATCGTACTGATACGGAACTCAGTTTTCATGTACACATTGATAACTTTATAGACTAGCCCTGTTTATGTAGTAGTACTTGAATATTTTAATTAATATAAGGAGTTTTCAAACCTCTATAAATAACATATGTACATCAAGTCAATCCAAAAATATGCTTATGCTGCAACATGTTTGCCAATGAAAATCATCTAAAATTGCTTAATTAGTAGACCTCAACCCTAGATGTGATATCGCTAATATGCTTTTCGTCCAATATAGTACATCAGATACTAACATTAATTATTGATTGCCCCGACTTAATCGAAAAGTTTTTCTTTAATCCCTGCAGCTCAAAATCAATGTTCCTTTTCAACTTTTCTTCTACTAAAATGGTTATGGTCAATTTGAATCTACAGCAAGTATGATATGCACATGTTCTTTACCTTTCACCCTTTCACCAGCTCTGAAGATGATAGTTACTCGTATTTGTAAGCTCATTTACTCGTAAATTGTAAATTTGTTCTTATCACTGTGTTTTTTTTTTTTCTCTATTTATTTATTTTTTCCTTTCATTTTTGTTCCTGTCAAGGAGTTTTGCACCTTTTCTTTGTATCATATAATGAGTGTCGCAAGTTTTTCTGTTAATGATCAGGAATGACATATAATATGGGGAATGCTATCTCGGAATATTATGAGGGACATAAAATTTGCACGTAGTCTGAACAACCGTCAATTCAATTATTTAGAGTAGCTATTTTGCAATTCTTGTGTTTATGTTATTTGTGTGAGTGAAACCTGGTTTAGGCCTCTACCTGGCTCAGTCTATAAAATTCCAAGCCATAAGATTTTTAGAAATTACAGAAACAACCTGATACAACGGGAAGTGGAGTAGCTACTGATTGCAAATCAGGACTAAAATACGACACGATTATTGAATCCAGTGGTAATGGTGTTGAATACTTCATTGTAGGAATACTTGACTCAAATACTAAATGTATTGTTTCCCGCTGCCTTCTTTTCCGCTTTTTATCTGGCGTATGTGCTATTTCGAACATATAATAATCTATAGGGACTTTAATGCACATTTGCTAAGATATGGTTCTCGTACCTTTGAGATGAACGATCAAATTTATTCAATAAGATTGAATATTGTTGATACCACATACCCAACAAAATTCCCTCACAATCGATTTGATCATATAATTGTTTCTAATCCATCGTTAGTCCTATTATTTGACCAAATATTGCTTACGTATACCGTCATCTTGTCCAGGTCCGCAAAAAATGACTTTTTTTACTTTTAAAGATTTTAAATCCATAGATTTAAATACGGCTTTATCTCCTTAGGAAAAATGTCGGTTAAACGTCAATTCCTTCCAATTAATTTGTCCCAACCAAAACAGTTCGAATACAAAACAAGGCTTGCCCACGGTTCACATCTGATGTTGTTAGTTCTAACTAAATATTTATGTAACAGATCGTATAATATCGCCGTCAAAGAGATTTAAACTGGATTCCATACAAGGCTGCTCGAAATTTTGCAACTTCGATCAGCCGCATCACCAAGCAAAATTACTATGCCCCAAAGCTTAACACATCCCTGCCCGCCAAAAAGCTTTGAAGTAATCTGCGTAAGATTGATGTCTTGAGCAACAGTATTAAATTCAGTTGTAATTTAGATCCAGATGAACTGCGTAATTTTTTTCTGGAAGATGTTTCTCGTGTTGCTGCAATTGATGTCAACCGTGCCAAATTTTAAAGATTTTATTGTACTCAGTGAAAACGAGATTTTCGGCCACGCAAAGGCTATAAAGTCCTACTCTATAGGAGAGGATGGTGTAGCAATACGCTTTGTTAAACTTATTCTGCCACATATTACCACCTACCTCATCCATCTGATCAACTGGTGCATCACTATATCAACTTTACCACGGTCCTGGAAGATACTCTTCCGATCTTGCCAATTGCAAAAAAAAAAAAAATCCAACTTGCCTTGGTGACTTTCGACCTATCAGTATCGTTGTTTTTTTGTTTAAGGTCTTCGAAAAAATCAAAGCGAAACAACTTATGAATTCTCGGCAATCTGGTTTTGGAGCAAATCATCGCTGTTCCACGGCTATGGTCAATTTACTAGAAAAAATAAGACAATATTTTGGGAGGAGTAATATAACCTTACTCTGTTTACTAGACTTTTCGAAGGCATTCGATACAGTAAACCATAAAATTTTCAGCTGGAAACGAAAAAACTTCTTCGGATTTAGTGAGAGACAGTTCAAATTAATTGATAGTTTCCTGTCTGAGAGATTGCAATTTTTTAAAAATGACCTCCCGACTGTGTGCAAGCATACTTCAGCCCATCTTTATGCAGATGATGCTAATTCGATACTGCTAAGCCTTTCCCAAGCTTATATGAACTTGCGCTTGTTGTCAATGAGGACCTTAAGGAAAGACAAAAGTGGTCAGTTGTAAGTCCTAAGAAGTCGCAGGAACTTCCTATGTCCCACAAACGATTTGATATATGTACATACCAGATATATGGCTTGCAGACAATAAAATAGAATTTTTATAGCCCATGTTCAATACCATAGTTCTTCTTGTCTGTTTTTTATCCGCGCCGTTAGACTATGGAGTTCCCTTCCCCCGCCTATTAAATCAATTTTTAATCCCATAGCTTTTAAAAGTGTAAACCTTCTCTATTTCTTATCTCCAATACAGCAAAACAAATTTTCTCTATTCCCGTATTCCCTTCCCTTATCCACTTGCTAACTAGTTTTAAGTTAAATATTGTCGTTACATTTAAGAACTAAATGAATTGCCAAAACTAAGTTTACTAAGTTCAGTACTACAAAAGATCTCATCTTAATATACTAAGCGTTTATAATAATATTAAATGAAATGAAATAAACACATCTATCCACAGTCTTTAGCTTTACTATCGACTTGCCCCAAGCTATATTCGTACACTTAGTTCCAGGTTTAGAACAAGTGAGAAACATTTAGAAAGAGGTCTACCATATTTCTAGTTGGCTCCGGGCTAGGAGGCAAAATTTTGAGGGCCAAATGGGTCTGGAATGTTGTCCTACGTATATTGTGCAAAATGTTTATGATTTTTTTTGGCAATACTACGATTCCTGTGGCGCCGCAAAGAATCCCCATTTTTTTATCCCGACCTAACCTTACTATTATTAAATCATTTTAAATTATTCTTGCCAAAAAAAAGCTATAGAAATTATTTTCGATGAAATAACTACAATACCTACAATTATTAGTTATTAAAAAAATGTGTTTGTTTTTTATCTTAATATTTGGTTAACACAAATGATTTGAAATAAAAGAAATTAACAATTACCGTCTCCTGGAAAACGGAGAGAATTCATAATTCATACATATAAACCGTAATTCAAAAATAATGAAGATTCCACAAAATTAGCAATGTTAATTAAACTCATGGTATGTTATGTATGCTAGTTACTAAGTTAATTAAGCCAAACCTTCACCACTCAGGTTTATGGTAACTACAATTTTTGAGAGCTTAATTTGTCCCCATAGGGCTGGATTTATTATCTTTAATATTAAACAGATTCCAATAAAGTTCAATATATTATTCTCTCTGTTCTTCACATCGTTAAGAGACATACATTTGGCTTTGAAAATGTTTTCAACTTGATCCAATCTGTTAGAGTCATAAAATAATTGTTTGCTTGATATCACGGTCTAGTATAAGAAGTCATAACTTTGCTTTCGTTCGTTTTCGCTCTGAATGATTTTTTAACCAACATCAAAAAGAATTCGATTTTTTCCGGGTTTTGTTCAGGTTGGTCCTGTGGAGTACCTTTAAGACCTAGTGTGAATGGCATTCATTGGTCACTTGTGCTGAGTAACCTGTTGGTAACTGTTGGAAGAAGTCGTCTAGAATTGAGGAGTCGGCTTGAACGTTTTTGTGAAATTTTCATACTTCATATGGACATTTTCCAAAAAGAGCGACATTGCCCTCATCAATTGTGGAGTGGGTCGTAGTTGCTTCACTTTGCATACTTCCTTGAAAGCTTTATTGGCCTTTAGTATTTTTTAAAACTTTAAATTTAGCTGAGATTAAAGGAACCTGTCAAATTTAGGAGAAATATAAGCAAACCCCTAAAAGCCTTTTACTTAAGTATATTGTGTCTATGGACTTACATGTGATATTAAAGACACTTTGATTATAACTTTTTTATAAATATACGAGTAAGTGATTTTTATCTAAATTGTGTGCCAAGCAGGTTTAGATTAACCCTTGTTTGTTTGTAAAAAACAGTACTATTAGCATATCTAATCATCTTCATTTTTCTTTCAGTACGTGGGATGGCACATTACAACACAACATTCAGCTTGGGATTGGCAATATCAAACCGAACCCAATGGCAAGGCATGCATGGCAATGGAAGGCGAACGGTGCCACTGGCCTAGAGGAAAAATGATTGGAGGAACTAACGGATTGAATGCTATGATATATGCTCGAGGAACCCGAAAAGACTTTGATGACTGGGCTGCCTGGGGTAATCCAACATGGGGCTACGATGATGTTCTTAAGTATTTCCGAAAATCGGAAGACCTACGATCTCCGCGAACAGGTTTCAAGCGGGGCGACCACGGCAAGGGTGGACCAATGGGTCTAAATAATTTCCTCAGTGACAATGAATTTCGGTCAACAATCCGCGCAGGTGTAGAAGAGATGGGCTATCCAACAGTGGTCGATTTCAATGAGGATTCATTCATTGGTTACATGGATGTATTAGGAACAACTGATAAAGGACGGCGTATTACAACAGTGCACTCACACTTAAATCCTGTCAAAAATCGAAACAATTTGCATGTCATTAAGAATGCTCACGTAAAAAAATTGAATATAGACAACCAGAATAGGGTCACTGGAGTAACTTTCGTGCATGAAGGAACAAAGGAATACACAGTTAGTGTTCAGAAAGAAGTCATCTTATCAGCTGGAGCAATTGGAACACCTCAAATCCTGATGCTTTCTGGTATAGGACCAAAAGATCAACTAAAAGCCCATGGAATTTCTGTTGTCATTGATGCACCAGTTGGTAAGAATCTTAAGGATCACGCAAGCCTTCCCTTAATTTTCAAAATTGATAAATCGACTGCACACCCACCGAATGAACAAGACCTCATCGATTCAATGTACAATTTACTCATGGGACGATACAGCAGTCTAATGCACCATCAAGCCACCTCTTTTACGGGCTTTATAAACACCACAAGCCTACATGGCCCAAACCCTGATATCCAAACAACGCATTTTTTCAGTCTTATGAACAGTCCTGAACTACAACACTATGTTAAAGCCACTGGCTTTAACAAAGTTGTAGCAAAATCTATATTAGAAGCCAATAAGAAGTCAAACACATTCATCATATACCTGCTTCTGCTTAAACCTAAATCGATAGGATCAGTGAGTCTCTCAAGTGCAAATTACATAGACAAACCCAAAATTCAGCCAAACTACAATGATGCCGAGGAAGATTTGCAGACCTATATTAGGGCTTTGAATATCTATTCAAAGTTAGCCGATACCAAAGCCTTCAAGCAGCGAGAGGCTGAATTGCACAAGTTGGATCTGCCTCGTTGCAATAATTTACCATACAAATCGGATGAATATTGGAAATGCTATGCTTCGTACATGACCAAGACTGTCTATCATCCTGTGAGTACAGCTAAAATGGGGCCAGAAACGGACAAATCTGCAGTTGTTGACTGGAAACTTAAAGTTCGTGGTGTCAAGGGTTTGCGAGTAGCTGATGCAAGTATTATGCCGGATATTGTGGCAGCGAATACAAATGCAGCAGTTATCATGATTGGTGAAAAGGCTGCAGATATGATTAATGCAGATTGGGATGATAAAAGCAAGGATGAGTTGTAGTGTAAAACAATTTAATAAAATACTTCTTATATCTAGCAGATTTTTTAAATTATTGTACTAAAAAGACTTCATAAGTGACGGGCGATCAGTATAACCAAATAAGAAAAGATCGAGGTAAGTTAAAGTCCATTACGTTGTAAAATGTCTGAATAAAGTGAATCTTGTATTAATTTGAGCTGATCGCAAAGCATGATTCTTTGTTTCTGGTCAAACATATGAGGTTATTTTTTGGTATTTATATGTAGTTCTTTACGAGAGCATACTGTGACACCACTTTACTCAAACCTGATTACAGATACCTAATAGATAATGAGCCAAGATTTTGCGGTTGTCGCTTTTGAAAGTTAGCACATTACATACTTTTATATTCGGATTGAGTTGAAAAAGATGGTTTATTCACATTTTATTTTGCTTCAAGGTGCTAGCTCCGATTGGTTTTTAAGGCATTAGAAAAGTTAGTTATATCACCCGCTTCACTAATTAAATTCTGTAGATAACAGAAAATCTATTTACGGAAAAATTATTAAAAACCGGTTTCGACATATGAAACTAAAACTAAGTAATATTAGTTTACACAAAATTCAAAAACCATTCTATATTTATTTGTTTTAAGTCATTCGCAATATCAGCACGGCTTGACCTATTCAAAATAACAGAATATCTGGTCAAATTTAATTGTTCGACACACAGTTAACGATTTACCTATTTTGTAATGTTACATACTCTTTTACACACATGTTTTACCAAATATACCTCCGTCACTTTCAATGTGGGTTTGTAGCTTATAAATCAATATTATAGGTAATAATATTGATCTATGTATGCATATTAAAAGGGCACGTGGTTTGTAATAAAAAGCTATGCGGGGAATGAGCACAGCCTCTCTTTTGGCCGACATGTGGTCTTGGAGATATTTTTTCTTAGCTGTGTAACAAGTAATCCGGTACTGAAGATAGTCTCGGTAACACTACAGCAGAACTGGTATTTAAGCACTGGATAACTCCAAGGAATTCAAAAACCTATCAATTCTGTTGAAAATAGTGTCTTAGCAATATTAACAACGAAGTTATGCTTTAGAACTAGTATACTTTTGTCACATAATCCCTTTCCATTATAAGTCTGAAGCTTGAGGAAAAAAAACTATGGCGGCATCACTCGTAAAATCTTTGCAAAACTGTGACAAAACCGAACTAAGATCATTCTGCGAACAAATTGTTTTCTTTAAGATTTCGATGTCTTATGCACCAGAAAAAGTTGGATGTGCAATTTCTTTGTTGTTGCAGTATTTCAGTATTTATTAATTCAGTAACATCATTTATGATAGACTTTACATTGTCTTTAAACTATAAATGAGAAATAGTATGCAATACAAATATTCAAAAATTCATACAGTTGAGTTCAAGTTTACGGTAGATTATAACAAATAAGTAACCGAAAAGGTGAAAGTAAATAATTCTGCCTTTTATGGAATTATACAATGTGCTTTATTTACCCTGCCAAATGCCGAAAGAGAGTTTTAGCAAAACTGTTCGCATCATAAAGTCTCCTAACTCTGAGAGGAAGTGAATTCCAAAGATGGATGGCATGAAAGAAAAATTGTCGCTCTGAGTTTTGGTAATAGATACGAGGCTGGATTAAACTTAATGAGCGGGTTGAACGTGAAAATTTAAGTTTTTCGAATAAGTATGGAGGCTGCTTGCTAATAATAATTTTATGCAAGTACTGGGTTGTGCAATACTCGAGACATTTATCAAGAGTGCATCCCAATATATTTTTAGCGTATCGCGAAACATGGTCAAAGCGTTTGAATCCATAAATATAACGGGCGATGTTGAGCTTACGAGGGGCGTTCAACATATTCTCGATATCGGGGTGAAGCTGTGGTTGTATATATAAATTGACTTATTTATCAAGTAATACTATTATTTTAGTGCATTCATGTAAAATTTCATATAAATGTGATTAATAATTCGCGTTTTATCTCTAGTTAAACAGAATCATAATGGCAACTGAGACGATGATGGTGAAAATTGAGCATCGCGCTGTAATTAAATTTCTCACTAAGCAAGGAAAAAGTCAAAAAACTATTCATGAAGAGATGGTGGCTGTTTACCAGGGTTCCGCACCTTCATTATCAACTGTGCAAAAGTGGTCAAGTGAGTTCAAGAGAGGCAGAGAGAGCATTGAAGACGACCCCCGCTCCGGTGCCCCGGCTACTGCTTGTACGGGAGAAAGCATCAAAGAAGTCGAAAAACTTGTTCTTGAGGATGCCCGAATAAAGGTGAAAATGATGGCAGAGATCACCAAGCTTTCAATTGGTACCATTCACACCATTCTTCATGACCATCTTAACCTTTCAAAGGTCAGTGCAAGGTGGGTGCCACGAATGCTCACAGCGCCTCAGAAAAAAGTGAGAATCGCATGCTGTAGAGAGCTTTTGGAGATATGTAGTGAGAACGCGGACGGTGTTATGGATCGAATTGTTACTGGGGACGAAACATGGGTCCACCACTATGACCCTGAAAGCAAACAAGAGTCCATGCAGTGGCATAAAAAAGGAACAGACCCCCCGAAGAAGTTCAAAGTCACTCCGTCTGCCGGGAAGCTCATGGCCACAGTTTTTTGGGACTCAAAGGGAATCTTGCTCATTGAGTACAAAAAAAAAGGTGAAACCATCAACGCCACATCCTACGCTTCCACTTTGCATAATTTGCGGGAGGAAATTAAAAAGAAAAGACGGGGTAAACTCGCAGCGGGTGTGTTGCTTCTTCATGACAACGCTCCTGTTCACACGGCGCGAGTTTCCAAGGCTGCTGCGCGATATTTTGGTTTCACACCCACCCTATAGTCCAGACCTTGCCCCTAGTGATTATTTCCTGTTTCCGGATTTGAAAAAATGTCTTCGTGGAAAAAGATTTTCGGATGATGAAGAACTCAAGTCGGTATTTTGCAGAGAAAGAGGAAATTTATTTTTTTGAGGGTTTAAAAAAGCTTATCTCAAGATGTAACAAATGCATTGATGTTAGGGGAGATTATATTGAAAAATAAAAACAATTTAAATTGAATTCGCATTTTCCTTCATATCGATACCGAGAATATATTGAACGCCCCTCGTATGTCTAATGAAAGCACTACTGTAACAGAAAATTTCACAACCATAAGTCAAAATTGGAATCAGTAGAGCCCTCATTAGCATTAATCTTGTATGCAATGGAGTAAAAGACTGCGACACAGCCAGATTCCTTAAAGAACCATCGATTTTGCCTATAATAGTGGAGATGTGCTCGTTCCAACTTAGAGTGATGTTAATCCACACACCAGGGTTTTTAACTTTGTCAACGAACTCGATTGGTTTATCTCGGAGAAATATGTTAGAAAGATTACAGCCATTCATGCTGCTTCTGCTTATAACAAGGCATTTCGATTTAACTGGGTTCAGTGTCAACGAATTATCTTCAGACAAATCTAGAATTTCTCGAAGATCTTTATTAAGTTTATAGGCTGCATCGTCAATGAGGCCTAGTTTACAACTCGGGTAAAATTGTACATCATCTGCATACATATGCAGCGAGGAATATTTGCTTACTTTCGGAAGGTCATTGATAAATATCGTAAATAACTAAGGACCCAGTATGGATCCTTGCGGTACGCCCGCTGAGGTTACGATAAAGTTCGATATTTCATTATTAACAACAACGGTCTGTTTCCTTCCACCAAGGTATGTTTTGATGAGCTTGATAGCAGATGATGAGAAGCCGAAAAACATCTTGAGTTTGTAGAGAAGCTTCATGTGATCCACTGTATCAAAGGCCTTGAGATAGTCAAGTAGTGTCGTAAAAGTTATTAGATGGATAACATCGCCGCTCGGATATCATCTGTTACTTTTAATAAAGCAGACGTACAGCTATGATGAGGTCTGAATCCGGATTGATTTGTACAAAGTAATTATTTATTGCGTTGGATAAAGACTGACATCTGCTGGTGTAATATTCTTTCTATAACCTTTGACAAGAAGGGAAGGATGGCAATGGGTCTATATTCGGCCGGGGAGTTGGTGGACGCTTTCTTTTTCAGAACGGGAAGAATTTTCGCGACTTTCCACGCGCTTGGAAATGTAGAAGTCATCATAATATTATTGAAAATATGGGTTATGGCTCAAAGAATGTAAGGTAGTATGATTTTAATGAAAGAGGGTTGAATTCCATCGATACCAACAGCCTTAGATTTAATTTTAAGTATGGCCTTAACGACATCAGCTAGTTCAATACAAGAAAATTCAAAGCCATTAAGCGTTACATCCAGTGGGTCGGTATTCGTGCTGGATGTCGTCTCCACTTTCGCAAATTCTCTATTGAGCTGATTGGGATCGATGTTATTTATTTCGGCAATCTTTCTACTACCAACACCAAGCTCACGTAAATTATGTCAAAGAGTTTTTTAAGGTAACTTGTGGTCAAAGTGTTTATCGCAAAACACTTTTTTGGCTTGTTTAATCTTACAGTTGACCAAATTCCTTAGTTGGCGGAAGCTATTATGAAATTCTGGGAGTTTAAATCTTGTCCACTTCTTATAGCCTGTATCACGTTTGTTTTTTAAATCGATAATTTCGCGTGTAAACCATGAATTGTTATGATATGTTATAACTTTAGTTCTGAGCGGCACGTGGAAGTTGTATAACTGCAATAAGATATGTTGAAGGATTTCATGATAAATTGGATGCCAATTAATGCTTTGATTATCCCGCTCCAGAACATCGGTATTTAGATTTCTAAAGTCTCGGTATGTGTATTGCGAAACTAATTCACTACAAGGAAAGTCAAAAGTTGCGAAAATTAGGTCGTGTTTCGAGAACGCAGGAGCTGAAATCTGACTGTAGAAAACATTGTGACAGTCATTGGAGAGAAATAAATCTAAAAGTGTACTGGCTTGAATAAAATTTGTTGGGACGGTCAAGTTTATAATATCCAAGCCAAGAGTTTTCATAGACTGAGCAAATGTCTCAGAGTCCGCATAATTCAATACATTACAATTGAAATCACAACATACTATATTTTTCCAATAGTTTGGGGAATAGTTTTCCAGTAAATTGAATATGGGACTTAAATCAACGTAGCTGTATGGTCTATAAACCACACCAAGAAGACACTTTTTCCGTTAACAAACAACTTCGACAAAACAATATTGAAGTGGACTACCAGGGGCTGAGTTTATTACAAATTTAGTGACTAAACTGTTACGATCGTAAATTGCGACGCCCTCACCAATTAGCGTAAGTAGAGCGTAAGTTTCGTCCATCACTTCAGTTTTAAACCATGTGTCAGATACACATACTAATTACATCAACATTAGAACCAACAAACATACCTCTAAACTCATCAATTTTCTTAAAAAGACTTTGCGCGTTGATATTGACACACACGCAACCCCTGACGCTGATTACAAAAAATGTTTATCATTACGCGCAAATTATCGTTCATGCCATCACCTTGAATGGAGTTAACGATATTTCCAGACATTAGAAGTACTATTACAATTAAAAAATGAAAAGTTAACCTCAAAGAAAAGAGAAATGAAAATGCGAACAGAGCGGCTGGCAGACAGTGAATACAAAATATACAAAAATACTCGTACATACACACATGACAGTAGTTAAATGAAATAATACCGTGTGGCGCTCCCATTGTTCCGGTTTGAGTTCTGTTTTTTTGTTAAGTTGGTAAATCTGTTGTTGATATTCACTCTAAATCTTAGCGTCATAGCTTAACATTTGCAAATGTTACGTAGCCAAGAGTCCATCTATCTCTGTGTGTGTTGATGATTTTTTACAATTTTAGAAATGGATTTAAATTTGCAGCAACGAACTTGTATTAGATTTTGCGTAAAAAACGGATTTAATGGTGCGCGAACGTTGGATATGTTGGAAAAGTGTTTCGGCAACGATTCTCTAAAGAAAACGGTCGTTTACCAGTGCCACCAGCGGTTCAAAAGTGGCCGTGAGTCAATCGAAGATGATGAACGCAGTGGCAGACATTGATGAAGTAAAAGAAATGTTGGTCAATAACCGCAAATTAACCATCAGAGAGTTAGCGGAGGACTTGAACATTGCCTTTGGATACGTCCAAGACATTTTGGTTAATGAGTTGGGATTCCGTCGTGCAGCAGCAAAGTTGGTGCCAAAAGACCTCAATTTCATGCAAAAAAGAGACCGTGTTGACGTAGCAAAAGAGATGATTTGCGAGGCTGAAACCGATCCCACATTCATCAAAAGGATCATTACTGAAGAAGAGACGTGGGTTTATGAGTACGACACGCAATCCAGACATCAGGCAAGTGTATGACGTTCACCAAAAAAACCACGTCGTTTTCAGTCAAAAAAGAACGCAATGCTCATGGTTTTCATGGATTACAACGGTGTAGTGCATCATGAATTTTTACCAGAAGGCCAGACAGTAAACAAAGAGTATTATTTGGGCGTTATGAGACGTTTGCTTGAAGCAATTCGCCGAAAGAGACCAGAATTGTGTACAGAAAACTCGTGGATTTTGCAAATTTACTTGAAACATATAAAATAAACGTATGAAGAGGTGGGGTTTCAGCACGATTTGTACTAGCACAAGCAACAGAAAAAGCATCCAAGTGGTGAATGGAGTCAATCAGAACAGCTTTGTCATTCGGTGTTTGACGCACATACACTCGTCCAGTGCGGGTGTAGACAAAAGAAAGCTTCTTTAATTTGTTTTGTTGGAAAACTCTTCGATAAAGCTCAATATTGCGCGCAGTGAGGCTTTCATTTAAGTAGATCGGCTTGTCAGATTGCAACCCAACATTTTGTAAACAAATAGGTTTACGCGTTTTTTTAGATGCTTGGTTGGTCAAACTGAGAATAGTGATTTTCTCCGCCGCCGAATTGAAGTTTATTATTATGGCTGAGTTCTCCATAGCTCCCTTGGGCTTTGTACGAAAAATATTTCTGGGAACCACAGGTGGAACACAGTCAATGGAGGTGCAGAGTGTATCAAACATATTCCAAAGGTTTTCGTAAGCTGTAACAGGAACACCGCGGAGTATGGCATCGGCAGACAGTTTTTCGCGCTCCATTGAATCCACCTCATCGTGTAGCTCAGATATTTCATTGTCGAGCTGTGTGTATCGGATAGATTCGGAAGTTTGTTCTAGCACCTCTATTCTCAGTGTTAATGCGGACATGGATCTATTTACGTTGTCGAGGCGCCTGTTGAAATCGACAACAACCGTTTCCAATTTCTCTATTAAGGTGTTGTGGTTGTCCATTATGAGTGATTTCAGTTCTTTCGTGTTGTCTTCCAACTGTTTAGCAAGGTGTAGCTCAAACTTATTGAATGTTTTAGCTTCTTTGTTAGTTACTTCTATTGATTGCTGCTGGGTTTTGTTGTTTATAGCCCCAGATCTTGCTTTCGCTGGTGTTGGTGGCCCCGGAATTTTGACAGTTTAGCAGCAGTTAATAACAATGATCCGAGAGCGTGTTTGGTAATTTTAGTGAAATTACTATGAACTTTAGCAGAAAGCAGAAAGTAAAAGCAAAGAATATATAATTATATATTCTTTGGTCAAAGTAACTTGTTTGGAAAAGAAGGTCTTTAATTACTGTTCAGACACGTTTGTGATATAAATAAGGTTAACCTGCGGTTGTCATTATCTAACATCAAAGAATTTTTCTAATCTTTTTTACAATAGTTTGTAAATCGAGAGGTAGAGCGGCATTTTCGTTCTCGATAAAAAAAAAAATTATAAAAACTGTTTATGTTCTTTTTTCAGATATTGCCTTTAGTCCCAACTAAAAATCGATATTTTGAAAATTTCATATTTTTAAAGTTTAAAAACTTCACTCCATTAATTTTCAAGCCATTCTTGTTGTTGAGTTTTAAACGAAAACTTTTCTTTTAGTTCTTACAATAACAGAACTCCAAATGTTTTAACACAGCTCTTGTTTTGAGGTGGGAACGTCTTACAAATCAGTCCTTTAATTCAGAAAGTGATCGTCACGAAATTTTGATACCAGGTCCGCAATTACTCTCAAAAAATAAATAGTACTCGTATGTATGTTAAATCTAAGTGTACTCGTTTTTTACACTTTAGAAAACCAAAAAAACCCAAATTTTTAAGAATTTTTTTCTCAGCTCCTTTACCAGATATTATTTTAATAGTTTTCATGAAACCTTATTTTGTTATTTGTGAATAGAAAAAAAAAAATTTCTTAATTTTGATTTTTTTTTTATTTGCAGAGGGCCGCCTCTAAGTTGAGTCCTCGAAAAAGTTCTTGTTTCACTGCCGGGTGTTAATTTCAGGATTGGCAAGCCTGAAACAAAGGAATCAAAAAGCATCTTAAAGAAGAAGGTTTCTTACGTAGTAATTTACTACAGTTTTTAATTTACAATCATTTAAGAAAAATAAATGACGGATGTTTGAAAAAAAGTGTGAAAAAATCAATCTTTTTTTCACGTTTTTTTCTTCTTAAATTTTTTTTTAAATTTTTGCCAAATGGTGGTAGATTATCACTCAGAACACTTTAACAAACAAAACGAACCAAGATTTATTGAAATCGGTTCAGCAGATTCGTAGAATAACTGTCGCCCGTTTGGAAAAACGTCATTTTGAGAAAATCGCGTTTAAAATGCATTTAAATGATATTATAACCTATCGAATTAATACTGAGGACATGTTAGAAAGTATTATTTATATAAGACATGGAATTTTAGCTGCCGGAGTAGGACCGATCGCTGTGAGCACCTGCGAAGAGCCGAGAAAACGCGCGCCCTCATCCAGTTGTAACTTTTTGTTTTTTAATTTCTAAAAAAAAATTTAGCAGATGAATTTATAAGGAATTGAAAAATACAAAAAAAAGTTAATTTTTTAAAAATTCTGATACCATTAAAATGTTTGCTGTGTACAGTGAATTTGAATACAGTACGTACTCGATTATCGCAACTAATAGAAACCGAGGTTAGTTGCAATGAACGAGGTTGTTGCAATAACCGAGTCAATTTTTAAAAGAGTTCAATTCAAGATCAAAACCAGAAATCAGTTTATTTAGCACCAACATTTTTTATTATTATAATATAATTGTGTAAAAAAGAAAGGAAACAAGATAATTCATTTAGTACATAAATTTTCATTTTGGGCAACTTATTGTTTTTTTTTGAAAAAATTGGGCAATTTCGTTTGGATTGTTGATTTTTTTAGTATAACCATTTCTCGTAATTTTTGAAGATTAAAAATTTGTTCTATAGGGACTGAGTTTTGTTCAGCCCATTGAATTGCTGTGTTTATGCTTTTTATTGCAGTCTCAGCCTTTATTTTAAGAGCAGGAATATCCACCTCGATTTCACTTTCATCAGATCCGGCTGACTCATTTTCTTCAATTTATTGAATTTCCTCATTGTTGTAATTGGTTTCGCAAACCCAATCATTTATTTCATCATTCGAAATCAATTCGCTGCGAGAAATATCATTGAAAAAAGTTGATATGGATTCTACAACCGCGTGTTCACTGATAATTTGAGCTCTGACTGTGCTTAAAGGTACCTCATCTTCATCTTCCCAATCACAATGTGAAGCCATCAACACATTCCAGCATTTTTTAATTGAACTTGCCTGCGGCCCATCCCATGCGTTAGATAGCAGCAAATTGCATTTCGGAGTTTGAATGCTTTAATTTTTGCTTCGAGTTCTGTTCCCTCACAACCAATTAAAAAGGCCAATAGACTTTTTTTTTTATAATGAAGCTTTGTTAAATTTATAACGCTCTGATCCATTGGCTGAAGCAGAGCAGTACAATTTGCAGGAAAACACATGACAACAATCATGCCGTCATCACTTTTCAACTCGCCATCTCTTGGGTGACACGGAGCGTTATCCAAAAGTAGAAGCGCCTTGGCTGGAAGTCCTTTTGATCTTAAAAAGACTCTTACCTTAAAAAAACAGAAAAACGTTTTAAAAAGGGCTGGGGAAATAATTTGCCAAATACTAGAGGGAACCTACTACTCAATTGGTGGGGTCAGCACGATGTCATGTACAGACTCGGTCTTAAAGCGACGGATAACCCGTCGTTTCCAAGAGGCGGATCTTATTTGGATCTACTGCTGTACGACGAACGTATACGACTGACAGGTACGAATTTACAAACGCTAAACTGTCTGCGCACATTCGTGTATGACAGTGACCATTGCGGTTTTAGCACCGAAATTACAGTTCCCAACGAAATTGCGGAATTGGAGGAGTTTGTCCAAAGATATTCTTACAACTACAGTAAGACTCGATGGACTCGATTCCCCGCAACCATAACAAGTGCGCTCTCCTCGAATACGCTCCACCCACCGTCCAATAGGAATTTGTCAAACGAGGAGATCGACAATTACCTAAAACAAATGGACGAGACAATTAAACAAACTATGGACGATACAATACCGCGGTATCGACATACGACTAACGAAGACCTGTTCCGCAATCCTACTATTGACGCTCTGCACCGACAGAAAAGTAGACTTCTGTCAAGACTCAAAAACTTGTACAGACAGTTAACTGACAGACAAGACCCGGAAATTAGGACACTGAAGGCATCGATTAAAAATATTCAAACGTTAATAAAAGAGAATTACAGAATTTCTGTAAGTTCGTATTGGAACAACAGGGTTCGGACTGTAAACACCAGCAACCCGAATATGTTCCCTCAAATAAATAAACTATTTCGGAGAAAAAATCAAAACGACCTTCAGTGTCTTAAAATAGCCCGGACAACAGACAACGAACGGTTACTGACAATAGCAGGTATTGATCCAAATGAGGCCGCTGATGATGACGACTTCTTTGCGATCGAGGATCCACAGGAGAAAGTTGAAGCCATAGGGGCGACTTTCCAGGAAATATACAAGGCCACTGATACCATTGGACCTAATTATGACCTGGACAGTCGCGTCTTGGTGCACGACTTCTACATTCGAAATGAAGTAGAGAACTGGCGATCTGAGGGCTCTGGTTTTAGCCGGTTCAGCGAAGCAAATATGGCAAATAATGTCATTGCCGGAGGGTGACCTACCCCCGTTCATTTCGAAGGAAGAGCTCCATGAGATCTTCGACACAATCAGGGCTAAGAAATCAGTGGGGACCGATGGTATTCCGAACATCGTGCTTCGACATCTTCCTCTAGAAGCGGTGGACATTTACACCACCCTGTTTAATAATGCAATGAATAATGCACATTATCCAGCGCATTGGAAAACGGCGGTGGTGCAACCTATCCCCAAAAAGGGAAAGGATATATCCAATCCGGCAAATCTCCGGTCGATAAGTCTCCTTCCGAATATCAGTAAGGTATTTGAAAAAGTAATCAATAGAGCTCTGTCTAGGTGGGTTGAGGACAAACATATAGTTCCGGATAATCAATTCGGTTTTAAGGCGGGACATGATATCTCACATGCCGCGTCTAAACTGGTGTCCGATATCCAATGGAATAAAGGCAAAAACCAATGTACTGGTGCTTGCCTTGTTGACTTGGAGAAGGCCTTCGACACCGTATGGTTAGAGGGTCTTTTCTATAAGCTGACTAGGCTGGGGATCAGTAAACCACTCTTGTACATTCTTTATAATATGCTAACCAACAGACAGTTCATCGTGAAAAATGGTGATGTGACTTCTGTTGGAATATTTCAAATTAAAAATGGTCTGCAGTAGGGCGCGGTCAATTCGCCGATCCTATTCAACATTTATACAAGCGATTTGATAGGTTCACTTCCCCATACTATTGCGTACGCAGACGATTTGATAGCGTACAGAACAGGTCCAAAAATTGAGGTCATTAATACTCTCTTGCAGCGTGACTTCGATAAGATAAGACGATTTTGCGATGACTGGAAGTTGAAAATCAACTTTCAGAAGTCGGAAACCATTGTTTTTAGGACGCCGTTGTCTAGAGCCTCTAGGGATACTAGAAAAAATTGGCGAAAGTTCTCGATCATTGGACAACGCGGGCAGCCTCTTGCCTGTCGAAATGCAGTCAGATACCTTGGAATCTGGCTAGATCAGTTTCTGTATTTTGATAAAAATGTAGATGCTGCTCTGGCCAGAGCCAAAGGCGCTTTTGCCCTTACAAAGAGACTGTTTTATAGCAGCCAACTCGATGCGAGGGTAAAGGTAATCTGCTACATGGCCCTTATCAGGCCCATGCTGGTATTTGGTTGTCCCGTGTGGTTCAATGTGCGAGCAAGCTTAATGGAAAAGATTCGGGTTTTTGAGAGGGCTTGCCTTCGCTTGTACAGAACACCAGAGTCGGAGTACAAAAAATTCTATCGTAATGAGGTCCTTTACAGCAGGGCGAACCTAATACGAGTGGACAACTTCGTAATTAAGCTGACTCGAAGGCACATTGCAAGAGCAATGGCCTCGACGAATAACCTGATATCTGGGGCTTACTACCCCAACTACCTTTACCACGAGAGTGTGCGCTCTGACGGCTTCGTTCCACCGGAAGCATTCCTCTACCTAGATAGGGTTGATCCAGGATAGATCAGCGGTCCCGTTAATCTTCCATGTCGCTCGGAAAGCTGGGGACAGGCGACTCAACTACGGCAGAGACGTCGCACACGGCAGTGTGGATCGTCTCAGGTTCAGTAGGACGGTGGGGAATCGCGATAAGAGGGATGTCGTTCGGCAGCACCAGCATTTCTGGTGGTTGAATGATGGAGAAGATGTTTCGTCGTCGTTTTCGTCAATTACGGACCAGCCTCACTAATGAGGCAGAGCTGACCAATCTATTTGCCCCGTGAATAGCGATGGCCAGCTTACGTAGGTTTAGGTTAGCATTTAAGAAATATATACATATATTAGTATATACCTTTGTATATACTAATATATGTATATAATTGTGTATAATATCTGTGTGTGTGTATTGTGTATGTAGGTTAGGTACACTAAGGTTTATTTTAAGTTAGATATTAATTTTTATAAAAAATTAAGTCCATATGCTAAGTTTTTGTTAACAATTTTTTCTTAGCCTTAAGTATAGAAAATAATTATTCCTAAGTAAAATGTAAATATAGTCGAAAGACATAGATATAAGAATTTAGAGTAGCTTAGAGTGCCTGTGTGGGGCCAATAAGTTAATATAAGATTGTTAAGTAATTTTAAGCTAGCATTTAAGCATTTTTTGTTAGTATGTAAGGGTTAATGATTAAGATAATAAAATGCATATAAAACTAAACTAAAACTAGGCGCACTGGACGACAAACTTATCGGCATGGTCGCACTGCCAAACGCGGGTAGCGTCTTTTATAATTATAAAGGTAAGGAGAGCATTCGGAAGGGGTTATTATTCGTCTATAATAAAAACATTTAAAATGCAATTCATTTCGAAAGGTAGGTACACAGCATCGTATTAATGGGAATTGCGGACGCAGATTACAAACTAATATATGTGGTGGCGTGTTCAATCGTTACACTTTCAGTCAAGCATTGGCTACCAATCATCAGCTGTGTCTGCCACCACCGAAACCGTTGCCTAGTCGAAAAATGCCCATCCCATACGTAATTGTCGCAGATGATGCATTCGCTATGCGCTCAAATATCATGAAGACTTATGCTCAACGCGGTCTAACGTTATTGCAAAGGGTTTTCAACTACCGACAAAGTCGTACACGCCGCATCATTGAAAACACCTTTGAAATCATGTCGGTGTGTTTTCGCGTATTGCGGAAACAAATACCACGAAGTACGTCATTTGATCAATATGATGCAGAAGGCAATCTAATAAGACAAGGTGATTGGCGTCACGATAATGTGTCGACGACAACGTTGTATCCTCTTGAAGCACAAAGACAATGCCCAGACAACGCGAATGAAATACAGAAGGATTGATTGGGTAGCAGGTACAAGCCTTTGAATGTTTTGAATAGGTGTTTGGCATCGTGGTGTTGACTGAGCAATACTGTTGTGGCTCGAACTCAACTCGAACGTCCTGCTGCATGGACACCACATTCTCATCAATAATTTGCATTGATATTATCTGTGACTGTTCGACTTCAGAAGCGTCCATGAAGTTGTACATCACTTGCATCAACAGTCTACGCAAATTAAGTGATTGGACGTCTGAAAGTGTGCGCAATTCTGCTAACAGGTAGTCTGACGCGGCACATAACAAAAATGTATAGCTGCAGGAATTTAAGCGGGTATACAATTTTGACTAGGCACATATTTGTGTAACAAAACTTTTAAATACCAAAAGTTGAATGTGACACTCGATTACACGATATGTAAAAATTCACTTCATACGCAATGGGTTCCACATACGGTCTACATAATTGTACGTGCTATATGTAACTGGCCTAATTATGTCTATTAGGCGACATGTAACCATTAATGACAACATCTGACGTCAAAATTACGTCACGGGTACATTCATAATTATATGGTTTTTACACGTCGTCTAATATTAGCTTAACACTTAAATTCATTCATAAATTTCATTTTGATTTGTTCATTAATGATATTATTAGTTTTAAATAACTTTTTTTTACTATAAGGTAAATCTCCGTTCTATATTGAAAATATAAGCCTCTTCCATAGTTTCCACTCTTTCAGTTTTCTGCAATTTGTTTTCACGTTATACAAATTTTTCGAAGGTCGTCCTGCCGTCTGGTAGCGAATAATTGCATGAATTGTGTAGAGATTTGAGGAGAACCATTCTCTCCTACATACCGGAAAGCGTCCGCATCCGCGTAAAGTAATTTTTTTGAAAATGATGAAGTCACCATCAGTTCTAATCTCTACCGTAGCATGTTAGAAAACTTTTTATGGACTATTTCGCGAAATGGCTAATTTAAGGACCTGCAAGATCGTGTGATCTAATGTCGTCTAACTTCTTTCTTTTAAGTTTTTTGAAGAATGGAGTTTACACTCGCCGAACTACCGAAGAATTACAAAACTATGTATATCCTGGACAGTATCGGTTAGATTATACAACAAGTGGGCCAAAATGTCATCAAAAGTTTCAATTATCGCCTGATTGTTGTAAAGCAGGTATGGGTGCATATATGAGCGAATTTTTATTTTAGGTATAATAATTATTGTATCGCATGAAACTTCCAATGTAAATAAAATGTGCAGTTCATACCATACAAACTGTGTTATTTTTTTCATTTAAGAACACTATTTACAATTACTATGAGCACCTATGAATATGCAATGTAACGTGCCATTATTTTATACAATTCATTTTTTAATAAAATTGAAAAGCTTTTATCATAAGCAACATCTAAACATATTGACTCCACACACCAAGAAGTTCCTAAACTGTAAGCTTTCTTGTAAGTTGGATTAAAGTTTTCAAAATATAAGTTTCTACAGAATAAGTTATTTATCGAAAATAAGAGATTGACGTTTATTTATGACTACAAAAAAAAAAAACCTTTACGAATTTAACTGGATGACAATCAGAAAATCATTACAAGAAAGTGTGGAAAGAAAAGTTTTTGGCCGCAACTGGCAGACGTTGATTTTTGTCGATAAAAATATACAGGGTGTCCCCTAATTCGTTGACGATAATTTCGGAAATGATTCCTGGGCATATTCTCAGAAAAAAATCGTTCTACAGTAAGGGTCTATCTCCAATGTTGACAGCATTTACCGAGGATTTAAGAAAAGAATGGTAAAAACTTCGTGTAGCACTTTATTTTTAGAAAAAATACCAGCCATTATACCGGCGTTTAAATAAAGTTGATATCTTGTTTGAGTCTTTAGATATCCAATTTCCAAGCCAGTTCCATTTCTCTGGCCCATGCTATTTTTTGATTTTGAGGTCACTTTTCTCCAGAAAATGCCTAATTAACATAACATTTTACTATTTTTTTCTTATGAAAGTAACAATAATAAACAAAAAATCTTCATCTAGTTTGCACAAAAACCCACAGATTTTATGATACTTGGAAAAACCGAGGCGGAATTTAGAATTTGTTTGCGTTAGAGTCTCTATTTCAGACGTGGCCAACCGACCCATGCCTACCAGTAAGATCAAGATCCAATTTATTGCATATTTAATACTCCCAACGTATGCGTTATTTTTTGAGGCGATTTTAACTTGCCAAAGCTATAGTGTAGTAGAATGAGTAGTCTTTCAGCTAGTCCGGTTTTTACTCCCTGAAACTCCGTCACTACCGATTCTAGTCTTCCTTAATAAAGTGAAGTCACCAACATTATTAGTAAATAATTTGGCATTATCTGTGATAATAAAATAAAACATTGAAATATACATACATATTTACAAATTGTAAAATGTTTGTGTGGGTTCAAATGATAGAACATATTCCTTTTAATATAATCGCTTGACGAAATACAATTCACAATATAATTGGTTTTCTCAACCACTTTTACTTAAACTACTTAATCACTCTCTTAACTCACACTTCAAATTCAACTGATGAACTGAGTACTGGCTTGTATATTTCGGGATGCCATATTTATCCTCCTCTGATAGACGTATTTCGAGAACATCTAGCTCTCCATACAATGGTTGAGGCTTCTGCTACTCAAATAAGGAAATTTTCTGCTATGGAAATATAGATGACGCCGCTCACATTCAAATAGATATCACATTGCTTCCTTCCTATAGCTTTCGTTCCGAACAACTCCGTCATTCGTCGTTCCTTTGAAATGGCACATTCTATCCAAATGGACGACCTTCAATTTTCCTCGATCCCCACGCAGGATCCGGTAGACAACGTCATTAATGCGGGTTATCAACTTGTGTGGATCCTGTTACAATTTTGGTGATCCGCTTTTTTTTCGCTGAGGATTATACAATACAACCAGACCTGATTTCCTTCGATGAAGCCGGAAGATTTCTCTCTGATGTCATACCTAGTCTTCATGCGGTTGCTCGCTAACTTCATCTTTTCTCTGGTGTTTTCATGCAATTCACGAGTCCTGCTGCGCAAGTCATCCACGTAGTCGTTTATCTCCTTGGGCACCGTAGGTGGGGATCCAAATTTTGTTTCACTTGGCAACCGAACTGTTTGGCCAAATAAGATCTCGGGTGGTGTACTCGTATGTCCTGTTGAACTGTGAAATGCGTTTCGGTAGGACATTAAGAAGAGGGGTATGTGTCGATCGCAGTCTCGATGGCAGTTGCTGACGATCTTAGAAAAATGCTCATTCAAAGTCCGATTGAATCGCTCGATCAGATTAAGGGTGCAGAGGCATTGTCCTTGTCTTCCTTATTCCCAGATATTGGCACACTTCCTGCAAGATTTTTGATTCAAAGTTTCGCCCTTAATAGAAGTGTAGCTCCATTGGGACCCCAAATTTGCTCACCCAGTTGTTGACTATCTCCTCTGCTAGGGTTTTAGCCTCTTGATTTGGGATGGTTAACACTTCCGGCCACTTGCTGAAGTAATCAATGACCACGAGGGTGTATCGGTTACCATTAAAGGTTTCGGGAAACGGTCCAGCGGTACCGATGGCTATTCGTTCGAATGGTGCTCCGGCATTGTATTGTTGCATTCGTCCCTGTGGATTTACTTTTGGGCCCATGCGGCTATTTTATGTACTTTTTGCACTACTTCTCGACATCTTGTTTTAAGCTTAGCCAATAGAAACATTCCCTTATATTTTCCAACGTCTTGTTTATGGGCTCCTGAGATTCGGTCATGTATTTCATGGAGTACTTGGCTGACTCTGGCCCGTAGCACGATTAGCTGCATACGAGATGTTGTTTCCTCTGAACTTTCCCATTTTCTCTTCAGCAAACCATCTTGCACACAAAGCAGTCCCATTGTACCCAATATGCTCTCAGAGCTTGGCCCCGGTCCGATATCTCCAGCCAGCTTGGCCTTTACTCGTGTTCCTTCTAGGCCAATATTGGTTCGATGTCATTATCTGACTGTCGGGAGGAACGGAATCCATTTGTACTCCAACCCTCTATTGGCTCGGTCCTAATCATTTGGGTAATGGCCTTTTCTTTAGCTTCTTTACGATTGCAGTCTTCATATTTAACTCCGCACGGTCGACGAGAGAGAGTATCAGCATTTGAGTGGAGTTTCCCTTGCGGTGTTGTACTTTAAAGTCGTAGTCCTGCAACTTGGCCTTCAGGGATCCTAATTTGAAGTAGCCATTTCAGAGCTGCGTGGTCTGTCCGAAGAATGAACTTTTGTCCACAGAGGTGCTTGTGCAAAAGCTTCGTAGCTAGAATTAAAGCCCAAAGTTCGCGCCGAGTTACGCAGTAGTTCCTTCCAGGTCTGGAGAGTACCTTGCTGTAATATGCAACCAGTTTCTCTTGACCATCATGAACTTGAGATAATCACTTTTCTGCATACATGAACGTCTGTTTTTTTTTTTTTTTTTTTATAATTTACGCGCGCCTAAGAGGTTATGAATACCCTTACACTGTTGCCCGAGCGCGGGCGGAAAGGTGGAAGGAGGAGAAAGGAAAGTTTGTGATGTAGTGGTTTGAAACTCAGGTGTGTTTGGTTTCGTTATTGACTCTCCAGGGGTGGGAGTCCGAATAAGACGGAGAGATTTTCTTCACTCGGAATGGTAAGGTTGTGAATTTTAACGGTTGTTTTGTGCTTGAAAACCCTACAACAGCCAAATCTACATGTCAGTGTTATGCCTTCACACGCAGATTTTTCTGACTGAGTTCCAATTGCACAAATGAAAACTTGCCGTGGCTAGGATTCGAACCTTGACCCTCCGAGTGAGAAGCGATTGCTAGTACCACTACACCACCGCCACCCCACTATACGAAGCAGCTCTTTTGGCACTTATTGGAACAAAGACAGATTCCCTCCCAGACCTATCGGATCGTTCAGATCTACAACTGCCTGGATGGGAACTAATGTCATAATTTTTTTTCCATCGCGACCTCGATATTTACGTGTGCAGAGATGTATTCTAGTGTTAAAGTAGTTTTTTGCACCACTGTATTAAGAGTATATAAATAAATCTATTGATAACTTTCGACACAATACACTCATCATATACTAATTGATCTTAGATTTATCCCTATATCTATATCAAGAACACAGTATGTTACGAGGGCTGAAAAGTTTCCGACCGAACAATGATACAAGACATTTTTTCTCAATTTTTTTTTTATTTTTCTACATAGTCTCCTAGTAACTCTACACACTTCTCCCAGCGATGCGCCCATCTCTCTAACCCGTCCAAATAGTACTTGGCGTTTTTCTCTGCAAAATAATTGTTCACGAAGGTGATTGCCTCCTCATTTGACGAAAATCTCTGTCCTCCGAGGGCAGTTTTTAGATGAGGGAACAAAAAGAAGTCGCTTGGGGCTAGATCTGGTGAATAAGGCGGATGGTCAAGCAGTTCAAACTGAGGTGTGAGACAGCGCGTTGTCTTCGTGAAATAGGATTCTCTTGTTTTGGAGCCGGCTCTCCCTTTGCAGTCCACTGTTTTGACTGAATTTTTGTTTCGGGCGTATAATGGTGTATCCAAGTTTCATCTACTGTAATTAATCGGCGCCAAAACTCGGATTTATTGCGCCTAAACTGCGCCAACAGAGCGTTGGAGATGTTCATTCGAACACGTTTTTGGTCTAACGTAAGCAAACGCGGCACCCAACGCGCGGACAGCTTTCTCATGCCTAAATCTTGATTTAATATGTAACAAACACGATCTTTAGACATTTTCATAACCTCTACTATCTCTCTCACTTTAATTCGGCGGTCGTCTAACACCATTTGGTGAACTTTAGCAATGTTATCGTCAGTGGTTGCAGTTTTTGGACGTCCCGAACGTTCATCATCTTCCAACCTCTTACGGACACGTTTAAATTTAGCTGCCCAAAATTTCACTGTGGTAAATGATGGTACAGAGTCCCCATACACAGAGTCCAACTCATTCTTGATTTGCGTAGGCGTATTGCCTTTCAAAAACAAGAATTTAATAACAGCTCGATACTCAATTTTTCCCATTTTCACAAAAAACACTCACATCGACTCACTCAAACGACTGTCAACTAAAAACTGCGCATCCGAAATGACTGAAACTTCGGTAAGTAACTGTCAAAAGATGCACAACTAGCATTCACTAGCTTTTATTGACGAGTGCCGCTATCTTTACGTTGCGGTAGGAAACTTTTCAGACAACGCTTGCAACATATAGTTTACCAAACTTTAATTTAATTAAAGTTCTAAATCGAATTAAAATTCCATCTCCATTAGCAAATATGCTTTATTTACAGAAGCTCCAACATTGGACACCAATTCCATTTTTAATAAGTTTGATGCGTTTTCAAATTCCAAATATATAAAGGTTAGTATCCTTGAATAATCATATAGAAATAGTTATTACGGGTGATTAAAATATACAATGGGTTACACATTTTGTTTAGATAACAACCGAAGATCAGTGTGTTGATAACTTCGCTGCAAAAAGCCTTTAAATAAGCCCAGACGTTGACAGTCAGTTCACCAACTCTCTGATATTGTCCTTAACTCATCGCCCGTGTCGGACCGATAATACAAGAGAACGTACACAAATTAGGTGGTCCTGATCACATTTCTTTCTCTCTTCTAAAAAGGTGGCGGCAGTGGCCAAACTTAAGCTTTTAAGCTTAAGCTTTTCCATTCTACCCTTTAGGGCTCTTTCCGATATTATGAAAAGTAGAATTTGTCCAGCCCGTCCCTAAAAATAGCGAATTTTTTTCTCACCCCTCCCAGCCACCGATTACACTAGCGTAGGTTTATCCGAGGTCATGAAAACCCTAATAATAGCTCGAGACATGAGCTCCGTAATTACCGGCAGTATAGGCTTCGTAGCAATAGGTTCATCATGTCTCATCGAAATGTGGAACCCAAGTTTACACCAATCCGAACGGAAACCGCAGAATATATTGGTCTCATCCATATTAGCATATTAGCATATTAAATTCGGAGATCAGCTATAACCAACAGTATATATATGTATATCGCTATCCTTTCTCGTTAAAGCAAAATACTCGTATAAATATCCAGCCATTTTTCACGAATGGTACGTACTTGTATGTATACTTACCTATATATACAATATATGTACATATATATGATATGTATGTCTATGAAGCCTTGAAATAACTGCTTATTCCACATCGCCAAGAATGCTGCGAAATGTCTAGATTCCCTCAATATGCCAGGTATAACTGCCTCACAACTACCACCAAAAACTGAGGCAAAAAATACTACAATGTCTCAAAGGTAGTAAACGTTTTTGGTTATTCGTCAAAAACAGAAATTCTGACTCATCCTCCATCCTAACGCTCATTTATTATAACATTCTAGCTGTCAGCTCCTTGGACAAAACCAATCTGCTTGCTGCATACTGCACACACTGCCATTTCAACACTTTGAGTGCGTCGAATCTTCATTGGGGCGAATCCACTTTCGCACACCTATAGCAGCATGAGTACTTAAAGATTTTAACATATACAAATCGGCTGGTCCAGATGGTATAACTCTCCTTCTTCTGAAGAGAGTCTCAATGGATTTGACTTTCTTCAAAAAATCCATGGGCACTGCCTTTTTCTTTGCGATTTTGTCGGTCTACCACGTGCTTTTTTTCAACTAATTTATAGGGTTTGCCTTTGGCACTCATCAACAACGAAGCGTTTTACTTTTCTTATTTTTTCATTTATCACTGATGTACTCGTATGTATGTACTCGTATATTTAACTTTTTCTTCGACTGATTTTTTTTATCTTTTTTTGAATTTTGAGTTTTTTTTTCATCTTTCTACTGAGGTCTTCTCTCATCGCCATGTCGTGTTCTCCACTCTCATACCATCACTGGTTTTACTCAATTTTTGTAATTCATTCTATTTATATAGTGGGTCATGCTTAATATATACATTGGTACTGCATTAAAATGTGTGTAAACTTAAACTACTAACACAGAGGTGATGCTAATATCATTCAGTCAATTGACAACCTCGAACACCGACGAAATGTCTCCACATTGTTCTATCGGTATTTTCACCACGAGTGCTCCATTGAAATTACTAGTAGCATTCCACCCCTCCAAACGTTTAGCCGCAACACCCGTCCTGCAATGAATGCTCATCAGCTTATCCTTAAGCCCAGTTTCAGATGCACAATGAAATATCGTGATTGTTTCCTAAGCCGTACAACTCGTTTATGAAATGCTCTGCCGAGCTCTTTATTTCCTAGTCATTATAATCTGTAAGCATTTAAAATCATTCATTCAATCCTCACTAACGCTCGAACGAAATTGCTATAAGCATTTCGCTCCTTCAAACCCTCAACTGTGATAGCCGTCTTACTATGAATACTCATCCATATATCCATAAGACCATTTTCGGACGTACTATGAAATACTCTAATTCTTTTCTAAGCTGTAAAACTCGCTTATGGAATGACGAGCGGAGTACATTAAAAACCAATGTGCATCGGTATCCTTTCTTCGTTCCTCCCTCATTATCCTTTCGCTAATACTGTGGGCAAATGATATTTCATTGTTGCTTGGGGTACTAATATGTACCTTTACTGAAACTTGTTTGAGTTGCCATTATCCGTTAGTTATTACCAGACTTTTGACATCATGTTATTTTGAAATTTTTGGTTATCTGTCATACTATCATAGTACCTTCTTTTAGCTGCTTTTACTTTTTAGGATAGTGCGATGAGAAAGTATCATTCAGGTGTATTCTCATGTTGCATTGCAATAATCAACCTACATATGTGATGAATAAAATTTCCTTGCTTCTAAAATCCATTTTTAACATATCAAATGTCTTCGGGATCGAATTATTTACATATTTACATGCATACATACATAAAATACATTAGCTAACTCGTCATTAATGTGGATGAATTAACACATTTAGACGATTGTCTTCAAGGCTTCAAAAGGCTCCACATTACTTAAATATATTTTTCCATCTGAACGATATTGAAATATACATAGTAAGTAACATAAACCGGATGAAAACTATTCCCCAATCGCTAAATGTGTTAAAACATTAATTCTAAAGTTCACGAACTTCTTGGTAGAACAGCGCAATGGTAGAAACATTTATTTGAGATCGTCTCCAAACATGATTAATTTAAACAATTCATTAAAAATTCAATAATTATTATACATTGCTTCGACATATCTAATATTTAAAACGTTGTTACTCATATCTGCTTATCAAAATTTCATTTTGCATTAAATACAAGTACGAATACACTGCACTGAATTTAAGCACAAAAAAATTACGTTAAACTACCGAGATATTACTTAAATTGGGCAAACAATCCTATTGACCGTACGCCCATTGCTTGAGTGAAATTGTGCCAAGAGTTTGCCAAACTCAAGAAATTGGAATTTGATTATAACGCGTGAATCACTTGTGTGTGGAAATAGTCTCAATTCCTTAATTGACTTATGAAAACGAGATCTAAGTATTGAAGAAAAATGTAAGCCCCAAAATTTCAAATTCCAACAGTACGTTACCAAAAATGGATGCAATATTAAATTTGACGTGAGCTCCGAATATTGTGTTAGTGTACTCGTACTTATATTATAATTGGAGTGGACTTTCACCCCGACTTTTTAAAAAAATTGAGCAACCTATTCGTTGACTACACTCGCACCTATGCATTCTACAACGTACTCGTACTTATCTTTTAAAGACTTACCGCCAATATTTACGCACAACTGGGAACAAAGTTTCTCCTGCATTAAAGAGTTATGATTTGTTTACCTGCAGGTACTACATTTCACTTTAGGGCACAAACCATCACTCACTAATACATAAAATGACTTGGTACTTTTGGCTATTTGTGGCGCTCTATCATCAATTTAAGTATGGCTGTACTCGTATCTTCAACATTTTTATTTTTATTGATATTTCTTACCTGTAAATAAAAAAAAAGAGAAAATGAGATAAAGTAGAAACAAATAGAAATGTGAATGAGTGAGCAATTTAACGATCAATGATCAGGTTGCTCTGTGATAACATTTGTTATGCCATTGTTAATGACGCAAGTGGTCTCATTCATCGTCAGTAATAAGGTGCGAAATTTAGTCTCACTCGTTACAGTGTACTTAGTTTAATCAAGTATTTTCTATAAATTAGGAGGGATTTTTATGAGCTCGAAAGCAGGTTAGAGTTGAAGGCTATGATACGTAAGCAGTTAAAATAATTCTTACGAGAACTCCTAACCATAGGGTCATAGGTCATAATGAAGAAAGAGGGAGAGAGGCTTTGTTAGAAATCTTTTGTTTTGATGTTATAACGCAGGATTCAGAAAGCAAGGTGTTTATTGGGTGAAGGCAAGTATTTTGGAAAGATCTTGCACTACAGAGTGCGGGAAGTCTACTAATTGAAAACCATAGCTGGTAGATCTGAAATCGACAAAGCGAAGCTCAGTCGACTAAAACCGCACAGTATTTGCAAGGTTGATGGATGAGAGGCCAGATAACCGAAACGACCAGTGTGATATGAAGTTAGTACAGGTATAAAAGAAGTGGAAACCGTACCTTGGAAATCGAATGCATCTTCATTACATGAGAGGCAATGCCACTTTGGGAGCAGGATGAAGTTTAAATAAATTCTGATGGATAGGATTAACGAGAAGGTGAAAAAAAAAACAGGACAGAAATCAGAACCAAACAGGGTAGGAGGGTGCTTTATATGCCAGTAGATTATATAAGGGCAGTAAAGTTAATCTGTAATCACCACAAAATACACATTACTGATGTATACTCAAACCGGAGTACAAGTAAATTAACCTACAAATTAAATCCGTTTAATAGAACTAATGCAAGTGCCTTATCAGGTTTACTAGTCATGTTAGTTGGGGTAGTACGACCCGGTAAATTAACCAAAGTCATTTAATTTTTTTTTATAATGAGCGCGCTCAAGGCGTTTTTGTACACTTAAAATGTTCGTACACAGGGCGGCCGAAGGAAATTTAGAGAGGAAGAAAAAGACAGGTACCGATGTACATTGTTTTTAAATGTTTGTAAGTTATAACGACCAGGAAACACAGAGATCGGCAGGGCATTCCATAAGCGAGTTGTACGACTTAGGAAAGAATTACGATATTTTAAAGTACGTCCGAAAATGGGCTTGAGGGTATACTGATGAGCATTCATAGCGAGACGGGTGTTACGGTTGAAAGTTTGAATGGGTGGAATGCTACTAGTGATTTCAATGGAGCACTGTTGGTGGAAATAGCGATAAAACAAAGTGAGACAAGTCCGTAGTACAACAATACTTATTGAAACAGGTAAAACATTAAATAAAAAATTATTAAAACTTCGACGAAAATGCAAGAGTACTACAAAAACTTTTCTCGGTTTTTCGAAAGGCCAGCTCCTCATCTACAATATGTTAAGTTCTTTTATTAAAAAAAAAATTAAATGAAAAACGGGAATGTATTTTTTATTTATTGAATGAAAACCTAGAGCTAAAGAATTAGTAATTGTCACACATTTATTTATTAAAACTAATTGCCTGCTAAGCTACTTGCATCGATGTACTTGTTTCAATTCCTGAAAATTTTGTTGGCATGTGTGACATTGTTCTGCTGCGATTCTTGGAATCGAATTGGTGTTTGGCATTCTTGTGTTAACTTATATAAAGAAATAAGAAGGTAGCCGAACCTTCTTAGTGGAGGAAGAGCATTTTTGTTACAAGATGTTTAAAAATTGCGGCAATTAAATATTACGAAAGTCAGCCGATGCGCGTATCCGCGGAAGTCAACAGTATTAGTAGTAGTAGTAGTTGCAAAGTTCAATGAAATGCAGAAAGAAAAATAACAGAACCACTTAAACATAATATAAACAAATAAGAAAGCTGTTGGCCATATTTAGCGAGTTGGTCCAAAACAGATCAACCTCTAGAATGGCAATGCAGATACGTGGAGGAAAAAACGTAGCAATACATATATTCATTTATAAGATTTACATATTTCTATAAGAAGAAGGGGAAGTTACTTGGTTTATTAATTTGCTGTTTGTGTTTTTTTTTACAGACTAATGTTATGGAGCTTAATTTGAAAGTAAACAAAGAAATAGGCATTTCTGCTTGACAACTTCTTGTCTAATGTGACTTTATTTCTAATTACAAAATAATTAATAAGTCTTTTAAATTTTGTTTTTTCATTTCATTGAAAACAAACAAATTGTGATGTAATTTTTTTTGGAAAAAAGCTTAATTCGTTCCCATCGTCAAATTTGTGGGTTATTTGTTTTATGTTTTAATTTCAATTGTAACCCACATTAAACGACAAAGGCTGACAAGATAATCTAGTATGACATATAATACATACACACTGTGTTGACAAAAGAAGTGAATAAGAGATAATAAAAGTCAAACCCACAGTCTGACCGTCTCCTGAAAACTGTTTACCTACTCGACCAATTTGCCACAAGGTGCAATGGAAATATGTATAAGTACTCGTATGTAAGCCTAGGCCGAATTTTTATGAAATACACAATGAATAAGTTTCGAGGTTACATAAATGCTAATCTATTTGCTGTTGTTTATATTGAAATGTCTGTATATTGGTATGTCATTTATAAATAAGTGTGCGGGTTAGGATTTCGAAGAAAGGGCTGCACTATTTTCATTGAGTAACAACAAAAACGATAGTGAAAACTTGTATGAGCAAGAAGGTTACATAACATACATAAGTAAGTACTCACTCTTATGTGAGAGATAAACACAAATGCTATTAGAGGGACTAAATGTGACCGATTTCTTTATGTTCTCACAGCAGATAATTTCTTGTTGATTATTCAATCATAGTAAACCATTTACGATTGTTTAAATCACTTAAAATGTATGTCTCATGTAATTGCAAACATAACCAGTTTCATGGTATAATACCAGAAATTTGAAGAGAGCTTTACCAGAGAATTAACCTAAGTGGGACTGATTTCCTGTAGTCTGTTTTAAAACAAAAACTGGAATTTTTCACTTCAAAAAGAGGATTGCATACAATACATTTTTTCAATATTTAATATTAGTAGTACATATGTATGTACCTACACAAGTAGTTTGTTTCTATAGCTACTCATTTGCTCATAGGACCATACTGGCTGAACTTAGTCGTATGACTAATTATGATAGTCATGGTAAAATTAATTCTTTTGCGATTTATGAACTTTAATTTCGTGTGCACTTTAAATATATAAAACATCTTATGTAAAGGGTGTCTTCAGTGAAAAATTTTCAAGTTAAAATTGTGAGGTTAATGGGGGAAGTATTGCTCGCAGCAATAGTCGCTATAAGTCATTGCTGGCTCCATCAGTTGGCGGTCGAGCAAGTGCACGTCGCGCTCTTAGCCCTCACTTTAATATTTAACGATTAAATGATGGGCCGTGCACACAAATGATCTTGTCGTGGACGCAAAGTTTCACATAAGAAGGATCAATGGTAAACAGAATTACTACTGGACCATCAACGTCAGCAGCGACGGCAAAACATATGGCTCAAATTCGAGATGATATTACGCGAAATCCGCGTACATCATCTGTTTCCTGGGTTAAGCAACACAACCCTACATCAGCAGCACACTGCGACTCCGCACACCGCCAGACTCTACATGCAGAAGCCGGCAATTTACCGAGCTAATTATTGACAAGTATGGAGATATTCCCTGACTTCCTTGCTCGCTGCATTCACACCAGGCGAATTCTTTTTGTGGAGATACTTCAAGTCAAAAGTTAACAATTATTCGATTCGGACCGTACAGGAAAGCATCCGCTGTGAAGTTGCGGCTGTTGCACCTACGTCATGCATTCGAATATTTCCTAATGTGAGGGTCTAGTGAAGGTGAAGGCATGCACAGCCTTGAAAAGAACGGTCGTCACTTACATGATATTAGCCGTGTTTTTTTTTGCACATCCGCTGTCCGCTAAAAAAATAATTTGCGTTTAAATTACAGCAATAACATAGCGATGCACGCTTACTGTTTTCTTGGTTTGCGATGAGTTTTTGCAATGAATTTTCAGAAATGCCAACAACTGTCACATTGCGCAAACAACATTTTTCAAAATAAATTAAATTTGTTTACCACCCAACATATGAACTACCATTAAAGGTTATAGATACGTATACGAGTATCAGTGCTCCCAAGTTTTTATGATGAACTCTTGAGCGTATTTGGGGTTTTTTTTTTATACGACAATCGGTAACATACGTGCAAAAATCATAGCTATTGTCTTTAAAAAGTTAAATCCTCATAACTCTGCTTTACAATATTAAAATAAATATTGGGGTATAAATTGCATTTACGATACTTATTTATTTAATTTTAAACCTGTCCGCTGGATACCCTTTATACATATATCACACGTATACAGAATTTGACCTACCAAAATCTTTCTTTTAAATGTTATATTACTTCTTTCTTTAAGTTATAACAAAAAGTAAAGTAAAATGTGGTGTTTGTAATGAATATTTTCACTGTAAATATTAAAGCGAGTTATATTGATTTCATAGAAAAAAGCGAATAGCAACTTTGCGGCGATCTTGTCCTCTTGCAAAACAGCAAAAACATCAAGTTCAACATACTCGTACTTCAAATGATAGAACTTATTGCTTTCAATACCTTCCCAAGCCTGTTGCAATTTTATTGATTTGGTTTTCTTATGCAGAGTATTATGAGTATACAGTCACACCAGGTCTCTTTGAAGCGGGAAGATTTTGCTTTGATGCCGTACCTAGTTTCATATGGTTGCTCGCAAGTTCTTCTTTTCTCTGGTGTTTTCGTGTAATTTGCAAATCTTGTTGCGCAAGTCATCCACATAATCGTTCACCTCGTTAGGCTCCGTAGGTGATAATCCGAATTTCGTTTCACTTAGCAACCGACCAAATAGGATCTCAAATGATGTACTCCTATGTCCTGTTGCATTATGGACCGCGTTTTGGTAGGCTAATAAGAAGAGAGGTATGTGTCAATTACAGTCCCGCTGGCAGTTGACGATGACCTTAGACAATCACTCATTCAAGGTCCTATTGAATCCATCGGATTGACGGTTTTATGGCGTTGTCCTTGTCTTCCTTATTTCCAGATATTGGTACACTTCCTGCAAGACGTTTGATTCAAAGTTTTGACTTTGATTAGAGCGTGGCTCTATTGAAAACCGAAATCCGCTCACCATGTTGCTGACTATTTCTTCTGAAATGGTCTTAGCCTCTTAATTTGGGATCGCGAACACTTCCGGGCACATACTAAAGTAATCCATAATAACGAGAGTGTATCGGTTGCCATTAAATGTTTCGAGAAACGGGCCAACGATGGCAATGACTTTTCGTTCGTATGGTGCTCCGACATTATATTGTTGGATTCTTCCCTGCGACTTAACTTTTAGGCCATTTTTAGTCGCACACTTTATGCACTTTTTGCATCTATTCTTGATATCTTGTTTTGCATTTAGCCAATAGAGACGTTCTCTTATCTTCTCCAATGTCTTATTAATTCCCAAATGGCTCAGTTTCCCAATTTTTCTTCAGCAAACCATCTTGCACACAAAGCGAGCCCTACTGTGCCCAATATGCCTTCAGAGTTTGGCTCCGGTCCGATATCACCTGCCAATATTGGTTCGATGTCATTGTCTGCCATTTGAGAGAAACGGATTTCGTCGGTACTCCGGTTCTTTGCGGTTCCAGTGTTCACATTTGACTCCGCATTCTCGACGAGAGAGAGCATCACTATTTGAATGCAGTTTTCCCTTGCAGTGTTGCACTTCAAAGTTTGCAACTGCAACTGCTCGATTAATCTCATAACTTAGCCGTCAGGTTCTTAATTTGTAGTAGCCATTTCAGTGGTTGGTGGCCGTGGCTCAAGTGGTAGTGGACTGGCTTCTAAATCGGAAGGTTCGGTGTTGGAATCCCAGCCTCGCCCGAAAGACATATCATCCATTTTTTCAGTTTACGAAAATCAAATAAGACAAGTAGTTGACTAGAAATCAACATCAAGCCAACTTCCACTACGAATTTAGTCTCCCCATTAAATGTTGGATGCCACCCATGGAGCGCAATAACCACTGAGCCAAAAAATCTTTCTTTCTCTCTCTATTCCATTTTCCAAACAACTTAACACATGCTGAGGCATTATAAGTGTATTCATTCCCACTTGAGTGTTAAGTTCTTTTAAAAATAAAAAATAAATTTATCTTTTAGGTAAACCATTTTATCACCGCACTTAATTCATCTTCGAAATTCCACTTCAAAACAAACTTCACCTTAGTGAGGTACTGGTATTTATACTCCCTTTCGAGAAATTTTTGTCCTACCCGCTATCAGTTCTAAAAGTTTGTCGCTCCAATGGATGAGTATACAAGTACTGATGACTTTGTTTTCTCTCAAAATAAGAGATTCTAAAAATACTAGTACGTTAACTGTGAAAGATTAACAACTCTCACCAGGTAATGTGTCTAAAATTAGCAATTCACCAATAATATAGACAGACTCATCATTCTGTATGCCAGATTTCTGTAATATGAGTAAATCGCCCACAACATAGCAACAACAATACTATAAGCAAATTACTCAAAAATAACAACAAGGGTAGAGAACGGCTTAAATTAATTAGAAGCAACATCAGCAACAACAACGACAGCAGTATTATACGGAATGAAATCATAAAATTAGTTAATAAATAAAGTCACTGCAGTAAGAGATACAAATTTTTGCGAAGAGTTTACGACCTTGAAACTTTCTTTCCTTAATCTTGCACCGTGAAAAAAGAAAAACTGCGTGCAAATTGTATCAAGCATTAACACCAACAATCCGTTGAATTGTTATCTGCAAATATTTTATGTGAAGACATTTCGGAGGATCACATCGACACTTCTTTTGTTAATAAAGTTAAGACCAAAAAATTAACTGGATCAGTATCTTTTTACATATTGTACTTTTAGAAAAAGTAAGAAACAATATAAATTTATTAGTCTAAATGGTTTATTGTTTTTCAAAGTATTCTCCTTCAAGGTTTATACAATTTTCCTTTCGATAGAACCAGTTTTCGAAACATTTATTCCACTCTGAAGCCGACACCTCAGAAACATGCTGTTTGAACGGCTCTACTATTCCTTCTGGTTTTGAAAAACGTTGACCATGCATTTTATTTTTTATGAAAGGGAACAAAAAGAAGTCATTAGGCGATAAATCAGGAGAATTTGGGCAATTGCTCATTAATTCGACGATTGGAAACTTCAAAAATTGAATTTTTTGACTGGCTGTGTGGTAGTGTAGTTTATGGAGGATGACACATAATTTTTTGTTTATTTTACGCAATTCACTGATGACTTCCGGCACACAAATTGTTGTGCACCAATCGGCGGGCCCCCGCCCAATTATCAAGGCTTCGCCCATCAATGACGTTGTCTAATAAAAAGCGGGGGCAGAACATATTACTGGTCTTATCGTAAACATCTTCAGATAACGCCTCTGAAGGTTGCTAAGATTTGACCAGTAACAAGTTGCCGGTCATAGGTCTTGTTGGCGGCTGGACCACCGGTAGTCCATACCAGGACTTAAATCACGGTACCATGGGAGTCAGGAGCCCCCCGGATTTCGGTCCGGGCCTGACTTGTTGAGGTAGGCCCCCTTGTGGGAGTGTCATGGTGGCTGTGGTTTAAACCTAAATCGCGGGAAGGGTTTTCCTTTTGGTTTGACCCATTGTAGAGTAGCAAATAAGTACTGGCGCTGTGACCCTAAGAACAGTAAGAGGTTTTAGGTCGGCCTCGACTCATATCAAAGGTGGAACTTGTGCCTCCAACACAGTTCCGAATTGGTATCAAAGAATTGACGGAGAGCGATGGCAACGTGTATCCTTGCTCCCTATGGATGTATGGGCATCCCGTAAACATAAGGTCTACGTGACAGGTGGTTTACGTTAAAAATCAAGAGACGTTCTGTACCAATCGGCATTAACAGTAGCAGCAAGACCCGATTTACCGGAAAAACAAGCGATCGTTTTTGTTGACGTTCTTCGAGAACGGGTCACTTTTGTCGGTTTTCGCTCACCTTGGAATACCCAAACAGCCGACTGTCGCTAAGA
The DNA here is from genome assembly GCA_963966105.1 of Volucella zonaria. NCBI lineage: Eukaryota > Metazoa > Arthropoda > Insecta > Diptera > Syrphidae > Volucella > Volucella zonaria. Next base: position 36,204,409 of record OZ014532.1, on the reverse strand, counting down.
TTCGGGTTCATACAAGTATTGTATATCCAGGTATCGTCTCTTGTATTGATGGTGTACACGTTTTTTGAAGCACCACGAATGAATTCTTTTAGCGTTCCCTTGCACCATTTAACACGACCCTTTTTTGAGCATCGATCGGTCAGGTTGTGTGGTATCCATCCAGCACAAAATTTCTTCACAGGTAAATGTTTATGCAATATTGATTGAATTGCGGTCTTACTAATGCCTAAGGTTGCATCTATCTCACGTTATGTTATAATACTTGCCGATCGACTTCAATCATGGCGGGTACGGCATCAATGTTTTCTGGAACAACAGCGAACTTCACGAAATTCATCACTGACGCTAGAACGACCGCGTTTGAACTTTGCCAACCAGTTATAAATTGTAGTATTGGATGGTATTTCGTCACCAAAAGCCATACGAAGTCGCTTTATGCACATTTAAAATCATAAAAAATCTTCCAACGAAATCCTTCACGAGAAACTTCTATGTTTCTTAACTAAATTGTTAATTAAAACACACTATAAAAACGAAACCACTAAGCGGTCTTTGACGTGTCACTGTTGCCTTACCACAATAAGTTTCGAATTTTATGAATATGATATTTGGAAACGTCAAAAGAATCAGTACTGGTACATTTTCAACATTTATCGGACAACCCTCTATTAGTTGTTACATGTATTTCTAAAGATGATGACAAATAACATAAGGAAGAAAGAATTTATTGTGCGGGCAAGGAAGTAACGTCGGTTTTTACAAGCTGATTGCGTTCTGTTTGTTGATTCTTTTTTGTTGTATTGAAAAGACACTGGTTATGATTTTGGCATTTGCTAGCTGTCACTTTACGCTTTCTTTAGAAGCAAATCAAGCATAATTTTGTTTACTCCTGTTAGTGGCAATTTTAAAAACGAACATGTACTCGTATGTCTAATATTTTACTTTTTTATTTCCATAAAGTCAAAAAGATGCTAGGCTCACAAAGAGAAATTTGAAGTTAATTGTGTTGGCTGCTTAACAGAACGCAAGAATTAAAATTGGTTTGTTTAAGAATCTCCATTCTGGAGATTTTTTACTTAAAGGTGACCATCATTTTCTTAGACCGACTAAAGTTGATGATGACCAGATGAAAGTAGTAAATGAATCAGAATGTCATATGACTGCGCGAGAGAGTGCAAAGGTTAAAATCATCACACACGACAACAGAGAATAGCTTAAAACGCCTTGGACTCGTAAAAAAAATCGATATTTGCATTCTACATGAACTGAAAGAGATTCACTTAACACAGTGAAACAATACTTGTGATACGCATCCTAAACGCAATGTAATTGATCCTGAAATTATTAACAAATATTATCGAACTTCCGGTTCAGTTGTAAATGCGCAAAGTGAGTTTCGTCGTGAGGTCAGTACATTCTTTTGGTTCTTAAGCCACTAACCAAACAGACATTGGTGAAGAAAACATAGCCGCCGTAGTGGCCAGTATCGAAGAAGACCCAGAAATGTCGAGCTAAAGGCCAACATTCGACACGCTATTGCCGGAATACCGCCGCACATATTGGACCGATCGCTTGAAGAACTGCCAGCGAAGCAGAGGCGGCCATTTGAATGACGTGCTATTCCACACATAATGGCATGTACGTACGAGGGGCGTTCAACATATTCTCGATATCGGGGTGAAGCTGTGGTTGTATATATAAATTGACTTATTTATCAAGTAATACTATTATTTTAGTGCATTCATGTAAAATTTCATATAAATGTGATTATTAATTCGCGTTTTATCTCTAGTTAAACAGAATCATAATGGCTACTGCGACGATGATGGTGAAAATTGAGCATCGCGCTGTAATTAAATTTCTCACTAAGCAAGGAAAAAGTCAAAAAACTATTCATGAAGAGATGGTGGCTGTTTACCAGGGTTCCGCACCTTCATTATCAACTGTGCAAAAGTGGTCAAGTGAGTTCAAGAGAGGCAGAGAGAGCATTGAAGACGATCCCCGCTCCGGCGCCCCGGCTACTGCTTGCACGGGAGAAAGCATCAAAGAAGTCGAAAAACTTGTTCTTGAGGATGCCCGAATAAAGGTGAAAATGATGGCAGAGATCACCAAGCTTTCAATTGGTACCATTCACACCATTCTTCATGACCATCTTAACCTTTCAAAGGTCAGTGCAAGGTGGGTGTCACGAATGCTCACAGCGCCTCAAAAAAAGTGAGAATCGCATGCTGTAGAGAGCTTTTGGAGATGTGTAGTGAGAACGCGGACGGTGTTATGGATCGAATTGTTACTGGGGACGAAACATGGGTCCACCACTATGACCCTGAAAGCAAATAAGAGTCCATGCAGTGGCATAAAAAAGGAACAGACCCCCTGAAGAAGTTCAAAGTCACTCCGTCTGCCGGGAAGCTCATGGCCACAGTTTTTTGGGACTCAAAGGGAATCTTGCTCATTGAGTACAAAAAAAAAGGTAAAACCATCAACGCCACATCCTACGCTTCCACTTTATATAATTTGCGGGAGGAAATTAAAAAGAAAAGACGGGGTAAACTCGCAGCGGGTGTGTTGCTTCTTCATGACAACGCTCCTGTTCACACGGCGCGAGTTTCCAAGGCAGCTGCGCGAGATTGTGGTTTCGAAGAAATCCAACACCCACCCTATAGTCCAGACCTTGCCCCTAGTGATTATTTCCTGTTTCCGGATTTGATAAAATGTCTTCGTGGAAAAAGATTTTCGGATGATGAAGAACTCAAGTCGGCAATAAATGGAGGAGAAGGAAATTTATTTTTTGAGGGTTTAAAAAAGCTTATCTCAAGATGTAACAAATGCATTGATGTTAGGGGAGATTATATTGAAAAATAAAAACAATTTAAATTGAATTCGCATTTTCCTTCATATCGATACCGAGAATATATTGAACGCCCCTCGTAGCTTCAAAACAAAGCGAGAATCAATTTTTATCTCACACCGTTTTTGTTTTATTTAAATTTTTTTCCTCTCGTTCTTAGCTGGTCACCTTTTAGTATGATATTAATCTGGTGGGATTATAAAGGTGTCGTATATTTTGATCTGCTTCCAAGGAACCAACGATAATTCAGAAATTGAAATCGCACTTGGGATAAAAACGTTCTACGAGTATAAGCATGAAATCATTAAATTGCCAGAAAGATAGCAGAAGATCACCGAACAAAATGGAAAATAGATTACGGATTAAAGTTAATTCTTTGTATAAAAAATGAAGAGTTTTATTCCACACTAACAAAACCGAAATTAGTTTTTCTCCAACCTCATAGTCTACAAAGTACTCGCAGTTAAATTTCTTGGGTGTGAAGAAAATAATCAAATCTACATATATAAATGAGAGCTTAAATCCGTCGGAAATATTAATATTGAAAGCTGCCAGGTAAGCTAAAAATAAAATTTTTGTTTAAATACGCTTGGATAGGAAATGTTAATTCAAGGGATAGTGATAATTAGATTGTTATTAGCTCAATAAAGCGGATAAGCTCACTTGTGCACAATTTATTTTAGCTTTATTAACGTTATTTCTATCAAACTATTTTAGTAACCATCAAGTTAATTTAATGGCAGTGGCGCAGATATTAACAATCATAATCCCATCTACGATGTACCAGAATTACGATAATACATATTGACAATTTTCTTGTTATTCACCAAAACATCAAAAGTATCGGTACAAATCTTGATTAGGTACTTTCTCGTTAATTTGAATACGTATGATGATGGTCAGGTTTCTTAAATTTGTTCTCACAAAAATTAATTTTTTTTAAAAAAAAGGGAACATTACAACAACAAATACATAGACGAAAATGATTGTTGAACGTGAAAAAAATGGAAGAAGTCGTCCACCCCCATGCATTTTCATTCTCTTACTCTCTCTGCTCATATGGCCGTTGGCCAATTTATTGTTTTGAATATAATATACATCCCAACATTGCTTTCAAGATCGCAGTTGCGATCTGATTGAGGGTAGTTTTTTTATTTTCCTTCTATTAAACTGAATTTGAGAGCGCACTGATGGGACGGCCATTTTCTTCTTGAGCTATAATCATTGTGTATATCCAGTTTTCCAAAAAATTATTACACCCCTGGTGGGAGAGGAAATGTAGATCCTTATATGCCAAATTTACTTCGAGAAAATTATATTCTGATAAAATAAAAAAAAAGTTCTGCATATCTGTTGGTACTGTATGGGATTTGCGTATGATGATGATTGAATAAATGAAGCAAAAAGTCTCGCATGAAATGATTGTTTGATTGTGTTTCTACGTAGCTATACGGTTTTTGATTACTTGCTCATTATGCTTTCGTAGATCATTATTGCTGGCAAAGTTAGAGAACAGAAAACGTTTTTTGTTTATCTGATTTTAATTTTTTGCCCACTGAACTGGGGCATACATATAAAGAATACCAAAGCGCAACTCACAAATGTATCAAGTGCACAAGAGTTAAGGATAACTGATGACTAGCTGATACGTACATATATCACTATGAACCATGACTCCAGAGATAGTTTTTGCCGTGCATTTAAAAGAAAACTAAGGATAGAGACCGAACAAATAGAATATTAACAATGAAGGCGTCTGTATTTAAATGCCAGAGGAATCTGCAGCAATTAAATTAGAAGTATTAACTTTACAAGAGAATTCCGATTTTATCTGTTTAACTGAAACACGTATGACTAAAAACAAAAATCAGATTAATTAAAACACTATCAAATAATTGGGTTTGAGAATTTTTCCAACGACATTAGTAGTGCACCTTTTTTTTATAAAGCAGTAAAGGAGATAGGAATTTTAAAGGAAAATTGCAAAAGTCTAATTCAGAATAGAAGAATTATTCTGCTTATTCAAGGATGGAATAGTAATTGGTGGAATTAACATTGACTGGCTTGAAAATCATATGCTCGTATACAAACCAAAAATAGAACAAACAATAACAGACGACTTATTTTTAAAAAATTGTGGTTGAATCTACAATAATAATAATACATTTTGCCAAGATTTATCTATCCTAAGGAAAAAAACATTCAAGCCTATCGGATTACTATTTGGTTGCCTGAAATAACTATAGAATCATTAGAAATAATTACACAAGAATTAGCGTTAGCAAAAAACTATCTTATTGTAAGGAAAGGAGGACAATAAAAAAACCCTTGTGTTAGTGCACAAAAAAATAATAGCGAATACATTTAACAAGTTCTTCATCAGAAGCGTAGAAGAAATAAGCGTCAACATTTCATATGAATCGTACCTCAATCGAATAGAAGATACCATTGAAAGCACCTTTAAATTTCGATTAATAGGAGTCAAGGAGCTAAAACACACGATGGGGAGAATGAATAATAAAAAATATAACAACCTCTTATTAGTGTAAATAATGGTGAGCACATTCAAAATAGTTTCAATATTTTTTAAAATAATTAATAAATCTCTTTAATCGGACATCGTCCCCGACTGTTGGAAAGAGAGAAAAGGTTAAAAATACCGACAAACCAGTCGAATTTCGTCCTGTGAATATATTAAAAACCCAGAATACAATTTTTGAAAAATTGTTTTTTAAACAATTGGCAAGCAATAATTTCCTATCGGAATACCAGTCTGGATTCAGACGAGAACGCTATTGTGAAGCGTTTTTAAATCTGGGGAAAACAGCCAAACTGTATCCAGACCAATTCTTATTGAAAAGGTAAAAAAATATTGGACAGTAGCAGCAGAGCTTAAATGGTTTACCAGTTGTTTATCAAGTAGACTTCGACGAAACCGATTGGTATAGTATATCTCAGATCCGTTAAAGGTTTATGTAGGAGTACTTGAAGCAGCAGTTCTCAGAAAGCTGCTGTTCATCATATATATCAATGATATTGCCGACGATGCACTTATTTTTAAAACCGATAATCCGATTGATGAATGTATCGATCAATTGAGTAAACAAGTCAAATCAAACTTGATTTATTTGTAACAATAGATCTTAAAACATTTTGTTATAGAGTGGATTGAAACTATTTAATAGTCTTCCAAAATCAATTAAAGATTGAAAGTAATATTAAATCTTTTAAAAGAATGTTAGTTTCTTACATTAAATTAAACTATGACTTACTCATAAATTAGCTCTTAATTGTGATTTTAGAATAATTTATAAGAGTTGGTTCGAAAAACCCATAGACTAACATATAAAAATAATTTTTTTTTAGCAAAATTCGACTTTATTCATCAATAGGCTACTTGTAAAATGATACTAGCGCCGTTCTAACATTTCTTTATCTTTCTTACGGAATGATTTGTCCAACTCTTCAAAATACGTTTCAGTTTGGGCGATCAACTCTTCATTTGAGCCATATCTCTTTAAGGCGAGCATTTTTCTGAGGTTTGCGGTAGTGCAGAGGCAATAGGATCCATGTTTCATCCACTGTCACATACCGTATGAGAAAATTCTTTTTATTTCGCTTACAGTTCCAAAGAGCGCTCTGAATCATCAACACGTTGTTGTTGGTACCTATTTCGAACAGAGCATTCGCATACCCAAATACTCGTGCAAAATAGGATGTACACGGTGTATTGATCTTTACGATGTCAGCTATCTTACCCACTTTCGATTTAAGGTTGGTCAAAACGATTTTGTTTTTTTTTTGTTTTCCGGCCTAACCCAAATGAAGTTGGGTGCCCAAAGCGTTCAGCTTTATTTGTGTCTGTACGACCGCGTTTGAATCCAGCCCACCCTCGACAAATGGTTGCTTTCCACGGAGCGGATTCCTTATAACACTTTTACAGCCATTCTTGAGTTTTAACTGTTTCCCATCATATAACATTGTTTTATCAAAGTACGAAACTCGTTTTTTTCCATGAAAATATCAGAAGATAGGTCACTAAAACTTCAATATCTCGGTGACTAAGGTCGGAATGTTATCAAATTTTTGAACGAGAAATAGTACGGACATATTATTAAAGTCGCCATCTATGTATCAGTCTTGGGAACCACCTGCTACATACACTGTTAAAAATATCTCAAAGCTCAATAAAGAATCAACCAATCAAATTTTGGTTTTCGAATTATTCCTCACTAAGGACTGAAACGAATAAAATTCGGAAACTTCAAAGTAAAAAAAAAATATTTTCATAATTCATGTAAATTTTTTTTATTGACTTTAAAACTCTGTTTTTATTAAATTCATTCACAATTACAAAAAATAAAAAAAATTATTTGGGTTCCCATTCTTTCCTCAACTCCTTTCGAATGCTCTTCATAAGGTTGGTGACAGTTACATCCGTGATCTTTTTGGACTCTCTTTTCCATTTAGCACTAACATCTTTTACGTCCTTTGCACACTGCTCACTTTTCCTCAATTTAGGTTTGACCAAAGCCCAATACCTTTCAATGGGACGGCATTGTGGAACATTTATCTTTTGGGACAAAGTCGACATTTTTAGCAACAAGAAAGCTCAACGTCGCATGAGCATAGTGAGCTGAAGCTAAATCTGGCCAAAATAATGTTGAACCCTCGTGTTTGCTTAAGAAAGGAATCAACCGTTTTTTTAGGCACTCGTTAATGTACACTTCTCCGTTAATTGTTCCCGTTGTAATAAACGATGAGCTTCTGTGTCCACATTGGCAAATGGCCTGCCAAACGAGATATTTTGACCCGAATTTTTCCATCCCAATCGATGTTGTTAATTGCAGAAGAATCTCAGCTTCAAACGAGTTGTAAAACTGTGCACCTGGAAGAGTAGTAAAGTCGGCTTTGAAATAAGTTTCGTCATCCAAAACCAAGTACGCTTTCTTGTTGCCGATCAACTCGTATAGGTTTCGGGATCGTGTTTTTATGACTTTTTTTTTGCTTTTCAGTAACTTTTGGTATTTTTTGTTTTTTTCGTGTTTTTAGACCGTTACGTTTTTTAGATCTTTGTACCATTGTTTGGTTGGTATTACATTTCCGAGCAACATCTCTGGATGACTTAGTCCGGTTTTTTACCGTGGTACCCACTATTTTCCTGTCCAAATTTGTATCATCTGCTCCACTTTTAGCTCCACTTTTCTGTTTTCGCTTAACTGTCAACGTCTTCAAATATCGTTTAATAACAGAATCCACTGTATTGCGTGCTATGTTTAAACTTTTTACGATGAAATGGTTTGGACGCGAAGGATTTTCGAGCCATTTGTCGAAGATCTTTTTACGGCGTTCCTCTTGACTCATATTTTATAAATATTTTAAACCACACCGAACTAAAATCAATAACAAACTGAAACTAGAGAATATACAGGCTAATTTGGGTACAAAATGGGATTGCAATTTTTACGCATTGGAAGCATAGTCCGTATTACAATTTACAGATTTTATTCGTTTCAGTTCTTAATACGTAGTTAAATTTTACTTCAATTGGATCTCATTTTTGCGAGTTATGAGACGTATTTCATAACGAGTGATTTATATAATTTATATAAGTTTGATTTGAAGCTGTGTTTTTGTTACTCATTCAAAGGGTTTGAAATCATCCATTACAGATGCAGAAAAGTATCTCTCAAAGTCAGAGAATTTTGTGAGGTAGAGGATGAGACAAAGAGCAAAAAAAAACAAAGACTATTTTAAAAGCGGTTGAAAATAAAGTGTTAGAATTAAAAAAAAAAGTAGAAAAGTAAGTCTCAAAAAAGCAAAGCAAAAGGTCATCAGATTTCCATACTCAATCCGAGTTATAGATTTTAATTAGAAAGTCATTGGGGAAAAGGATTTTTGAACCAAAAAATATATTAGAAAATGCCTTGGTTGGTCTCACCATTACAAAGCTTCATTTTTTTAACATAATACCTTCAGGCGTGTGTTGATTGGTGGTGATGGTGAAATTGTTGTCCAATGTGCTGTTTTTGGGAGGCGGAATAAAAAAATTGGTGACTTTCACCGAGAAACTCGATGATCAAAACATGATTCAAATACACAAAGCGGGTTAGCACCCGCTGAAATGATATTTTGACATAGAAACCAGCATTGGTAGCTGGTACAAGATGATAACAGCCGAAGCATTGCAGTCATATCTGTCAGAGTTCCAAATGGCGTCAATGCATTGGTTTGTTCATATCGTGTCAATCTGATTGAAATTTCTGGGGACTTACGAATCAGAGTATTAAGGTAAAAGATGCAAGGACAATAAAACACCGTCAATTACTTTTGAAAAGAATTTGGTGGCGATTACGACTTGACTATGCAGAAAAATTGGCTGTAGGTTGTACTAAAGGTGTGAAGGCTATAACTGGAAGTGAAGCTATTTTGACAAACTGTTTTTTTTCATTTAAACCACACGCTTTAGTAAAACATTCTGTGTTTGTTTTTTATAGTCTCATTAAGTAGCTCTGCAATTAGTCTCCATACACTGATCATTTTATGCCGTGTCTGAGCTTAAAAAATATTCTAAGATTCTTACAAACTTTTGTTTCATCATGTTTTCTTATAGCTCCTTCACGAAAACTAATTTTGCTGCACTTAATAATGATTTGATCTTTGATTTTTAGAAAAATCACTAAAGTGATGCTGCTAAGCCGTATTTGCTTCTTATACAAAACCTAAGTCAGCATTTTAAGTGGTGTTCAAAGATTGTAGTTAAAGGGGGTACTACTTTAAAAATCCCTAATCTTTGAGAAGAATCCGAAAACTGCGAAGCAGCACTACAAAAAGAAAACAAAAATCGTAATTTTAGAATACAAAAAACAATTGGAAGGAAATTTATGAAGATGTTTTGTGCGATGAAAAGCGCATTTATATAAAAAAAAACCCAAAATGCCAAAGTTAGTCCTAAAAAAGAATTGAAATTGGTTAACGAAATACTGAATAAAACACATTGCAGTGAATTTTGTGAGCACTCACAAGGCATGTTTATTTGTTAAAGTGTTTTTGCTCTAAAGATCTTCTTAAGTGAATTTATTATAGTAGTTTTTTGGAGTGGTACATGCAATAAAAAAATGTATTCGCTTCTTATATTGTATTGTTCATTTGCAATTAAGCTCGCCGTAAGAGTAGTTAGGTATTAATAAATATAAATTAAATATATCTTCAAAGTTGCAGAGGTATTTAACGCAAGATCTGGTTATCAGTATGCAAATGCAATATAAGATATCAACTAAGAATAATAAATTTAAACCCAGTTTTAATATTTATTTACGTTTGTTATTCCTAGGTTATTTAACATTTTACCGTACAACATTACGAAAATCCAAAATAAATACATCCTCATAAAAAATATAAAGCTATAGCTATTATCTATGGCCCTCCTTCCTTGCCTGTTTCTAAAGTCGTCAACACTGTATCCATCTAATCTCGGGCTCTTAATTTTTGGCATAAGAAAAAAAGTCGACCCTTCATAAAATGGTATGAGAATATGATATATTTATTATATGTAGTCATATGAAATGGGATAGAGAATTAGGCTGATACCGTTTTGAACCTTATTATTGACCTAGCAGATATTTTTCTGAGCCGACTTAAATAATAAAAGTCTTTAATTCTACTTAAATCTGAAGATATAAGTTTCGAAATCTTTTTTTTTTTAATTTATTCATATATCTTCATCTGTATTGATATTTATTATTTTTCTCATAAAATACAAACCCACCAAATCAGTCATATTTAAAAAGCTATGAAGTAGTTTTTAATATTGGCTAGCGCGGGTTGTTTTTCGTTAGTTTATTTTCGGGCACTCCGGCTGATTGCCAAAAGCGTAATGTCAATGAAAAGGTAGCATGCCAAAGTCAAAAAACCTCTTTTCAGACTAGAGAAAATACAAATTTCAAAAAACATGAAGTAAAATTCAATTGGTGACCAAAATCACTCAGCTATTGAGATGAATTTCTCGAGAGGAAAATGGTAATAAAATGGTCAGCAGATCAAATCATCACACCACATCACGTCAAAAATAGAGTATTACTAAGAAAAAAAAAAAGTGGAAACAATTAAACAGGTTACAGGTAACTATATATGTATAATAAATTATCGTGATAAGTTTGATACTGGCGGTGAGTATTTCGTACAAGTACCTAGATATTGCTACACAGATTTTCGAATTTGCATTATCATGCCATTCATTTGATGAAATAAATAATTTGCCCTGCAGGTTTTTTTCCAGTAGGAGGGAAACAAGTTGATTGCAAAAGGAGGTTATGATGGTGGATTTGACTTTATTATTTCAATTGGAACGAAACCACTTCTCAAAGCAATACTAATTGTCGGAATTGTTTATAGCAATTTCTGTTAATTGCTCCATAATGCAACTTGCTCATTATGTGCGAACACATGTAAAGATACGTGGCGAATTTAAAGTATAAAGTGTGTATATATATTTTAACGAAAGCAACAGGGTCAGGTAGAGAACAACACACTATAACACAACAACGTGGCAAATCGGTTAGGCGCATACAATTTAAAATGGCCCGATACTGACGTCATGCTTACATTGTTTTGCTGTTTTATGACCTTACTTTGAGCTTGAGAAGTGGCGAAAACCAAAAAGTGAATTATTTTACTATGAAAAACCTATTACGAATCAACGACTGTCATGGAAGCGTTCGATGACTTCTATAACTGCAAATTAGTGACTCCGTGTCTGCGATTACATAGTTATAATTGAAATTTTTCTTTCTTTTTTGTTAATTGTAAGCAATGTAAGTACATCCATGTTCATCCATATTACAGTAGATAACACTGCTCTTAGTTATGTCAGACATTTTTCTCAGGAAGAGATTGGAGTTCGATTGCTGGGTATGTGAAGACCAATTCATATTAACAATACAATAAATACTTTCCTTTAATTTTGGTTGTGGAAAATAACGCTTTCCTCCTGCAGTTTTTAAGTTTTCAATCGAAGTTGGAAACATTTTGTCGTTAAAATTAATAGATTAAATCAGATTAGACATTGCTCTCATTCTATAAAATTTTGAGAAAGTTATAGAGAATGCAAAAGTTTTGGAATTCACTTACAGTGTGTCTCTGCAAAAGTTAAGGGTTTGCAAAAGTATTAGTAAAGTTTGACATCTAGGTTAGTTTATCTATGGCTAGAATGGTGACAATGACTAGTAATAATTCCTAACTAGAAAACTTTACTTTTATCAGTTCCTTGGAAAGACATATTTTTCGGGTGTTTGAGAAGGCTTGTGCTAGGAGGACTTGTCTTCGCTTGTATAGAGTACATACTATTTTATCCGAACGAGATCTTATATAATACAATAGAGCGAATCGAATAAGAGTAGATAATTTCATTATTATTGACTCGAAGTCACATTGCAAGAATACTGACTCGACGAACAACTTAATTGTCTCTAAGTATTTATGTCACGAGAGCGTGCGCTTCAACGGGTTTATTCCCCTAGAAGTGTTCCCCTAGTCAGATATAAAAGGGCTATCCAGGACAGATTAGCGGTACTTCTAATCGTTCACTTCGATCGAACAGCTGTGCACAGGCGACTCAACGACGCTATAGATGCCGCATGCTGCAGTGCTGACCGTCTCCAATTTAGTAGGGCAGTTGGGAGTCGCGATAAGAAGGATGGTACTCGGCAGCCCCAGGAATTTTGGTATCTTGCTGAAGGAGAGAAAACTCTTTCGGCGTTTCCTTTAAATTCGAAATAGTCACCGCAAGTGGCAAGCTTGGTATGACTAATTCATAAGCCATGACCAGCTTATGTAGTTTAGCTGGGAATATGGTATTTTTAAAATTACTACGATGGGGATGGAATTCTAGGAATTCTCGATTACAAAATACATTGAATTACATTAATTGTCGAAAGAAGTATACAGATTAAGTATTAGCTGAGAGTGCCCTCATAGGGCCAGTAAGGGAAAATAAGAAAGTACAAGTTAATTAAGTATACTAGTTTTTAGAGTAAATCAATTAAATTTAATAAAAATGCATTTAAAATAAAAAATATGAATGAGTCATATTTTTTCTCTTTAAAAAAAAAACTACGAAATTATCCTATAAGCAGATCCCCATTAAATGCGAACAAAATTTACAGCTTATCAGGAAACTTAGAAACTTTGTAAAAATCTACAAGTTTATTAGTTATTCGAAAGCTACAAACATCATATTTATCAAACATGCGTAAATGAGTTTGAAAAAGCTTCCAACGGAGTTAGGTTGCCCCTGACAATTTTTTACCCAGCCTAACGAAAAGATTATGTCCCCACATCAGAAAACTACCGGTGTAGTGGTGCAAAAGAAAAGTCTGATATTCGAATGCACATTCGCACATACCACCGTCAGACGGACAAAAAAGAATAGTATAGGTCTATTCAAAATAGTTGGCTAACGGCCATATGTGCAGAGAGAGTAAGAGAATGAAAACGCATGGGGATGCACGTCCTTCCCCATTTTTTTCTCTTTCGGCGATCATTTTCAGGTTGTTGTAAAGTTCCTTTTTTTTTTAATTTTAATTTTTGTAAGAGAAAATTTAAGAGAACTGCGCAGTAGACTGGCCAACTGTTTTGAATCGCACTGTACTGCATCATGGAAGTGAAAGTACATATGTATATGAATACACTACCCTGCCAGACCTAGTGATCAATTGCAATATGAATATTTTCAGAAATAAAATGCGTATCGCAACATATTATGACTGGGAACAATCGATACAATTTGTAAATACTCGTATTACGAGTATATCGATATAATAATTGAACACGAAACTAATACTTTTAGCGCCACCGAAAGTAAGCAATGAGCAGTCAGTAAAATCAATATTTTGGTGCAAATTTAAAATGCTTTTAAATCATGGAAGAGCTTAACCAGATACGTCGAACTACGAATGCGAAGACTGCCATAGAGGAAAGGGTTTCAGATCAACAAACTCAGCGGGAAAATATAAACTAAACTCATGCAAAACATGGTCTAACTATACTAAATACGGAGAATGAAAGATTATAAAGTAATCCTGTACGTACCACCCGAAGCGAAAAAGGTGAAGAAACCAATGAAAACCGGCATCAATCGAGTAAAAAACCTGGCATAATTTAAACATGACAATAAGCCTACTCTGGGCGCTAAAATTTACGAGAATGGCTCCAAAATGCCATAAATTAAACAACTAATTCCCAGTTCCACATACATACTCGTAAAGAAATGCGGTGGTTGGATAATGAGACGAAAATGGGGATAACGAGCAAAAGGGAATCCTTTCAAGCGTGAAAAAATCATAGCGAGAACAGTAAAACTGATAAAGTGTGTCTTGAGCTGGACTTTGAGTGCGTTGAAAAAGAGGCGGAAAAAGCGACAGCTAAAGCATTTGAAACAGCAATAGAAGCATTAAACTAGGAATTAAAAACGATACTCTCTTAACATATACGCATTTAAAGAAGTGCAACGTCGCAGCACGAACAAACGAGCTAACATTTTTAAAGCAGCGATGCAATGAGGCGGGTGCTTTTAGTCGGACTGGATAACATACTATCCGAAATGTGGGCGATAATCGAAAATATTGGGTTTAAATTGGTGGCGATTTTGTTCAATAAAATCATGATAGGCGATCGAATAACCAACCTGTGGGGGCTAAGCTTTCGTGTTCCACATTATAAAGGTAAAGACGACACGAGAAATTGTCACAACTACTGATCGGTGAAGCAAGGAAAATGAAAATATCCTATAAAACTATGAAAATATACGAGAGAATCGTAGACAGTCATGGTAGTCAATGTGGCTTAGTGGGAGCCAGCTCGGCACGCGAAGCGGTTCAAAGTTTATTATGGAGCAACATCGCCACGCTTCAATATATCTGCACATTGCCACCATCAATCTGGAACCCCTAAAAGGAATGATAAGCGATATATGTATATGGTAGGATCACGTTAAAGCTGAAGTTAAATGTACATATAATGGGAACGATTGAAGAATTCGAATTTAAAATTAGAGTACATCAAGAGAGTGTATAACGACAACGGAATGACTTCTAAGGACTGAAACGAATAAAATCTGTAAATTTTAATACGGGCTATGCTTCCAATGCGTAAAAATTGCAATTACATTTTGTACCCAAATTACCCTGTATATTCTCTAGTTTCAGTTTGTTATTGATTTTAGTTCGGTGCCGTTTAAAATATTTATAAAATATGAGTCAAGAGGAACGCCGTAAAAAGATCATCGACAAATGGCTCGAAAATAATTCGCGTCCAAACCATTTCATCGCAAAAAATTTAAACATAGTACAGTACAGTACCATCGTAAAAAACCGGACTAGGTCATCCAGAGATGTTGCTCGGAAATGCAATACCAACCAAACAATGGTACAAAGATCTAAAAAACGTAACGGTCTAAAAACACGAAAAAAACAAAAAATACCAAAAGTTACTGAAAAGCAAAAAAGAGTCATAAAAACACGAGTCCGAAAGCTATACAAGTTGATCGGCAACAAGAAAGCGTGCTTGGTTTTGGATAACGAAACGAAAGCCAAAGCCGACTTCCAGGTGCACAGTTTTACAACTCGTTTGAAGCTGAGATTCTTCTACAATCAACAACATCGATTGGGATGGAAAAATTCGTGTCAAAATATCTCGTTTGGCAGGCCATTTGCCAATGTGGACACAGAAGCTCATCGTTTATTATAACGGAAACAATTAACGGAGAAGTGTATATTAACGAGTGCCTAAAAAAACGGTTGACTCCTTTCTTAAACAAACACGAGGGTTCAACATTATTTTGGGCAGTTTTTTCTTCAGCTCACTATGCTCATGCGACGATGAGTTTTCTTGTTGGTAAAAATGTCGACTTTGTCTCAAAAGGCATGAATCCACCCAATGTTCCACAGTGCCGTCCCATTGAAAGATATTGGGCTTTGGTCAAACCTAAATTGAGGAAAAGTGAGCAGTGTGCAAAGGACGTAAAAGATTTTAGTGCTAAATGGAAAAGAGCGTCCAAAAAGATCACGGATGTAACTGTCACCAACCCTATGAAGGACATTCGAAAGAAGTGGAGGAAAGAATGGGAACTCAAATAATTTTTTTTATTTTTTGTAATTGTGAATGAATTTAATAAAAACAGAGTTTTAAACCAAATAAAAAAAATTTACAGGAGTTTTTTTATTTATATTTTTTTTTTACTTTGAAGTTTCCAAATTTTATTCGATTCAGTCAATACTATATTCTTTTCGCCGATGATACCGCTATTACAAGCAACTTCAGGCAACTTTAAATAATTGAATAAAGGCCCTAGAAGATGACGAGTTATGAATCAGTTGTACTAAATAGAGTCATTGTGACAAAAATTGCATTGTGACACACCTAAATGTAAACTGGGAAAAAGAAATATTTATATTTTTCCTCTGTCAACTTACAGCAACTCTGATTTCGCAGCGACCGAATATATCTCCTAGTTCGAGTTTCTGTAGATCAGATTAGCGTATATAGCTTACGTAAATACTATCTTGATCAGAAAGAAAATTCAGAAAATTAAAGATACAAGTTTATTCACCTAAATTTACATATATTGTCCCCTTTAAAGCAATCCCCATCGACTGCAAGACACTTATACCAGCGCTTGATCCAATCCTCGAAACATTTTTTATATTCGGTTTTCGGTATGTTCATCAGTGCTTCCTGAGATTTTTCCATTACTTCCTCTCGGCTGCTGAAACGCGTTCTCCGTAGTGGTTTGGATGGTATTTGTTGCATTTTTCGTCAAAAAATTACGAATAATGATGGCGCTGTGCGACGGTGCGTTATCATGATGCAAAATCTACGAGTTTTCTGCCCACAATTTTGGTCTTTTTCGGCGAATTGCTTCACGCAAACGTCTCACACCACCCAAATAATACTCTTTGTTTACTGTTTGGCCTTCTGGCAAAAATTCATGATGCACTACACCGTTGTAATCCATGAAGACCGTGAGCATTGCCTTCTTTTTTGATTGAAAACGACGTGGGTTTTTTGGTCTCGGCTCATTTTGTGAACGCTATTCACTTGCCTGATGTCTGGGTTGCATGTCGTACTCATAAACCCACGTCTCGTCTCCAGTAATGACCCTTTTGATAAATGTGGGATCGGATTCAGCCTCGCAAATCATCTCTTTTGCGACGTCAACACGGTCTCTTTTTTGCATAAAATTGAGTTCTTTTGGCACCAACTTCGCTGCAACACGACAGAAACCCAAATCATTAACCAAAATGTCTTGGACGGATCCATAGGCAATGTTCAAGTCCTCCGCAATCTCTCTGATGGTTAATTTGCGGTTATTGACCAACATTTCTTTTACTTCATCAATGTTTTCGTCGGTTTTCGTTGTCGATGGTCTGCCACTGCGTTCATCATCTTCGATTGACTCACGACCACTTTTGAACCGCTCGTGCCACTGGTAAATGACCGTTTTCTTTAAAGAATCGTTGCCGAAACACTTTCCAACATTTCCAATGTTCGCGCACCATTAAATCCGTTTTTTACGCAAAATTTAATACATTTAAATTTAATAGATTTAGAGGGAATATCAACAACAGATTTACCAACCTTACAAAAAAAAAAAACAGAACTCACATCGGAATAATGGGAGCGAGCTCCACACGGTGGTGTCCCCCGGAAACTTTTTGATCAAGGTGGTATATACAAATTAAGTAAATAATCCAATCAACAATTATTGAAAGTTAAAACAAGGAGTAACAGACAGGTTTGAACAGACCATAGAAAGCGGAAGATATTAAATGAACCAGATGCACATTTACATTCACTAAAATAATATAGTTTCTTTGCACCTGTACATATTTTTGATAAATATTATAAAAATATGATCTTCAAAATAGCGCGCTGGCGTCTTTTGAACAGCTTGGCGAATTGTCATGGAGCACTTCTTAGATTTTCATAAGGTTTATTACTAATAAACAATTCAAAAATAAGTTTGCTTCTGCAATCGTATGCAAACTTTTTTCGAGTTTCGCAAGAACTTTACAATGTAAATTCAGGTATAAGAAAGCTCGCACTTTTTTGATAAATAAAAAAAAAGTAAAACTCGTTTCGAGCTTGGCAAATGAATTATTTTCAATTACTAGTACGAACCGTAAAACAGTTTCGTTATAATTACCACGGAAATTTTTCAAATAAATAGATATGTGCAATTAACCGTCATCAACAAAATTTACGGTTTTATGTCTTCTGGTATCTATCTATGGTGTTAATAACATTTTCAACTAGCGCCTAACAGCATAACAGCATCCCTGACATTCCTATTGACCCCAATTGAAGTAGCTGCTAACATTGCAAGGCCTTCCTTTTAGTCGTAGGGTTTAAATAAGCAGTCTACATTTGTGAACCAAGCACAATAGTTCAATAAAAAAAAGAAAACGAAACTTTTTGATTCATATTCAATTTATACATGGAACCTAAGAGAAACTTTTATTCGACATATCAAAACCACGTTTTTACATTCCTTCCAAAAGCAAACTGTACCTCTGAGAAAGAGTTACTCTTACACTTTTCAATAAGTAATAACTGTTCGTCAATGCACAAACTCACCTAAGCTAATGACGTCATACTTATGAAATTACTATAATACAGTTAAGCTTAAAACACTACGTCATCATAAATTCGTTTCGCATATATACAATAGATACGAATAAGTGTTATTATTAAGTACTGAACACGAACGCAACTGAAATTCAATTACTTATTAAATATTGTTTTAACTTTATATATTCACTCCTCCCAATGTCTGATTGTCACCTTGAATAAGCCTCTTACCATCCATGCCATGCAGACAAACAACAATTGTAACTGGTACGACCGTGCTGGTAGCAACACCACTGCGAGTACGTAAAAGTATCTCATTTATAATTCCTCTGGCTCTCAAACCAGTGACTAGTTTTTCGGTACATTCAGTGGGCACAATTGAGGAGCTCTTAGATGCACGCGGACTTGTAATCGAAGCGGATCTTTAGTTTCAATTTGTCCCCAAGTCGACATTTCCATTTTACAAAATACGACTTCCACATTCGATGTAGTGAAGTGCTCGTAGATAGACCTCAATGGCTAATAGTTTATCCATTTGGACGTCGTCGAAGTCGGAGGAATTGTTTGAGTACACTCAATCGGTAGATAGTGCTAGTGATGGTTGCAACAAAAGTTAACTTATTCGACGTGTATACGTGATAAGTGCGCATGATACACAGCCAACACGATTTAGCCTAAGTAAATTTGCCCGCGATTGCAAAAGAAAGAAAGTGTTCATTCAGGTATTGCACATGAATTGAGTGAATAATATAAGAAATAAAGGCTAAGGAAGTGTGGTGAAATTTTTGCAAAAAGGGAGGACTAAACAAAAAAAAAAAAAAAACATGGTTCTCGTGCCGATATTTGGAGCTGCAATAAAATTAGTACCAGCCTTAGGTGGTGCAATTTTTAAGGCAAGTGCAGCTTCAAAAGTTGCAGCTACTGCTGGTGTTGCAGCGGGTGCCACAAAATTAAGTTTGGCAGTCGCAGTGGCTATTAAAACTGCCACAGCTGTAATAGGCATCGGAAAACTTACGATTTTACCCTTCTTAATTGCCGCTATTGCATACTATAACTATGATTTGTTTGACCCGGAAAATCGTCCATTCAATGTAGAAACAATAGATAAGGCATATGATTTTATCATTATTGGAGGTGGGTCGGCGGGAACTGTATTAGCTTCAAGGCTCTCTGAGATTCCACATTGGAAAATATTGCTGCTTGAAGCAGGTGGACATGAAACTGAAATATCCGATGTTCCATTGTTGTCGCTCTATTTACACAAGAGCAAGATGGATTGGAAATATAGGTAAGTCTTATATAACAAAAAAAAAAAATATATATATATAAAGAATGTGCTATGTGAAAACAATAACCTGGTAAAAATTTTGACTGTGTTTCGGTTTCGTTTTTTGGAAAATAAAAAAATTGCAAACTACTCGGATATTCCAATCGAATCAAATTAAAAAAAAAATCGAGCTTATTTGCTTTAATAGCTCAAAACAGAAAAGCCGGCCTGTCACAAGCCTTAATATACAAGTATGACTAATGAGAATTCACATTCAAACCCCCCCTTTCTAAATATTTTCAGTCTGTTTACTTATATAAAAATAAAAAAACCAAAATATTCCAGTATTTACTTTGCTTATTTAATTTGGACATTGGAAATCATTATAGCACCCATACATTGATTTGTATTCTCGAATTCAAATTAGAAACTATGGATAGCACTACGAGTATGCAGTGAAAAGCCATTATTTTTTCTGGAGAAATTCTGAATAATTGTAGGCTTTTTTGGAATTTTTGGGTCGTAGTTATAAAAGGCAAAATGAGTAAGAATCAGATTCATTTATCGTATGTGAAAGTTTAAAGGTTTCCATTGAATTGTTAAATAAAACAGGTTAATTCTATGAATGAAGGCCAGACAAGAATCAAGTTCGCACTCAACTCTTTTGTTTTGTACTCAAACAAGAGTTCGACAAATGTCTTAAAATTTTAGTTGATTTAAATCAATTAAAATCAGATGCTTAAATAGCAAGTTATTCTAGGGTATATTTCTGGACTGCTTGAGTGTGGATGAATGTTGGAAAATATATTGATTTTATTTCAAACTATGATCGTAAATTGGAATGTGAATTTTTGTTGGCTTTTCAATCGAGCACGTAACAAAATGCGCCCTTAAAGTTATACTTTTATTAGAAAAAAAAATTTATATAAGGGGTAATTTGATTTAGTAAAATAATGAAAAAATAAACGTATCCAAAGAGCTTTGGGAATATGTGAATTGCGGTTTGTTATATGTACATCAGCTAGATACACGTAATACTGTATAAGTAGCTACAGATTTTCGTTTAAATAAAACATGTATTTAATTGCAAGATATTTCTTAACTAGCATCATTTTTTGAAACTATGCATGGTCAAAAAAAGCAACCCTGGCTATTGCTTTATATTACGGGATTGATTATCAGTGTAAAAGTGAATACTCAGAATCGTTTCAACCCTTCCAGTTTGATCGTCATAACAAAAATAACCGAGATATATTTTATAAACTAAGACAAAGACCCAGAGTAGAAGAGTATTCAATTTGCATTTGGTTACTACCACTTTCTATGGGAATGACCCCTTTATCTTGAGATCGTATCATGCAATATTCCAGATCCAGATGATAAACTTTTGTCGCGGGCAAGAAAACATATGTCCTGAGTACTACCGTAAAAAAAAATACCGAATGTACGTTCAATGCAACTTATGACTTGCTCACTCTTACATCCTGTATGATAACATGCTGTACGAAAACAACTTGTCATTAAAGGCAATAGAGATCATATAAACATTTAAGTTGAGCCTGAAACGCGATCTATGATACTTAGACTACTCCTCTCTTCCTTCTTACTATTAGCAATCTTGAGAGGGTCATTAAACACTCCTCCCTCCCCCGTTACATTGACGACACAAATTAAAACAATTTTTTCTTCCCATGACTCTGCCCTCCTTCAAGAAGACCTTGATCGGTTTTCAATCTGGTGCCTTAAAAACTGCCTAGAAGTCAATATATAATTTTCTCACGTAAATGCAACCCATCTCCTCCTCGACTCTATTTTCTCTATGGTCAACGAATTCCCCTGGTTCAGTCTTTTCAAGACTTTGGTATATTATTCGACAGTGAGCTTAATTTCCGTTCGCATATTGATAAGATGATCCTCAAAGCCAACTCATCACTTGGCTTTATTAAACGATCCAAGGAATTTTCCAACCCGTATGTAACCAGATCTCTCTATATTACCTTTATTCGCCCCCTGCATGAGTATGCAAGTCAAGTTGGTTCCTCTTTCACCGAGTTCATGTTTCCCGAATTCAGGATATTCAACGTCGATTCCTCCGATTTGCTCTCCGTGGACTGTCCTGGGACGACCCTTTAGTCTAACCTCCCTATCAGGACCGCCTCAAACTTCTAAATATGGATTCGTTAGAAGTACGTAGGAATATTGATGACATTCTTTCGTTCATCGACTGCCCTCAGGTTCCATCGACTGGGCATCCATTTTCAACTCTATTTCCTTCAACTCCAACCCACGCAATCTACGTTGTCCTCGTATATTCAAGATATCGGTCCACCGCACTTCTTATGGCTCCAACGAACCCATCTCCCGTATGCTCCGAAAGGTCAACTCAAATCTCCCCCTTTTTGATTTCAACCTGAACACTTCTCGTCTCAAACATGATCTCCTCCTTCATTCCCTTGATACCTAGCTCTTAAGTCTTTCTGTAAGTTCTTAGTCCTAGTTTTGAAGTTAGATTAAACTTGTAACTATTAAGCCAATAAATGAGGGAATCTGCCCCCACCAAAATTAAAATTAAATCAAACATGACGTTTGTATGCGGAATCAAGTTCTCATGCCTGGGTACCTCAAGTGGGACCACAAAAATACCTAGCACTTTTGCACAGCGGAGGAATGATATCTAGGAGAATAAAACTGCTTGTGACAAATCTCGAGGATTTCTGGCATCGCACTATGTGATCCTTTAACAAGACATAATATTTAGTGCAGTTATTTAATGTATGTACTCGTAGATGATAACATGACTTCCGTATAAAAACAATATATCTTAACTTACGTTTCTTAATCGCTTTGTGGTTTTAAACAACATAGTAAAGATAGAGAGATAGAGTTTTTTTCCAAAAATTCTCTATAGGGTGCTACATCAATAAGGTTTATACCAAAAATTATATATCACGAAATTCTATACAAAAATTGTTTTTTGTTTTAAAAAGTGTGCTAATGGTGGAAAAATTTAAATCAAGAAATTGCGTCTTGAATTTAAATACAAAAGGTCCGGGAATAAGGTGAAATGTTATCATAGTGATTCGCAAGCAGTCTAATATATTAAAACTGTATAAATGCAAAGACAACTGATGAAACTGTAACAACTACTAAACAGTGAAGATAAAGTCATATACGTAACATGATAATATACGATCGAGTCCACAACACGTTAGTGAATCATTGGATTCAATTCGGCTTTCTAATATCGATAATATTTTCAACACTATTTAAAGCGCTATTATAAGTAGCGGCATGACAGTTCTTCAGATAATACATAATATCGGCGTATACTTCAAGTCGGTAAAGTAGACTTTATTGAAAAGGAGAACAATTTAAAGAACCTGCCATAAAGTCAAATTTGCTGAAAATATTATCTACTTTAAATAGTTTTAGTTTTATATCAAGCTGATCGAAGTCCATGTAAAAATAGAATCTTGAAGTTCGTATTTTGTCCAGAAGAACTTATATTAAATTATTTAAAAGTTGTACACGATCGAAAAAATGCAATACGATATAAAACATCAACTAAGTTACTG
Organism: Volucella zonaria; assembly: GCA_963966105.1. NCBI lineage: Eukaryota > Metazoa > Arthropoda > Insecta > Diptera > Syrphidae > Volucella > Volucella zonaria. The sequence continues at coordinate 36,181,092 of OZ014532.1, read as the reverse complement.
GTGGTTAAAACTTTTTGTCATTTGTGATAGACGACTATTGTGCATCCAATTTAACTGAACGCATCGCAGTATTGTTAGCAAAATAAAACATTACTGAGTGCGTTATTATTAATATTTTCTTTTTAATTTTCTTTCTGTTGCTAAAAGCACTCTCAATATTAAACAAACAGCCACTACTACTCTCGGCAGCTAATAATTGAACACAGACGCAGACACAGTTCTACAAAATTAGACCATATGATAAAATTACCTATGATAAAAGTACTTCATTAAGTATTAAGATTTACCAATAAAATTGCTTCCACTGGCTTTAGCCAACAACCAGGAATCTCTTACTTTTGCTGTGCTCATTACCTATCGCCGTTACATAACAATCTTGCAAGATAGAAAAAATGCACAAAAATTCCAGATTAAATAAAATTCAGGCGGAGCAGTACTATATAGCTTTAGATCAGATGCTGCTGCTTGGTTTGCCAATTTTTATGTAACCTTCGAATATATTAAATGAGTGGATTATTCCCGGCACGGTGCTTTGTTTATATGCTTTCATAATATCTGCGTGCTAACAAAGTCGGTAAAAGCTATGTATCATACATATGTATATGTATACTGTGCATGCAAGTTACTAGTGGCAGATCAAGTGCAAGCAACTAAACATGGTTCATCACACTTGCATGCAGAATTCAATACAAAGAAATGTTCATTATAATAATATCGACTAGCTTGGTTGGTGGGATTTCACTCTACTACCTCCACTAACAACCGTGTTTGTTGTTGACTTGGCTCATATTACAGGATGTGGGTCAAAATAGTCTGTTTTGGTCCTCAACCAATGTGAGCCAGCCGGTTTTGGTGGGAACTTACTTTTCCAGTTTACGGAACATTAAGCTTCGTGATAAAAAAAAAAAAATTGTGTAGGTAATTTCCCCGAAAAAAGTAAAATTGAGAACGTGGAGAATAGTATTGTACATTTTTTCCTAAAACAATTAAGCACCTCAGATTGGGCAATAAAAATATTGTAGTAATACACTTGCGTAGTATCGGCTATGATTTATTGGGCACTGTACTCGTAGAAACCACTGAAGAGACGTAAACAAATTACAAGTCCGGAGAAATTACATAATTTCAATTTCTAATGTTAAAAAGTTTTCAGACAAGACCCTGTTAGCGGCCATTGAGAGCGCTACTTGACATTGTTAAGTGTAATGAATAACATGAGGCAATTCTCATTATGACCAGAGGTACGTAAGGCAGCAACATACCCACGTGCGTTATAACTGTGTATCCAACATAAGAGTTATATGCGTTCATGTTTTCATATAAACTAAGAGACAGCAAATAAATTAATTAAATCCATTGAGGAAAAATAAATAGTGAACAGATTCACTTTTAAAGATTTTCCAGTTACACACATGTAAGAAGTGCCTTTCACTTAAGCAAAGATAAGAGCATACCAGCAGAGGCCATGAAGGTAATAATGTGGTAAAAAGATTAACGAACATGACGAAACTTTTGACTGAAAATATAATTCCAGTAATTTACGAGTAAAGTTCCTCGAAACTAAATGGCGGCCATTTATCGGATATCGTGTTCCACACATAACTTCCATGTTATGTTATTTTTATTAAAATAACATCAGAACTTTTCACATAAACACTTCTTTTGTTTTTTTTCAAATTTCAAAATAGGCGGTCTTAATCAGACATCCTTTATAAATACAATACAAAACAACTGGTAAAATAGAAATTTGAATTTAAAATTTAAACTGAATACTCCTTCTCGATCTGCTCGTATTTAAAATAATGAAGTTCAAAAAGTGTTTACAAGTAATATTTCCTTGGGGATTACGTTAAAATCTAACGAATATAAAGACTATTATTTGGTTCAAAACTGATTACAAAATTTGCAGGCGTTTGAATGTTGAAACCATTTAAAGAGTTTGTAAGAAAGCACATTGCTGACTAGCAATTAAATAAATAGTTATTGAACTAATCAGAAAGGAACAGAAATGTATGTTAATCATTTTCTAATCTGGGTGTTTCCACTCATCATCTGTAAGTTAAGAAAGGAAAAGAAAAATCGCTTAAAAAACCAGCTGAATTAAGTTATTAGCTCTATACAGGTGCTCTAAACTAAACCTAATACTTAAACTATGCAAGTTTCATTTAATTATTTTTTTGAAATCCTTAAACTTACATAACTACAACATACACTGGAACCATTTAAGCTACCATGTCTTCAAAATTAAATATAACGGCTATCTCTCCTTCAGCAAGCCCCCAAAATAATTTGTGCTGCTAAGCAACATTTTTCATATCATTTGCTAATTGGTTCTGGATTAGCAATTTTTTACCTAGATAGACAAACGCATCTGTGGAATAAAATCGTTGAAGCGCACATTCCTGCGGTACATAGAATTTGGGTCATTGCACTTGCAATATGCCTTCGAGATGACCTCTTAATGAAATTCTCCGCTCTAATTAAGTTCGTTCTGTTGTAAAAGACCTCATAGAATAGAATATCCTCCGAGTCCCTTGTTCTGTACGAGCAAAGGAAAGTCTTCTCAAACACTCGAATGTTTTCCAATAAACTGGCTGTCACGTTAAACCACATGAGGAATTTATATGTACGAATATATGAGGATAAAGGTCATGTAGCAGATTACTTTCTCCCCACATCAAATTGACTTCTATAAAACAGTCTCTTTTTAAGGGCAAAAGCACATTTTGTCTAGACAGAGCATATAATATGTTATGTTTGTAAAAATATAGATATTGATCTGGCCAAATCCTAAGGTGTCTGACTACATTTCGACATGCAACTGTTATTGAAAATATTCGCCAATTGTTCCTGGCATCCCAAGAGGTCCCGGACATAAACGTCCTAAAAAGAATAGTTTCTGACTTCCAAAAGTTGATCTTTAATTTCCAGACATCGGAATACCGCTTATCTTATTGAAGTCACGTTCCAAGTTTATATGGTATTAATGACCTAGATCTTTGGACCTGACCTGTGCGTGATTAAGTCTTCTGCATTCGCATGATGGAATTATCCCACAAGATCGCTTCTGGCGAATTAAGCGCACCTTATTGTAGGACGTTTTTAATTTTAAATATTCCAGCATAAGCTACATTGCCATTATTTACAATGAATTATCTGCTGGTTACCATATTTAAAAGAACGCTGTACAGCGGTGGTCTACTTATATCGAGCCTGTTCTGCTTGAAGAAGAGTTCCTCTAGCTCTACCTAGTCAAGTCATAAATACTGGTACACAACTGAACTCACTCATTACGAATGCAACACTGGGCGCATGCATTTCGTATTGATTGCAATTTGACAGTTGATATTTATGCTTCATTGTGACGTAAAAAGTTTTTGACATTAATTGCTTACAATCATGGAATGGAGCGACATCGAAAATCGTATTGTTGTAGCTGGCCTACTTAAATGCAACATAGAAAAAGGCGATATCTTTAGGACGTTGCGACCGCTTGGAATCACTCGCAATTTTGTGTATCGTGCTGTGAAGTTGTTTGAGGATACTGGTGGTGTGCGAGACCGTCAAAGATCCGGCCGTCCGCGCACTGTGAGAACTCCGAAAGCGATCAAAGCTGTGAAGAAACGAATCGACCGAAAACCGCTGCGAAAACAGAAAATCTTGTCGCGGGAAATGCAAATTACGCAAAAATCCATGTCTCGCATTATCAAAGAAGATTTAGGACTCAGCGCGTACAAGCGACACACTGGACACCTTCTCACGGCCGCATTGAAGGAAAACCGCAAGCGAAGATCGAAAACGTTACTCGGCCGGTACGCGAAGAACGCTCTCAGACAAATTCTGTTTACTGAAGAGAAAATCTTCACCGTAGAAGAATCGTTCAATAAGCAAAACGATCGTGTGTATGGTCGGTCATCCAGAGAAGCATCCCAACTCATCCCGAGGGTGGGAGTGTGCTACGATGGCGTTACCAAGCTCCATTTTTGCGAGAAAAGAGTGAAAACATCGGCCAAAGGCTGTCTTGGAACCCATTGTGAAGTCTCTCAACCAATCAATATTCAACAACAAGCCATGGACTTTCCAGCAAGACTCTGCTCCAGCTCACAAAGCAAAAACGAGTCAACTGTGGCTCAAAAACAACGTTCCGGACTTCATATCAACGGATGATTGGCCAGCTGGTAGTCCAAACCTCAACCCGTTGGATTACAAGTTTTGGTCCGTATTAGAGGGCATGGCTTGCTCTACTCGACACTCAAATATTGAGTTGTTGAAGCGAGCCCTTGTCCTTGCCAGTGGACAATTTCCCCATGCATGAAGTGCGTCTCGCAATCGATAAGTGGCCACATCGTCTTAAGTCGTGCTGGAAGGCAAATTGTAGCCATTGAATTACCCAATAAAAACAAAAAAAAAATTGTTTAAATATTAATTCGTTTTCATTTGGCGGTGATTTTTATGTGTAACAGTATTTATGTCCCTACTAGGTATATTGTATGTATGTTTTAGAGCCCTCTCCAATCAAACAGGCAGGCGCCCGGGTATTGTTTTGCTTTTTTATACTATCGGATATCAGATACCTGTTAAGCGCGGTGTTGCTCTCAGGAGGAACGGCTACAGAATTTGTAACGAACAGCAAAGAAACAGAAATGGCCTTTTTAAATTCAATTTATTTATTTTTACTTCTGGCCAGTTTTGGTTATTTTCAAATTTCAGTTTAATACTTTTTTGTTTTAACGTTCTGTTTAGTTCAGTTCTTGCGGCTTTTTCTAACTTTCTGTTTAGTTTAGTTCAGAATTTGCGGCTTTCTTTGACAGGAGAGGGCTTGACATTTCATTTGGTTGTCTTATTGACAACTGGTTGCAAGTGCTGCCAAAATATCACGCCTTCTACAACTATTTAGAAAAAAATGCCATAATATTCACTAAAATGAGGTTGGATTTCTGGCGTATTTAATTTCAAAAAAAATAATAATCAACTTTTTTTAAGAGAAAAATTTATTCAAAATAAATAAAAGTTGAGGTAGCATACTAATTTTGGAGTGTTTCTGCGGTATATGTTGTACTTGTATTATTGTACATTTCTACTGAAGGTTTGAGAAAATGTAAGAATAAACGACTTTTGTTTAATTAAGCCTTAAATAAATTGTTTATTGAGCAATTGTATGAGTTGCCTACAAAGGAACAAACAAAAGTAACTTATAAAAGAAACCAACAGTCTGGACCTCACGTAATAAGAGCGAAACTATTTTTATTGCCATTAACTGTTCCCAAATTTAAAAATACAAAAATAAAAAACGAAATCCCAATTTTCTATGATGTTTTCATGTGATTAAATTTGAGACTTCGGATCTGATTCAGAATTCATTGTATCTATGTACGAGTATGTAACGCATTTGTTGATTAATTGCTGTTGTTTTTATAGATAGTGCAAAATCTTGGAAATTCTCTGAAAGCTCTGAAATTAAACTTGCTACTGCGACAGCAAGTATTCTGATCTATACGTCACAACAATAAGAACAGTTTATCTTTCTACTTTCTACATGTTTCTACTTTATAAGTTCTGCGTATAGAGACTCGTCATATGACTCGGATAAACAACAAAGTCACATTTATGAGAATTCTGGAGAAAATCGACGATTCTGATTTAAAAAAAAAGAATCATTGTTAAGTATCCTTATTACCCTTATGTTAGGTATACTCGTATAATATTTGTTCTTCCAGTTGCTTATTTTATGCAAGTGAGCACAATACACGCACTCCTACGAACGTATTGAAAAAGTGAACGCTTTTTAATCACAGTGACCATAACCCAACGGTTTCAATCTGGGTCAAGTTTGAAAGATACTATACAAACAAGCAACAACACAAGTAGATATATTATGCAAACATAAACAAAAAACTTTATTGGAAAGCTTGCTAGAATTCATTTAAGTCTTCTATGACTAATTCGCCAAAGTCAATGACATCTATAAACCCTTAATCATAGGTATGTAAACATAGAAGAAATCGTTGGAATTAACACATTTATTTTTAAAATGCCTTCATTAACTTACCTACTTAAAATCAGTCAATCTCCTCATTTATCAAAAAAGTTGTGTTGTTATCCTAAAATGGTTTTTAAGACAATACATCTATTTTTCACAAATTAGGTGCTCTGCGACCAAGGTAATTCATAATATTTTGTGATCTGCTATGACACGCATATGACTTCCGACACGAACTTAAGAGAAAGAAAAGGTTAAAAAAAAAAAAAACAAACATAACCAGCAACTGAGAGCGGATGTCAACTTGCCCATTTGTTATTTAATTTGGTAGCGGTTGTCGTTAGTTTTTGTGTTTTTTTGAAAGGAAACAAATACCATATTGAATGGACTACTTTTTTCTTTGTTTTTTTCAGCAAGGTCAAGGCTTGACATAATTTACATCAAATTTCACAAACGAGACGAATGTTTGTTTTCCGCTAAAAGGTTATAAAAGGAGGTTTGTCCGAGATTGCTAAAATTTCAACATCAGACAACAGGTTTCAAGTATTTTTCATTAATACTCGTATCGAACCCATTTGTTTGCTTATTATATTAAAAAAAATGCAATTACTCACTTATATACTCGTATATACATGTTATATGTTTTATGATAGGGTGCAAATAACGTACATATTTTGAAATATTCAATTAGTTAATTACGATCGAATAATACTGATTGATCTTGATAGTTATTGTATGCGAGTTGCAGATGAGGCAATTTGAGATTGAGAGTGAATTGATGTTCCGATATACAAATTGTAGATGCGCACACTCATATAGATATATGTATGTATATATGTACAAATCTAAATTGAAAGCGAACGCAGAGTAGGATGTAGGGTGGAACAATTGTGAAAGAATGGTTATGAAGTAATGATTTTTCAAGACCATTATTACAGAGTTTGGTTTTATAATGTTTGCTGATAGTTCCGTTTTCTTTTTCATGTCTCATTTGATGTAACCTTGAGATTACAAAGCTTCATCATCAGTGATATTGTAACTTAGTTTAATATCTTGAATCGAGTGTAACAAACTAAGTGTAGGTGAACTAAATGCATTTGTTTAATACATATGTCACTGCAATAGAAAACGAAATACTTCAATATTTAAGAACTAACTAAGTTTTTAGAACTGCCTCAATAAAGATAAATTGTACTTTGCCTTTTAAGAAAAAATTGTAAACAAAATTGATAAAGTTATCATATGGACACTTAAAAAAACAGAAACTTGCCATTTTTTTCTGATATTTTAAAATAAAGTTTGTGAAATTGGAAAATGTACAGGTTTAACACCTAAAACAGATGTGGAGTAGTACTGCTTGCATTACAGCGCGCAGTAACGCACATGAGACATATGCAGTAAAATGTTACATTTTACCGCATTGAATTTTGTTGTTATTCCTCCATTTTAAACAATATATTTTTCGAAAAAATATATATAGGGTGTTTCAACAATAGGTGTTGGATTTATTTTTTGGGTAAGATGAACAATTGTTCATCTTTATGAAGTATTGCAGACATATGGCGATAACTTAAGGAATACAATATTTTCCAAATAACTGCATCGGCCCTGCTGCAGACCCGCATTCTTTTCTCGGAATTTTCAATCACTTTTTCACGTTGGGGCTCCATATCGGCGATCGCGGCTTCACTGTTCGCTTTCAGAGATCGAATTGTTTACTATGGTTGGCGTATACCTTGCTTTTGACATACACTTGCGGTCATAAAAACCGCACCACCTAATGAGTTCTCAAAAAATGCCTAATTACATCAGATCGTAAGGGTTTTCCCCATACTAATGAAGGGTATTCCCCGTAGCGGAGTTCGGCCTCGTATTCAGTGCAAAAAAAATCAGTTTGAATTGAGTTGTGACGGTGACAAGTAAAAAAAAGTGAAATGTCTGGTAAATATCATCAACTGACTCGGGACGAAAAAGTTCAAATATTGACTTTAGACGAAGAAGGGCTTGGCTATCGTGAGATTGCGGATAAAATAGGATGCTGTCATTCAACTATCGTACGACTGATGAAGAAAAAAGAAAATTTCGATCCACTGGAAAGGAAAAAAGGCTCGGGACGAAAACCCAGAAGACGGACAATGTATTACAACGAATTAGCATGAAAGATCGCTTTAAAAGTGCTGCCGGTATAAGAGCAGAGCTGAGCGAATTTCATCAAGTGGATCTAAGCGCCGAAACCATACGCCGACGGCTACGGGAGATAGGTTTATATGGAAGACGACCGGCGAAAAAACCTCTCCTAACCACAAAAATGAAAAAAAGCTCGCTTGACGTGGGCAAAATAGTACGAAGATTGGACGGATGATGATTGGCGATGTGTGATATGGTCCGATGAAAATAAATTTAATTTGTTGTGTGCTGACAATTTGCCATACGTACGACGGTCAGCAGGTGAAAGGTTCAAGGACGAGTGCATAGTCAAAACAGTGAAGTTTCCTCAAAGCCAGATGGTTTGGGGGTGTTTTTCTTTTTACGTTTTGAGCCCTTTGCACTTTGTTAATGGAACTATGAACGCTCAAAAGTATGGAGAAGTAGTAAGGGAGTTTTTGGTACCAGCAATTGAACAGCATCGTTCGTATACTGACAAGTGCATTTTTCAAGATGATTCTGCACCTTGCCACCGCGCCAAATCTGTAAGTAAAGTGTTATAAATCAACTTCTAGATGTCTACTTTATAAATAATAAACAGACAAGTAACTAGAGTCTTTCAATACTTTTCAGCTCAAGACAACGTTTGATGACCTCGGAATTACCAGACTAGACTGGCCAGCCAATTCGCCCGATTTAGATCCAATCGAACACTTGTGGCATGTAATAAAACGTAAGGTGGCTGAACATAAACCAGAGAGTAAAAAAAAGCTAAATGAAGTTCTGGAACATGTATGGAATACTGAAATTTCAAGGGATATTACTGAACTTCTAGTAAACTCGATGCCTTCTAGAATAAAAGCGGTTATAACCGCCAAAGGTGGAGCAACTCGGTATTGATAATTTTTTGGTAAAAGTGGCATATGTAAACATCTTATATACACATACATAAAAAATGTATCGTTTGATTTTGTTAATCAATGACTGTATTAAAATATTTAAAAAAAATAAGAAAATTAACTGGTTTTTCTTTCTTTGTTAATATCTTTTTTCAAACATTCAATAAACAGATGGAAATTAGATAGAGATACTTAGAAACTACTGCGGAGTACTCAATAAAAATTTCATTTCATTATAAAAATTATTATCGTAGTTATTAACAATTTTTCAATCATTTTGATATGGTGCGGTTTTTATGACCGCAAGTGTAGTTCCAAAAAAAAAGTCTAACTCTGTCAAGCCGCGCAATTACATGTCCAGAAAACCTTGTGCGCAATAGCTCGATTGTTCCGCGACTTGTATGGCACGTATTTAGCACTATTCTGTTGAAAGTAGAGGTCGTCCGTGTCATGTCTCGGTAGCGCAAGTTATTAAGTGATAACACTGAAACTACACAAGTATATGCGATGCGCTCTATCAAAACCCTCTCTTATCAAATCCGTGGACAGATCAATACAATGCTCTCTCCGTGCATGGCTCACCAATCTCGCTATCCATCGAGATGATAAGGATACTGTCCGTTTGTCTGCCTTTCGAAATAAATCGATCTAGGAGAGAATTAATTGAAACGGGAACAACGCTAACATCGTTTATGGCGAATCCAAATCGGTGATCTGAAGCTGCATAAGTAATTGTGGTTTAAATAAATATAAATAAAGACAATTGTAATAAATATATTAGTAATTTGAATTTTTTATTCGTTAGGTAATTGCATAACTTATAAGTTATGCGCCAATGACCAGCTTCAGTTCTTGAGTTAATTGGACCTTTCGTCAAAATTCGGTGCAGTGTAGCTGTGCCTCTCCACAAGCTCCTAAGAATGGTAGAGAATGAGGGTGTTTGGATCGTTTTCAACACTTTCCTTTACTGCGGTGATATTTTGCTTTAAATGTCCGAGGCGAACACGTTTCGGCGTCTTCACATATTGCACTGAGTCCATCTCTTGGAAGTTTTTGATTCGAGTGACTCGAACTGCAACCAACTTCAGACTGCTATTATTTCCAAACCGTTCATGACAGTGAGCTCAAATTTTGACACATGACAGATAATTTTATTATTTACAGGCATTTTAAACGATTTGCGTCTCAGTTGTGTTGAAAAATTTTTATCCGCGATGGAATTCAAACGTGATAGTGCCATTGCTTCATGTTTGGCTGGAAAACCACAAGTAGCTATCGTTAGAGCCCTCCAGCACCTCAACATGAATAAATCATTTGTGTCTCGAACCATAGCTCTTTACCGTGATACTTGCAGCGTTGCAAAACGCCATGGAGGCGGTAATAAAAAAACAGCAACATCGGCAGAAATGGTTCGGAAAGTGAAGGCTCGAATTGAGCGAAATCCTCGTCGAAGTGGAAGAAAAATGGCTCGTGAGCTCAACATATCGTTGGAACGGATGCAACACATACTGAAAAATGAGCTTGGGCTTAAGCCATTGAAGTTCCAAAAAGCACACGATCCTACACCGCAACAGAAAAAAGTTAGAGCCGAAAGAGCGAAGGAGTTCTTACACTGGCACGAAAGTGGTAAGTTGCCGAATTTGGTTTTTTCCAATGAGTCGCCATTTGTTATCGAGCAATATGTCAACAAACAAAATGACCGAGTTTACTTGCCAGATAGGTCCTTCGAATATTATACCTTCGGACGGCCACCAGAAAGCAGGCAGTACCGATGGTGATGGTTTGGGTCGCCATAACCGCCGATGGTCGCTCTCCGCTCGTATTTTTGGACCGTGGCGTCAAAATTGATGCGATCGTATACCGTGAAACTGTCTTAGAGGCAGTATTGAAGCCTTGGGCAAACAATCATTTCGGTCGGAGACCGTGGACATTTCAACAAGACTCAGCACCGTCTCACAAAGTGCGCGTCAACCAAAATTTGTTAAAAAACAATGTTCTACACTTTATTTCTTCGACACAATGGATTGCAGATCCGTTGGATTTCTCTGTCTGGGGTATTTTGAAGGCGAAGGTTGGCACTAAAAAATACCAAAGTTTGGACCACGTCAAACAAGCACTTCGCCGGGAATGGGCCGAAATACCGCAGAGCCACTTGCGTGCAGCGTGCGATGCTTTCTTCGGCCGTCTCAAGGCCATTATTCGCGCCAAAGGTGGACATATTGAAAACTACTGCTACAATTTGAAAATTGATGTATTTTCCAGCATTTTTTGTTTTAGCGCAACAAAATTTATCAAAAAATAAAAAAATTATAGCACTTAAAAAAGTTATAGTTCGAGTAAGTAATCCTGTAGTGCGCATACGAGTCTCTGAAGGCACATGATTACGAGTACGTGCAAAATTGGCACGAATTTTTCATATCGTTTTCGCCATTGAACGTGAATGAATTAAATTTCAACGACTTACCTTTAATCTTTCGCTGTACAGCGTTCCATGGTTTCCCAAATTTATATGTAGATGACATCTATCACCTTATGCCAACCCAGCGTGCATCAGCTGTAATATAATAGGCCTTTCAAATCCTACACCTCTTGAAACATCCTTTATAAAATTCCGGTATAAATAAACTTCCGTTTTCAAAATACGTCGAATGACTTACGAGTAAAATGTACTAAATTGTACTAATTTGTAGTTCTATCACCTCAGGTTTGCAGTAAGACTAGAATTTGCGATTTATTGCAGCAGCGCATAGGGCCTAGGAAATACGTGTGTTTGCTTGTATAGAAAACAATGTTCTCTAATTGTGCTGCACGGGTTTTACTGCACATGTGTTTCAGGTATAAGGATCGCGGGCCTTTTACTAAATTTGTCATGGTTGTATGCAACTCCACGTACAAATTTGCAGAAATCATGATATTATTAATGGAACATATCGTGAGAAAAATTATTTTTAATTAAAACTGTATTTTAAAATTTGGACATTTGCACCAACCAGTTATGATTTTTCTGTCTGCTGACAGGCAGGCACATAAATCTTACTTGCTTTTAGAGGCTTAAAGCCGTTTAGCTTTTATCTCTCTTTGGTTGTGAAGACTTCGTTCTTCATTTGGCTTTGTCACTTTCGCAGTTGCAGTCCAAGTTCAAATATAAATGTGTGTCAAACAATTTTTTGAACGCTTCTTGATATTAAGCCATGTTTGGTTTAGTGTGGCACACAAAGATTACAGAGGCTATCTATGTATGTGCGTATTTTTCAACTCACAAATTGAAGATATGCCATGCAGTCGAATGTATCTTCTGTTAGATAACATCTGATTCTCCGTTCTCTTTGTTGATTTCCTTTGAGTTATGCATAGTTGATAGTAAAAAAAACTTATTTCCATTTTCCTCGGTTTAAATACATCGAAGTTTTTTTGTCGATCGGGCCTCGAAAGGCATTTCTTTTCTTAGTACAGTTGATCAATGTATCTACAAGTATAATATATTTTAAGCTGGGAAACCACTTCGAAGCCATCGCTACTCTTCTGAGTTTCTGCATTTATTAGTAAGAACGAAACCTATTATATATGCAAATAGTTGGAGCACATTGAACTTTACTCAAACTTATTGTTAAATACAATCGCCTTTTTTTATATAATTGGCGCGAAAATTTCAAATAATACTGCATTACCAGATGAAAAAAATCTTTAATTATTTCTTTACTACAATTATACAATTCTTAATTACGAGTATACTGTTTTGCTCTCAACTGTCAACGGAATAAACCCACTGAAAAACTCTCTGCACTTGTCTTTAAAGCAAAATTATGTTTAGTTATCAGTTTACATTGCATTTTCTTTTACGCGGCATGAACGCTTTACAGTAATTTAATACTTATCCATTGCGGATGCTGACGTACACGTAACTTGCCTCTCGTTTGTATTACTTTAAAATTCTCCTGAAATTTATTATTTGCTTTAATCGTAATAGGTTTTTGATTTTTACGAAATAAAAATATAATTATTATTATTAATAACATGATAATTACTACTGAAATTTATTCCATAGCACATGTCATATGGACATTGGAATTGCAACTTTCTATCGTATTCAAATTTATGTAATTTTTAAGTACAATATCGCTTACTGTTATTTTGTCGCTAAAATTCGTTTTGAAATTTTGATTCACTGGAAAGTAGAAACTTTCCTTTTCTTCATTTCCTTTGAAAAATAATTGTCTATGATTTTTATAATACTATAATACAATATAATAATTTAAACAATATATTCCCATTAATGTTGAAATTTCTTTCGCCACAATTTTGATTTGCATTTATTTTCATTTATTATTGTACAATAGATTCATAATCTAGTATGAGAGTTTACGTTTTATTATTTCTTACAAGTTCACAATTATGTTTATAAGAACAATGTTTATTCAATAGGAACTTTAACGGCAAATATTAAAATATTTTCTTTAAATTTAGTAATGCCTAATTTTATACATTTCATGTTATTTAAGTCTATGTTTGAATTTCTTCATCCGTAAATACATTTGGATGTAAGATTCCATATCTGGCTGAGGATAAGTTGTGCGGTAAGTGCTTGATTTTACCTTTTCTTAATTGTACTTTGCAAAATTGATAATAAAATAAATGTTGTTCTATTCTTTTACTTGATATATTATTAAATTTCCCTAATATTACTGTCCTATCTTTTTTGTATTATATTGCTTAAATTGATTTACAAAAATGCTCGTTAATACAAATTTCCTGATTCACATTAGCAATGGCATTATGGTTATTTATTTCTGCATTTATAAGATGATTTTCAATATTTACTCTATCCTCATCATCATTTGTGCCGGCATTATGCAATTTGGATGTACTTCTTACAAAATTTACTAGTCTTCTTTTCTTTCTGTTGTCCTTAGGTATTTGCTAAGTGTGTTAGTTCTGTATTTTCAGGCCTTTGGTTATTTAATATGTACATTAAGCTATCATCTCATCTCATATATTACGTCTATTATTTCTTATGGCTTAAACAATTGTGATATTATATCCGTCTTAGCTATTATATTCCTCGTTAATCCTTATTTCTGCAAAACCAGTTTGTCCCTTTATTACTTCAATACTCAATATAATTTCATGGCAATAATTTCCCCATGAAAAATTGAACATTTTGATTGCCGTTTGATATTAGTCATATGTTTTCTTTCCTTAAACCTAGGCTGATTCTTATAACTAACTGCCTTGTTAATTCTTATAAATCCTGTAGATCTTGTTTCTATTTTATATTCTCGTAGTCTTCATGGTTTATTATACATTTGATTTTTTTAAAATTTCTTTTGTTAACTATCTTTAAAGCATGCATAACCTTGTCAAAGTCTATTTTATGGAATTGTATTTCCTCTGGAGTAGTTTTAATGCTTGAATGGGATCGTTGGTTGTATAGCTTTTTGTGTTAATCTTTTAGTTGACACGTCTTGCCGGCCTAAATTAAGGATTCCGTATTTTTTCTAAAATGGTACTATGGAACCTTTTTGGTTTTGTATAATGTATCTTCTTTCCTTTTTCCTGCAAATATTCTTTTGTCTGAATTGAAATAGACTCATTGTCTTCTATTACACAGATTTGCAACAAAGATGCTGTCTGGATGTTTTCAATTGATTCCTATGTATTTAGGTGTTCTGAAAACTAAAAAAAATACTCAAAAAATTCCAGAACGTCAGGTTATTTTGCAAAACGCAAAATTTTATTATAAAAAAGAGGTTTTTTGGGCTAACTTGAAGTCATAAATAAATAGGTACAATTTTATTTTTATTACTGTTTTTTAAATATATACAGGCCATAACTATCCTTACTTTCTATATAAAGAATGAACTGTGTGAGCTAAATTAACAAACATAAACATGTTACGTATTTACTCGTCATTGTTTTATAGATCTTGGTTTTATATATCCCAATGTCGTCTGTACGGAAGTGTGTGAATTCGTCTGACAGTTTCTCTTATATTTTTGGCGAATATATGGTATTGCAACAACGGACTTTGTAAAAAAAAGCATACTTCGCGTATTTTGGCTTAAAACTTAGAAATCAGGATAAAGTTTGGGCACCTCATAAAGTCTGCAAACGATGTGTTGAAGACCTCCGAAATTGGTTTAAGGGCAAGAAAAAAGCTTTCCGATATGCGATTCCTATGGTATGGCACGAGCAAAAGAACCATAGTGATGATTCTTACTTTTGTTCGTGTAATGTGAAAGGGTATAGTTCAAAACGAAAGCAGTCAATTTCATACCCCAATCTGCAGTCAGCTATTCGTTCCATCCCTCATGAGACCGAAATACCAGTGTCCAAGGTCCTGCTACCTTGGAAGAGATTTCTAGTTCTGACGAAGATGGTGCTGTACCTGAACCCGGTAACAAGTCAAGTTTTGAATTTGAAGATGACAGCAGTCCGAAACTGTTTTCCCAGGCCGAGCTAAATGATTTGGTAAGAGACTTGAATCTTACCAAAAACGCTGTTGAGTTGATTGGATCAAGGCTTAAAATCAGGAACTTACGAGTACTTTTGCCGGGAGTGTCTTCCTCCTGGTTTAGATATTGTGAGAAGCAGTTCACTTCCTACTTTGCCGAGAGGACAAGTTGGTTTATTGTACCAATATTGAGGGTTTGATGGATACATTTAAGATCTCATACGACCCGGCACAGTGGCGTATATTCATAGATTCTTCAAAAAGAAGCCTTAAAGCGATTCTGTTTCACAATGGCGGTTTCTATGCCTCCATTCCTGTCGGTCATTCCGTACACCTCAAAGAAACCTACAAGAACCTGGAATTGGTTCTTTGCAAATTAAAATATAAAGACCACGGTTGGCAAATGTGCGGTGATTTCAAAATCTTGGGTATGTTGCTCGGACAACAATCTGGGTTTACGGAATTCCCTTGCTTTTTGTGTCTATGGGATAGTAGAGACCGAGAAAATCACTGGACCAAAAAATGTTGGCCTCCGAAGGAGCTTAACGTTGGCGGAAAGAACGTCCTGCATGAAACTTTGGTGTCTCCTCATAAAGTTCTTCTACCACCGCTTAACATAAAGCTAGGATTGATGAAGCAATTTGTAAACTCACTTCCAAGAAGGTGTTTTCGTTGGACCTTATAGCTGATCCACAATTCATCACAACCATGACGGATCCTCAAAGAGAAGGGTGGATTGCCTTTAAAGAGATCATAGAGAAATTTTTAGGCAATAACAAAGACCCTAACTACAAACAAATCGTCAAAAGAATGTTAAAAGCATTTCAAGCTTTAGGTTACCTAATGAGTTTAAAAGTACATTTTCTTCATTTCCACCTCGACTACTTTCCAAAAAATTTAGGAGATGTGAGTGAAGAGCAAGGTGCACGATTTCACCAAGATATTAAGGAGATGGAAAAAAGATACCAGGGAAGATGGAGCGTCTCAATGATGGCAGACTACTGTTGGACGCTTCAGAGAGACCTTCCAGAGGCTTCCTACAAACGAAAATGTACCAAAAGGAGTCTCACTGGGAAAAAGAAATGTGTTACTAATGATGAATGTATTTTAGATAAAAAAATAAGTTTTGTTACGAAATTATAAATTTAAAAAAATTTTTTTAGTCTTTTATCTTTTATATTAAAATAATAACTTGTTTAACATAGACACCTACATTGCCAGAAAACGTGACGTTCTATAATAAAATGAAAGTCATTTTCGGATTCAGCACACCCAAAAACATAAGAATTACGCAAAAAAAATAAAAACAGCTCTAAATTTTTTTTTTTTTTGCAGACTTATGTTACTTTCTTAGGTTTTCCTAATGGTTTTCTTTGTCTCCTATTGTTGTTATATGGTTTCTGTCTGGTAAATAATCTGCATTAAGAATGTATCTGTTACTGTTAAAAAACTGCGTTTCGTAATTACGAAAGTGTCTATGTGAATTACTTAATTCACGTCTGCTGCTGTTTCATTATATTGGAATTTATATGTTTCTTGTATTCTTGAGTGTAAACCTTCTCTTTTATGATATAACGATATTTGCTTGATTACTTCAGTTTTGATATCCTTTGCCCTATATGAACATTTAATGAATATTATCTGCCAAACGTTTAAGAACATTCCTCTTAATTTTACCTGTACTATATTATGACATATTGACGATTTGGAAGTTCTGAGTATTGTATATAGCTGTAATTTATATCTTTATTAATAGACTAAATATTATTCGTTGTCCGTGTAGTTGAGTTTTGTTATTAATCAAAATCAATTGTGTCTTATACTGTAGCCATTGTTACCGCATAGCATTTTACCATATTAAGTAATATTCCTAAATCTGAATAGTCATCTTCAGAATTTTTATAAAATTTCGTTAACTTAGTAGTGTCCGTTGATCATCGTATTGTACTGGTATCTGATGACATTAAATTGTGCTGCGGCCTCATATTTGAGGAAATAAGGGGTTGCGAGTGTGAATTCTGTTAGTGCACTGTCTCATGTTTTTGTAAGGGCATAACACCTACAACAATTTGATTTAGTAAACCAACGTCAGTATTTTCACGCTGCATCCTTGCTTAGCATCGTCGGAATTTGTGTCTTTTGTATTTGTTAATATATGATGACTCGAGAATTTAGAGTGGGCATAGCAAATATAAGCGGACTAAAAAGTAATCATTTTTCCGCGTACGTCCACGCCTGTAAACGCAGGTAGATTCCCGCCCATACCTCTCAGATCACTCTGATCTGAATCTACCTGGCTACAAACTAGTGCCACTATTCTTTCCTCATCGCGGTCTCGCATTTATGTGCGTAGGAAAGTAGCTTACCAAATTCCACCACAATGTAGTCCCTGTTCCAATCCGGAATTCAATTTCATGTGCTTAAAATTCCATCTCCGTAAGCAAATTATCCACTGCTGTATTTTCAAAAGCCCCAAACTGGGTAGCAACTCGATCTTTAACGAGTTTGATGCGCTATCTCCATTCTCCATTCAAAGAATTGTATCCCTGTATTCCCATACTGAAATCGTTATTACGCGCGATTTCAAGATACACAATTCTGGGTGGCTTCGAAATTCTGGACAGACAACACCCGAAGGACCGTGTGTTGAGATCTTCGCTAGGGAGACCAACTTAAAGCAGCTTGTAAATGAGCCCACTTGGATACCAGACGTTGATAGTCATACCGCAAACACCCTGGACTTGTTTTTAACCTCTCAGCCTGACAAGTAGACCGTCGATGTGGTCTCACCTCTATGCTCGTCAGACCACTGTATCATATCAGCTAATTTCTCGTATACTTACCACATAGCCCTAAAAGAACCGTATGGCAATACGAGAAAGCCAATTGGAGCGGACTTAGTACCTTCTTTAGGAACTTTAACTAGTCGTTATATTTCCTCGATAACGACGTAGATACCGCTGCTGATTTGATCACTGACACTATTCCCCTTGGAATGAGATCCTTTATCCCTTATCGGATTAAGAGTATTAGACCAAAAGAAAAGGCATGGTATGACTCAAGTTGTAAAGGGACTGTCAGGGTTAGAGAAAAGTTTTTTCAGTCCTGTAAGACCAACCCGACAGATGAAAACCGAAAAAAGTTCCAACGAACCACGAATGACTGCAAGGTCTTCTTAAGCGCGTGAAATTCCAATACGACCAAAAACTGAGGCAAAAAATACTACAATGCCCCAAAGGTAGTAAAAGCTTTTGGTCATTTGTCAAAAACACCAGAAATTCTGCCTCATTCTCCATCCCAATGCTCATTTACAATGGCATTCTGGCTGTCAGCTCTTTGGGCAAGGCCAATCTGCTTGCTGTACGCTTTGCGGCCAGTTCAAAACTTCCAGATTGTGCTTTATCGCCGCCTACATTTGCGAATCTTCAATTGGACGAATCCACTTTCGTAGTAGCAAGAGTACACTCAAAGATCTTAACATCCACAAATCCGCTGCTCCAGATGGCATATTTCCCCTTCTTCTGAAGAGATGATCTTCCTCACCGGCAAAACCACTGCGTAAGCTTTTTCATCAATCCTATTCTTTAGGACCCTTTCCCAGCAGATAGAAAACAGCATTTTTCCAGCCTGTCTCTAAAAAAGGCGAATCTTCTTCTCTCTCCTTCTATAGACCCATTGCACTTACGTCCCCTCTTTCTGAGGCCATGAAAACGCTGATAAACCGTCAGCTCATAAAATATCTCGAAACACGAAAACTCCATGTCTCACCGAAAAGTGGAACCAAAGCGTACATCAATCTGGCGAAAGCAAGACAGTTGGACTTGATATTTGTAATGCATTTGATAGAGTTTGGCATCAGGATCTTTTGTCGAAAATGCGTACTTTTGGGATCGACGACTCTCTTCTTCAATGTATTAGAAACTACCTTTCGGAACGTTCAATTCAAGTTGTCTTGGATGGTTTCAAGTCTGATGTTCACAAGATAAATACTGGTGTGCACCAGGGCGCCGTTCTGTCCCCAACACTCTTCTTCATTTTCATCAATGATCTCTTGTATGCTACTTCTAATCCAATATGTTTATTTGCTGACGACAGTACTCTCTGCTTTTCATATTCGTTTCCGAACTCACGTCCCTGCTCTTCGGCTGTAGAACGGGAACGGCAGCGTATGTTAAGCTCATTAAATTCCGATATTAGCAGCATAACCAATTGGGGAACTACCAACACAGTGGAATTTAATGCTTTCAAAACATAATGCTGTCTGCTGTCGTCAAAGCGAAATTTAAATACCCAGCTATTATCCATGAATGGCATTTGCATCGTTGAAACCGAAAAACTTTACATTCCCGGTAAATGTGTCAATGACAGCTTACGTTGGAATAACCAGATATGCGATGCCGTCAAAAATGCTACGAAATGTCTAGGTTTCCTTAAGCGATGTAAGACATATTTCACACCCTCTGATCTGGCGTCAACATATAAGGCGTTTATATGCCCAACATTGGAGTACAATGCCCATATTTGGTCGGGTGCTCCTAAAACCTCTTTGCACTTGCTAGATAGGATCCAAAACCGTGCGATAAAACTCATAGGTGATGACAATATCACACAGTCATCCAACACCCTCGAACACAGACGTAATGTTTCCTGTCTCACCTTGCTGTATCGCTATTTTCACCACCAGTGCTCCACCCAAATGGCCAGCAGCATTCTACCCCTTCTAACTTTTAACCTTAACACCCGTCGCGCTATGAATGCTCATCAGTATACCCTCAAGCCCACTTTCGGACGTACTCTGAAATATCGTGATTCGTTCCTAAGCCGCACAACTCGCTTATGGACCTCATCACTGAACAAAATTTTACGGTAAAACACTGGGTAAACTTGCAATTGATTTAAGGCACCCGATGCAATAAATGGTCACGCGGGTCTAACTCTTGCAAAGCCTTGAGACCATGATCTTTTCGCAGAATTTTACAGATAATGGATGGACATAGCCAAGTTGCGGCGAACGACAATGAATCGTTAAATTGGGGTCTTCTTCAACACAAGCTTCCACAGCCGCGATATTTTCTTCCCAACGCCCTGTTCTCATTCTTGTTGATGTGTGAGTATCCAATAATGTGAATTGGGTGTGAAATTGTTCAATACTACGATAAACACAACGTTCAGATAGCCGATGATATCTACCGTCAATTTCACGAAGTGTTCTAAAAGTTTTGCGAACAGAGCTTCGATTTTGGAAATAAATTTCAACGATTTGACATCGTTGTTGTGCCGTCAATCCTTCTATAATGAAATTGCTAACTATACTACACAATGTGACAGCTGATTTGATATGTAATCCCTATTGAAAAGTCTAACACTATAAAAAATATTATTTATCTTATTATTTTACCGACTGCGCCAAATTTGTAAATAATACTGCATTAGCAGATAAAACCACTTTATTTATTAATTTATTGCAATTAGACCATTCTTAATATGACAATTCTTAATTACGTGGACACTATTTCCTTCTCAACGGTCAACGGAAAAAACCACTGAAAAATTCTCTCCAGCTATCTTTAAAGTAAAATTATATATATTATATAATTATTATATATTCATCAGTGCCCATTGCATTTTCTTTTGCACGGTATGAACGATTTACAGATACTTGTATTTAATACTTATCCTTTGAAGATGCTGGCATATACATACATAACTCGTGCGCGCTCAATGGCTTAAGCGTATCCTTAAAATGTTGGACTGCAGCGCGATGAAACGAAAATTAGGGATTGAAGTAAGTGAGCAATGAAAAAAATAAGGTAAAGCTTATACAAGTACCTACACTATTAGCATCACCTACGAGTTTTATCGCACGATTTCGATGAAAAATTTCTTACGTACTCGTACCTTGGGCAAACCTAGATATTTCGAAGCTTTTTTGGCGATGTCGAGTACGACATGGTGGGTGGCCGTGGCTCAAGTGGTAGTGGATTGGCTTCCAAATCGGTAGGTTCGGTGTTCGAATCCCAGCCTCATCCAAAGACATATCATCCATTTTTTCAATTAACGAAAATTAAGTAAGACAGGTAGTTGACTAGAAATCAACATCAAGCCAACTTCCACTAAGAATTTAGTCTACCCATTAAATGTTGGATGCCACCCATGGAGCGAAATAACCACTGAGCCCAAACATCTCTCTTTCTCTCTCTATCCCATTTTCCAAAAAACTTAACACATGCTGAGGCATTATAAGTGTATTCATACCCACTTGAGTGTTAAGTTCTATTAAAAAAAAAACAAAAACGTGGTCATTCCAACGTAGACTGTCAATATCACACATACCAACAATGGTAAGCTGTTCGGTTTCATAAGATCTGGCCCACCGATTTATATTAAGATCTTTAGGTACTCCTGCAACTACGCGAGTGAAAAAGTATGATATATAGAATTTTTGACGCGCTGAAGTAAAATCTGGAAGCGTTGAAGTGGCTGTGAAGTGCGCAGCAAGCACATTTCATTTGTCCAATCTAATGGGCGTTGGAATGGATGTTGAGGCAGAGTTTCTAATGATTTTAAAAAACGATCAACAATTCCTACCTACATGTGGAAAAGGTAGTAATTTTTTTGTCTGTTTTTGGTCGTCTTGAAATTTAACGCGTTGCACTTAAACTTTTTAAAGTTACAGATATGTATATCCCAACTATATCAAGTGCAAAAATATTTAGATGAGAGTTCAAAAATGTGTCCTTCTTAGTAATCAAAAATTGTTTAAAAGTACATTTTGGTCCACCGACTTCTAGGATAAAACGAAAAAGAATTATAATTCGCATTTAAACATCTTAAAACAAAGCCTCCAGTTGAATTTGCAAAGGTAAAAGCTACAAGGTTAAATAAAAAAAATTACACAGACGGCATCAATGATCGGTTTATAAATAGAATATCGGAAATTTTTCATCTTAAATGATTGAAAATACGATTTACTAGGTTTTCATTTGAAGCTTTTGTGATGTGAAGCGTTTTGTTTCAGTAACCATTGCTTAAAATCTTTTGTTATTTAGCTTTTAAATGTTAATTTTGATGACATAAACATTTTCTTCTTAGCTCTTTGCTTTTTTGTTGTAAATTTGTAAATTTGTAGCTATGTATCGCTTTGTCGCAAAACTTGATTCTCATTCAAAAATTTTCTTTCATTTTGAAGTCATAATCAATATCACAACGTAACATACATACATACATAAATACGAGTATGTATTTTTGGACGCACATATTTGCTTATAACATATGAGCATATTCGTATGAATGACCAACTCAAAATTTATCTTGTAATTAATTTATTGCAGAACACAACCTCAACCTACGGCGTGCCAAGCAATGAAGGATAAAAGATGTTGTTGGACACGAGGCAAAGTGATTGGTGGAAGCTCAGTTCTTAATACTATGCTCTATGTTCGAGGCAATCGTCGAGATTTCGATCAATGGGCAGCATTTGGAAATACAGGATGGGGATACGATGATATCTTACCATATTTTAGAAAATCCGAGGATCAGAGAAATCCCTACCTAGCAAAGAATACACGATATCATGGCACTGGCAAGTATTTAAAATCTTTTCTTTCAACACGCTTTGACCGAATTTTCTATGATTTCCTATAGGTGGACTTTGGACAGTTCAAGACTCACCTTACAACACCCCTATCGGTCCAGCTTTTCTTCAAGCTGGTGAAGAATTGGGCTACGATATTGTAGATGTCAATGGAGCACAACAAACTGGATTTGCATTTTATCAATTTAATATGAGACGTGGTTCCAGAGCTTCTACTGCTAAGTCCTTCCTTCGACCAGCTAGACTCAGAAAAAATCTACATGTTGCTCTATTCTCTCATGTAACCAAAGTCTTGACAGACCCGAAGACTAATCGCGCCACTGGGGTACAATTCATTAGAAATGGCCAACTGCAACAGGTCTATGCCATGCGCGAAGTTATACTCTCTGCTGGTGCGATAGGATCACCACACATTATGATGCTCTCGGGAATTGGTCATGCGGATGAACTCAGACGGGTGGATATTCCAGTGGTACATCATCTACCTGGTGTCGGACAAAATCTTCAAGATCACATAGCTGTAGGGGGAATAGCATTCTTAATTGACAAACCCATCTCAATTGTAATGAAAAGAATGGTTAACGTTAATACTGCCTTAAGGTATGCCATAACAGAAGATGGTCCATTAACTTCAAGTGTGGGCTTAGAAGCTTTGGCCTTCATAAACACTAAATATGCCAATTCATCTGACGACTGGCCAGACATCAACTTTATGATGACAAGTGCCTCCGTTATGTCTGATGGTGGCACCCAAGTTAAAAATGCTCATGGCCTCACCGATGAATTTTACAATGAAGTCTTTGGGGAGGTAACCAATAGAGATGTTTTTGGAATTTTCCCCATGCTATTGCGCCCAAAGAGTAGAGGATATATGAAGTTAGCCTCAAAGAACCCTTTACGTTATCCGCTTTTATATCACAACTATCTAACTCATTCGGATGATGTAAATGTTTTACGAGAAGGTGTCAAAACCGCTATTGCCCTTGGAGAAACTCAATCAATGAAACGCTTCGGTTCACGTTTTTGGAGTAAAAAGTTGCCAAACTGTAAGCATCTACCTCATTTTACTGATGAATATTGGAACTGTGCCATTCGCCAATATACCATGACTATTTATCACATGTCCGGCACAGCTAAGATGGGTCTACCATTAGATCCCGGGGCTGTTGTTGACCCCGACCTTAGAGTTTATGGAATTCCAGGACTACGTGTCATCGACGCTAGTATTATGCCCACCATTACAAATGGTAATATTCATGCACCTGTGGTTATGATTGCAGAGAAGGGTGCTGATCTGATAAAAGAACTTTGGTTACAGGAATCATATGTGCGAAAGAAGAGATCAATAGAACTAGGCAATTTAACACTACCAATCGAGCAATATGATCTCCCACGAAGGAGATACGGAACGTAGCGCAACAAAACTATTAACACTGTTCCAAATTTTAGTTAAATGCCCTATTTTAAATTTAGTAAATTGATTTTTATTGTTGTTATACAAATTCTACTTGTTATATATTTATTTTTTATTGTTAGTACCTTCATAAGCTGAGCATTTACTGTACATACATATACATACATAGAATGAAGTTCTTATAACTCAAATTCTGTTGGAATTTGATATTATTGATATACCTGTATACTTGAATTTGAGTCTGAAAGTCAGTTTGTGAGATGACATATGTCAAAGATTTTTTGTTTCTATTTTTTTTTTTGTTGTTGAAAAAACTTAATGTAAGCAAAAAAAAGCTGTTGCTAATTATTGTAAGTTTGTGCAAGAAAGTAAAAAAGGCAATTATTTATGTTGCTAAAATGAGTTTTTTTTTGTAAATAGCTAATCATTCAATTTAATTTAGATGGAAACACTAGTAACACAGTAAAAATAAAATATGGGACATATTTAAGATATTTAAGATAGATAGGAATTGACGTCAAGTAGAAGATTAATTTTTCTGTTTTTTTGGTGTTGACCAAGTTTTGAATCCAGGCCGTAGTACCTACGTACCTCATTTTGACTTTTTTGCTTGCAAGAATCATAGCTCTTAAACGAATAAATCGTGACATTTTTTTTTCTGCTTAAAGGAAATCCCCAGGGCTATGAAAGCAGTGAATTTTGAGGAAAATGCTTCACAAGTTGTTTCAGAATTTTCTGCTGAAATAGGACTTTCTCACCATAGGGAATAAACATTATATTTTACTTTATAAATATTCAAAAGTCCATAATTGAGGTAATAACAGGGTGTCTAAAAGCTAATCCCAGCAAACAAAATGGTGAATTGAAGTAAACGAATATTTATTAAATGTTTTCTTGTAGGTGTATCAAAATAGTATTTTCTTATTTTGTGGCACATCAGAGTACATATAGTAATAAAATATGTCAATGATTCATTACAGTTGTAATATAAGGCGGATCCTTCCTCTCGCATTAAAAGAATAGAATCCGGAAAGTACTTGATGACTCTGATATCCCTGATCTTGTTCCAAGTTTGATACCGATTTGCAATTATTCCGATTTTAATAAAGGGGAAGAGTATGGAAAAAAGTTGTTTTCATCCGTAGTAAAGGGTGGCAATCTTGCGGTTTCCTGGCAAAAGCTCAACGGATTAAGGGGGTGGGGGGGGGGGGGGGGGGGTTCTACCATAGAACTTTCATACTAAACTCTGAATTTCCCAAAAATAAGACACTGTCAACTGAGATCTTCACGTTGGGGAGTGAATGCTAGGCATCCACGGTTGTATATACCCATTTCTGAGTGTTGGCAAAGCACTGGACACACGAGAAATTGCAAGTATAATGAAAGGAAAGAGCGAGAGTAAGAAAAGATGGAATATGGAAATGAGAAAATTAACGTTTTAAGAGAAGAGGAAGTTTTACAAGAAAAGGAAAGGGGCAAGAGACACAATGAACAGTATAAAAAAAATGATCAGATGACATTGATTCTGCAGACTTTGCTGCATTCCGGATTTCCCCACCCTTAAACAGCTGATTGACAACCAGCTCCATGGCTACTTACACCGGAAGTTATTTGCTTAAATAGCCCCTATTATACGAGTAGTGTGTTACTATTTCATCGTTCCCTTGATCCACCTACATATTTCACCGGAGAAGGTTTACCACTTAATGCTAAAAGATCTTATTATTATAGAGACGTTGAGGCCAAAAAAGTCTCTCATCAAATGAAAAAAGCGAATCAATTTTAATCTTAAAAAATCATGTTTCTTACAGGGGATTTTACTGTTCTTTGAAAAATTATAATATTTCATGAATTCGTTTGGCTTATTTGATATATGCAGAAGTTCATGAATAAGAAGGTACAGAAGAAAATATTAGTAATTGCGGTTAATAGAAAAAAAGATAAGAAATAAATAACAAATAAGAAAGCCTAAAGTACTACTTTATATACAAATGTTTATATGTAATAGTAATATATGTAGGTAAATTTAGTTTAGAACGTAGGAATATACATATAATGTTCTATGTAGATAAACTTGACAATGTTTTAATAATATAGGTATGTAGATTATTATTATTAGGTTAAATATTTTTTTGAAGGATTAAGACTTGTTTTACTGTTAATATAATTTTGGTGGGGGCGAAAGCCCCCATTTATTCGGCTTAATACAAGCTATAACTTAAAATTACCTGGTCACGTATGGGTTGGTGAATTCTTTGGACCATCGTTTTACAAAACCTAGTGCAGCGTTGGCTTTAAGGATTATCCCATCCATATGCAAACGGAAGTTGAGCTCCCTATCACACAAAATGCCGAGGTCGCGAAGAGTGATATTAAGTTCCAAACAATTTTTGAGGCACCAGTTCGGAAAACTATCAAGGTCTTGTTAAAGAAGGAAGGAGTCATGGGGAGAGGAAATGGTTTTGAAAAATTTGGTATCGTCGGCGTAAAGGGAGATGGACGAGTATTTGATGGTTAATATAAAGAGTTCATTTTGGTGTGGAGATAGGATCGGTATATTTACGGTTATGCTTTCAGTGTTTCACAGAAATTTAAAGTGGTTGAGACAGGTCTGATATCGCTTGGAGTGATATATGTACATACGTATTATATGTACGTAGATATAATTTTTTTTTTTATGTCTGTTACTTCGCGGAAATAAACAAGAAAACCCAAAAAAAAAATCATTAGCTGCTTCAAGATGTTGGCATCCAGCGAAATTTTTGCACATAGTGATATATGTGGTATGTCCTATAAAATTTTTATTTTTGTTTTATTTTGGGGAGCTATATATTGGACACTAAACTTGAATGTACATGTATGTACATATACAGTATTGTGCAAAACCTAAGCAACCATCTGAAATCGATATTTCACAGTAAATTTGTTAAACTTTCTGCTACACTAAATAGAAAGAAATGAATGTTGAATGATGTATAGCGTATTTTGAAATTTATAACTTTTTGAGAAAATAACAGTACTTCAAAATTAAAAAAAACACAAAAAAAATAGTCAAATTCAGCTGTGTAAAACCTAAGCAACTTTGTAATCCAATGTTAAAAGGAAAGAGCTAACAGTACTTTTTCACACATAAAATGTTATAAGCTCTTTGTCTTTGATCTTGGGGCATTGTCTTTGATCAGTTTTATATTAACTTCGATGCGTAATTTTTGAGATTTAATAATGTCGTGACAAATATACTCCACCTGTTTTAAACTAAAGATTATTGAAGAATTTAAGTCTGGAGACTCTCAGACAATATTAGCTAAAAGATATAAAAGGAGTAAATCAATTATTTCACGTCTAATAAAAACATATCATGCTACGGGAGTCGTTGAAAATTTAAATTTCGGTAGTAGGATGCGTAAGACAACAAGTCGAACAGATAGAAACATTTGTGGTGTAATTAAAAAACAACCTTCTATAAGTTCATATGAAATTGAAAATTACTAAATTTCAATATTGATGCTAGCACGTTGCGTAGAGGTGCTATTAAGAATAATATTCAAAGCTATAGGCCGCGCAAGAAACCGATGTTCACAAAAAGGCATCTAAAGAACAGGTTGTGAAATTAAACCGTTTAAACATAATTCAAACTTAACTCTTTTCATATTGTAAGGGCCAACGACTTCATCCTACATTCTGCATACCAACTGTTAAGCATGATGGTGGTAGTTTGATGGTATGGACGTGTTTTTCGGTTGGAGGTGTATGCCCATTCTATGAAACCGAAGGAATTATGGACCGATTCAAATACAAATCGATTCTAGAATCAGTAAGGATTGGATGTTTTAACAGGATAACGATCCGAAACACACATCGAAGTTGATAAAGGGGTGGACAAAGGATAGTGAGATTTAAGCCCTTGATTGGTCGGCCCAATCACCCGACTTCAATCTCATCGAAAACCTGTTTGGCATTCTTAAAAGCCGGGTAGCCGGACAAAGTTTTTCCAACAAGATAGAGCTGTACAATGCTTTGAAAAGTGATTGGGAAAATATATCACAGTCTACAATTTCAAAGCTAATTGCTTCTATGCGTCGTTGTTGCGCCGAAGTTATTCAAAATAAGGGATATTACACTAAATATTAAAAAAGTTGCTTAGGTTTTGCACAGCAGAATTTGGCTATATTTTTGATTTTGGTTTTTTTTTTTTTAATTTTCATGTGTTACTATTTTCTTATAAAGCTGTGAATTTCAAAATATACTCTTAAATACATCATTCGATATTCATTTGTTTTTATTTGGTGTGGTAGAAGGTTTAAAAAATTTACTGTGAAATGTCGATTTCAGATGGTTGCTTAGGTTTTGCATTTGTTTTTTTTTTTGACTAAAACTTTTTTTGTATTTTTTTTTTCTTTCTTTCCTTCCTTATTGTTATTTTTTTTGTGCACACGAGACGTTTCCGAATTCACTGTACCACCCGCGATTATAATAGAAACAGGAAAAAGAACGCCATGTTAACTAACATGGCTTTATATACCCTAGGTAATCATTCATACACTGAACTGTATTATGATTTTGGGTACAGCGGTTTCCTAAAGGGATCGGAAGTGAATTCCATTCACATATGGAATTCCAAAAGATGGAGGTTAAATTAAAACGTTCGAGCAGAAAAGAAAAAGAGGAAGAACCATCATGATTTAGATTTTTAATAAAATTGTGTTTTTTTGTAAACGAACCAAAAATTTAAATAAAAAAAAATCTGATTCCTTGGAAACTTTCGTCAGCGTGCGGGGTAACGTCTAATAAACTTATCATTTCTGGAAGGTATTGTGCTTTGAGATCTTTTTCGGTTCTGACATGCCATAACGATGAAATGTCTGTGTCCTATGAGGCTACAAGCATCTTGAAAAGTCTTCATTCTGCTTCATTTTTGAAACCGTCCACGTATTTTAATATCTATATTTGTTGTAGTCTTTATTCTTCTGATAATTCTCCTCTTTCGGACCTTTTTCTTAAGCCCCCTTTCTTAAATTCAAATCTGATACTTTGCACATATGGTATGTATGCCATTCATCATTCCTTACCATTATTTCAATTAGTGCAAGTCAATCCAATTTCCGAATTCAACCACACATAAATTAAATAACCACTTGAACTTATTTTATAATATTTACCCATATAATTTGTACGATAAATAAGCTGAACAACAATAAAAGCGTGCTTATGGCTTGAGAGACTTTCAGTTCCATTTTTAATTCGATACAAGTTAAAAAATTGTAAAGTGTCATCGCTTGCTTTTACACTTCACCTCTACAGCATCGATCTATCAGCAACATGGTAACAACTGTCGTACAAGACCTTCTTACTTTCCCCTGCCTGTTGACCACATTAATAGTTTGGCCAAATGATTATGGACCAACCAGCAAATGTTGGGTTAGAGGCATGCGACTTTATTGTTATCGGTGGAGGGACATCAGGATCGGTTGTCAGAGAATCCCAAATGGAGAATATTAGTACAGGAAGATGGAGGCGATCCGCCGACAGAAGCTGAGGTAAGTTAGTTACCGCGGTAGCAAAATTTCGTTCGATAAATGGGATATTCCCACCTGAAATTGGGAAGAAGTGAATAAATATTACGATTTGGCGGAAAATTATGAAAATTCTTATGGAAATTCAATTGGACGTTTGATCGTCAATGATTTTTTACAGTGCGGCAAAACCACTCTCGATATGACTTTTAAAAGTGGTCAGGAATTAGAACTCTAGCGGCTCTCAAATGCCAATAACAATAACCATCCCGGATTCGGAATTTTCAAAAGGCATTTGGAGAACGGCCAAAGAATTGGAGGAGGAAAATTTTTCAGCAAAAAATTTAAGTTCCAATATTCATGTAATCAAAAACGCTAAGGCGACGAAAATTTACATCAATCCGGACTTCTCTGTCGCATCAATAACATTCGTTCTACATTAAAGAAAAAAGATAACCGTCGAAGTTAATAAGGAAATCATATTAGCAGCTGGAGTTTTCGGAAATCCGAATCGAATATATTCAGTATATGACTGACATCAGCATCTCTGACAGATGCAAACAGAGATATAAATAGGGCATGTCGCGCTTTAGAGTGCCAATTACCTAGACAAAGCCAAGTTCTATGAAAAGTATTTAGATAAGTGGAAAGTCGATAGTCTACTTGAAGGAATCAAATATCAAATTAAATTAAAAAAAAAAAAAACAACGTTTACAAATATTAAAATTGGCCCTTTCCGAGTGTGGCCAGTAATAACAACGATGCATCTTGGTGTTGTTATATTAAATGCATGACCACAGTGCTAATTTATACCAATGTGGACCCAACACTTAGTGTAAGAGTTTTTAGTCGTTTACAAGCCGTAGGAGGTAGTTTGCAGCCAATCATGATACCAACAACAGATCCATCAGTTATGACGGGAGAAAGATTGACAGCTTCTCTGGAACAAGGGTGGGCATATTGACACTAAATATAAAAATAAATCTTCAGTTTTATTGTTGCAAATTTGTTTTTAATTCATCGTTATTGTTTTTCTCTTCTGTATTTAAAAATAAAAAAGCAGTTTTTATTGAATCACCTAACATACGTATACTTGTCGGAGAAGGATCTTCGTGTTCTCCAGCTCTTCCTTAGGCGTGACATGATGTTTTACGCACGAAATCTGTATCAAGACCATAGATAAACTAACCCAGATGTCAAACTCTACTAATACTTTTGCAAACCCTTAACTTTCGCACAGACACACTATAAGTGGATTCCAACACTTTTATATTCTCTATAATTTTCTCAAAATTTCATAGAATGAGAACAATTTACAAGTAAAATTACACGAGTGTGTGTAATGTGGATGAGGTTTTTTTGATTAAAATGGGCGTGGTTTGTATAAAATGAGAGGGAAATTGCCATTAATGACAATTCACATGTATTCACAGACAGGGTCACACGGATAGGGGCGATCAGTAGAAAACCGGTTTTGATTTTCTAATATTTGGAAAGTTTGCCATCTAGGTTAGTTCATCTATAGTAGGAACTAAACCATACAATGACTGTGCCGACACACGTTGTACCGATATCGGCCCAACGGTTGTATGCAGCGCACACATTATACAATTTGCGTGCGATTTACGTACAACCAGATATTTTATTCAGTCATTTTCTAGCAGTTGATTCGTAATTATATACTTTTTATGGCTGAGATAAGTGCTCGGAAGAAGTTTGTTATTATATGCGCTGGTGCAGTGTTGAGCGTAGAAACCCAAAAGAAAAGAAAAAGAAAATGGGTTAAGGAATGGCTTTTAAATAGATCACTGCATTCTGATGTTGACCTAGTGGAGCATTTAAGAATCACGGAGCCCGAAGACTACAGATGCTTTTTGCGTATAAAATCTGAACAATTTGAACATCTTTTAAATCTCGTGGCACCTGTTATAACAAAATAGGATACTTTAATGAGGTCATCAATATCCGCGGAACAACGTTTAATTTTTACCTTGCGCTATTTAGCAACTGGATGTGATTTCAGTGATCTCAAGTTCAGCTCAAGAGTATCGGCCCAAGCTATTGGAAAAATAGTGCCAGAAACCTATTGGGCTATATACAATGCCTTAAAAAGTGAGTACATGAAGGTAAGATAAAAGTAATGCGATAGCCGATTTGATTAATCTTATATAGGTATCTTCCCCCTTATTTTTAGTTCCCATCTACTGAAACTGAATGGAAAAATATTGCTGAAGAATTTCAAAAACAGTGGAACTTTGAACATTGTATTGGAGCAATGGACGGAAAACATGTCCTGATTAGAAAACCCGCAAAAAGCGGTTCAGATTTTTTTAATTATAAGGGGACATATAGTATCGTTTTGTTTGCAATTGTAAATTACAATTATGAATTTATATACGTCCAT
Organism: Volucella zonaria; assembly: GCA_963966105.1. Taxonomy (NCBI): domain Eukaryota; kingdom Metazoa; phylum Arthropoda; class Insecta; order Diptera; family Syrphidae; genus Volucella; species Volucella zonaria. The sequence goes on along the minus strand of OZ014532.1, from coordinate 36,148,692 downwards.
GAAGGCACGAATGGAAGAATATCGGACGGAGGAGCTTTGAAAAGAACGGATTTTTATGAAAAGTTGCAAAACCATGCACTTAAACTACCTCCACCAGAAAAGCTTGAAAAAAATGACTTCGTTTGCCTTTACGGATTTGTTGGTGACGAAGCATTTTCTCTATCAGAAAACATATGGAAACCATTTTCTCAAGCAGGAATATCAAAAGAAGAAAGAATTTTCAATTATAGATTAAGCAGAGCTCGCCGAGTCGTAGAGAATGTGTTTGGGATTTTATGTTCTAGATTTAAAATTTTTCAATCACCAATAAAAACATCTAAGCTAACATGCTGATGCAACTATTTTAGCCTGTTCCTCATTACATAATTTTTTAAGGGCTCAATCTCTTGGCTATGTAACTGATAAATGTGTAGATCGTGAAGATTTGGAAAATTGTGTTGTACATCCAGGAACCTGGCGTCAGAATGAAATGATGCTTTCTCTGCAAAACACAAACATCAGAAAACAATCTTCGATAAATGCAAAAGAAATAAGAAACAGACTCAAGCAATACTATAACAATTCTTTTCAAAATAAAATGTGTGGTTTCCCAGAATAATATTTTTAAGCACATTGTGAAATTATTTAGTAACTCTTTATTTAAAAAAGTTTTTGTATACATTAAATGTTATTATGTGAAGAACAATGGAACTCCAATAAAAACCATGTTTGTTGAGGGTTGGTTTTAAAAATTTTAACTTCTATGATTTAAGAGCAAAAATTCAGATATCCCTGATTCAAATATAACTTCACCTTGAGGGTTAGTAGATGCAGTTGATGTATGCATTTCGGTTTGATGACTTTGAGATGCTGAAGAATTCGAAATGAAGGCTGAGTTCATAGTTAGCTGATTCATTCTTCCAGTGATGAGTACGCCAGTTACTATTTTTTCTGCAATCAAACGCTGCACTGCTTCCATACTTCTAAAATGTTCAGCGATCCTCTTCCCCAAAATATCGAACTCATCTTCATCCCTGCCTTCCTTTTGCGTCATATACTTGCTTGTATTTTCAAAAAAATTCTTTTACTGTTGTTGCAGTGAGTTTTTCCTTCTGGGTTGAGAAAAACTTGCCGATGGCGGGCGTGAAACGCCAGGGCTATTGTCATCTGGAGTTTGAGGTGGAGAAGAGTATCCCTAATAATAAATTTATATCGATCACAAAATATAAAACATTTATTAAGATAAAATATACCTCTGGAGCGATGTATTCTTCGAGTAAACTGTTCTCATCTGTAGATGGCCGTGGCTCAAGTGGTAGTGGTTTGGCTTCCAAATCGGAAGGTTCGGTGTTCGAATCCCAGCCTCGCCCGAAAACATGTCCATCCATTTTTTCAATTAATGAAAATCAAGTAAAACGAGTAGTTGACTTTAAATCAACATCAAGCCAACTTCCAGTAAGAATTTAGTCTCCCCATTAAATGTTGGATGCCACCCATGGAGCGAAATAACCACTGAGCCCAAACATCTTTCTTTCTCTCTCCATCCCATTTTCCAAAAAACTTAACACAGACTGAGGCATTATAAGTGTATTCATACCCACTCGAGTGTTAAGTTCTTTTAAGAAAAAAGAAAAAGAAAGAACAAGCCAAAGAGCTGTGTCCTTTTCGAGAAATTTCACCACTTTTCAAAAATAAAAGTAAATCGTAGTACCACAAAGAGGGCTCATAGATGCTGTCAGCAGACGATCCAGTGTGCTTGGGATTTTTAATTTTTTTATATTCCCTGCTAAAACCTGTCCTGAGATTCGCTATTCGCTTGAGCACGTATTCCTTATCGGCGTTGGGATCTTTTTCCACATTTTTCCACAAGCACCTGCAGCGCCTCCTCCCTCAAAATCTTATTGCTATGTTCTTTAATATGCACATCCCATAAACAGGGGAATGAATGGTATTGTTCTATAAAATCCGTCAAAAAATCTTTATCTTTTATCGAAACCATTCTTAGAACACTTAACCTGCTTCTAGAACAGCCGAAACATAAATGAAATCAATACAACAATTGTATGTGCGAATAAACACCATACAATTTCCATACAATCTGTTGCATGCGACAACGGTTGTCTACTCAAGAGCTTGTGACCATACAATATCGGTACAATGGTCGTATGTGTGGAAACACACTATACAATTGTCGCATACAACACCAAACCGGTCCAACCGTCGGCACAACGATTGTATGGTGTATTTCCTACTTATGACCAAGGCTGCTCTCAATTACCAAAATTCCATCGATTATGCGTATACCACACACATACTCTCTCTAACTCATTGTCACGCCCAGGCTGCGCTGGACAGAGAACACTGTCAGGCTCGCAATAAAGGAAGACACAAAGCAATACAGAATAGAAGAATAGAATAGAATGGCGAAGATAGAAAATACACACAACAACGCATTCTTGTGAAATTCATGCAGAGTCGCTTTATTCATTTGCTTTCACATGTTTTTGTTACTTAAAAAAAATAAATAAACGCCACGACATATATACTTATAATTTGTACATACTCGTATGCAAGATGAAGATTTCTCTCTCTGAATGAAATAGATTTTGTCCAGGCAAATATATTTGACTTATGTCACGTCTCACCAACACCCACACAATACCTTTAACGGCTATAGTAACCGTAAAACAACCGTTGTATGAGTCATCACTTATCCATTCCCATCATACCCAATTTAAACTAAAACAGTGAGTCATAAACCAATGTCTATCCATTAGATGCAATCGTATCCGCACAATGGATCATATCCATAAGATGCACCGAATCTATTGTTAACATACTCGTAACTGCCTCCACTTGAAAGATCAACAAATCATAGCTTCATTAAAAGATCATATTGCACACCAATCAAGGGCAGTGCAATGCAAGCTCAGCATATAACTTATATAAAAACCTGGGATCTTCCAGCAGTTAATCAGTTAGGATCTCACTCCGGTACTCAATTCATCACTGATCATCTGACTTCCCCCCACCAGTGGTAAGGGGTAAGCTACATATAAGTTAGTTAATACTCAACTCATCACTGTTCATGTGACTTCCAAAATCCAAAAATAATAAAGTGGAATAAAGTATTTATTTTTTTATGTTACACACATCCGCTTGGTACGTACGAGTAACTATATATACAGCGGAGGTGTAACCCATCAACAGATCATCTAGAACGTATGGATCTAGAAGACAAATATCATCAATATCGCGACATCAAGAAAACGTTAGCTAGTGGAGCTAAATATGTCTGCATTTGATATATATAGTAATATAGAGTAGCGTTTTAAAATATACGTATAAACTTGTTTAACAATTCACAGTATTTTACGTGTTCACATATATGTACATATACATATGTTAAGCTGGAGAGCAAGAATAACTGCCTATGCACTCATATGTTAACATACGTTCAGCGATAGTCAGTCAGTCTTGTTATATCCGTGGAGTAATGTCTTTTCGTTGTGTAATACAATACATTACAACTGCCGACGAGGCAAAAAAAAAAAGGAATAAAATAAAACGGGTTGTCGATAACGACGAAGTGAAATTTATTTTAATAAATGTCATCCGACAACATTATAAGCACACAAAGTGAAGAATACGAGTATCAATACTCAAAGCTAGAACATGATATGAAACACAAAGAAGCAGTTAAGATGTCTCTAATAGGCGAACTACCAAAATATAATCACAAGTTGAATGGTTGGAGCATCTGCAAAGGCAAAATTGAACAATTTTTCATCGGGAACAAAATCGTGGATAACGAACAAAAGGGATCACTGATTTTCATATCTCTTCACGATGAAACCTTCAAATTGTTAAGTATAATTTAATTCATCCAGCGATGCCAGACATAGCCGATTACAGTACTTTGATTGCGCAATTGGAAGCACATTTCAAGCCAGTTGTGTTAGGGTTTGCAGAGCGACACAGATTTTATGCATCTTGTAAAGAAGACCGGCAGACTCTTCAACAATGGGCAGAACGAATGTGATTTTGGAGAGCATCTGCTTATGCTTCTGAAATAAATTACTAATTGGTCTGTGAAAGGGTCCAGAGAAAGATAAGATATTCTTGGAAAGTCCAACGGATGTAGGTCTTCTCATAGAGAAATCTCTCCAAATTACTCAAACAGTGGAATGTGTAAAAAAAAATCAATATACTATGGAGAAGGTCTATGGATTACGAGTAAGTAGTGACGAAGTATTTTTATTACAAAAGGGGGAGCAGCCACGAGAATAGAGTAGGATTCAACAACAACAAAATCAAAGGAACGCAGCTCAAAATGGGTAATTGTCCAGTAGAAAATGTAGGGTTTATAGATATAAAAATCATACCTCGGAGCAATACAGATTTAAAAATTGCGATTGTAAAATATGTCACCAGAAAGATCATAAGCCATAAGAGTGTTATCTCCGCCTAGGAAAATTGCGGAACTGAAATCCTTTCTGGGGGTATTAAATTATTATCGGCAATTTGAACCCAATATCGGAATGATATCTCTTTGGAAATAAGCTTTCTTTAGTAACTGACAATAAACCGCTCGCAGATATTTTCAGCGGAAAGATATGCCTTGTTATTATCTGGTTACACTTACGAAGTCTAATACATAAAGTTGAAGCAAAACATTGCTGACTACTTTTCCCGAGCAGTTGGAAATTTACTCAGTCAGGAAATTCGAGATGAAGGCTTATGGGCAGATGGTATACTCCTATTTGTTAATTATATAAATGAGAAAAACGTAGAAGTAGATTTTAAAGGGATTCAAGAGAAAACATCGAAAGATAAAATTCTCAGTAAGGTACGCCAGTTTGTACAGAACGATTGGCCGACAAAACTTCCGGTTCCAACTTATTTTCGTATTGTACTAGAAAGACTGAAATTCTATTAAGTCGGACGCGATTTTCTGGGGCTATAGAATAATTATTCCCGATTGCTTAATGCAGGAAGTTTTAAAGGCATTGTAAAAATGAAGGGAACGGCTAGATCTATTTTTGGTGGCCCCCACTTAGTAAAGATCTAGAAGAGTGTTTACCTTTCAAAAATAGCCATTCAAAACGCCCATTGGTAAGTTTGAACTGGTCGGAAAACCGTGGGGAAAGAGTACATTTAAACTATATGGGTCCCGTATATAGGCATTTCTTTTTAATTATATAATTCATGCACACACCAAGTGAATTGAATGCATCGATATGGGCCAAAACATAAAACATAACCAGCTCCAAAACCATAAATCAGGTAAGGGCAATTTTCGCACGCTTCGGGCTGCCTAAATCAGTTGTATCCGACCACGGAGGATCTTCCTAATTGATTTAAACAATTTATAAGCGCAAATGGTATTGAGCACGTAGCGTCTCCATTGGGACACCCAACAATAACAGGAAAGCGGAAAATAGTATCAAAATCGTAAAAACGGTTCTTTAAAACTCATAGGTGAGTACCGGGTTTATAACCGAGACGTATAGCCAGTGGGTTATGCGAGGTTGAAGGCCCCATTTGTTCCCAATGACAGTTTTGCAAGAGAAAAAAGCTACTGCAGCTTTCTTGACCCTTTCTTGATGTTAGATTCTCAGTTTATTTCCCTGTAAAAAATGACACCCAGATATTTTGCTGTATAGGAGAAGACTACTAGTCTAGTGCCGTTGATTGAGCGAGGATCTTTGATTGGAATTTTATATTTCCTGGAAAAGAGGACAAGATCAGTTTGATGAGGGTTTATTTCCAATCCACAGCGATTTGCCCAACGGGTTAATCTGTTAAGATTTATCTGAAGGAGATCTTTAATGGTATTAACATGCTTTCCTGAGACGGCTATAGCAACGTCATCCGCATAGGCAATCACCCTGCTACCACCCGCTTCCAGGTATTGTATATCAGCAGTTCATTAACCACTAAGGTCCAGAGAAGGGGTTTGAAGTTGATTATCCTGATATTTACCGTAAGACTGATCAGCACCCAAGTGAGTCGTCTACCTGCAGAGTTGACAGCGTAGTCGTGATTGCGAATGTGTTAACGTTATTAAAGGCATCCTCTATGTCCAGGAAAGCGACAATCGTGTACTGTCCATATTGTACGGATCTTTCGATGTGGATAGTCAGTGAATGCAGAGCCTTTTCCGCCGACTTTCCTTTACAGTAGGCACATTGAGCTGTTGACAGAACTCGTGGATCAATTTTAGATTGTATATGGTTATCAATCAGTCGTTCCAGAGTTTTCAGAAGGAAAGATATAGACTTGTAGGTCTGAGGTCCTTTGGGACAACATGAGACCATTTTCTGGCTTTGGGAATAAAAGTTACATTAACTTCTCTCCATGACAGTGGAATGTGGATCATTTCTACGCAGCTCCTCATGATATTCTTTGGCGTAACCAGGATAATATCTGAGGACCTTTATAGCTCGGCAGGTATTATACCGTCCGGACCAGCAGACTTGTATGGTTTGAAGCTTTGCAGCGCCCTAAGCAGCTTGTCTTTTCTAATCAGACCGTAAATTTTATTTACGGTTGCCGTAGTCCTCTTGTGGTTGTTAGGTTGTTACTGGTCGCTTATAGGGAGCTACCTGGAAAGTGGGTGTGCAGTAGCAGGTTGAGTGATTCATCACACTTGTAGAGAGGATTTTTCTTTGATGCGATGCCTTTGAGATTCTTGTTATTTTATCACAGATTGGGCTCCTCCCATCAATCAGGCTGAATTGGATGTATCTGTGGTCTGAAAATGAGTGTTCAGATGATACTTTCCAGTTCGTTAGCATTTGAATAATGTTGTCGGAGACAAGAATGATATCTAACACTTCCTGTTGGTTTCTTAGTTAAAGGGGCAAGGACATCAGAATTGACCCCAACAACTTTTTTTTTATTCCACTTTTCCCTAATATCGACTCAATATGGAACTAAATGTGACAAATCGCGCTTTTTACGACTTCTACAAGTGGTTTACAATTTGAGTCAAAGTAGGAAAGCAACGCATGAGACCACGAACGACGCGCTGCCTGCTGCGATACCTCGCACTGTCCCATTGCCTCCAATCTCCTTAGATCCCTTCCAAGATGTGGCTACTTTCGTTCATTGAATTCATTATTTTTATTTTTCTATTTATTTATGTATTGTATAAAAAAATTTAAAAGAAGTTTTTAATTTTTTTCAGCAGCAAAAATACACATCTCAAGTGCTGAGAAGGCCTATCTTGAAATGAATTTTTCAAGCATAGACAAATTTTCTTTTAGGTAAGTGCCCCAAGTGAAGCCCGAAAATATTTTTCACTACGATTTTTAACGATCAAGGTGATTCCAGATATCCATTTGAAGCTTGGCTTTGAACACCATATCGTGCGGCAATTAGCAACTTTTAGCAAGAAGTTTGAATGAGCGAACATCCGCTGTGTTAAAATTGGAAGGTTTAGGTGTTTGCTGGCTGCATGGGAACTCCCTGAGAAAGCAACACATGTTGTGCTTATCATAATATCTGCTTGCATTTTAAAATAGATTTTCCAAACGTAGAACCATTACCAAATGAAAATTCTTTGCTCGCGGAAATTTATCATTTTATAGAAAATGTCTATTATAGTTTGGCAGTAAGAATAAGAGGTAGTTGTATTAAAACATTCCAGTTTTTGTTACCATATAATCTGCTTGGTAATATGTAACATAAAATATTACCAAAGCTGAACATAAATAAACTTAAAATATGAAAACATAAATAATTCATTGTTATTTTATAAAAAAAAAAAAAAAAAAAAAAAAAAAAACCTAAACTAGGAAGTTTAAAATGTTCTCCTTGAACTTGCTTCAGTCTTTTTCGATCCATTCTTTATATATTATTATTATTATTATTATTACGTATTATTCATTTAATGATACATTACATATTTCTATAAATAAACCTAAAATATAAAAACATAGTTGTTTAATATTAAATTAATATTTGAAAAATGTAAATTTAAAAATTGACTCTTAGACTTGATTCATTTAAATATCTTTTGAATACGTCCTGTTGCTCTTTTAAATTTAAGATTCTTTCTTTAACTTGGAGTTTCTTTAGTCTTGCTTCTTGTTTTGCTAGTACCATTCTTTGCGTAATTCAATTCAATTTAACTTTTTTCTTATTCTGGTAATTTCGTGATGTTTTACACGAAGAAGGACTCGGTTCTCCCGCCATCACTCCGGTGACAGGATGAATTCCTTAGCTATTTCAGAAGTTAAATGGTTTTACCTTTCTCCCTTGAAGAAATCAAATGCAACACAATATAGTTTTTTTTTAATATACTCGTAAATACTATCCACAATAAAGTATTTACATTTTATTTAGAATCCGCTTTATAGGTATTCTACGCGGACCGGTTGAGGTGCAAACGTGGAGAGTGAGAAATGCAAAACGATACAAAGCAATTCACAGCAATATTTTAAGCGATATGACGACACAAGCTTTCATCGCCACGTTCCGATAAGCAGAAATATTTAACGATTATTGCAACAATTCCATAGGCCCAGATAACGAGCTAAAAAAATATTTCCGGGAAGGCAAACTAGAATGGAAGACAGCCGCAAAGTCACTGGTTAACAATGGAACAAAACGGATCGCTTCCCCACACTTTGATGGTCAATGGGAACCAGGTATGAAATCGGTGAAGATTTACCTAAGAAGAATAGCCGGAAATTCAACGCTTATATTCGAGGAGCTCACCACACTTCTAACACAAGAAGAGTGTCTAAACTCCACACCATTCTGCCCACAATCAGACGACGTCAACAATATACAGGGCACTTCCCCGTCGGTTCACCACTAAAACCCCACTACGAATTCTAAAAAATTAGCCAACTAGAGCGATAGAAGCTAGTGCAAGCGTTACTGCAATTGTTCTGGAGACGTTGAAGTTCCGTATAAACAACACTAAATAAAAAAAACTACAGAATCCACAGTCTAGACTCTAGGCAGAATAACATTCAACGAAACCGTGATCGTGTTGGTGAATGGCCACTTCTGACAACAGTATAAATAACTATTTAAGTCGAAATAAGTTAAAATTAAAATCCAAATATATACATATCATAATATACAAAAAAAAAATAAATAAAAATATGTACGAGGGGCGTTCAATATATTTTCGGTATCGATATGAAGGAAAATGCGAATTCAATTTAAAATGTTTTTATATATAATATAATCTCCCCTAACATCAATGCATTTGTTACATCTTGAGATAAGCTTTTTTAAACCCTCAAAAAAATAAATTTCCTCTTTCTATGCAAAATACCGACTTGAGTTCTTCATCATCCGAAAATCTTTTCCCACGAAGACATTTTTTCAAATCCGGAAACAGGAAATAATTACTAGGGGCAAGGTCTGGACTATAGGGTGGGTGTTGGATTTCTTCGAAACCACAATCTCGCGCAGCAGCCTTGGAAACTCGCGCCGTGTGAACAGGAGCGTTGTCATGAAGAAGCAACACACCCGCTGCGAGTTTACCCCGTCTTTTCTTTTTAATTTCCTCCCGCAAATTATGCAAAGTGGAAGCGTAGGATGTGGCGTTGATGGTTTCACCTTTTTTTTTGTACTCAATGAGCAAGATTCCCTTTGAGTCCCAAAAAACTCTGGCCATGAGCTTCCCGGCAGACGGAGTGACTTTGAACTTCTTCGGGGAGCCTGTTCCTTTTTTATGCCACTGCATGGACTCTTGTTTGCTTTCAGGGTCATAGTGGTGGACCCATGTTTCGTCCCCAGTAACAATTCGATCCATAACACCGTCCGCGTTCTCACTACACATCTCCAAAAGCTCTCTACAGCATGCGATTCTCACTTTTTTCTGAGGCGCTGTGAGCATTCGTGGCACCCACCTTGCACTGACCTTTGAAAGGTTAAGATGATCATGAAGAATGGTGTGAATGGTACCAATTGAAAGCTTGGTGATCTCTGCCATCATTTTCACCTTTATTCGGGCATCCTCAAGAACAAGTTTTTCGAGTTCTTTGATGCTTTCTCCCGTACAAGCAGTAGCCGGGGCGCCGGAGCGGGGGTCGTCTTCAATGCTCTCTCTGCCTCTCTTGAACTCACTTGACCACTTTTGCATAGTTGATAATGAAGGTGCGGAACCCTGGTAAACAGCCACCATCTCTTCATGAATAGTTTTTTGACTTTTTCCTTGCTTAGTGAGAAATTTAATTACAGCGCGGTGCTCAATTTTCACCATCATCGTCTCAGTTGCCATTATGATTCTGTTTAACTAGAGATAAAACGCGAATTAATAATCACATTTATATGAATTTTTACATGAATGCACTAAAATAATAGTATTACTTGATAAATAAGTCAATTTATATATACAACCACAGCTTCACCCCGATATCGAGAATATGTTGAACGCCCCTCGTATCTTAAGTAGGGCAAACGGAAATATGCTCTTAAAAAACCGTTTATAGCGCTTTAAATATTCTCTAAAAAAGATGTTATATGCTCTTAAAATATCCTCTAAAAACTATTGAAAACTGGAAAAATCAAGAAAAATTAAACAAATTGAGGAAACACAACTAAATAAGAAACAACTTAAATAAATAACTTAAATATATCAAGATTCTTCTTGAATTATAAATAATTTAAATGTTTGTTGCAATAAATGCAAATAACTTTGCTTAAATTGTCAAAAAGAAAACTTTGCCTATTTGCTCTATAGACATTTTTGTACATAGAAAAACTTCTTTCTACCTCAACGGATGTAATAGGTGCAAATTTAAATGCCATTATCTCAAAGACTGTGTATTCACTGTTGAATTTTATCCGGACAGACAACTGGAAATCTCTTTTAAGCCACGGTTTTTATTCCAAAACATTTGACATTTTGGCCTTTATTTTTTCCCTATTTTGCAGTCAATGGAGCTAACTTTAATTTCTGCATCGTTGACTATATCGATATATGCGGCAAGTTCTAGACCATTCGTTTCCAATCAATTTAATTGATTTAGAAAAAAATCCGTAGTTTGCGGCCAAAAACCTCAAGTCAGGTTTTAAATTACCTCGTTCAAGTAATTCTTTGGCAGTTTTGATAGCAGCAGAATCCTCTTCTTCGAATGAATGAAAAATGTTTACAATTTTTTCATAGTTTTCTGCATAGTATGAAACGGTTTCTTTTCAGGTTCCCCAACGAGTTATAACTGGTTGCGGAGGAAGTGATAGATCTGGTTCAACTTCCTTAAAAGTTCTTACTCCTTAAAGAGCTTTAAAAAACAATAAGAAGATCGACCTCAATAAATTGTTCTCTTATGGTTTCGCAAACTCTATGAAGTCCATGTGCTAGAACGTCATATGAGTTATTTTTGGGTAAAATACTTGAATTTCGCCAGCTGCCTAAACGCTATATGGAGTAGCATCACACAAAAACAGCAGTATGGGGTCTTTTTCAAACTGGACATCCAACATCTTTATCGAGTCATCGAAGAGCCTGGTTTGCCTTATCCATTGAAGCAGTATTAATTAAAAACTTCTCCTTTGCAACTGAGTCGTCAGGATCTAAAATGCCAATTATTACGTTGACAATATACCTGTTTGTAAATAAAAGAGAAGAAGAAGAAAAACAATGATTCACATTTTGTTTATATTTTACTGGACCACTAAAATTAAATTCAAATTTGAACGTTTGAACATAACTGTTTGCTGCATCCATTGTTTCGTTTATAGCAACCCACAACTTCCAGTTTTGCACTTTTGCCTTTATTTTTGCCATGGTTTCCTCATACAGTTTGTCTGTGTGTGTTCCGGGGAGAGTTGTCTCAGAATTAATTTTATATTCCGTATATTTTTCCAAAAACGATTTCAAGTTTTCATTGCGAATTTTATGCAATGGAATATCCGCTGCAATGGATGCAGAACATAAATGCTCTGCAAATGCATCATTTTGATTTTGGTTATTCGATGATGATTTCCCGAGAAATTGTTGCATTTTTCGGTCTTTTCTCTACAAAAGTTCCAAATGCCGGGATGTCTTCAAATATTGCTTGATAAGTACAAATACAAATACAAATAAACCGTTTTATTGCAAATTTTGCACAACAGAGTTGTTCCATCTGTTTTAAAGCTTGGATTTTCGGCTACTATTTTATTTGACAGATCATTGGTTTTTGGTTTAATTTTTGGCATTTTATAAAATGAAGAAAATTATATAAATAACATACTATATGTACCTAATTTGATTCTTTTTTGTTTTTACGTACCCGAATATTTTACCTTCAATTTAAGGATTTCTATCAAACCAAACTTTATTTATTCTCTATCTTTTCTTTTTTCACAAGTTGAACTCTTCACAACCACCTTCTTAGATCCACTGTCCTCGATTAAGATGAGAACTATTGTTTGGGGTGTCGCGTGCCTGTTGAAAATGGGGAAAGGATTGCCATTGTAAATGTGAAACTATCCGTTGGCTAGCCGCGTCCTATACATAAACATTAGTTCTGGCGCCATCGCTAATGACCGGAGTCTATAACGCACATTTAGCTTTTCATGAATGAATGCAAAACAGAAAGATAACGAAACAAAAATAGAAAAGTACGTACTTTCACACCTGCGCATGTGCGAATAATGCTCAGATCTCTAGGAAATTACAACAAAAATTATATAACTTATCATATGCAGATGGTAAAAGGGTTTACTCGCGCAGCTGTGTACATATATAGGCAGCCACATAGTAAACAAATTGTACCTGCTGGTGCGCAACTGTTCTGTGCGCTTCCGCAAATATCCATTTTTTTTCTCCACACAAATAGTCGATGAAAAATGGGGCAAGAGTACGATAACTTATTCGCCAAAAATTGATAACGGTTTTCTGAAAAACAGTTCAATACAAGCATTTTTTACTATGAGAGGGGGGGGGGGGGGGGGATCTATCTCGCCCCGTTTATGAGGTAGAAGCAATTTTAGAAAAAAATTACTTAATGAAAAAAAATGATTAAAAAACAACGGCAACACTCAAAATCAAGTACTATACCGGTTTTGAAAGCCAGAAACCTGTTCTTTAACCCTAAATTCAAATTAAATTAGTTATGTCAATAGCTTTTGAAAAATTCGCATGCAAACTCAAAATTTTGATAAATTGGCTTTTTGTGGTCAATGCTTATATCAATTCCGAATCGAACACAAAAAATGGTTTTTGAGAAAATTGAAAATTACTATTTTTGTTTCGCTTTTTTGGCATTTACGTGGTATTCCTTTGAGGTGAATATGAATGAATAGGTTAAATGTCTGGCAGGCGCCTATATCAACAGTTTCCTTAATTAACAGTTCCCGGGTGGTCCACTTCGCGGCATTAAGGGATTTAAACTCTCTTTTCGCATGCGGCAGGTCTCGCTCACGCAACTTTGTTGCTCCGCTCGGGGTAGGTGCTTTTCGCCAGGCAGGTGCCTATGTCATCAATACTCTTCATCTACAGTACTCCATTCAAAATTATAAAGTTCACACTAATGACAAAGTTTTTCTGATTCGCATTATAGAAAATTCACAAATCGAATGTTTCAGCAAATTATTTACTTTGGGTAATATGTATGTTTGTACTTATGTAATATGTAATGCACTTGATAATGATGCAAAAATATAACCGAACAAACGTTTGACTTTTGTACCGTTGTCTTTTTTCATACACATGTGGTAAAGCGTATCTAAACATTCTTTTTTTCATTTTTTTTATCAAAATTTTGAGTTTGCATGCGATTTTTTCAAAAACTGTTGACATAAATAGTTTCATTTAAATTTAGGATTAAAGAACAGGTTTCTGGCTTTCAAAACCGGTATAACACTTCATTTTAAGTGTTGCCGTTGTTTTTTAATAACTTTTTTCATTTCAAGTAATTTTTTTTAAAATTGCCCCTACCTCCTAAACGGGGCGAGATAGACCTCCCCCCGTCCCATAGTAAAAAATGCTGTTCTACAAAAAATTTTTGGCGCCTAAGTTATCGTACTCTCCCCAAAAAAGGACAAATAAGAAAAGATATTGAAAAAATTCACAAATATGCTAAAATATGTCCTAAAACTGCAAAAATATGCCGAAATATGATCTTAAAAATGAAATATGTACAAATATGCAAAACACTGCTCAATGGTAAAATTATAAGTCACTCATAAGTCAAACTATCAAATCAAACGAAATCCACTTAAACATAAGATCCACTCAACTTCACTCCGACATACATACCATATATTCGCCAAATCAATAATACATACATACAACGCAATCAACTGAGCTCAATCAAACTACTCAGCTGTCATATGTACATATATGCAAACATAAACATTCAAACATACAGTCCACTCAATATTCAATAATGCTAAATTAAACCACAACTTTATGCAACTCAATCAAACACAATTTCCCATTCAAGCTTGAAACTAAAATCACACACATACAGCCACACACACATATATCGCCATACGCAAATAATCCATTTAAAAGCAAAATGAAATAAAGCAAAACCGAAAAGCAAACCAAATTTCATCACATAATCAAATAAAAGTGTAAATACATAAATACGAAAAAAAAATAGAGGAAATTAAGCCCACGCACTTCAACTTGATCAAGTTTAAACTACGAATTACGGAAGTTGTAGTCTGATGAAGAAGGAAATGGGGACTAGACATGCACTACTCCATTGTGATTTTTTTTTCTTTGTTTGTCATATCCTCTTGTTCATATCCATAGACAACACTTATGATTGTTGTTTGATATTGTATTCTAATGTAATTTCTCTCTTTTGTATGAATTATCTCCTCCAAAATGCGAACAAATGGTCAGAACAACTGAAGAAGGTAAATAAAGTGTAACAAATGAATTGCTAAGCTAAGGTATGTAACATATGTGTATGTGAATATTGAAATGATCAACTCAACATTCACATTAGGCCGACAAAAAAAAGTAAATTTGGCGATTAATTCAAATATATTTGCAGGACCAGGTAATTATAATAGGCGTATCAAATACGTGCACAAGCAATAAAATTACGTTTTTACTTCAAGCAAAGTGTCCTTTGACTTTTAGGGATCGCATATTATCTTCAGTAAATTGTCATGCACATACATACGTATGTATAGTGTACGAAGAAAATGTTCATAGGACACTTATTTTTTAATGCGATTTATTTATTTTTATACATAAAAGCTTACTATAATGAATGTTTTTTTTTTGCACACAATCGAGTAAATTTAATTTTTGCATTGATCTTTTTGCCTTAAGTAATAATAAGACCATAATTAAATTTTGGTGCAAAAAGAAAAAATTGGCCCACCAAAGATTTATTTTGATTTTTGTCTAAAAATTACTCTATTGGTAAACATTACCCAAGCGAAGTATTTAACTGTATAGCTCGCATGTCTATGAGCATTTATCAACACTTTGAGCCACAATTTTATCGTTGCCTCCAACTAAGTAGGCAGAGAAAGCGCAACAAAACAACTAATACAAAATTTCCTGTACTTGTTTTCTCAGTCTAAATCTAAGCGTTGTCGTTAAGTGTTACTTTGTGTAATTGTTTTCTTCGACAACGTTATTAAGGACTGAAACGAATAAAATCTATAAATTTTAATACGGGCTATACTCACAATGCGTAAAAATTGCAATCACATTTTGTACTCAAATTAGCCTGTATATTCTCTAGTTTCAGTTTGTTATTGATTTTAGTTCGGTGCGGTTTAAAATATTTATAAAAAATGAGTCAAGAGGGACGCCGTGAAAAGATCATCGACAAATGGCTCGAAAATACTTCGAGTCCAAACCATTTCATCGCAAAACATTTAAACATAGCACGCAGTACAGTGGATTCTGTTATTAAACGATATTTGGAGACGTTGACAGTTAAGCGAAAACAGAAAAGTGGAGCTAAAAGTGGAGCACATGATACAGATTTGGACAGGAAAGTAGTGGGTACCATCGTAAAAAACCGGACTATGTCATCCAGAGATGTTGCTCGAAAATGTAATACGAACCAAACAATGGTACAAAGATCCAAAAAACGTAACACGAAAAAAACAAAAAAATACCAAATTACTGAAAAGCAAAAAAAAGTCATAAAAACACGAGCCCGAAAGCTATACGAGTTGATCGGCAACAAGAAAGCGTACTTGGTTTTGGATGACAAAGCCGACTTTACTGCTCTTCCAGGTGCGCAGTTTTACAACTCGTTTGAAGCTGAGATTCTTCCGCAATGAACAACATCGATTGGGATGGAAAAATTCGGGTCAAAATATCTCGTTTGGCAGGCCATTTGCCAATGTGGACACAAAAGCTAATCGTTTATTACAATGGGAACAATTAACGGAGAAGTGTACATTAACGAGTGCCTAAAAAATCGGTTGATTTCTTTCTTAAACAAACACGAGGGTTCAACATTATTTTGGCCAGATTTAGCTTCAGCTTACTATGCTCATGCGACGTTGAGCTTTCTTATTGCTAAAAATGTCGACTTTGTCCCAAAAGACATGAATCCACCCAATGTTCCACAGTGCCGTCCCATTGAAAGGTATTGAGCTTTGGTCAAAGCTAAATTGAGGAAAAGTGGGCAGTGTGCAAAGGACGTAACAATCCAAAAAGATCACGGATGTAACTGTCACCAACCTTATGAAGGACATTCGAGAGAAGTTGAGGAAAGAATGGGAACCCAAATAATTTTTTTTATTTTTTGTAATTGTGAATGAATTTAATAAAAACAGAGTTTTAAAGGATATAAAAAAAAATTTACTTGAATTATGAAAATATTTTTTTTTTTACTTTGAAGTTTCCAAATTTTATTCTTTTCAGTCCTTAATTGTGATTTCCATGCCCGGTTCTCGGCATTATATGAACATCGAAAAAGCACTAAGAGCGGTAAATTTGCTTCTGGAGGGAGAGTCTCAAAGGTCTGTCGCAATTAGTATCAGTGTATCGCGGCGAGCTATCTGAAACGTCTGGGTACACTTCCAAGAAACCGGGAGTGTAGCAAGGAGACCTGTTTCAGGAAGAATCAGAATCACAACTGCGCAAGAAGACTGGTACGTAAGAATAATTGCACGTCGGGAGCGTACCGTAACCGCCCGGGCGTTACAAAATCAACTGCGGCAATCTACTGGCACTCAAGTAAGTGATCAAACTATACGTAATCGACTCCACGAAGATGGACATAGTGCGCCTAATTCGACCGAAACTGATAAGGGTACATCGGACAGCTCGCTTAGGAAACGCCCGTGTGCATCCGGATTGGACTGTGGACAATTGGAGGCCTGTAATGTAAGGTCCAGTTATTTAGTGACCATAAACGAGTACGCGTGTGGAGAAGATAAGGTGAGCGTTTTACCGACCCATGCATTCACGGAACTGACCGTTTTGGGGGCTCAAGTGTTATGATATGGGCTGGAGTAAGCTTGCTAGGCAAAGCAGAGCTCATAATTCTGGATGAGGGCACCGTAACCGCCGCCAGTTACATGGACACGTATGCAAGACAATGCTCGTCCGCATACGGCCCGCATTACACAAAGAGCTCTTTCTGATGCCAATATTACAGTTTTTCCATGGCCAGCAATGAGCCCAAACCCCAACTCCGTCGAGCATTTATGGGACCAATTGAAAAGGAGCCTCAAAAACAACCACAGCCATGTCAACAGTAAACAAGAGCTCATAAACGCGTTAAAAGTCTGTTGGGAGCGCATACCCGAACAAAATGTTGCACATCTCATTGAGAGCGTACAAGATAGGCTAAGACAGTGCATACGGAGAAGAGGAGGCCCCACTCGCTACTAAGTAAAATATCTAAACAAATCATAACAGAAAAACAGTAATACCTACGTAAAGTTTTATTTTTCTTTAAATTGTTTTTATGAGTAATTTGAATAAATGGAAAAATGTTAACTATTGTTTATGTGCACACCGTTTCTTAATCCTTAGCTCAAATATATTCACGAAAACAAAAATATATAATCACTCATTTTTTCAAATGAGAGTTTAAAAACTTACTGGGCCCTCTTTTGTTTTGAGTGGTTTAGTAAAATGATTTCTTCTTTAATTTTTCAATACTGTATAGTACCTCGACTCTTTTTATTGCCCCTGTCATTCGATTTAAACAATTTATATGTATATGTATAATAATCTTTATTTTAGCTCATCAACGGGAGGCCTATTTTCAAGATCAACAGATTTAGTAAGAACAACAACAGTTTTCGTTAATATTCAAGGGTGCTGATCCCGCTCTTCAAAACAAAATGTCATCTTAAAAACGTGAACGAAATCTTTTCACAATCCTTGCAGTAAGAACTGCACCATTATTTTCCTGGTTATGCGGGTATAACAGTTGTTAGTATTTTTTGGTACAAATTTTATATCAGTTTTACCATAATATCCTATATTCCTGCCAATGTTATCAAAGCTTCACTATAGGTTTTTCCTTTCTTAAATTATGGTAGTAATAAGCCAGACCATCGAGACCGCCGAGGTTAAACTATTGTAGATCTCGTCCACAGATAATATTTGACCTAATCGATTTTTCAAATGCACGTGCCCCGTAGCGAATTTTAATTTATCATCATTACATTTTACTTTGAATGATAGTTTCTCCTTCTTATTTTCTAATGTTTTTAATATTGATTATATAACACCGGTTTGCTCAGCGATTTCGGGAACCGATAACCTAGAACTTGATGCAACACTTAGAACTTTATGTATATTCGTATTACTAACGGTCCTTGCACTGCACTGATTGCCTTTTTTTTTCACAATTTGGCAAACACCAAACCACTAAGTGTACGTAAATTTGAAATAAATTTTCGATTTCTTTTTAGTTTTTTGCAATATTCGCAATTTTAAATGTATCTTATGCAGTTTTGTAAAAACTTTTATTTTCGGCACTTACCTTCAATTTTTTCCCCTATCGATTTATCACTTCCATTTTCTTTAATTTAGTTCACACCTCATGTGCTAACTTTTTTTACTCTGCTAACATAAGCATTCCTTCATTTTTAAAAATTTGTAAATGACTGTTGCGGGTACCAGTTTTAAGTTATGGCGTCATTTTTGGCACGTAAAGTGCAACAAAAGACACAAAAGTCTAGATCAGATTAAGTTTCAAATTAAAATACAATAATATAAATTCCGGGATTACATTACACAGTGTGATTTTTTTTTCGCGTACTCTATATTTATATACAAAATTAAAAATTAATCCATTCATAAAAAGACATTAAATATTTTCACATTCTTTTTTTAATTAATTGTTACCATCCACACAAAGCAGTGCTTCATATTCTAAATATGAATATAAAATCTAGAATTAATTCTTTTTTTTTGTGAAAAACCGGTAAGTCTAGTCTACGATAAATAATTTAATTTTGTACCTAAATTAAAAGTCAAGGTACAAGACTGTATAAGCGGCCAATTGCTTTTAAGAATCTTCAGTTTATTTCGGAAGACTCTTAATTCGATTTGCACGTCAGCTGCACCAGGCGGAACTTTAGGTGGAATTTTGACGACTCCTTTACAGAATTTAACTACCTCACACTCACTGCTTTCAACCTCTGAATGGCCCAAATGATTACGGACCAACCACAGCCACTAATGGACTACAGCCCTATGACTTTGTGGTTGTAGGCTCCGGCTCATCTGGAGCAGTCATAGCCAGCCGGCTGTCGGAAAATTCTCACAATTTGGATACGGATTTCTCCGTGGAGATTTAGAAAATGGTCAACGAAAAGGTGGAGGAAAATCATTTCTTTCAGCAATATTGGGCCCCCGCCCAATTATCAAGGCTTCGTCCATTAATGACGTTGTCTAATAAAAAGCGGGGGCAGAGCATATTACTGGTCTTATCGTAAACATCTTCAGATAACAGCCT
Source organism: Volucella zonaria (assembly GCA_963966105.1). Lineage (NCBI taxonomy): Eukaryota > Metazoa > Arthropoda > Insecta > Diptera > Syrphidae > Volucella > Volucella zonaria. The sequence goes on along the minus strand of OZ014532.1, from coordinate 36,128,845 downwards.
CTGAATGGTTGGTACGATTTGACCAGTTACAAGTTACCGGTCATAGGTCTTGTTGGCGGCTGGACCACCGGTAGTCCATACCAGGACTTAAATCATGGTACCATGGGAGTCAGGAGCCCCCCGGATTTCGGTCCGGGCCTGACTTGTTAGAGGTAGGCCCCCTTGTGGGAGCGTCATGGTGGCTGTGGTTTAAACCCAAATCGCGGGAACGGGTCTAACCCCTTGTAGAGTTGCAAAAAAGTACTGGGTTCTATGACCCTAAGAACAGCAAGAGGTTTTAGGTCGGCCTCGACTCATACCAAGGGTGGAACTTGTGCCTCCAACACAGTTCCGAATTGGTATCAAAGGATTGGCGGAGAGCGATGGCAAGGCGTATCCTTGTTCCCTATGGATGTATGGGCATCTCGTAAACATAAGGTCTTATGACAGGTGGTTTACGTTAAAAATCCAGGAACGTTCTTTCAGCAATATTATCACGTTCTAATATTCATGTAATAAAGAATGCTGAAGCTAGGAACATAAATTTCAACCCGGATCATTCGGTATCGTCGGCTACGTTTGTGTTAAATCAAAATACCGAAATAACAGTAGAGCTAAAAAAAGAGCTAATTCTCGCCGCTGTCTCAATGCACTTGACATCCCCGTAGTGTGTGATGCTCCCGGAGTTGGGAAAAATATCCGGGACCACGTAGGTATTCCTGTGACTTTTCAGTATAAGAAAAACGAGGCAAAAGTAATGAGCGACAAGGATGAACAGAGAGATTTTATTGATTACTTCTTGGATAGAAACGGGCAATTATCTACTCTTGGCCATTGGTGGTCTTATTAGTGGTGATGTAGAATGTATGTATAAAAATTGTGCATGCACAGACTTAAATCTCTATCATATCTTCATCAAGCGAAATGGTAGCGCTCTTAAAATGTGGTATGATTCTGCAGGTCTTTCAGATAATATTATCCAATCTCTATACGAAGCCGGTAAGAATGCCAATTTGCTCACGAGCTACGAGGGCGGGTCAATAATTCCGTGCATTTTTGAATTTCTGACCTCTTTACTGAAACAGCAACACTGCTCCTGTCAACAGGCATTTGTCAGTTGACTCCTGTCAAAATTTAAACTTGCTGCGTCAGTTAGTTTGTGTTTGACAGCTATTTTTATCAGACTACTCACTAATTTGAGGAGAAAATGGAAAAAAGTGAATTTCGTGTGCTTATTACGCATTATTTCTTGCGAAAAAAAACCATTACCGAGACCAAGGCTAAGCTTGATAAATACTATGGGGACTCTGCACCATCGATTTCAATGGTAAAAAAGTGGTTTACTGAATTTCGTTGTGGCCGTACAAGCACTGAAGATGCCGAACGTCCTGGACGCCCAGTTGAGGTCTCTACACCCGAAACAATCGAAAAAATTCACGATATGGTGTTGGCCGACTGAAGATTGAAAGTGCGAGAGATTGTGGAAGCCGTAGGGATCTCGCATGGCTCAGTGGTTTCAATTTTGAATGATCACTTGGGCATGAGAAAGCTTTCCGCAAGATGGGTGCCGCGTTTGCTTGCAGTCGACCACAAACGCAATCGTGTAACAACTTCACAGGAAGGTTTGGCGTTGTTTAATCGCAATATGGAGGAGTTTTTGCGCCGTTTTGTAACCGTGGACGAAACATGGATCCATCACAACACACCAGAGAACAAACAACAGTCAAAACAGTGGGTTTCTAAGGGTGAATCGGCGCCAAAGAAGGCCAAGGTGGGTTTGTCAGCCAATAAAGTTATGGCGACTGTTTTTTGGGATGCACGCGGGATAATCCACATTGACTACCTTCAAAAGGGAAGAACAATCAATGGGGAATATTATGCCAACTTATTGGACCGATTCAATGACGATTTGAAAAAAAAACGACCTCATTTGGCCAAGAAAAAAGTTATTTTCCACCAAGACAATGCAAGGGTGCACACATGTGCAGTTGCCATGGCAAAAATCCATGAATTGGGCTATGAATTGCTCCCTCATCCACCCTATTCTCCAGATTTGGCTCCGAGCGACTACTTCTTGTTCCCAAACCTGAAGAAATGGCTTGGTGGAAAAAGATTTGACTCCAATGATGAAGTCATCTCGTCATTTTGAGGACCTCGACAAATCATTTTTTTTGGAAGGGATAAAAAAATTGGAGAAGCGTTGGACAAAGTGTATAGAGCTCAACTGAAACTACGTTGAAAAATAAAATTATTTTTTTATCAAAAAATCTGTTTTAATCCAAAAGTCACGGACTTGTTGACCCGCCCTCGTACATATCCTTACAAAATCCACTGCCCGCTGGATATGTTGAGCTCAAAAGTAAAAACTATCTCGATAAAGTGAAAATTGTTTCAATTACTTACAAAATGACCGCGATATTGAAACCCTTCTCCAAGGAATCAAATTTCAAATGAAACTAGAAAAGACAACTGCATACAAAACGAACAACGCTGAAATAATCAAGCCAAATATTCCCGAATGTAATCAGTATGACTTCAAATGCGATGATTACTGGCGATGTTACATTAAGTATATGACCACTATAACATGTGCTACTTCAGGTACTGCCAAAATGGTAGTGTCTGTGTGCGACTGAAGCTTAAAGTTAGAGGTGTCACTCGGGTAAGAACAGTTGGAAGAAGCATATTGCCAGCACCGATAGCCTCTAACACAGCTTCAGCTATGACTGGAGAAAGATTGGCCTTTTTATTACGAGAAGAATGGAGAGAATTAATACACACCACTAGTTGATTTCATAACTGGATGAATTAAAGTTTGTGTATGTTCAAATTGGTTCTTGTAAAATCAATAAATATTTTTTTCTCTTTCTTTCCCACTCCTTTTCAATTCTATCATATTCCATTTTGCATGCATTTGTTTGCTTGTTTCCATGCAATAGGTTCCTGTATTCGGTCAACTAATATAGCTATTGAGTTGGGCATCATTATCAATACATAATTATATGACAGCAATTTATCCGACTATTTCTTCACGAACTACTAAATTTTTTACATAGTTTCTAGAAAAATTACTCGATTACCCCAAATTATTTTCCAGGCTTTTCCCCGAAGCTAATCGCAACATTTTTACGGAAGATGCGACTTGAAAATATATGAGCCAAAATGTTCCATATAATAATTTAATTAATTAAAATATTTCTGTTTTTCCGACTATAGTCCGAGCTATGACTGAAACGATGATTTCATACCATAAGTTTATGTGGACCGCAAAGAATAAAGCTGAATCTCAACAATCTGCTGCATAGGTAAAATTACAGAAAACATTCACAACTTTAAAATGGGAAAAGACAAAAAATGATTATGAAATCAGTCAGCAAGCTGCCAATCTACCCAAATATAAACCAAAAATCAACAGAACACTTCCAGGAAATGTATGCTATCTCACTCATTGTCGTAGGGTTTATTACACTCCGAATTCAACTTTAACATAAGAATTTTTTCTGTCGAAATAATCTGACAAAAAGCTAGTTTATTCCGCTCCTTTTATTTTGATTTTTATGAAATCAGACGTTTTCCACAGAAAGATAAGCACCCACCACCAGCAACCTGATATATTGCAGTGCTTATGCAGAAACTCAACTACCAATAGAAGTAGGTACTAACAGAAGCCGCAGGCAGTTGCACCCCGTCGTCAGGTCTTGCAAAATCTACTGTTTTTTTTGTTTATAATTTACGTGCACCTAAGGGGTTATGATACCCTTTTACTGAGGAGGAGAAAGGAAAGCATTGTTGTGATGTAGTGGTTTGAAACTCAGGTGTGTTTGGTTTCGATATTGACTCTCCAGGGGTGGGAGTCCGAATAGGACGGAGAGATTTTCTTCACTCGGAATGATTCAGGTTGTGAATTTTAACGGTTGTTTTGTGCTTGAAAACCCTACAACAGCCAAATCTACATGTCAGTGTTATGCCTTCACACGCAGATTTTTCTGACTGAGTTCCAATTACACAAATGAAAACTTTGTCGTGGCTAGGATTCGAACCTTGACCCTCCAGGTGAGAAGCGATTGCTAGTACCACGCCATCCCAAGCCTTGTATTGAGTTAATTGACAATCCCATTGTGACCTGGAACCCAAGCAAAACTCTGTGATTTCACCTTTCCAGCTGTTATCCAAGAAGCTTCCCATTCTCAAACTACGTCGCAGGTTGGTGACGGGGCTTAGAAAAACCTTGTCATGTCATCTAAATTATTACAGATACAAGTTTTCTTAGTGGGTAGTGAAATCCGAAGTTGCCATCCTCCATAAAGACGCTACCGACACATATTCTTTTCTGGCAATCGGAGTTTTGGTGTTTTTTGGTTGAGTTGTATTAAAGACCAATTTGTTAAACGAAAAATGGCCTTGAGGGTGCAGTCCATGATGTGAATATTAAGAGTAAGGAGATTTATCATTGCATCTATAGCGGAGCCATGAGCGACTGCAAAACCTCACAAGCATCCGAGGCAAACCTTTCTTTAGAATTTGGAAAGGGGCAGAGGAATTTGGAAAGGGGCAGCCTGAAAAACTTACTTCACCAGATTGACGCATAGGATAACCTATAATGACAGGTTAATGACCCCTTTGGGTGATAAGCGACATGTCTTTCCAAAGGCTACATTACAATGCCAGCCAGATAGACGCATATCGCTGAAACGGATGTTAATGCATTTAAACGGTATGTTGAATATGTACGCCAAACAATATCGATGGCTGTGGATAAAAAAAGGCTAAGAAAAGTATTTTATTAAAGAGTGAAAGATTAAGTTAAAGATTACAGGAAATGTAGCAAGGTTAAAATAGCAAGTGGCGAATATTGTTGTTATACATTTGCATAGTTGTAAGTATTGCCGTAGCATAATAATACACAATTGTATTCAAAACGAGATGAATCAAGCCAGTCAGCTTACTCGTACTCCTCTCTTACATTTGAGACCGATCCACATAACAGCATCCGACTGATGGAACTTGACACTAATTAAACATAAACATTGTAGCGGGAACATTTTACAGCATTTTTAAAATTACTAACGGAACAATACGCTAGGCAATATGAATAATTTCATTCTTTTAGAAACTAAGGAACTTTTCGTTTAAAAACATATCTAACAGCGGTCTATGTTTCTCATTTACAAAAAAGAAATTACTTGTATACATTGAATAGGTTTCTTTTTTCATAATTTAAGATATTTTTAAATTAAGAATTTTCATTTCATTTTGAGTACCCATAAAATGCCTGTTATATATTGAAGCCAGATCAGAGGGGGTGAAGTATTTCTAGACCTAGACATTTCGCAGCATTTTTGACGGCACCGAATATCTGGTCAATCCAACGTAAGTTATCATTGACACACATACCGAGATGTCATTCATGGACAATGGCTGGGTCTCTAAATTTCGCTTTAACGACAGCAGACAGCATTGGGTTTTGAATGCATTAAACTCTACTCTGTTAATGGTTCCCCAATTACTTATGCTGTTAATATCAGAATTTAATGAGCTTAACATATGAGTACGTTGCAGTTCCCGTTCTACAGCCGAAGAGCAGTGACGTGAGCCCGAGAACGAATATGAAAAGCAGAGAGTACTGCCGTCACCAAAGGAATATATTGGATTATAAGTAGCAGCTAGAGATCATTGATAAAAATTATAAAGAGTGTCGGATACATAACGGAGCCCTGGGGCACACCAGCATTTATTTTGTGAATATCAGACTTGAAACCATCCAAGACAACTCGAACGTTCCGAAAGGTAATTTCTAATCCAAGAAAGCCTGATGCCAAACTCTCTCATATGCCTTAGAAATATCAAGTGCAAATATCTTGCTTTCGACAGATTGATATACGCTTTGGTTCCACCTTTCGGTGAGACATGCCATCAGATCACCAGTGGAGCTGCTGCTACGGAAACCGTACTGCCGATCATTAAAAAGCTTTCGAGTTTCAGCTTGACACCTGACAGCTGACAGCTGAGCTGACAGTTTATCAGCGTTTCCAACACCTTTTAAAGAAGAGACGTAAGTGCAATGTGTATGTAGGAGGAGAGAGAAGACTCGTCTTTTTTAGGGACGGGATAAACAAATGCTGTTTTCCCATCTGCTCGAAAGGAGTCTTAAAGAGTAGGATTTTAGTGTGCAACTGTACCCAAATCAAAAAGTTTGATTACGAATTTAACAATAAGATATGGTACATATGTAAAAAACAACAAGGTACTATCTTAAAACAAAGCAGTATATAATTAATTATATGTAGTGCTTAAAAAATCAGCACAAAAAGATCGAATTTAAATTCGGTACCCAATTGGAGCTTGGTTTTTTTGGTACTTATAAATTTAATTTATTCTTCTCTCTTTTTGAAAGAAGTGCGTCAAGAAAACCCCGAAACCTACAGCAAGTAAATAAAAAAATAACCACCAAGCTCAGTCTTATATATAGGTTTTCAATATGCTCTAGGAAACTTCCCCGCTTTCTTTTTATTTAAATTGACTTTTAGGCGCTATCTGGCTAGCCAATTACAATGCAAAGGATCAAAAACAACAAAAAAATGATTTCAAATCATTTCAAAACAAAACGTCACGGTTAGATTGAAATACAGCGATAATGAAAGTGATATTTGGTGGAAACGACTTAGACAAAACAAAAGGAAGTTAAGACAAAAATTTTAATATAAGTACTCGTATATGCTCATTTTGTATAATCTTTTAATTAAATATTTTAAGCTAACTTGATTTAATCTTACTTTAAGACAGCGTAAGAATAGATGTTTAGAGATAGACTACCTGGAAAGAAAGAAAAAAAATATTTAAAATTAGCATGAAAAAAATAAAATAGAAATTAATATTTATCAACTATTTTAATAAGTCACTGCATATAGTCATTATCTTTAAAAAGTCAGCCAGCCTAAACGTGTTCAAGGTTACAATTTAGAACTTAAAGGTTTATTCTTAACAAGTTACTTTTCTACTTATCCTTAGTAATCGCCGCACGTTTGCTCATAATTAATCAGAAGTCTCTAAAACTGCTGACAGAATCTTTCTCAGTCGGCTGATATAAATAGCTTTATGCTTACTAGGGATAGCCAGCCTTTCATTCAATCAGCCTCAAATAATGTCGCAATGTCTCCAACCTCAATTTGTTCTATCGCTAGCATTTCGGGTCTTCAAATCTTCGACGGTAACACCCGTTTCTGAATGTTTAACGGTTTATCCTGACGGTCCTATCCGCACGTACTCAATATCGTGATACGAGGGCGGGTCAATAAGACTTTTGGATTAAAACAGATTTTTTGATAAAAAAATAATTTTATTTTTCAACGTAGTCTCCCTTGAGCTCTATACACTTTGTCCAACGCTTCTCCAATTTTTTTATCCCTTCCAAAAAAAATGATTTGTCGAGGTCCTCAAAATGACGAGATGACTTCATCATTGGAGTCAAATCTTTTTCCACCAAGCCATTTCTTCAGGTTTGGGAACAAGAAGTAGTCGCTCGGAGCCAAATCTGGAGAATAGGGTGGATGAGGGAGCAATTCATAGCCCAATTCATGGATTTTTGCCATGGCAAATGCACATGTGTGCACCCTTGCATTGTCTTGGTGGAAAAGAACTTTTTTCTTGGCCAAATGAGGTCGTTTTTTTTTCAAATCGTCATTGAATCGGTCCAATAAGTTGGCATAATATTCCCCATTGATTGTTCTTCCCTTTTGAAGGTAGTCAATGTGGATTATCCCGCGTGCATCCCAAAAAACAGTCGCCATAACTTTATTGGCTGACAAACCCACCTTGGCCTTCTTTGGCGCCGATTCACCCTTAGAAACCCACTGTTTTGACTGTTGTTTGTTCTCTGGTGTGTTGTGATGGATCCATGTTTCGTCCACGGTTACAAAACGGCGCAAAAACTCCTCCATATTGCGATTAAACAACGCCAAACCTTCCTGTGAAGTTGTTACACGATTGCGTTTGTGGTCGACTGTGAGCAAACGCGGCACCCATCTTGCGGAAAGCTTTCTCATGCCCAAGTGATCATTCAAAATTGAAATCACTGAGCCATGCGAGATCCCTACGGCTTCCACAATCTCTCGCACTTTCAATCTTCGGTCGGCCAACACCATATCGTGAATTTTTTCGATTGTTTCGGGTGTAGAGACCTCAACTGGGCGTCCAGGACGTTCGGCATGTTCAGTGCTTGTACGGCCACAACGAAATTCAGTAAACCACTTTTTTACCATTGAAATCGATGGTGCAGAGTCCCCATAGTATTTATCAAGCTTAGCCTTGGTCTCGGTAGTGGTTTTTTTTCGCAAGAAATAATGCTTAATAAGCACACGAAATTCACTTTTTTCCATTTTCTCCTCAAATTAGTGAGTAGTCTGATAAAAATAGCTGTCAAACACAAACTAACTGACGCAGCAAGTTTAAATTTTGACAGGAGTCAACTGACAAATGCCTGTTGACAGGAGCAGTGTTGCTGTTTCAGTAAAGAGGTCAGAAATTCAAAAATGCACGGAATTATTGACCCGCCCTCGTAGTATCCTAGAGTGTACAACTCGCCTATGGGATTCCCTATCAAGATCTTTATTTCCTTGTCATTACAACCTGCAAATATTTAAAACCATTGTGCATCGATATCACCATTTTCTTTCGGTACATGATGATTTACGGAATTAGGGGAAATATTAATATACATATATTCATAATAAAATACGGCAATTTGCGAATAAAATTATGAATATGAATTAACTCTTTTGAACTAGGATGAAATTAAAAAAAATTATCACACATTATTCTTACAAATAAAACGAGGTTAATCTCATACCAGATTTACACCAATGGCATCAAAACAACAATATTGTACAATGGAAAGATCTTTTTTTCAAGCATCATGTAATATACGAGTATATTTTATCGATTATGTCAAATTACATAAAACATTTTCTGACACATGGAAATTTGTATAACGAAATGCGTATTTATCCATTTTTAACTGAGTAACGTGAAACCTAAGGGTCAACAATATAAGGACTGAAACGAATAAACTTTGGAAACTTCAAAGTAAAAGAAAAAATATATTTTCATAATTCCTGTAAATTTTTTTTATTTGCTTTAAAACTCTGTTTTTATTAAATTCATTCACAATTACAAAAAATAAAAAAATTATTCGGGTTCCCATTCTTTCCTCAACTTCTTTCGAATGTCCTTCATAAGGTTGGTGACAGTTACATCCGTGATCTTTTTGGACGCTCTTTTCCATTTAGCACTAAAATCTTTTACGTCCTTTGCACACTGCTCACTTTTCCTCAATTTAGCTTTAACCAAAGCCCAATACTTTTCAATGGGACGGCATTGTGGAACATTGGGTGGATTCATGTCTTTTGGGACAAAGACGACATTTTTAGCAACAAGAAAGCTCAACGTCGCATGAGCATAGTGATCTGAAGCTAAATCTGGCCAAAATAATGTTGAACCCTCGTGTTTGTTTAAGAAAGGAATCAACCGGTTTTTTAGGCACTCGTTAATGTGCACTTCTCCGTTAATTGTTCCCATTGTAATAAACGATTAGCTTTTGTGTCCACATTGGCAAATGGCCTGCCAAACGAGATATTTTGACCCGAATTTTTCCATCCCAATCGATGACGTTGATTGCGGAAGAATCTCAGATTCAAACGAGTTGTAAAACTGCGCACCTGGTCGGCTTTGACATAAGTTTCGTCATCACCAAGCACGCTTTCTTGTTGCCGATCAACTCGTATAGCTTTCGGGCTCGTGTTTTTATGACTTTTTTTTGCTTTTCAGTAACTTTTGGTATTTTTTGTTTTTTTCGTGTTTTTAGACCGTTACGTTTTTTAGATCTTTGTACCATTGTTTAATTGGTATTGCATTTCCGAGCAACATCTCTGGATGACATAGTCCGGTTTTTTACGATGGTACCCACTATTTTCCTGTCCAAATTTGTATCATGTGCTCCACTTTTAGCTCCACTTTTCTGTTTTCGCTTAACTATCAACGTCTGCAAATATCGTTTAATAAGTGAATCCACTGTACTGCGTGCTATGTTTAAATTTTTTGCGATGAAATGGTTTGGACGCGAAGTATTTTCGAGCCATTTGTCGATGATCTTTTCACGGCGTTCCTCTTGACTCACATTTTATAAATATTTTAAACCGCACCGAACTAAAATTAATAACAAACTGAAACTAGAGAATATACAGGCTATTTTGAGTACAAATTGGGATAGCAATTTTTACGCATTGGAAGTATAGCCCGTATTAAAATTTACAGATTTTATTCGTTTCAGTTCTTAAGCAGTGCAGCCATGCGAAACTTTTACATTTTGACTTGGAGAACAAAATCGTACTTATAATTATATACATATTATAAATACATAATCCATATATAATAAGCTGACAAAAGGCATCCTAATTATAACTATATTTAGAAGTTAGATTGGCCGTCAACTTCTTAACAATTTCAATACTTAGACTTTCTTTCATCATTAAAAAACAATATTTTCTAATGAAGTAAACGACAAAAATATTTATTTAGATGCATTAAGACATGTATCGGATGTTTTAACAACAACAACAATTTTAATTCTAATTTATAACGTGATCAATAGAACTCAAAAGAAAAATTTAAAATTCCATACACACATAATATAGTCACAGGTCCTTTATTTGCCCTAAAATTGTGAATAATTCAAAAACTAAAAAATAAAAAACACCAATAGAAATTAAAATAATCTTCAACTTGCAAACTTTTGATAAACAAATAATATGTAGGTTTTTCTGCAAAGTAAAAGTGCAATGCGTTTCACTAAAAATGCAAAGTTCCCGATTTTTTGAAAAGTGAAAAATACTCGTATAAGTGTTTTACCAATTAAAAAGGGAACTTTGTATTTGCAGTCATGTTTTGCAAATTTGCAAAGTGAAATACGAGGGGCGTTCAAGATATTCTCGGTATCGGGGTGAAGCTGTGGTTGCATATATAAATTGACTTATTTATCAAGTAACACTATTATTTTAGTGCATTCATGTAAAATTTCATATAAATGTGATTATTAATTCGCGTTTTATCTCTAGTTAAACAGAATCATAATGGCAACTGAGGCAATGATGGTGAAAATTGAGCATCGCGCTGTAATTAAATTTCTCACTAAGCAAGGAAAAAGTCAAAAAAACTATTCATGAAGAGATGGTGGCTGTTTACCAGGGTTCCGCACCTTCATTATCAACTGTGCAAAAGTGGTCAAGTGAGTTCAAGAGAGGCAGAGAGAGCATTGAGGACGACCCCCGCTCCGGCGCCCCGGCTACTGCTTGTACGGGAGAAAGCATCAAAGAAGTCGAAAAACTTGTTCTTGAGGATGCCCGAATAAAGGTGAAAATGATGGCAGAGATCACCAAGCTTTCAATTGGTACCATTCACACCATTCTTCATGACCATCTTAACCTTTCAAAGGTCAGTGCAAGGTGGGTGCCACGAATGCTCACAGCGCCTCCGATAAAAAGTGAGAATCGCATGCTGTCGAGAGCTTTTGGAGATGTGTAGTGAGAACGCGGACGGTGTTATGGATCGAATTGTTACTAGGGACGAAACATGGGTCCACCACTATGACCCTGAAAGCAAACAAGAGTCCATGCAGTGGCATAAAAAAGGAACAGACCCCCCGAAGAAGTTCAAAGTCACTCCGTCTGCCCGAAAGCTCATGGCCACAGTTTTTTGGGACTCAAAGGGAATCTTGCTCATTGAGTACAAAAAAAAGGTGAAACCATCAACGCCACATCCTACGCTTCCACTTTGCATAATTTGCGGGAGGAAATTAAAAAGAAAAGACGGGGTAAACTCGCAGCGGGTGTGTTGCTTCTACATGACAACGCTCCTGTTCACACGGCGCGAGTTTCCAAGGCTGCTGCGCGAGATTGTGGTTTCGAAGAAATCCAACATCCACCCTATAGTCCAGACCTTGCCCCTAGTGATTATTTCCTGTTTCCGGATTTGAAAAAATGTCTTCGTGGAAAAAGATTTTCGGATGATGAAGAACTCAAGTCGGTATTTTGCAGAGAAAGAGGAAATTTATTATTTTGAGGGTTTAAAAAAGCTTATCTCAAGATATAACAAATGCATTGATGTTAGGGGAGATCATATTGAAAAATAAAAACAATTTAAATTGAATTTGCATTTTCCTTCATATCGATACCGAGAATATATTGAACGCCCCTCGTATATGTATGTATGTGTCTATGTATAGTACAATTACTCGGTACTAATCACTGTACTAACTGTAATTAATTATGCACTGATAAAAACTTAAATGCTTGCTCGATTGCTTTACATCTTAGTAAACGATTTGAGTCGTACTAAATAGAACGAAAAAAAGTTAGCTGCTTGGAGATTGTGAAAAGTAAAAAAGTAAGGATAAAATTCCGAAGAGTAGTCACCTCTGATTTTCTTTAATTTTTTTGTACGTACATTCTTATACGTCAGAAGTGAAAACCCAAAGCGATTTTTGGCGCAAACTAATGGAAAGAATAAAAAGACATACAAAGTTTGAAAACCCTGGAGAAAAAAAATCTCAAATATCTTCAAAACTACAACACATATACCATATATGTATGTTATATAAATGATACCGCAAATTAAAGCTACAATTAACGACCTCCAATTGAAATAAGAAGCTTTGTAATCCATTTCAAAAGCGATTGCATCAAGGTACCTGTTTGTTACTGAATTACAAAACTACATTTTAAAACCTTTTCAACGGTACCAAACATGCTACATTTTTACAACAAATTAGTTAATATGAACAGTTATTTCTCCAGAAACACAAAACAATTGTTTGACATAATTCAGTTACACGGCCTATAACAACAAATTTCCGCTACTCTTTCTTGAATGAAATAGAGGGAGTGGATGGCCCGCGTCGCGGGAAAAAAGCTTTTAACTCCCTCTCCGCAGGATTTAGCCGCTCACGCGACTTCGTCTCTCCGCTAAGGGTATGTCAACAACAGTCAGGCAGGCAGCTATGTGCAAGGTAGCTTAATGATAAAAGTGACTGAACTTAAGTATCTCTAAGCGCGTTAGACTAAATAACATAAATTTGCGGTATCATTTGTATACATGTTATAGTTTTGAAGATATTTGAGGTTTTTTTCTCCAGGATTTTCAAACTTTGTATGTCCTTTTAGTCCTTTCCAGTAGTTTGCCCCAAAAATCGCCTTGAATTTTCACTTTTGACGTATAAGACTATATGTACAAAAAAATTGAAGAAAATCGGAGGTGGATACTTCTCGGAGCTGCAGCCAAAAGTAATTTGTATACAAGCAGTTTTAATGTTTATAATATTTTTTGTTTACTTTTTTCATTGAAGAAAATTATTTTTAATTCGTTTCAAAACAACACTGTAAGGGAAAAGCAAAAAGAAGAAGCTTCGGATGAAGTTTTGACGAAAGCAAAGTCCCTTGGGATGGTCTCAACCAACCGAAAGTGGGTCTTTGCCAGAGATAAAATAATATTTTTGGCTTTTGGAAGAGCAGAACGTTTGTAAGTACAATACTAAGAACCATAGCATTTTTGTGTTATAAAATTAATGTGTGTACGTTTTATTATTCTCAGGCCAAATGAGATAAAGGACGGTAGTTCTGGATGCCGGTGATAAGACGATATTCGACATAGTAAGGACTGATTCGTCTACTGTGGAAGCTACTTTCAGAGCCGAAAGAGATACCCAGCTTAAGCATCATTTCTCAAGCTGAGGATGACGAAATAATAACTTTAGAAAAACAGCTGTTGAAGGTCGAAATTTACAAGACTAAATTGGAAGCCCGTTAAATGGAACGTGAGCTGAAAATTCCGTTATCAGAATTCAAAAAAAGGATTGAATAAAAAGAGTAAAGAAAATTTGTGTTCTAGTGAAGAATACGAGTATGCACTAAATTTAATTGAATATTAGAATTTAAAACTTTTGTATTTCTTGTTATTACTTTTACCTGTAATAGTGGGTTACAGACGGAGATTATTTAAACAAGGAAACTTTTCCTTCAATATTCTTAAAGAAAATAAAAATTTTCAGAATGCAAGAAATTATTACACCTCACATGTCCATTCGCTTAAAGAATAAGCTCTTTCTCCTGAAAATACTGCATTTGGAAATGGTTGATATCCTGCATAGAGATTTGCTGCCAAACGGGAATTGCACACTACCCGGCCTGCTTATATTAACCGCATAGAAAGATGAGTCCGGCCAACAAACCATTATTGCACTCAATGCATGATTTCCATGTCTACCGACAAACTGCTTATTCCTGTTAGATATTAAAACGCGAGATTAGTTTGTAAAGATTTTTTTATTAATTAATTAACGTATGCCTGCCTGGACGGCTTACAAGGAACTCATTGCCTACTTAAATTTTATGCATGAAGCCACAGGGAGAGCGAGAGCGAGAGAGAGTGATCTGGGGGAGTATTACATGTGTATTACATCGGCGATATAAATGTCTTTCGCTTACTTGACATGAACGCTACACTGCTCTTCACCGATGTTGATCATCGTATCGGCAATGCATCCAGCTACAAAAGGAAATCCTTCTTGAGGAAAAAAGTTGTTGCATGGGACTTACGCAATTATTTCTTTGGCTGTTAAACTTCAGTTTGCCTCCAGTTATTGACAAAACACATTCAATATTAGTCCTTGTTTAACGGAAGCTTTCTAGAATTGAAGAATTACTTCCAAATTCAAAATTTGTTGCCAATTTTATAATTCTTTGTACGCTGTTATTATCCTCTTCGTTTTAAAACATACTTCAAAACGGTTCATTTTAGTTTATTAATTATTTCAACCAACTTTTCGCATCAAATGCTCAACTGCAAATGAAATTTTTTCTTGACATATTATTGACAACCTTTGCACAGTTTTAAATGCAAAGTGCAGAGCTTATTTATTTGGTAAAATGAAATGAAAAAATTCTTGGTAAACTTCGTACTTTGCAAAAATGTACTTGTCGCTTTGCAAATTTGTATTTGATGAAACAAATTTTGCAAAAAGGGAAAATTTAAAATTTTTCAAATAAAATAATTTCATCTTTGCAAATTTGCGTTTGGTGAAATGAAATTTGCAAAGATAAATTGAAAAGTGGTTGGTGAAATAAAGCCCTTATCTCAAAATGTTATCATGAAATTGTACACTATCTCTAGTTAAAATTAATTAATTTATAACCTTCCAGTATATATTGAGAACAGAAATTGACTAATTCTGAGGGTGAAAAAGTGCATTTACAACATGTTACGTTATTTGCGTTTCCTGCTCTCCTGGTGACTATGTTCCTTAGTGGAAGAGAAGGCAAGGTAATTCGACTACGTTTCGATATTTAAAAAAGGTGGGATACGTTTCCAAACTTAAGTGACACATATTTTAAGGGACAACACTAAGCTCGATTGCATGAATGTGGCAATTTCTTTTCTCGACAATGAGCATATTTAGCATCGAATGGTAACAGCATAAGAGAAGTTGATACTATACAGCAGCGTACAGCAAAAAAGGACCTGGAAGAAAGCAAGTGAAGAGGCAGACCCCACTGCAAAGACTGTTTTGCATCCAGTGACGATGTTGCCCTATGTATGTGGGATTGCAGAGGAATTGGGTAACACCGGGCGGAATCAAACCTAATCTAGACAAAATAAATGCGGGTGAAAACTTACCCAAACCCAAACAAACAAAAAAAATCAAATTGTTCTTGAAAGTTTTGGGATTTCATTGAAAATTTATAAGTTATCTTAACGATTTAGTTAGTTTTAAACAGGACCTAAGATACCAGCTACATCAAGAAGACTTATGATATATTTCCTTCTAAGATACCTACTATCTATTTTCTTCAAAAATCCTGTTCAATAATTTTCTCTAATATCCCACCTTCCTTGATATCTTTTCTCCATAACCTTTATGTTTTGGTGAAAACTCTTCACTTACGGTACCAAGATTATCGGGAAACAATTAATATTGTAATGCTGAAAATGAAGCTTTATGCTCATATTGCAACCCAGATTTTTGAGATCGTTAAGTATGTTTTTGATCAGGTTTTCATAATTTGGACTTCTTCTGTTTTCCAAAAAATGTTCTACGACCTCTTCGAATGATTTACTTTTCAGACTTTATGGACAGCATCAGCATTGTGTATTCACTTCCGAATACACAAGGAAAATAAAAATGTCCCTTTTACCTATTTTGGCATCCAATAAATGCTTAATCTATCACATAAATATTTGAAGCAGGGACCGTCTCTAGGTAATGCCTCAAAAATTGCTTCTTGATACCTAATTTAATATGAAGTGGAACGGTCAACCAGAACCTTGCACACGACATTTTTACTTCCATGGCTAAACGATACTCTCTGGGGCTAGTCTTTTTTAATCCAATGTTGTGTTCTATTTCAACTATCATATTCACACAGGAAGCAGGGATAGTTTGTATATCCTCTCTACTAGCCAAGAAGCATAGCCAATATTATCAGGTCACCACTCATAGTCCAGCCATGCATGGAGTTTACCTTTTTAAAGGCAAACTCTAAATTTTCATAACATTCTTTCAAATAAAAGGAATGCCAAGCCAAAAACATCAATGTATCATATTACCATTATGTTATAACACTGGTTTAAGACTTCGTATTTGAGAATCAATAAAAAAAAAGTCTCCAATCTCTACTTAAGTAGGCCAGGAACATCACAACAATTTACTAAATTTTCTCCTTGACCGGAATATGGCAGAAAATCCTTTTCTCTTTATCTACATATATCAATAAAAGCTTTTGAACCGAGTAATTCCTATTTTATTTTCATTGTCGCATTGAATCATTTACAGGAAAAGTAACAATCATTGATGCGATTTTCTGGTTCCATCCAAATCGTCGGAGTTTGCAAACTAAAAAAATGTTTTTCTTCTTTTGGGAAGATCATGTACACACGTCGAACACAATTTATCCGGCACCCATTTTTTGTGTTGATTTTTAATACAGGTGTTAAAATAGCTCACGGATATTTAGAAATAACTTGTTGTTATTTAAAATTTGTAGCAAAACTTATCAACATATTTTCTGAAAGCCATTAGTAAAACTTTTCTGTTTTTTTTATCACAGAAATCACTTAACGACACACACCATAAACAAGAAGTAGGGTTACCCTCCCTACTTTGATCTTTGACTATCAACACAATGGTGTAAATATATTTCTAGAACAGAAAATGGAAGCTCATTTTAGTAGCACTACGAAATCAGAAAAAAAAAATTTTTCAGAAAACATAAGTTCTAAAATTTTTTTAACATTTTTATCTTAAATTAGTACTTAATATAATATGATAGCTTCGAGATTACTATGTACTTTCTTTTGCAAGGCGAAAACTATAGCAGGCCTTATTATTATAAAAATTTTATTATTAATTATTATCTATCCTTTGGGTTACGAAATATATTCGAATATATTATATTTGTTTGGTGGGCGTTTTCAAATTTTAACTGATCGTAAGCCGTTGGCATTTCTCACTCAACGAACAAAACTTAAAATTGCTGGGCAGGGAAGTAAAAAGATTTTTTATTGAGTAATTAAACTTTCGATATAGTATTAATCTTTACAGATCATTATGACATTTCTGTTTAGTATATTTTGGCAAACCATCCCGTTCTATCTAAATTTGCGTATCGTGGAAATTTATTTTCAAGTGCGCTTTATTCACTTTTTAGTGCGCATTATCATCCGTTGGAGCAAGCTATTCGTCAAATCATCAAAAAATTAATATCTACATATGCGCTACAGGAAAATATCCATACAGGGCCTTCAGAAAACTGCACCATTTGATGAGGATTATACGGTTGCGTCATCGGTCCTTATTTTTAAAAAAATTCGGATCCATTGAGATCCATGTCTATGCTAAGCAAAATTTATTTTCACACAATTTTAAAAAAATAAATAAATAACTAATAAAACTAAACAAAATTTGAAATTAAATTTTATTTTAAACGATTAATTTTAATTTTGTTAAAGAAGACATGATTATTTCAATTATTAAGAATTATGTCAATTTAAAAATGGTAACAGCTACTTTAAAAGCAGATGAAGATTCTTCATCTACAGATTCAACACATTCTTTCTAATGTGTTGCAGCGCAATATTGCTGAAAAATAGACTCAAGAAGATCAAATATGCGTATACCACACGAAATCAAAGAATTCATATGAGTGCGATATCATATCAATTAATATGACGCCATTAAAGCCGTTAGAAATACTCCATTAAATAGGGTTTCTGTCCTACATGCTCCCGAAATAAAAGAAACACAAACTGGCTACTTAAAAAACAAAAGGTGGAAAAGCAAAAGGAAAAGGGACTAGTTCTCATTCGTTGTTTATGTCACATGACAGTCTACCATTCGTACTGTTTATGGTCTGTCGCCTGATGTTCGCAATGTTCTTTGTCGGTGGTCTCATTTAGTAGGGTGTCTGATATATTGTTTGGCCCTATCCCACATACATACATATATTGACAGTGGTGATGCTATAATACATATAATCATCACGTAGCATCATACTCAGGCTTTTCCCAGCCTACTAATTTGGGCTTTCCGGAACAGGCACATAGAAGAGTGACTCTGGTGATGAAGCTGCTTGAAATATCAGGGAGGAAAAAATCCTTAGGAATGCTTGCAGATTCGAAAACACTTGGGCGCGATCAAACACTTGAACGAATTCTAACCCCAATGCGCGCTGTCGAGAAAACACAGAGAAACTTGTCATCAGAACGAGGCCATTTACTGGACGATTATATCGATGGTTGGAGAGCTTGTTGGGCAGGGATGATGTATCCTTAATAATACCAAACTAGTGCAGCATTTTCGAAGCATACGAGTACAAAGCCGACAGGCAAGTGATTCTCACATAACGCATCATAAAATGATATATCTAAGTCAAAAAAAATAAATTTGAACTCTTTTCCATAAAAATCGCTACTACGCCAGATGAACTGCACATACGATCATTTGATGCTTTCCCATGAAAAAAACATAATTGCTAACGTAGCGCCTGTACCTGAGCAAACTACACTCCAAAGCGAGGTGTAAATACTCGCAAATGTAATTAGAAAATGTAACTTATAGTATACTTATTTTATTGCAAAATAAAACTAAACTAAACTATACAGAACTAGAGCTGCGCAAAGCGTTGTTTCATCAATACTAATAATCGGTATTCAACTACCAAATATTACAATATATCACAAATGGTCAAATCTACATAAAGTATTGCAACGAGCAGATGGGACAACGCTCATAACAGCGCGAGTTTTGTCACGGACCGAAAATAAAAGCGCCTTAATATCTGTTTTAAATTGATTTTATTAGTTTTAGCTGCGTTTATTATATAATATTGTGGTCTAATCTCGACTGAGTCGATCACTTAGCACCAATGCACATTTTCGGTGGAAAAGAAACACGTTGAAAAAGCAATACAAAAAGAGGCTTAGCATTACGACAAATAAACAAATAGGTGTAGACAAAATTGGCAAAAGACGCTTTACGCATAAACAAATAAGAGGAAAGACAAATAGAACATACAAAAAGGTGGACGGTGACAGGTGCGTTTATATTGCTGGACTAGGGCTACTAAGATTTAAATCCGAAGAAGCATGGCATGATTCATAACATACATTATAACTTAATGTAGCTCTCTTATATGAAGCTTAACATTTTTGATTATCGTCTTGTTCGCAAACAACACATTATTGTCGTGTTTGAACATATGTGTATATATTTTTTGTTATAGTTTTAATGATTTTACAGTTCAAGTTTTATTAATATTTTGCATCAATCTTCATTATAAATGATATTTTTCTTATTATATTCATTTAGAGTTGATATATACAAGGTGACGCAAAACTGATCATCCAATTTTGTTCTTGAATTACTTTTTTATTAAATAAAAAAAATAATTTTGAGTGATGGAAATATTATTTGGACCTTTACAATTGTTTCTGTTAAGTGGAAAAGATGATATCCGCCAAGTGGCTGCCGTCAGTGTTGATATACATTTGTGCATGTTTTATCGCATTTTCCGTGAATTTTCGCAAGATTTCCGATGATAACTGTTCGCATTCCTGTCGAATATTCTCCTTAAGGGCTGCGATTGTCTGAGGCTTGTTGGCATAAGCCCGCGACTTCAAGTAGCCCCAAAGAAAGAAGTCTGGAATGGTTAAATCGGGCGATTACGCGACCAGGAAACGCTTTCTTGACAATATCCATTGAGGCTTGTGCTGTGTGTGCGGTTGAACCGTCTTGTTGAAACCTCATGTTCAGCAAGACTCGCTCATCAAATTCCGGCAGTAAGAAGTCGTTTATCATGGCTCTGTAGCGTTCGCCAGTAACAGTGACCGTATTGCCGATGGCGTGCTCAAAAAAATACGGCCCAATCACTCCTCCCGCGTGAGCGCCACACCACACTGTGGTTTTGAGTGATGTAATGGCTCTTCGTGTATCACACGCGGATTTTCAGTGCCCCAGAAACGAAGATTTTGCTTACTGACGTAACCGGTTAAGTGAAAATGCGTCTCGTCGCTCATGATGATTTTCGACACAAAATCGTCCTCTTCGTTGTTGAGATTGAGGATGGCTTTACAGTAAATGCCATGCGACTGACGGTCAGGGAGCATTAACTGATGCACTATTTGCACTTTGTACGAGAATATGTGTAAGTCTTTCACTAAAATTCGCTGTAGCGTCCGTCTGGCGTGGCCCGTCGTCTGGTTGATATTGCTTCGTTCTCAGCAACATCGGCAGCCACAACCGCGATATTCTCGGCCGAACGGCCAGGCCGGTGGCAGCCACGGGGCACGCCCTGCATGGTCTTCTGTGGTTCCACTCTGTTCGAGTTGAGTAACTAAGCGCCGGAATGTTTGCCCAGTTGGGGCGACACTATTATGAAATCGACGTCGAAATTCACACCGCGCCAACACCACCGACCGATTATTGGTCAAAAACATCAACACAATCATTCCACGCTCTTTCTGAGTTATAGTGTACATAACATAAGTAGCCAACATTAAATTTGTTGTATACAGATAACTTGTGTTTTTATGTACATTTTAAAATATGGAGGTTATTTTGCTGCACCAGTTTTCAGTTTATATGCATTTTTCTTGTATCATTTAATTTACTCTAGACAAAAAAATGCTTAAAAATTAGCTTAATTAACTTAAAATTATCTTATTCTAACTTACTGGCCCCATGCGGGCACTCTCAGTTAAACCTAACACTTAAACTATGTCTTTCGACGTATTATTTTAAAACTCAAAACTAAAATCCTACAAACTACTTAAAAATAAATCTTAATCTACTTAACCTATTTACATCTAATACATACATACATACATATATATATATTGTATATATACATAATATATATATATACCTAATATATAAATATATGTATATATATATGTTTTTTTTTTCATTTATTATTTTTATTAATGTTTTTTTGTTTTTATATAAATTTTTTTTTCTTAAATCTAACTTACTCCTACTTAAAACTATGTAAGCCGGCAATGGCTAAAAAAATTAGGCGACCCACTTTGCTTCACATGAAGCAACCAAGTATTAAAGGAATTCGACGACGAAGCATCCTCTCGAGCAACGTGGAAGATTAGCGGCACAGCCAATCTGTCCTGCATCAGACCTTTGCTATCTAGGCAGAGGAACGCTTCTGCAGGAACATAGCCGTCAAAGCGAACTCTCTCATGATACATATAATTAGGGTAGTAAGCCCCAGAGATCAGGTTGTTCGACGATGTCATAGGTCCGGCAATGTGCTTTCGAGTCAACTTAATAACAAAATTGTCCACTCTTATTAGTTTATTTACTGTACAAGACCTCATTACGATAGAATTTTATGTACTCAGACTCTGGTGTTCTGTATAACCGAAGACAAGCCCTAAGGCAAGCCCTCTCAAACACCCGAATCTTTTCCAATAAGCTTGCTCTCACGTTGAACCACACGGGACATCCAAATACTAGCATAGGCAGGATAAGGGCCATGTAGCAGATCACCTTCACCCTCGCATCGAGTTGGCTGTTGTAAAACAGTTTCCTTGTAAGGGAAAAAGCACCTCTGACTCTGGCCAGAGCATCATATATATGTTTGTTAAAATACAGATATTGATCTAGGCAGATCAGTAGGTATCTGACTACATTTCTACGAGTGCAAGCAAGTGGCTGTCCATGTTGTCCGCCGATAGAGAACTTTCGCCAATTCTCTCTGGTATCCCTAGAGGCCCCAGACAAAAGCGTCCTAAACAGAATGGTTTCCGACTTCTGAAAGTTGATTTTCAACTTCCAGTTGCAAAAGTGTATTAATGACCTCAATCTTTGGACCTGATCTGTACGCGATTAAGTCGTCTGCGTACGCTATGGCATGGTGAAGTGAACCTATCAGATCACTTGTGTAAATGTTGAATTTACCGCACCTTGTTGCAGACCGTTTTTAATGTTAAATGTTCCAGCAGAAGTCACATCGCCATTCTTCACGATGAACTGTCTACTGGAGAGCATATCAAAAAGAATATACAGCAGTGGTTTAATAATGCCCAACCTGTCTAACTTGAAGAAGAGTCCCTCTAACCATACGGTATCGAAGGCCTTTTCCAAGTCAATCAGGCAGGCACCAGTGCACTATTTCTTGCCTTTGTTCCATTCGATATCAGAAACAAGTTTGGACGCAGCATGAATGATATCATGCCCCGCCTTGAAACCGAATTGATTATCCGGAACGATATGACTCTATTGATCACCTTCTCGAAAACCTTACTGATGTTTGGAAAAAGACTGATCGAGAGGAGATTCGCCGGATTGGAAGTATCTCTATCCCTTTTGGGGATTGGATGTACGGCTGGATAATGTGCATTATTCATTGCATTATTAAACAGGGTGGTGTGAATGTCCACCGCTTCTAGAGGAAGATGTCGAAGCACGATGTTCGGAATACCATCTGTCCCTACTGATTCCTTACACCTGATTGTATCGAAGATTTCATGGCACTCCATTCCTTTGAAATGAACGGGGGTAGGTCACCCTCTCTGGCAATGACATTATTTGCCATATTTTCGTCGCTGAACCGGGTGAAACCAGAGCCCTCGGCTCGACAGTTCTCTACTTCATTTCGAATGCAGAAGTTGTGTAGGGCCAATGGTATCAGGGGCCTGTATATTTCCTGGAAAGTCGCCTCTATGGCCTCAACCTTCTCCTGTGGATCCTCATCAGCGGCCTCACTTGGTTCAATATCTGCTATTGTCAGTAACCGTTCGTTGTTTGTTGTCCGGGCTATTTTAAGACATTGAAGGTCGTTTTGATTTTTTTCTCCGAAATAGTTTATTTATTTGCGGGAACATATTCGGGTTGCTGGTGTTTACAGCCAATGCAAACTTACAGAAATTCTGTAATTCTCTTTTATTAACGTTTGAAGATTTTTAATCGACGACTTCAGTGTCCTAATCTCCGGGTCTTGTCTGTCAGGTAACTGCCTGTACAAGTTTTTGAGTCTTGTCAGAAGTCTACGTTTCTGTCGGTGCAGTGCGTCGATAGTAGGATTGCGGAACAGGTCTTCGTTAGTCGTACGTCGATACCGCGGTATTGTAGCGTCCATAGTTTGTTTAATTGTCTCGTCTATTTGTTTTAGGTACTTGTCGATCTCCTCGTTTGACAAATTCCTATTGGCCGGACATCGAGTCTTACTGTAGTTGTAAGAATATCTTTGGACAAACTCCTCCAATTCCGCAATTTCGTTGGGAACTGTAATTTCGGTGCTAAAACCGCAATGTTCGCTGTCATACACGAATGTGCGCAGACAGTTTAGTTTTTGTAAATTCGTACCTGTTAGTCGTATAGCAGTAGATCCAAATAGTAACCGCCTCTGGGAAACGACGGGTTATCCGTCGCTTTAAGACCGAGTCTGTACATGACATCGTGCTGACCCCACCAATCGAGTAGTAGGTTCCCTCTAGTATTTGGCACATTATTTCCCCAATCTCTGTGTTTAGCGTTGAAATCCCCACCGATTATAAAATAATTCTCCCACTATTCCGGCCTCAGAAGTCGAAAAAGGGTATCGAGCTCTGTAATGAATAAGGTAGATTGTGAAGCATCAGGCCCATAAACAGAAACCAAGTGCAGCCGCTTTTCACTGCGGAGCGGGATGTAAATGACGACTGCCTCCAACACCCGGAACCTACGCAACACTCCCTTGTACACTCTGTGAAATTTTATACCTTGTTTAATGAAGATCGCGACACCGCCTCCACCTTTGGATCGGGGCCGGTTTCTTCTTCTAACAATATAATTATTGTACTCCAGTTTGTGCTTATCCGTTAGCTTGGTTTCACTAGCGAAAAGCACATCAGGAGTTTGGTCTTGTAGCAATTTAATCATCGCGGCTCTTCGTTGGATCCTAATCAGTGAATTAACATTCACCGCAAGGACCTTCAAAGTTTGCTCCACCATGTGCGTACTCATTACGACATGTGTTGCGTTAGGCCCGGCAGCAGCGCATAGATCTGGTCCACCCGCTTGGCCTGTTCTTGCACCTGCTTTTGCAGCTGAGCCATCTGCCCTTGGATTGCGAGCAAGATGGCCAGCATGTTAGGTGCAGCCTCCGTTGTTCTCGGCGCTGGCGCCGGAGAAACAACAGTCGCTTGCTGTACCGTAGCACCCCTACCTGACGCCATTTGGGCGTAGGAGATTTGGGACGTGACGGCTGGTGTTTGAAACCTAACAGGCGAACGTTTGACCTCCACCTTCTGCTGCCGAGCCAGTTTTACTTTTTTAATGTCAGCGCACTTAGGAGAACTCCGATAGTTTGCGGTGTGTCCCACGTTCCCACATAACACGCACGAGAGCTGCGTCCTATCGGATGCTCCGTCCCTACCCAGAGCACACTCCTCGGAACTGTGGTTCTTTGCACACTTCACGCATCGAGGCTACATTTTGGCAGTTCGACGCGGCGTGCCCGAACGCATTGTATAACGCCTTCGCTCCTTTTTAATTTTTCTAAGTGAACCACCTGGTAGTATAGGACATTGATACACATTAGACTATGCAGACGGCTTTCGGGACTGAGCTGCACGAGGAAGAACGGCCTCCGTTCTCCCGCCTGGCTCTAGCTGTGATAAATGGCTTTACCTCCACAAATTTGAGTCCTAAAGCACTCCTTCTCTTTGAGCATTGCTAGAATCTCCTCAGGATCAGAAGACGATTTCAACCCCTTCAGCAGCATCGATTGCCGCTTTTCACACTTCGGCGTGAATGAGTAGTGCTCCATCGTCGTTTCCTTCAGGAGCTCTTTCACTTTCGCGTATCCCTCCACTGTATTACAGTAGCCCTCCACTGTATTGCAGTGGATGGCAGGGCGATCGTTTCCCAATCTCTTAATGTTAAAATTATTACCAATGACCAACTTACACAGGTCCTTGGTTGCATTTACCTCCAATTTATAGGTGTTGATAGGAGGCACCTTCTCCTTCTTCTTCTGCTGTTGTTGTTGTTGTTAGTGCTGTTGTTGTTGTTGTTTGCTGTTTTTTCAGCTGTTGTTGTTTTTGCATCTGTTGCTGTTTCTGCTGCTGCTGTTGTTTCTGCTTCTGCTGTTTTGTTTGCTGCAGATGTTGTTTCTGCTGGTGGTGGTTTTGTTGTTGCTGCAGTTGTTGTTTCTGCTCTTGTTGCTTTTTTTGTTGGAAGGTCTCTACTTCTAATTGCTCCTTCTGCCTGCGTGCAGTTTGTTTTTGCTTAATAGCAAGCAATTTTTCTTTCAGCTTTTGTATGCTGCTGTTAATATCTTCTATTAGTTCATCCTCATCTTCCGACTCAGATGCTGATAGAAAGGCAAAGTTGGTGTTGTCCCCGTCCTAGTGGACCTCATCAGAGATGTACATCAACGCATCATTTGATTGTTTTTTGCTTTGTTGTGTTGTGGTTGCTGTATCAGGTATTAAAGCAGCACTTACTTTTATTTTTGTTAAATTAGGGGTGGCTTTCAAGCTCCTCCTCCTTTTGATCGCTTTCGCCACGGCACCAGCAACAGTGTTGTTGCCTTTTGCTACTCTTGTTATGCGAGGAGCGGAACGATCTCTACCATCCATCACGTGAGTGAGTTCCTTATTACTTTTTAGTTTTGTTTTGATAACATTTATTTACACAAAACAAAAAAACAAAAAAAAAATTCCAGGTTTGGCCCGGGATCGGCATTGAACCCGTGTCCCACGATTTGATGACCGACGCCGCTAACTGATTGGCTACCGATTCAATTAACGAAATTACAATTAATTATTTTTACGAGGAAAACTGGCTTTACTTTAGGAAAAACCGAAACACTTCTATTCTCTGCGAAGATCTGCGAACGACTGGTTAAATTGTCATAATGGGATTATGCACATGTACTCGTAGATATACCATATTACATGCAATACATAGCTAAATATATAAAACGCTTATATAACTCAACTTTTCTTCATTTAATCTTCTGTATATGGATTTTTCAATTGTTTGAAGATATTATTGTTCAAATTGTGAGTTTATTTTTATATGTCCTGTTATTAGTTTAAAGGGGGTAAACTTGGTTACAGA
Organism: Volucella zonaria; assembly: GCA_963966105.1. Taxonomy (NCBI): domain Eukaryota; kingdom Metazoa; phylum Arthropoda; class Insecta; order Diptera; family Syrphidae; genus Volucella; species Volucella zonaria. The sequence goes on along the minus strand of OZ014532.1, from coordinate 36,102,207 downwards.
ATGGATTGGGTTATTGTACGTAAGGAGAGTTTCGCCCATTATCTCGGTAATAGGAGCATCCTTCTTTTCGGCTTTAACTATCCTTATTATTTCCGGAATAGTTCCATAGGATAGTTTCCGTTTAAAGTTTTTGGACATGTGTTGAGGAATTCAATACGAGGTCGGGTCAATAAGTCCGACTTTTTGAATTTCTGACCTCTTTACTGAAACAGCAACACTGCTCCTGTCAACAGGCATCTGTCAGTTGACTCCTGTCAAAATTTAAACTTGCTGCGTCAGTTAGTTTGTGTTTGACAGCTATTTTTATCAGACTACTCACTAATTTGAGGAGAAAATGGAAAAAAGTAAATTTCGTGTGCTTATTAAGCATTATTTCTTGCGAAAAAAAATCATTACCGAGACCAAGGCTAAGCTTGATAAATACTATGGGGACTCTGCACCATCGATTGCAATGGTAAAAAAGTGGTTTACTGAATTTCGTTGTGGCCGTACAAGCACTGAAGATGCCGAACGTCCTGGACGCCCAGTTGAGGTCTCTACACCCGAAACAATCGAAAAAATTCACGATATGGTGTTGGCCGACCGAAGATTGAAAGTGCGAGAGATTGTGGAAGCCGTAGGGATCTCGCATGGCTCAGTGGTTTCAATTTTGAATGATCACTTGGGCATGAGAAAGCTTTCCGCAAGATGGGTGCCGCGTTTGCTCACAGTCGACCAAAAACGCAATCGTGTAACAACTTCACAGGAAGGTTTGGCGTTGTTTAATCGCAATATGGAGGAGTTTTTGCGCCGTTTTGTAACCGTGGACGAAACATGGATCCATCACAACACACCAGAGAACAAACAACAGTCAAAACAGTGGGTTTCTAAGGGTGAATCGGCGCCAAAGAAGGCCAAGGTGGGTTTGTCAGCCAATAAAGTTATGGCGACTGTTTTTTGGGATGCACGCGGGATAATCCACATTGACTACCTTCAAAAGGGAAGAACAATCAATGGGGAATATTATGCCAACTTATTGGACCGATTCAATGACGATTTGAAAAAAAAACGACCTCATTTGGCCAAGAAAAAAGTTCTTTTCCACCAAGACAATGCAAGGGTGCACAAATGTGCAGTTGCCATGGCAAAAATCCATGAATTGGGCTATGAATTACTCCCTCATCCACCCTATTCTCCAGATTTGGCTCCGAGCGACTACTTCTTGTTCCCAAACCTGAAGAAATGGCTTGGTGGAAAAAGATTTGACTCCAATGATGAAGTCATCTCGCAAACAAAGGCCTATTTTGAGGACCTCGACAAATCATTTTTTTTGGAAGGGATAAAAAAATTGGAGAAGCGTTGGACAAAGTATATAGAGCTCAAGGGAGACTACGTTGAAAAATAAAATTATTTTTTTATCAAAAAATCTGTGTTTTAATCCAAAAGTCACGGACTTATTGACCCGCCCTCGTATTATAGAGGGTAGAAACGAATTCTGCAACATTATTGGACACAATTTTTATTTGGAATTCCATGGTGTGAAAAAAATTTTGTAGAGACTTAATTACAAGTATCGCAACTATTATATTTATAATTTTTAAAATGATTTCTCTCATCTATGGAAAGTATATGGTATATCGCGTTTTAAATGTTCGTTTTTCCCTCTATGGTTAAATTTTCCGTGGTATTCTTCCCTGTTCGTCCCTTTCCGTTATATCTCCAACTAAGTTTTATTTTTGTCCTATAAAAGAACTTTGAGTAAACTGATTGTATTGTCTTAAATGTATTGTTCTTATAACATTCAAATACTTTCCAAAAATTGTTAATATAAATTTTCGATTGTAGGGTTACTACAGATATAGTTTTTTGTTTCTAAATAGGACCCACACTTTTTCAAGTACATTTGTCCTGGCAAGGTTTTGCTTTATAATGATGGGGAAATTCTTTAAGAGATCTTTTCCATATTGGGATGCCATCTCCTAAATTTCCTAAACAAAATGACCACAAACAGATGCATTCTTAAAAGTTCACTTGACATTATTTCATCACCATTAAGTTCAATGCGGGAGAGAACATCTGCATTAGAATTTTGTTTGCCCTTATAGACACTACCTCATAATCGAACTTGTCTATCTATCCTCCATTGGACTAAGTTGGAGTGGCCCAAATGATAGCTAAGAGCTCTTTCTCGATGGTGCTACGGTTTTGTTTTGATTTCAACTGGATTATCACTTCCTGTTGGCCGTGGTTTTTTTTTTTTTTTTTTATATAATTTACGCGCGCCTAAGGGGTTATGAATACCCTTACACTGTTGACATGGCGCGGGCGGAAAGGTAGAAGGAGGAGAAAGGAAAGTTTTGTGATGTAGTGGTTTGAAACTCAGGTGTGTTTGGTTTCGATATTGAGTCTCCAAGGGTGGGAGTCCGAATAGGACGGAGAGATTTTCTTCACTCGGAATGGTGAGGTTGTGAATTTTAACGGTTGTTTTTGTGTTTGAAAACCCTACAACAGCCAAATCTACATGTCAGTGTTATGCCTTCACACGCAGAACTGTGTGTTATAATTACACAAATGAAAGCTTGTCGTGGCCGGGATTCGAACCTTGACCCTCCGAGTGAGAAGCGATTGCTAGTACCACTACACCACGGCCACCCCTAACAAAACGGTGACAAAACCGCACTGAAAGCAGCATTACGTACATACATCAGCAGTGATTTTAAACGGTTTCGTGAAATTGGTAAAAAGAGCCTTAAACACTCAACGTATTTAGAATCGAGCTTGATGCTGTTGCCCTTTCGAAGGCATTCTGTAATTAGTTTTGTTAAGTTTGCAAAATTTTTAATAAACTTTCTGTAATACCCAATGGGGCCTAAAAAGGATTTAATTTCCCTTAGAGTCTTAGATACTGGAATAGTAATTTGGTCTTATTCCTGCTGGTGTGATAATATAGCCGTGAAAACCTACTTCTTTCTATAGAAACTGGGATTTTAGTACTTGCCTCTCTTAGTTTACGAAAATCGGCTTCAAGGTTTTCCATATGCTCTTATAATGACGTGGGATAGACTATTATGTCGTCCACCTATACCAAATATATTTTCCTCTGCAAGTCATCCAGAACACTGTCCATTAGCCCCTGAAAGTTCGATGGAGCATTTTTTTTAGACCATACGGACAAGTTCAAAATGAACTTAGTCTACTAAAAATGCCGCTTTCGATATACATTCCTTTCGGTTTGATTCCGATCTGATGAAATCACGAAATCTCATAATGAGAAGGTATAAAATGAAATGAGAATACATAAATTGATAATGAGAAATGTAAATTCACATGAATGAGAAATTTAAATGTAAAATTTGGTGTTCTGACCTTCTTCAAAAAAAATGAAAGAACTTAACACTCAAGTGGGTATGAATACACTTATAATCCCTCAGCATGTGTTAAGTTTTTTTGGAAAATGGGATAGAGAGAGAAAGAAAGATGTTTGGGCTCAGTGGTTATTTCGCTCCATGGGTGTCATCCAACATTTAATGGGGAGACTAAATTCTTAGTGGAAGTTGGCTTGATGTTGATTTCTAGTCAACTACTCGTCTTACTTGATTTTCGTTAACTGAACAAATGGGTGACATGTCTTTCGGGCGAGGCTGGGATTCGAACACCGAACCTTCCGATTTGGAAGCCAGTCCACTACCACTTGAGCCACGGCCACTCAGATTTTGGTTGCACCGAATGCAAAAAATTTGGTCTTTGAAATACAATATTTTCTTGCTTCTTCTGTGGAATTGTGGAACACTACAATACAGTGCTGCTCGGAATTTGATTTATTGATGACCACCAGGTGGACATACCACTTTTGGGAGGTATAAAGCTCCTCTGGAATCACTAATTGTTGGATTATACGAATATGAGTGGGTTTTATATATACGGGATCTGATTCATTAGTCCATGGGGGGTTGAAAATCTTTTGAAGCCATTTGTTTGTTTATTACATTTTTTGGTTTTCGGACTCTTCGGTATAGAAGTCAAGAATTAGCCAACGTGAAAACTAATAAATAATAGAACATCCGAACTCAAAAACTATCTTTTGCTTCGTATTATAATTTTGTATCTCCCCGTAATGCTATCTATCAAGTCTGTCCCAGCCATGTGGCGATTGTATTCTTCTACTATCATATATGATTGTATTCCATGCGCCATTCTTACAATTAAGTAAGATGCTGCTCCTACGTAAGTCAGATTCTTCAGTCAGATTTTCAGCCTTCGTTCAATGTTATACGTAAATCCAGAAACCCCACTAAGAACAAATTTTTTATAACCCCATTTGAGAGGTTTTTCAGGATTATACCTCCTGCTGGACATCAACATCAGTTGTTTGAAAAGATTGATTAACATTTTTTTGAATAATATAAAGGGGAAAATATAGAAAATATTGAATAAATGTATCGAGCTCTAATAAATTTGACGGTAAGGTTGAGTAAACCAGATATCGTATTTGTTGGTTGTTTATAATAAGATTCTTATTCTTTTCTATTGCAATACACTTGCTTTTTTCGTTTAACATATTGTTATCTTCAATAATTGAATCTACGTCAATTTCGGTATTTTCGTCACAAACAGAGAAAGGTTCAATGTCATCTAATAGTGGTTGGTAATCGGGATTTAAAACGTTATAATCATCATCATGCAATCATCTTCACTATCATATTGGCGAATTACATATATGTATACATATATCACATATTTTACTATCCTACAATGATCGTGACACAATTCTAAAAGAAAATGAACCAATTTAGCAATAAAATCCGTTACTCAATCTAACAGAAATGCCACAAACACAAAAATTTACTGATATCATATAAAAAGGCAAAAATATTGCTAACAATAAATAAACCTATTCATTCACTTAACTAGAGATTTACAGGAAAATAACACAAATTTTCGCAATTGGCAAATACTCGTACCTAGAGGCTAGGCCATCGATGATTTTAATTTTTTTCTACAATAGTTTGTTCGATAGCGTGTTATAGTAATGTTGTATCATAAATTGATCATAGAGTATCATAGTGGGATTTTCGAAGTTTGTTACTGAATTGTCACATGAGGCTGTAAAGGTTTAATTTTTGTTTTAAATGGGTTTAGCTCCATTTGCAATTGTGTCTGATCTCGATAACTCGGCATTAGTACACATTTTCGGCGGAAAACAAATAAGTGAAAAAGGTACATAATACCAAAAGATGCTTACCATTATGACGCGCAACCAAATAGGCGTTGATAAAATTGGGAAAAGGCGCTCTACGCATAACCAAATGAGAGGACAGACAAATTGGAAAAACATAGAAAAAGATGGAAGATGGCAGGTGCGCTAATGTTACTGTTACCAATATGTAACTCGCGCATATAAAAACATTGTGGACTAAGATGAACAGAAGACGCAGCATCAGAAGAGGAGATATAATTATGGGTAGAAATTTTATATCAGCCCATAACCTGTTGAGTAAACGGTTTAAAAGGAAGTTATAGGTTGTCTGCAGAGTTTGTGAGGATCCAGACTTTGAGAAAAATTGTATACACTTCTTCTGTCACTGTCTAGAGGAAGTTAAGACAGCGCATAAACCATTTAAGACAGTACTTATTTTCCGATCTGGCGCAGCTAAAAACAGTATCAGCCCAGTAAATAAAGGGCTTTTGTCACAACATTGTACCTCACCAGATTGTCGGACGGCATGTTATATATTTATAAGGAAACGTGGTGGTGGAATGATGAGATGGAAATTGTGGTAAAGAACGAAATGCAAGCTTTTCAAGCATGGACTAAGTATAGCGGAAAGATCGAAACAGATAAAGCGTGTCGTTGTTAGACCTCAGATCCTGCGGTAGATATGTACCATTATTAACTACATAACATCTTAATCGACTTCGAAAAAGCGTCAGAAAGAGTTCGCAGGGATCTTATATGGATGGCGCAAAGATATTAAAATGTACGCTAGAATTGCGTAAGATGATGTTAAAAATTATATGCACAGGCGGCATAACCGGTGAATTCGGAATTGAAGTTGAAATACACCCATATTCTTTGGGTCTGTGCAATATCTTCTATTGAAGACGAATTCCGAAGGAATTCTCTTCTTCTCGACGATGACGAGGCTATCATAAGCAACGATTTGGCAACCCTTCAGATAACGGGTTACGAATCAATCGTATTAAGACTGAATTTCCGCTTTTCCGAACTCGTAAACCCAACTTCTAACTTCTATTCAGAGGGAGTTATCATAAATATAATACTGCGACGACCATGTCGTACATAGAGTAAACGTGGTTGCCATAAATGGCACGAAAATTCCGAAGTCTTTTGTAAGCGAAAATTGCTGCTAAGCTTGAAGATTTTTACAAAATAACAGCGACGAATATGAAAATGTTACGACTGTCAGCGAGTGAAATAAAACATTATTTAATGAGAAGTAAGCTTATTCGTGAAATTCTCCACATTAAGAAACCGATAGTGGACTACCGTCAGATCAGATGGTTTTGCCATAAGGAAATGCGATCCGGAGAGCAATAGTGACTCAACCTACCGAAGTTCGAAGAAAAAGCCGAAAGAAAACCAGTTGGATCACTCAAATGCCAAAAAAATCAGCAAACTATGGAGCGGCTTGTAGAATGGTTTTAATGTCCGCAAATTTAGCCAACCACATAAACGCCACAATGTAATGTATCGAAAGCCAGAAATTGAAAAGGTCTACATGCGTCATGTATTTTAAGTGATACATACCGGACATATGACCGGCAGCTTGTAACTGGTCAAATCGTAGCAACCTTCTGTGGCGAAGGCCCTGAAAATATCTACAATACATTCCTATACAAGCGGCATTCGTTCTTTGAGTTTCAGCTTAACGGTAAATTAAGAAATATTAGCAACTGCTTTACACATATCGCCATCGCTTCTACTTTCTTAACCTGTTCCACATCAGCTACAACCTATCTCACCCGATTGAATTAAGTATCACCTGTCTGCATATTTTAGCACATTTTTGTTGCTGCAGCATTATAAATCAAACATTAAGATTGATTGACACATTGCACCAGCTATGGTGAGGTGAATTCTTGTCACTGAATAAGCTTATCGGATATGCTAAGGAACAAGCACATTTTTCTAATCTAGCTTACTTAGTCTCTTCAGCAAGCTTACGCTGGTTTATTCGAATTTTATTGCAGTAATTTTTATTTATTTGACTGTTCTACAATATATTGAATATATTAATAAGGTCGTAGGAATAAAAACAGCCTTAGAGAAAGCAGTTTACTTGTAATCTTACCCGCCTTCGAATATGAATAAATGAGCATTGATATTATGTAAAACTGGTTCCACAATACCGTCTCTATTCCAAATTCACTCTGACAAAGCGTCCAAACATGAATATAGGTCAAACTTGTACATATTCTAATGTGATAATCGTCGGAAATTTTGCATATAAGTTTAGTCGCCCTACTTATAACTTAAAACGAAAAACTATATAAGGCTCTCTCCAAGATCAAATACATTTACTTTGGTTCTCGGTACGGTTACGAAAAAGTATTTTCAAAAATGTCATCGCTCGCGCTTTGCACTAGCCCGGTAGTGGGAGGTACTCTAAGCAATATGGTAACTAATATGTTGCAAGTGCTGATTGCTTCACATTGTGCACTGACTGTGCCCTCAGTATGGCCAACGGATTATGGTCCAACTGCTTTAACTGATGGCTTAGAACCTTATCATTTTATAGTGGTAGGGGCGGGAGCATCGGGATCTGTAGTAGCAAGTCGATTGTCAGAGAATTCCAGATATAGGGTTTTGGTTATTGAAGCTGGGGATGATCCACCAACAGAATCTGAGGTAAATACAAGCCATAAGTCGTCAACTCGATTGTCGGTATCTCACTTTATTTTATTTTGCATATCTTTTTAGATCCCTGCTTTGTCTTTTACTATCCATCGTGGGGAGCACACATTTAATTATTACACAGAACCTAATCCGAGAGCATGTCAAGGCACAACAACTGAGACTTGCTACTGGCCAGTAGCTAAAACAATGGGAGGATTATCATCTATTTACCCACCAATAAATTTCCGAGGCAATAAAAAAACCGTCGACGATTGGAATTTACCCAACTGGAGTTGGCAAGAAGTATCCAGGTATTACGACTTAGCAGAGCGTTACGAAAATCCTGCCTCAAGCCCAGTAGGACGTTTGGTTGTCAATAATTTTGACCAATATGATACTTGTAACATCAATGATATGATATTTAGGGGAGCCAGAGAACTTGGTGCTCGCCGGTTGTTGCCCAATGTTATAGATAGCTCCAAGGTAGGATATGGTTTTTTGAAAGGACATTTGGAAAATGGACAACGAATGGAGGCTGGAAAAACGTATCTTTCGGCTGCTAGATCACGTCCTAATCTACATGTTATAAAGAACGCCGAAGTTATAAAGATCAATTTCGATCCCAGTCAATCTGTCACATCTGTTAGATTTATTATCGGACAAGACCAAATGGAGGTGGATGTACTGAACGAAGTCATTTTAGCTGCAGGTGTACTTGGAAACCCCAAAATACTCATGCTTTCTGGCATTGGACCTCAAGCGCATCTTGAAAACTTCGGCATTCCGGTTGTAAGCAATCTTCCTGGTGTTGGACAAAATCTTCGCGATCAAGTGGTCGTGCCTATACCATTCCAGCATAATAAATCTAAGGCCAAACCAAAAACTGTCAAGGACACCCAAATTGATTTATTCTATTATCTTATGGAAAAATACGGTCCTCTATCCTCAATTGGAACTTCGGCTATAGTGGGTCTCATTAATAGCAATACCACATGTGGATTCACAAACTGTCGCTATCCCGATTTAAATATTTATCACGTTTTCTCGCAACGAAATAGTAATACTTTGAAATCATGGTATGAATCAGTAGGATATAAGTCTAGTATCAGTCAATCCATTGCTGATGCCAATAAAGACGCAAACTTGCTTTTTAGTTTTGTGGCTTTAAATAATCCACAATCCGTCGGACATGTTGAACTTCAAAGTGATTCATACCTTGATAATTTGAAGGTGTTCGCTGATTATTTTGAGGAACAAAGTGACGTTGAAAATATACTTCAGGGAATTGAATTCCAAATGGAATTGGAGCAGACAAAGGCTTACAAAAAGGACAAGGCTGAGATAATAAAACTAAATATCCCTGAATGTGATGAATTTACTTTCAAAAGCGATGACTATTGGCGTTGTTACATAAGGTTTATGGGCACGACTGTATATAAACGTGGCGGTACCACAAAAATGGGTATCCGTACAGATACTAGCTCTGTTGTTGACACCACATTAAACGTAAGGGGTGTGAAACGTTTGAAAATTGTGGGACAAAGCGTTTTACCAACAGTGATTGCATCCACAAATCCATCAGTTATGATTGGGGAGAAATTAGCGGCTGCCTTAAAGCAAGATTGGGCATAATTGTTTGAAAGGTTTAATTCCATGTAGTTTTGATCCATTTAAAATTAAATAAAAGTCATAATAATTTTGTACACATGAACATTGTAAACTACATATTAGGATTCATTTGCGTAGTCATTATTGAAATTATGTATGTATATTTTTTATAATTATAATTATGTGGTTATCCTCGTGTGATGAAACATATTTTCGATTATAGCAGGTATTGCACAAAAATTTCGACGAATTTGATGCAAATTGAAAAGCTAGTTCGCTGAAATGTATGACCTAATAAGAGATAGGTTGTAGTCTGAATTAGCTTACCCTTACCTTAAACTAACTGTCCTTTTTGGAACCAATATGATTGGATATTGGATACACAAGTACCTACCTCTTTCTTACATATTGTATATGAAAAAAGATAGTTACAGAATTTATTTCCGAAAACAATCAAAGGAACGATTTGTACAACATGTCTTCTGTGCGATGATCATCTAAGAGTATTTAGATAGAGCGTTGAGCTCCATTATAGATGCAATCGTGCAATAGTTCACACATCTTACTACGCGAAACCGCCAGCAGATCGTGTTGGCTGGAGAGACTTGTTGTGAGGGTTTCAGGTAGCTCTTCACTGCTATTTAAATAAGTAATTCTTTTTTTAAATTGAAAAACAATTTTCAAAATGTAAATAACAAAATCTTACTCATATGCTTTAACTTTTCGCACCCAATAAGGTATTTATATTGTACACATATACGAGGGGCGTTCAAGATATTCTCGGTATCGGGGTGAAGCTGTGGTTGCATATATAAATTGACTTATTTATCAAGTAATACTATTATTTTAGTGCATTCATGTAAAATTTCATATAAATGTGATTATTAATTCGCGTTTTATCTCTAGTTAAACAGAATCATAATGGCAACTGAGGCGATGATGGTGAAAATTGAGCATCGCGCTGTAATTAAATTTCTCACTAAGCAAGGAAAAAGTCAAAAAACTATTCATGAAGAGATGGTGGCTGTTTACCAGGGTTCCGCACCTTCATTATCAACTGTGCAAAAGTGGTCAAGTGAGTTCAAGAGAGGCAGAGAGAGCATTGAGGACGACCCCCGCTCCGGCGCCCCGGCTACTGCTTGTACGGGAGAAAGCATCAAAGAAGTCGAAAAACTTGTTCTTGAGGATGCCCGAATAAAGGTGAAAATGATGGCAGAGATCACCAAGCTTTCAATTGGTACCATTCACACCATTCTTCATGACCATCTTAACCTTTCAAAGGCCAGTGCAAGGGGGGTGCCACGAATGCTCACAGCGCCTCAGATAAAAAGTGAGAATCGCATGCTGTAGAGAGCTTTTGGAGATGTGTAGTGAGAACGCGGACGGTGTTATGGATCGAATTGTTACTGAGGACGAAACGTGGGTCCACCACTATGACCCTGAAAGCAAACAAGAGTCCATGCAGTGGCATAAAAAAGGAACAGACCCCCCGAAGAAGTTCAAAGTCACTCCGTCTGCCCGAAAGCCCATGGCCACAGTTTTTTGCGACTCAAAGGGAATCTTGCTCATTGAGTACAAAAAAAAAGGTGAAACCATCAACGCCACATCCTACGCTTCCACTTTGCATAATTTGCGGGAGGAAATTAAAAAGAAAAGACGGGGTAAACTCGCAGCTGGTGTGTTGCTTCTTCATGACAACGCTCCTGTTCACACGGCGCGAGTTTCCAAGGCTGCTGCGCGAGATTGTGGTTTCGAAGAAATCCAACACCCACCCTATAGTCCAGACCTTGCCCCTAGTGATTATTTCCTGTTTCCGGATTTGAAAAAAATGTCTTCGTGGAAAAAGATTTTCGGATGATGAAGAACTCAAGTCGGTATTTTGCAGAGAAAGAGGAAATTTATTATTTTGAGGGTTTAAAAAAGCTTATCTCAAGATGTAACAAATGCATTGATGTTAGGGGAGATCATATTGAAAAATAGAAAAAATTTAAATTGAATTCGCATTTTCCTTCATATCGATACCGAGAATATATTGAACGCCCCTCGTATGTTAATATTATAAAGGTTTTTTCTTTTTTTCATATGTTCAGATATTTTTATTTAAATAAAACACAAAGCAATTAATTTTTTTTTTTTTATTAATTTGAGTAATAATTATAATTATTAAAGAGATAATTTACACTACAACTAGTCAGTTCGACTAACGAGTAGTTTGAGTTCAGATGCAATTTAAATTTTAAATATATATTAGGTACTTCCCTTTGGATTCTCTAGATATTCTGTTAAGCTATGGGTTCGTGGGGTTTAATGCGTTTAAGCCTCCTTATTTGCTCGCGTTGATTAAGGCGTTTAGATGCTTTTTCGTTTACGTGCTGACTAAGTCTATTCGAATGGGCTGTAAGAGTACTTCTTTATTTCGTTTGCAACGGTTTCAACTTTTAAGTTGCGATGGATTGATGGTACTGTTTTTTGCACACCCCCAGAGTTGTCCACACAGGTTTTATTGTTTGTTTACAAAGGGTTAATTTGTTTTGTACTGATACTACTGATTTCTTGCCAATAAGCCTGATAGTGGGTGGCCGTGGCTCAAGCGGTAGTGAACTGGCTTCCAAATCGGAAGGTTCGGTGCCTCGCCCGAAAGACATTCAGTTTTTCGGTTAACAAAAATCAAATAAGATGAGTAGTTGACTAGGAATCACAAACAAGCCAACTTCCACCAAGAATTTAGTCCACCCATTAAATGTTGGATGCCACCCATGGAGTGAAATACCCACCGAGGCCAAACATCTTTCTTTCTCCTTCTATCCCATTTTCTAAAAAAAACTTAACACATGCAAAAAAAAAGCCAATTTATTTTTCTTAGTTTGATGTCAAATTAATTTTTTTTCTTTTTGACATGTTTCTTCCATCTTAATTTTGCATAGAGAGTGATGCCAAGGTATTTAGCAGTGCTTGAATGTGGGATCTGCATGTTGTCGATCAGTATAGGGATAAGCCGGATTTTTTTATTGGGGAAGCCAACGTGCAATGGTTTCGAACCGTTAATTTTAATACGCCATTTCGTAAGCCAGCTAGAGATGAGGCTGACTCCATCGTTGAGCATCCTTGTGGACTCTTCTGTGTCTCTAGTGGCTGGTATAGCAATTATAAAACACTTAATTTGATGACGATATATTAAATTCATTTGAAATATTATTTTATACAATAGTTTCGGGCATGTGTTCACTACGGCTGCCTCGCTCAGGGGGCATTCGCGTATTACCGAAACATTTTGTTCTAAAACGTCAATCATTGCTGGTTTACCGACATTAGCTAGTGACTTGAAGTAGCCCCACAGAAAATAATCCCATGGTGCCAAATCTCACGATCTTGGTGACCAATTGACGGGTCCATTTCTTGAAATTGTTGGTATGATGTCACGCAAATTTGGGAAGAAATAATAGTTGATCATTGAAAGTACCATTTTCGTTCTTGTTGCTGTATAAGTAGCGTGTAGCGTGAATTGAGTGCGACATAACAATAATTCGGTAAATAGTACATTCAGATGGCCGATGATGTCTACCGTAAATTTGATGAAGTACTCTATAAGTTTTGCGAACAGAGCTTCGATTTTGGAAATAAATTTCAACACTTTTAAGTCGTTGTTGTGGCGTGATCCTTTCTACGATAAAATGACAAATTGACATTTAATCCCTATTGAAAAGTCTGACACTGTAAAAAATACGCCCATTATTCATATCACCGGTTAACTTTTTTAGAATTATCATGCCGACTGCGTCACTACATTAGCAGATAAAAAAAATGTATTCATTTATTTACTACAATTAAACCATTCTTAATACGAAAATTCTTAATTAACTGAGCACTGTTTCGATCTCAACGGTCAACGGGAAGAACCCACCAACCATCAGTTTGCATTGCAATTTCTTTCACACGATATGAACGACTTACTGTTATTTACTCGTAATATTTATGCTCTAATAATGCTGATATACATAAGGATTGAAACGAATAAAATTTGGAAACTTCAAAGTAAAAAAAAAACAATATTTTCATAATTCATGTAAATTTTTTTTATTTTCTTTAAAACTCTGTTTTTATTAAATTCATTCACAATTACAAAAAATAAAAAAAATTATTTGGGTTCCCATTCTTTCCTCAACTTCTTTCGAATGTCCTTCATAAGGTTGGTGACAGTTACATCCGTGATCTTTTTGGACGCTCTTTTCCATTTAGCACTAAAATCGTTTACGTCTTTTGCACACTGCTCACTTTTCCTCAATTTAGCTTTGACCAAAGCCCAATACCTTTCAATGGGACGGCACTGTGGAACATTGGGTGGATTCGTGTCTTTTGGGACAAAGACGACATTTTTAGCAACAAAAAAACTCAACGTCGCATGAGCATAGTGAGCTGAAGCTAAATCTGGCCAAAATAATGTTGAACCCTCGTGTTTGTTTAAGAAAAGAATCAACCGATTTTTTAGGCACTCGTTAATGTACACTTCTCCGTTAATTGTTCCCATTGTAATAAACGATGAGCTATTGTGTCCACATTGGCAAATGGCCTGCCGAACGAGATATTTTGACCCGAATTTTTCCATCCCAATCGATGTTGTTGATTGCGGAAGAATCTCAGCTTCAAACGAGTTGTAAGACTGCGCACCTGGAAGAGTAGTAAAGTCGGCTTTGACATAAGTTTCGTCATCACCAAGCACGCTTTCTTGTTGCCGATCAACTCGTATAGCTTTCTGGCTCGTGTTTTTATGACTTTTTTTTGTTCAGTAACTTTTGGTATTTTTTGTTTTTTTCGTGTTTTTAGACCGTTACGTTTTATAGATCTTTGTACCATTGTTTGGTTGGTATTACATTTCCGAGCAACATCTCTGGATGACATAGTCCGGTTTTTTACGATGGTACCCACTATTTTCCTGTCCAAATTTGTATCATGTGCTCCACTTTTTTGTTTTCGCTTAACTATCAACGTCTCCAAATATCGTTTAATAACAGAATCCACTGTACTGCGTGCTATGTTTAAATTTTTTGCGATGAAATGGTTTGGACGCGAAGTATTTTCGAGCCATTTGTCGATGATCTTTTCACGGCGTCCCTCTTGACTCATTTTTTATAAATATTTTAAACCGCACCGAACTAAAATCAATAACAAACTGAAACTAGAGAATATACAGACTAATTTGGGTACAAAATGGGATTGCAATTTTAACGCATTGGAAGTATAGCCCGTATTAAAATTTTTCGTTTCAGTCCTTAGTAGAAAAAACCAAAAGAAAGGTTTTCCTCACTTTTTAGTGCATTTAAATAGTAAAATTTGTTCGATGGGAAGAGCACTCCTGCTAACAATACCATCCCCACAATACGAGAAAACCATATAATGGTATATTGACAGAGGAACTTGCATTGATAAAAACATTGTAGAGGCTCACAGACGATGGAAATGAAAACACGAACGACATCTTCAAATAAGCAGTTGAGACCATCAAACACATATTCTCCCGACATTACTTATGATTTGTGACGGGCAAAGCACAAGTCAACGACTGCAAGTGCTTCATGTAATCATGTGATCTTGTAATCCTATCATTTTGTGACTCACTTTTTATGCCCTTGTCATGAATAGCCACTTTTCTATCCGACTATACGTATCGATCAAAACATATCATAGGTTGCAACTGAACTTATTAAAAAAATTATCTTAGAGTGGAATAGATCATATTCAGGTTGGCGGCAAAATCGCATTCGAAGTAATTTGAATATCCACAGATTACAAACAAATAGAATTACGGCAGATGCACGAAATGCAAGCTGAGTTTTATTCCCTAAAGCCTATTTATGCACGCCGTAACTTTACACTTTGGAAACAATTTCTGATTTAAAAACAGTTGAAATGGTTATCCTGATTTTGCTGTATCATGTTACTCGTATATTAATCGTATCAAGACCTGGGCCACGTCACCTGTCGGTCCATCTTACCGAGTTGAATGAATTCTTGACGTCGAGCATGGTGAAGATGCCCGCACTCTTCGTTTGGTGGGGGCTTATCGGAAAGATTGCAGCACTCTTTTATTCTCGCTCGTAGCATCTTCTTCAAAATTTCCTCGGTTTTGTCCACCATAAACAGCGGTCGGAATGACGACGGAGTCAGGTGGAAACCAATTCTTCCTTAAAGGGCGGTTCCATTAGGCCGAACGGGCCACGGAACGGAGTACCATTCGATACCCCTGGCCCGACGTATCTTTATCTACCTCGGCATTAAGCTCGCGCCAATAGTGCCTTTCTGCTTTTGCTTTTAGCTCTGACCCTACAGGGCATAAACGCCCTGCACCATTCCTTGACACAACGCATCGCGCGGTCCACCAGCGGCTCGGCCTGCAACGCGATTGAAATTGTATTCAAGTCAGCAGAAGGCGACGCTTCAACCAGTGCTTCACGAAGTACTTCCCAGTTCAGCCGCACTACGTTCCATCTGGCGTGCTCCCGTGGTGCCGCACTGCGCTCGCTTCCTACCATGCCACACGTGTCATTGTATACGTCATGTAGATCACCGTGCCCGTGTTCCCCTCCGTCTGAACGTCGCTTTATCAGCAGAATTCATCACCGTGAGATGAACCCTCGCGACGATCTCTAGCGCTGCCCGTCCTCTGAGATCACTTCTCTTTCCCCCCGATGCGGTGGCCTTAGAGAAGAACCTCAGCTTTCTCCGCCAATACACAAGCAGCGTCTTCGAGACAGGTAAGCCGGCCCCGGAAGATGCCCATCGCAGTATTAGGTGGGATATAACAACGCACGTACCCGGTTTCAGAAATGGGGATAATGTACTTTATATGAGGATGGTCCGGCCCACGGTCACGGGAAAACTGATCCAGCAAGTCCTGAGCAAGCCTGGAACCCCGAAAGTTTTCCCTGCAGGATTAGCGCAATTTTCGGCGGGACGATGCTATAGCCGTCTGAAGCGCCTTGCACCCATACAATCCCGCCAACGTATCGGACGCCTGAGCTGTGGTCAATGTCTTTGCAGAGATAGCTTACTTCCATTTTGGAGTAGCTGCTAGTCACCTCTTTCTTTCCAGGTTTTATAAAAAAGAATAAACTAAAGTCAATGGATACATAATTACCGATAAAATGTTATATCTTTATCAGTCAAGCTTTACTGAGAATACCACTGCTGCAATTAAGATCGTGGATATTTCCAGAAGATAAATTTTTATCATACATATCATGTAATCATTCCGTGTGTATTGGGTTTTTCTAAACACTTAATTCAGAAATTGAAGCGAGAGTTCGGTTTTGATTACAGCACATTGTATTTCAACAAATGCATACCAGTCTCGAAATCGCGGATTTTATGGATGTGAACTCAGATGTAACGCATATTTCTGTCTATGTTATGTACTGGGTGTCCCCTAATTCGTCAACGATAGTTTGGGAAATGATTCCTGGGTATATTCTAAGAAAAAAATCGTTCTACAGTAAGGGTCTATCTCCAATGTTGACAGCATTTATCGAGGATTAAAGAAAAGGCTTACTTTGGTGTACCCTGACCCACGTTAACGGAAATCGCTCTGTTAGTACTAATGGTAGAAACTTCGTGTACGACTATCTTTTTAGAAGAAATACTAGCCTTTATAACGGTGTTTAAATAAAGTTGATAATTTATTTGAGTCTTTAGATATCCGATTTCTAAGTCTGTTCCATTTTCATTGCTAAGCTAATTTTTGACTTTGAGGTCGGTTTTCTCCAGAAAATGCCTAATTAACATAGCGTTTTACTATTTTTTTCTTATGAAAGTAACAGTAATAAAAAAAAGTCATAATAAGTTTGCAAAAAACCCCACAGATTTTATGATACATGGGAAACCCTGCAGCATGTAAAATTTATAAAAAAAAAGAAGTGTTTTTTTGGTTTAAGCTCCAAAGGATATGATTAAAAAATGATTTTATATGGTTTTGGATAATTTTTATTTTGTGTGCGTACTAAAAGTTATAACAGGTGCTCAAAGTGTCCTCCTTGGTTTTGTATGCATGCTAGAGCCCGTTTGTGGATTTCAATGCTAGTGTGTACTGAGGCTAACTACTGCCTCACAAGTTGCTATTTCGGTTGAATAAACAAGTTCTCTCATTCTTCCCCGTACAAAAAAATCCAATACTGTAAGGTCAGGAGATCTTGCAGGTAAGTGAACTGGTTCACTTCTTCCTTTCCAACGGTTACCGTACTCTTCATCCACCCAATTCTTAATCTCACGACTATAGTGGGCTGGAGCACCGTCCTGTTAAAAAATATAATGAAGCTAGTTTGTCTGTAGGATGTCCTCCAATAGTTCTGGAGGACAATCATTTCGCAAAAACTCCAGATAGTTTGTAGCCTAGGTGGTAGTTTGAAGGAGTCGATTAACTTTTCTCCAAGTACACCTGCACACATATTGACTGAATTTATGTTGAAATGATTTATGTCTCCTTGTATGTGGATTGTCCGCAGCCCACGTATGACGATTATGCGATCCTTGTAAATTGAGATTCATCCGTCCAAAGAATTCTGCTAATAAACTAGTTGTCATCCAAGCTCTGCTTCAGCAACCAGTTAGAAAACTCAAGTCTCTTTTGCAAATCATTGGGAAGCAATTCTTATACAGGTGTATGGTGGTATGGACAAAGATTTTCTCCATGCAGTACATTAGAAATTTTATGTTTTTAAACACTGAATTGCAAAGCTAAGTGTCTGATGCTGTTGTAACTGCTTCCAGCATTCTTTCATCAGCTGAAATTCTTCTTACTTGTGGAGCTCCCGAATTCGGTAATGTATTTGAAACTGATCCCGTTTCTTGAAATCTTTCGATACGTATTTCCAAATAGTTCTTTACTAGGAAGTCGTCGGTTAGGATAAAGTTCAAGGTACCTTTGTCGCGCACTAGTTGCACTTCCATTGCACAGCCCATAAACGTAAATTATGTCTGCGTATTCTTGGTTTGGAAATGCAGACATTTCAAATAGGGTTTCTAAGCAACTGTAACCTTAACGTAAAAAACTAAACTGATGATCTATTTTTTTTTTCAATAGGCCTTCAAATCCCAAACCTAACTCTTTCTGAGAACTTTTAAGGAACAAGGTAAGGAAATGCGGGTTTTGACAGGTAGTCATATAAACGAGCACGCTTTAAAGCTCTTAATAGCTATGCAATTTTAGAAAAATATTGGAAAATTAGTAATTCTCGGAAAACCACTCTTACGAGTATGGTCAACTGTCGTTAGCAACGTTGGTAAAAAATCATAAATTCCTTTTTTGACCTTCTGCATATTTTTCCAAGTGTCATAAAATCTATGGGTTTTTGTGCAAACTTGATGATGATATTGTTTTTTTATTATTGCTGCTTTCATAAGAAAAAAAATAGTAAAACGCTATGTTAATTAGGAATTACTGGAGAAAACTGACCTCAAAATCAAAAATTTGCTCGGGCAGTGAAAATGGAACAGGCTTAGAAATTAGATATCTAAAGACTCAAAAAAGATATCAGATTTATTTAAACGCCGTTACAAAGGCTAGTATTTCTTCTAAAAATAAAGTCCTACATGAAGTTTCTACCACTAGTCCTAACAGAACGATTTCCGTTAACATGGGTCGGGGTACACCAAAGTAAGCCTTTTCTTAAATCCTCGATAAATGATGTCAACATTAGAGATAGACCCTTACTGTAGAACGATTTTTTTTCATAGAATATACCCAGGAATCATTCCCCAAATTATCGTTGACGAATTAGGGACACCCTGTATAGTGTCCGATTGCTTCAATGTATAATTGTAGTATATGGCATTATGTACAAATACAATAAGTTATGCCATTCAAAGAATCTATGGTGTTCTATGATAACATTATGTCTTATTAGCCCATGTCCCTATGACGTTAATAAATCAAACATATTACAAGAATTACTATAAAAGTTAAGCTATAAAGAAAAACCTTCACACAAGAGATTCACAATTATGTATATCAGAACGTCTCTCTAGTAAACAGAGGAGCGGTTTTAAATCTAGATCGGCAAGTCATGATTTTAATTGTCTTGCGTCACAGATTTGTTGACTGACAGAACGCAGCCAGTGTGTATTTGTATACGATGTATCGCTCCACCTTCTGTACCTACTCAATACAAAAAATAAAAATACAAAAAAAAAATTAATCGTTGCCTGAAGAACCGAAAGCTGTAACAATTTTCACAGGAGATCAACCAACATCCCAAAATAACAAGAATAACAATATAACATATAACATCTCTCAAAATTGTCAAGAAACATAACACATATATGCAAATACTGATGACATAATACAATACATATTGTGATATCCCTTAAATATGAACAGCGCCATCTACATTGCAATAGCAGACGATTTCAACCATTGGTAAATGGAGAAAGGAATCCAATTTTCTGGCAAAACGGAAATGTGTATAAAACGCTGGATGGCACATTGTTCTCGAAATATGTCATTGGAGTATAAATATCAGAATCCCCAAGGTCTGCAAGTGAGTTCATCAGTTGAATTTGAAGTGCGAATTAAGTGAGTGAATAAGTGATTTAAGTAAAAGATAAAGAAAAGCAAAAGTGGTTGAGATAACCGATGGGGTTGTGAATTGTATTTAAATTGTATAAAGCGGTTGTATTGAAAGAAATAAGTTCTATCACTTGTGCCCACACAGACATTTTTCAATGCTATTGTATGTACAATATTAACTCTTGTTTTTTTTCGCACATTGCAACCAACTCGCCCGCATCTGCTGACAACCAGTCAACCATTACACTGGACTATTACTTCCCCCACACATGTATGTATGTATATGCTATTGTACTTATGGATATTCTAAAAAAAAAAAAAACAATATATGAAATAAGAAAAGGAGGCTTCTTAAATGCATTCGTTAATTAACATAAATTTCGCACAAATGTAAGAGCATTGCGCCTTGTGTATGGTAATGAGTTTTACCATAAAATACGATTTATGAACTTGTGTTCTTTCAGTCTGAAAGTATGCAACACAAATATCGGAAAGCATCAGAAGAAAACGACCCTATGTTAGCATGGGCACGAATCTTATATAAATATTTCATTCAATAAACCCCTTTTTATCATAAGGACTGATAACTATCGTGTTTCTACGAGTATGACAACCATTTCTTTGATCAAAGATCCGAGTACCTGAATATATTCCGATGTCATCGGCCACCTAATAAAAATATTTTCCTATGTCGAAATTTTGTAATAACAGAAAGCAATGTGATCACAGTTTCATTGGTTTAGGTTAGGCTTACGGGTTGATGTGGTACTTGTAACTGGAGCCAAAAGTACCCAATACCACATCGCACTTAAGTCTGTGTAGACCCTATGTAATGCCCGAGTGTGGGAATTTGGTTTCCGTCATGCATTCGTCGTCGTTTGGTTCTTGAGCGCCTGTAACCCATTTTGTTGCCTCCGCAGATCTGAAAACAAATAGAAATGAATGTCTCAAATTACTGAGGCTGCGACAGTGGAACAGAAAGTGTAGGGTGTCCTCCTGTGAGCCCATGTCCTCACAGCCTCTGTAGGGGTCTTCGTCGGTAGGTCGCAGCTTTACTGCATGCACCCCCAGAAGATTATGGCCTGTGAGTAGTACAACAACCGTAGATAGAATCTTACTTCTTCTGGATTTGCTCAGTTCCGGGCGTAATTATCTTACAGTTTCACAGGATGGAAGGTTTCTCCACACTTTGTTGGCTCTACTTAAGAGTGCAGAGTGGAGATTCGCTACTTTGCGCTAGTTAATACGGTTTTTCGTCAGCGTTCAAAAAAAAAAACACAAAAAAACAAATCGGAAATGACTTTTAAAAGTTGGACGTATGGTAGATACGTTTGGTTTGGTTTATCGTACATACAAGTATTACATGCACGGAAAACGTAATATACAGCCTATAATACTGGGCATGTGGAACCAAATTGATTGTTGTAGATTCAATACTATAACTTCATCACCTGAGTGGACCAGGCTTAGGAAAAATAATTTCACCAATTTATACTGTTGATAATTCCAATTCGTGGAATGTAAACGTATTTTACAATCGGTATCAATTGATGGTGTCACTGTTTAAACACCGCTCCAGGTTTCAAGTAACATTTCAGATATAATATCGTTTTATAAACTAAAGAATATTGCAGACCTCAGAGTTTCCCAGAGGTAACAAGAAAACACAAAGTTGTCATTGCCCTGTCTTCTGCACTTATCGGACTTCTCAAGAATTGATATATTTTGCCTTATTCTGGTCCATTCATAAAAAAATTGTTTTGGATACTGAACTCAAGTCTTTGAACCCAAGGATAAACTTATAAAGTTTTTTATCCCACAAATAAAAAAAAGCAGAATACCTAAGCAGTGACTATGATTATAAAAAAATTTAATAAACAGCCATATTCAGAGAAGCAGTGGAAGAATGCAACAATTGTTAAAAGCCTTTTACAATTTGGGATATTTTAGTCAAATTAGCAATTTTTTAACTCATCCGAGACTTTGAAAATATTTAACACCATCTCTGTGATATTCTCATTTCATCAGATTCTCAATCACTGAAGTGCATCAAACTAGCAACTAGCAAAATCTTTACATTTAATTACATTTAAATTCCATTTAAACTCTTAAACTATTCCAATGCTCTTATTACATTTTTTCTTTCGTTGCTTTTCTTAATTTCATTCGACATATGCTGGTAAATTAATATTATATTTATTATCGTTCTATTCAATGTTTTGGATTCACGTGACTATGTCGAAATCGACGATACTCGTATCATATGGCCTTGTTTCCTGGGTGTCCGAACATAAAAAAAATAGTTTCTAAATTAGTTTTAAATAAATAAATATCTGAATATATCCGATTTCAACCTTTTTATTTAATAATACAAATTTAACCCCTTTGATTAAACATACAATATTGTTAAATTAACGACGACCAAGGCGTCTGGTATCCACAACAGCTTAAAAACCTACTGAGTCCCTGATTTTATGGAAATAAGAATACAAAAAAGTTAGCTGGTCCAATCCTGTTCATTTTCTCAATGTTGCCAAGCCATTTAAGTTATAGAAATCTTACGTACAAGCCAATAGCCTTGTTGAAATTACAATATATACTTGTCATATACAATATATGTACAAGCCTTTGAACAACCAAAAACTTTTCTGTTTCTTCGAAAAATATAAATTACCTACTCCGTAAAAGATAAGGAATAGCAGAATGCAAAGGACATTAGGAACCTACATTTTACTCCTGTATATGGTATGTACATATATAAATATCAAACTAACTCAACGAAATATATTGGGTTTGTTCGAACTGTAAAAATCAGTTTTCACGACTTTGTGCTGTGCTCACTTATGTGCTATATGTCTATGTAGGTCTAATGCCTACGCCTTACTACTATGCAGTGGCAACGCGTTCGTTTCGTTCAGTGGAGTTAGAAGCAATGTATCTATATATCAAAAATATTGTAGATACAAAAAAAAAAATGTAACGCACATCGTATCAAGAAATTCGATCATCTTAGCGGTGAACGAAGTCAAACAAGTTTTGCTCAAACAACCTTATATGCGGATATTGAAAATTCATAGGATAGGGGACGTGTAGGTACCGTAGTAGGCCGGAGTATGTGTGGTCGTTACGTGTGTTTGAGTGTAGTAAAACAAAATCATGAGTAATGATGTTGCCTTTACTGCCTTTACTGCCTTTACTGCCTTTACGTTCTATTCGTGCTGGAAGAATATGAACGAAATGGGAAATTTGTACAGGATATGTAATGGATTGAGTCAACTTTGAGTTTTTATTTTGAGTGGAAGTGTGAAAAGAAAAATTATCTCAAAGTTGATTACATGTATGATCATTAGAGTGGAAAAGCTCTTTTTTGTACTTTGCGGCTACCTATAACTTGAAAAATGGCATCTGATAGTGAAAAAGTTATAAATAAAGACAGTTGTAAATGCATAATTGAAAAATGAATTAGCAAACCCTTTTCGAAATGCAATTCCACAGAAAAATCTGCAATGATAGCAACAGAAAAACCAACTCCTTTACTGCAAATCTGTGCAACAAGAAAAAAAATTGTTAATAAAGAAACTATTCGTCATTTTCACCCAGAAACATAAAAGATATGAATACCATATTGTACATTACTGGTTGTTCTGCTGGCCGTGTTTGGGTTTTCAGATTCAAATCATTTAAGTGACGGTTACGCAAGGCATTTGAAATCGTGTTCTCATATTGATTCATTTTATGCACTCAAAACATTTGGAAAAGTAAGGGTGGATCTGCTTTTAGACAAAGGCAAACAAATAAGCGTAAGCAAGCATAAGGAAACAGTGAAAAAAAATCGTGAGGTAATGAAAAGACTTATTGACACAACATGCTTATTAGGACAGTTAGAATCTCCATTTAGAGGACATGACGAGTCAGACGATTCATTTAAACAGGGAAACTATAGCGAGTGTTTAAATTATTTGGCCAAATATGACCCTGTCATCTCTAACCATTTGGAAGGGTCGACAATATTTCGTGGAACTTCAAGTGATATACAAAATGACATTATCTCAGCAGTGAGTACTTTACTGTCAAGTGCAATAGCCAAGGAAGTACAAGAGTGTACATTTATTTCTGTATTGAAGAATGAAACCTCAGACAATAGTAGAGTCCCAACTTTCGACTATGGTACCGTTTGTGTCCAAGGGAGGAAATATTGAAGAAATTATTTTTGGGTTTTCTGATGTTAGCTTCAACAAGTCTGCTGAAAGCCTAGCCGAACACGTTATCAAATTAGTAAATGAACTTGATTACGGTGAAAAACTAGTTTGCCAAACGTATTTTGAAGCAGCAGTTATGTCAGGAAATTTGTCTGGTACACAATATAGGATGAAAATAGGTCTTTCCGAGTATCAGATTTATTCATTGCGCAGCACACAGGCAGTTAGTTTTAAAATACATTCCCAAATGCAGACGATTTTTCGGGAGACTAACAAGCATGTTCAACTTTCTATCACAATCAACAAGAAGATGTGCATTATTGGACGCAATAGTACATAAGCGATTACCTAAAGCAGCACCGACAAGGTGGAGATATAAATTGCAGCTTATTTAAGTGGCAAAAGAATATAGGGAAGATTTCATTGAGTATTTTCAAAAAATTGTGGACAAACCGATGAACACGACAATGATGCATCTTGGGATTGCAGTACAGTCAACTCCTCACAAGGTTTCTTGCAGTTTTTATTTGATTTAGAATCACAATTGCTAATTAAAATATTTAGTTCCATATTTGTTTTAACTCATTTTTTGTATAATGTTTTAGAAACAAAAACTCTTGATATAACATATTGTTTCAACTTTATTGAAAAAACAAAAGAAAATATTTTCAATTTGAGAGCTAATTTTAGCGAATATTTTTGTAAAACAAAGCAGACATGGAATTGATGAATTAACAGAATATAGAAGACTGTTTTTTGAAATCATTGACACAATAATTGAACAATTGGTGATCAGGTTTTCAGATTTAAGAGAATTCAAATTTGTTGGTTTGTTTGATACAAACAAGTTTAAGGAATACGCAAAAACCAATTCCTAACCCTCTTTTAAATTACCTTAGCAGTTCATATGGTCAATTCTTTGATATATTTGCTTTAAAAAAAATAAATTTTTGGTATTTATAAACAACAAGAATTTAACAATTTTGCTCTTAAGCAAAAATTTTTTAAAAACGACCTGATTCCAGTTTTCCCAGAAATATTCAAATTGTGTAAACTGGTGCTAACTTTTCCTTTAACAACATCATCAGTTGAAAGATCTTTTTCCATACTTAAAAGAGCAACAATAGATCAATATAGACTGACGGATCTGTCAATGCTTGAAAAAAAAACTTTTAAGAGAAAAACAGTAGGAAGATTATTTCTATGAAAATGTCGTTAAAATATTTTTTGAACAAATCTAGAAGGTCGTATTTAGAATATAAGTAATATTTCAGTGTACAAAAAAGTTAGTTTTTGTAAAAATATTTTCTTAATTCCACAGGTTTTAAACGTTTTTTGTAGAGTTTTAAGAAATTAAGTACCTAATAAAAATGCATTGAAAACAAAAAGAACAAACAATTTAAGAAAAATTTTAAATTTTATGAACTGAACACCTATAAACTTTTTACTCACGTGTCGCCACTGCTACTATTGTATGTATATGTATATGTTAATCTTTTAATTTGTATTTGTACACGCAATTACTTGCCAATTGTGCCACCATAAAAATGTAATTACAATTTATTTATTTCGTACCATGTGAATTAATTATGTTTTCAATTTCAGGTTATTATTGACCTTGTCTAGGGGGTTCCATTGGCTAATAAAAGTGAATTCCCATTCACAAAGGAAACGACTTTTATAGATCTTTGCCAGACCTTGTGACTGTCAACATATTTCGTACAAACTGATAAAAACGAATTGGCCGTTTAAAAGTATTGTCATGAAACTACAATATGTATACTCGTATATGCAAAGGCTGCAGGACCGGTTCCACCGATTTCACATGCACGCGACGTCCAGACTAAGCCAGTGCTACAACCAGCAAAGCTCGATGGAAGTCGGCCAAAGCGTAGAAATCCCCGCTGAGAAAAAACTCTGGTGGTGGCTTTCCCAGCGCACAAGATCCGGCTGAAACTTGAACGTCGATGGAAAAGCAATCTCCAAAAAAAAAAGCCCGAAACGCCAAAGGAGACGAGACCGGCGCACCTACAAAGATGCTGCTATCTCCTCTCTGGCGCTACCCATTTACTCGGCTTAATACAAGCTATAGGTTAAAATTAAACTTAAACTTAAAACTAAGGTTGGTTGGAGTGGTGAAGGAGAACGGATTTGAGCTAGGGAGTGGTGCGGTGGAAGTCAACGACAGTAGGGTTTGAATTGATTTTTCGTAGCATACGGGAGATTGGTTCGTTCGCCCCATAGGAGGTGTTATGGGTTGATAAATAGAATAGTTCTGTCTCCACTGCTATGGTGCATGTTGATCGACTCACTGGTCAACGCGCTCAATAGTTCTAACGTCTATGCACAAGCATATGCGGACGATGTAGCTGTAATGTCTCTCGGATCGTGTCTAGCGAATGTCTGCTCCAAAGCGCAGGCAGCCCTAGACGTGATCGACGACTCAATCCTCTCAAAACTGAGGTTGTTCTCTTTACGGGAAGGAGGAAGCTGTTTGGTTTGACTCATCTAGTCCTTAAAGGCATCTGGATGGTGATGCCGAAGAAGCTAAGTATTTGGGTGACATCCTTGATAACAAACTTCTCTGGATTAAACATGTTACGTCAAAAGCCTCTAAGGCGCTGTCAGCTTTCTGGCAGTGCAGAGGAGCTATCGGCAGGACATTGGGCCTGTCACCCAGAAGGGTCCTATGGATCTACATGGCTATGATAAGGGCAATTATATCCTATGCGTTGGTTGTCTGGTGGGATAAGCTCTCGCGAAAATACTTTATTGCTGCTTTTACCAGACTAAAATGAACGGTTTGTCTCTGATGCAGGGGGCCCTTCCCCAGCACCCTGGCTCTACTCTAGACGCATTTATGAATTTCTCTCCCCTTGAAATTCATATCATTGGCTGCGCTCTTAAAGCCACCTTTCGTTTAAAAAGAAGTGATCCTGGTACAACACGCAATGGAGCTTTGATGACCTTGCGCGATGGCAGCAGAACTCATGTTGTGGAAAAAATACGGAGTCGATTTTCCTTATGCCCAGAACTGCTTTGGGACCGAATTTGAGCCAGGAAAGGAATCCAGTCGGGTCTTCACGGACGGCTCCAAAACCAATATAGGTTGTGGCGCTGGTGTCTATCTGGAGGACGATAACGTTAAATTTCACTTCACGTTAGGAAAGCTCGCATCTGTCTTCCAAGCAGAGATTTACGCAATCCTGATGGCAGCGAACTATTTTGCGGAGAATCGGTGGAGAGGACGAAGCATTTGCATCTGTAGTGACAGCCAAGCTGCGCTTAGACTATTGCTAAACCCTCT